>JAUPFT010000022.1:40799833-41505458 GCA_036936625.1 Parnassius smintheus behrii
ATATGCAATTTGGGTACAGATGATAAACCAGGGTCACATTGGGTAGCTTTATATATCGATACGAATGACGTCGGTGAATATTTTGATTCATATGGACGGGCACCTGTACGAAATTGTAAAAGATGGAACTGGAATGTTGATAGGACTTCAGTTTGTGGCGAATATTGCTTAATGTATTTGCTATATAAGTTTCAGGGATGTTCAATGCATAGTTTTACGAGTATATTTACAGAGAACACATAGTACGACGATATGTTAGTGGATGAGATGTTTCGCTCCTATTTTATAGATAATAAGTAATAAGATTTTGTATTTTCTAAATAAAAATTTTAACAAAATTAGGTAATGTGTTTTATTGATGATTCAGTTTAGTGTTTTAGATAGGAACAAAGGAGTATAATACAATAGCATAAGCCGACCCACACGCTGACGAATAATAGATAATGACGGTAGTCAATCAACAATAGATAAGTAGATAAGGACAATGGAGCGCTAATGACGGTTGAGGCTACACTGGATATCAATTAGATAAGTGTTAATTGATCTGCACATCTCCGGAACCATGCATCCTACGCAAAAATGGGCCGCAGATTCGTGATCAGAGCATGCCAAAACCTTTTTTTTTTTTTTAGAATCGTGAGTCGACGAACATCGTACTTGTACCCCTTCTGACTCAGTGCGCCAGAACTGGTTCAACCTAACTACAAGTGCGCCAGAACTGGTACAACCTAACTACAAGTGCGCCAGAACTGGTACAACCTAACTACTATTCTCACTTTTATTCTATATAAAAAAAATAACAAATAATGTTGATATGTGGTAAAATGAGGGAGTGATGAATTCTCTTACGCTGTTGTCACATTGCAAGATATATGTTGAAAACTTTCGTAGATGGATTAGCACAAAGCATATGGATGCGTCTTAATGTCTTCAAACATCAACAAACAGAGTTTGATGCATGTTTGAAGAAATTGTTACCGTCACCGTTATTGCTACTGTCCGGTGCTCTACACTAGCCTCCCTCATAGTTGCCACGCTTGGCAAGCGGGTTGGCAACACCAGTTTTTATTTTAGTCGTTAATACGAAGACGATAATGCCTATCTTCTGATTCGTTTCCCTTGTCGCCTCTTACGACACCCACGGGATGATATGGGGTAGGGGACGTAACAGATTTACCACATGGTTCACCGGCGTGAAGGTGGATCGTGAAGAAACTCGTTTGTCTGAGAAATTTAAATTACTTGTCATATATGTGAAGTCCTTCAGAAAACAGAATTATTTTTATTCAATGTAGATTATAAACAATACTTATTGAAACTATTTTTTTTTTCATTTACCACTAGTTCGCAAAAAACTTCTGTCCTGGGAAGAACCAGCAAGAAACCCAGTGGGACTATTTTTTTCAAATAATAGCCTGCCATCATGTCTACAATTGACAACACTCACCCTTCATAGGGGTCATTATCATCCATAAATTCCTTAATATTATAATAACCCTTTTTATACAAACATAGTTTAATGAAATTTTTGAACTTTGCGTATGACAAATTTTGTATATTTTCTGGGATTTTGTTGTAAAAGCGTATACATCGCCCCAAGAATGAATTACTGACTCGGTGGAGTCGAGTAACTGGTACTACTAGCTTGTGTAAAACCTCAAAACACATAAGACCATCGCGGCGTACTCTTAATTGCCCCAAAAACCCTCTTAGCAAAGAGAGAAGGACCTGTGCGGGAAGTATGTAGCAGGCAACATTACTTTTTTCAAGATTTTTTTATAGGATAAGGGTGGCAAAGGAAAACACATTCCACCGAATTGTAAATAGATGCTGCAGCCCATAGATATCTATATTTATCCTTGATTTAGAATCAAAATGCATGTGTTTCGTCATCCCTGACGAGTAACGCCTCCTTTCTAGTAAAAAGTCTATGGTTTCCTACACTCACCATACGAAACACAGTATACTGTAAGCACGTGGTCCTGCACGGTCGAGTCGATCCAATCACAACCATAATATAGCTGCAGCATGTCTGTATTAGAGCGTGTGTGACCACTAAAGTGTTCGATTATTAAAGAATAGCCGTTTTCCGATGTTTATTTGATTTGAAAATTAAGATTTTGTTGAAAGGAGCACGATATTTTGGACAGCTAAAAACCTATAAAATAACACTTTAACGTACTGTTTACACATAGAGGGAGTAAATAAAAATATGAGTAAGGTTACAGCCAACATAGTATGCCCATAGTTGTATACAGGTCTCTTCTTGTTACAAAAGGTTATGAAACAGTGAAGATTGGTAAACTTCACGTAACCTTGATTTTTTAAATTAAATTCCTCAACCTATTTGAAATTTCCATTCGCCACCGAATCCTTTAAATCAGCCCTTAACATTCCGACTAGCAATTCAGAAGAAATAGATTCAATTAGATTTTTTCGCGTAAGTACTATAAATTTAAAGTGAACGCCTAGCTACTTTGTATATTAAATGTGAAATACTGCACACAACTGTACCAATAAGTTCAAGGAAACGCAAGCAGACGGCGCTTATGATGGCACGATTGTACACTAATGCACACAGCGTGTCTTGTATTGATTGTACATATTCACTCGAATGCAGAACTATTATACTGGCAGTTAACAGTAAAAAGTTATGGTAACGAATGTATTTACTCGTTTAAAAATAAAGGTGTGTAAGCTGCAGTTTTAATATTTTATTTTTAAAGTGTTTAATGGCAAGAAAAAATATATTACTCATTGAAGTTGGGCTCGCTTAAGAACGTATTAAATGATGATAAATATGTTGGTATCATTGCATCTATTTAAAGATTTCTTTAATGAAAAAATATTATTATCTATAAGTATTGCAATCTATAATTTTAACACGCGCCATAAATTAACTTGCTGTTCCAAGGTACCAGACTATAAAACTATCGGGTCATTTTTGGTAGATGTATAATAATTTATAACAAGACTTCGCCTTTGTATAAATTTAAAGTGTAAGTTAAAAGCGTTCTTATAAAAATAGGATATCGTAAATAGGAAGACAATTTTTTTTTTTTTTTGATTTGAAAGATTTTAATGTTCTTCAGACCGAATTTCGGTCACGGCGGCCAATCTAAACGTTGACTAGTCATCGGCACAGGACAGGATTATAGTGCCCAAGTGTATGTGCAAGCACAAGTGCACTCTCCACTCCCTCACTCATGGTTACTCTACTCTCCACTCACTGATAGTCCGACAGGACGGTAATCCGACATGACCGGAGAGAGATCAGGTGCAGGACCAACGACTTTATATTCTTTCCGAGGCAGGAGGGTGATACACAAACTTCCCGACTCCGGGCTGTTAGAATTTCTTAACAGAAGACCCTCTTATTGATTTTGCCCGACCCGGGACTCGAACCCGGGACGTCGTGATCGGCGACCATGTTTACGATCACTAGGTCAACAAGACAGTTGTGCATCTTTTAAGTCTGTTGAATAAGTTTTTTTTGTAGAATGGGGGTGACAAACGAGTATACAGTCCACCTGATGGCTAGTGCATGCTGTGACCCATAGTTATGTACATTTATATTCGATTACAAAACAAAATTTTGATTTGTTGTCACCCCTGAGGACTAAGATGGAATGCCTCGTGTCCAGTACAAAGAGTCTATTCTAACCTATACATAATATGTTCATCATTATTAAAGCTCCGTTGCAGTGTATTATATCTGCCCAGAATTCCAGCATAAAATAACAGAATAATACTAATGTAAAAATAAGACTAGTGATGCCTCCGTTGTGTCCAATTATCGCCCAATATATTTGGCTACCGTAGTTGCGGAGGTTCTGGACGGTTTGCTTGATCAGTAACTCACCAACACATTCACCTACATGAGGCTCAGTTTGGTTTCAGGCCGGGGCTTTCAACTAAAACTGCCATACTGGGACTCAAGCATACTGTCGAGTACTACTCTACACGAAAAACGCCGGTTTTCCCCTGTCCCGTACCGGTGCCTTGACCTGTCGAAGACATTTGACCTGGTTTCGTACAAAGTTATATGGGATAAACTTAACCAGGAAACTAGCACACCCAAAGTAGTAATTAACCTCTTCAAATATTGGTATCACAACCAAGCCAACTGTGTAAAGTGGGCTGGCTCATGTTCGACGGAGTATAGGTTGGAGTACGGGGTGAGGCAGGACGGCCTTAGGTCCCCTCAACTTTTCAACCTGTACATCAACGGTCTGATCGTGGAGCTCAGTGATGCCGGAGTCGGCTGCTCAATTGAAGGTCATTTTATTAATAATATAAGCTATGCCGATGACACGGTTTTGCTGAGTCCTTCGATCAGGGCCCTCGAAACGTTAGTGGGCATCTGTGCGAGGTACGCGTCGACTCATGGTCTCAAATATAATTCTAATAAGAGCGAACTACTCGTGTTTAAGGCTGGAAATAGAAAACCTAAGTCTGTTCCTCATGTTAGACTTGGAGGAGTCACACTGAGTAGAGTCACCAAATTCAGATATCTGGGACACTGGGTCGCCGAGGATCATTCTGACAATTTAGATGTTGAACGGGAACGTAGAGCGTTGACAGTGAGGTGTAATATGCTTGCCCGCAGGTTTGCTAGGTGTACGAATGAAGTTAAGATAACATTATTCAAAGCTTACTCTCAGACATTCTACATCTGTAGCCTGTGGACGAAGTGTACTCGGCGAATTCTCAATGCGCTACGTGTTCAGTACAACAATGGATTCAGGATGTTGTTGGGGCTGCAGGCCACGCTTTTGCAGCGCATCGCGTATGTTTTCTGAGGCACGCGTGGACAGCTTTGCAGTGATATTACGCAAAAGAATAACCTCCTCGATGCGTCGCGTGCAAGAAAGCACCATCTGCCTCCTGGCTTCTATATACGGAAGGCAAGATTGCCCTGTGATGAGGTACTAGAACACGATGCATATGGGTTCCAGACCTAAAATGTTTAATAATAAATAATAATTTTTGTGCAGTAATGATTTATGTATTTTGTGAATTTACTTACACCTAGTTTTTAAGTTTTAAGTGTACTAACAAAATAGGTGTATTTACCTGAATAATGAAATAAATAATAATAATAATAATTACCACTGTATTTCGTATAGTGAGTTACGAGAACCGGAGACCCCTTTTATGCTAAAGAGGCATTCCATCTTTGTTCTGAGGTGACTGATTGCGTTTTGATACTTATTATAAGATCGCAGGTCCTGTAACGAGGCATACAACCACAGTCCTTACGGGTGACAATACATCTACATTTTGATTATATTAATTGATGATCAATGTAGCGGCCGCTTGGCAACGTGGACTTGTCACCCCAAGTGTCACTACAAGACCAGCGGTGCACATAGGCCTCGGTCATCGATTGCCACAATGCAAAGTATTGAGCCACCGGTAACCATCGGCTTTTACTTCATCTAGTTGTTTTTTTTTAAAGATTGAAACACAGCAGCATTAAGCTGCTACTTTACGCTGTATTCCGTGAGAGCGTCGCCCTTCCTCGGGCGGGTCGACCGGGTAAATATAAATATCATTCCGATGACCCTTTATTATATATTCAAATCTGAAACCTGAAATATTTATTGGCCATTAAATAACAGACGTTAAAGGCAACGTTCTTACAAGTTCTTAAAATAAGCTTAAGTGCGGATTCAACAATGCACAGATTAAATTAATTCATAGAATTAAGGGAAAATAGTAAATATACCTCAAATGGCTTAGCAAGATCCTCCGTTATGCCGAAAATATTGCAGTATTAATTTTGAAATAAATATATGGTAAAGTTGAGGATTAATGTTAAGTACTATGTTAGACGAAAATATGATTCCGTAAAATTTTCTCGATAGAAAAAAATCCAAAGTTACCTCTAAACTGAACAATAAACCGCTGGTATTCATAAAATGCTTTAAATTAGATCATGAAACTTTGCATACTAACTGAACTAACTAAAAAGCATGGCTGTTTTTTATTTTTTTTTCAATTACCAATATTTTCACTGTAAAAAAGTTACCTAAACTATCGGCGTCTTGAAGCTTGTTTCCACCCGATCAGTCTTGCTTCGGCTTTCGAACGGGATATTTGTGTCGCTTAGGATCAGAATTCACATTACGCAACAGGACGACGTAAATTTAAAATGGGAAATAACCGTAATAAAATAAGAAGGGTTGGCGTGAAGAAATAAGCATAAATATGATAAACCTAATGAAATAAGAATCTAATGACCTATCTACTTGTAGTATTAGTGATTACAAACATGAATTATATATATATATATATATATATATATATATATATATATATATATATATATATATATACATATATTATTGTGTGTAAAACGTGATTACAAAGGCGAATAATCATCCGCTCACTAGGTGTCGCTAGCTGTCACTGAGATGAAGTTTTTTGTTACACAATGTCTTTAGCTCTGAAGTTAGTTATACATACAACTTTTTTAGTTTCTAGATTATTAAAAATAATGCCTTAGTTATTTGCTCTTTAATTTTGTGCTCATTTTTACTCTTCTTTAATTTTTCTATTGTATCAATATCTGTGGTATGGTTTATTTTTTAATATAATCAATAAAAATATAACAAATATTACAGAAAGGAACATTGAATTTTACATTTTCTTGACAAATTAACTTTCCTACTACAAAATCTGTCAAATGTTACACATCCGTTTTACACCCCGGTGGCAGAAAAAGTCGTGGATCGTAGAGGAGTCGTTGCTTCATTTTTATATTCAGTCAGGTTTTTTTTTTAATATAAGATGGGGCAAACGAGCATACAGCTCACCTGATGGTAAGTGTCGACCGCCGCCCACAAACAACTGAATCACCAGGGGAATCGCAGGTGCGTTTGCCGGCTTAGAGTGTAAATCATCATCATCATCATTACAGCCCTTCACAAGTCCACTGCTGAACATAGGCCTCCCCCAAGTAATGCCACAAAACACGGTCCTGAGCCATCTGCATCCATCGACCTCCTGTATGTCTTACCAGGTCGTCACTCCATCTAGTGGGGGGTCGCCCTACACTACGCCTACCGGTACGAGGCTGCCACTCGAGAACCTTTCTTCCCCATCGGTTATCGGTTCTTCGAGCTATATGGCCGGCCCATTGCCACTTCAGCTTACTAATCCGTTGGACTATGTTGGTCACTCTGGTTTTACTGCGGATATCCTCATTTCTGAGTCTATCACGCAGAGAAACTCCGAGCATAGCCCTCTCCATAGCTCGCTGAGCGACCTTGAGCGTCCTCATACGGCCAGCAGTGAAGGGCCACGTCTCAGATCCGTAAGTCATCACTGGCAACACGCACCGGTTGTACAATCTAGTTTTTAGAGATTGAGGTATACCTGACGAGAAGATATGTCGTAATTTCCCGAACGCTGCCCAGCCGAGTTGAATCCGTCGATTGACCTCTCGGTCGAAGTTGGACTTACCTAGTCGGACTATTTGTCCCAGGTAAACGTACTCGTCAACAACTTCGAGCATAGTGCTCCCAACAACTACCGGCATAGGTGTGACATGGACATTAAACATGATCTTTGTTTTGTCCATGTTCATCCTAAGACCTATCCGTTGGGAGGCACTATCGAGGTCATTGTGCTTAAGTCCTCCAGCGATTCTGTCATAAGGACTATATCGTCGGCAAATCGAAGGTGAGTGATGTACTCGCCATTGATGTTGATACCGTATCCTTTCCAGTGCAGTAGCTTGAAAACGTCTTCCAATGCAGCGGTGAAGAGTTTTGGGGAAATAACGTCACCCTGTCTTACACCTCTCTGCAGTTGGATAGGTTTCGAGCTCTGGTTCTGTACTCGGATAGCCATCGTAGCCCTACTGTACAAACACTTCAGAACTTCGATATACCGACAGTCAACTTGGCACCGCTGAAGGGACTGCAGCACCGCCCAAATTTCGACGGAATCAAAGGCTTTCTCATAGTCCACATACGCCAGGCAAAGTGGCAAATTGTACTCTTCAGTCTTCTGTACAATCTGCAG
The DNA here is from genome assembly GCA_036936625.1 of Parnassius smintheus behrii. Classification (NCBI taxonomy): domain Eukaryota; kingdom Metazoa; phylum Arthropoda; class Insecta; order Lepidoptera; family Papilionidae; genus Parnassius; species Parnassius smintheus. The sequence continues at coordinate 40,807,868 of JAUPFT010000022.1, forward strand.
AGTGTAAATATAGCTTGCTTATATACGCCTGAAGTTGCGGGGCTGTTAAAAAAAGATTGTAATATAATTATTATTATCTTTTTAGTAATACTGGTAATATTTTGGTTATAATTTATTTTTCGGGTACATTTATAATCTGATAATTCTAAAATCAGTCCTCAGTTATATCGACACTTTATATAATCAAGTTATTTTGTTAGTCATGTTAAGAGTTCATTCCAAGAGTCACAAGAAGGATGATGCCGGCAGATAGGCGATTGTAGTGTTGTTCTTCCGGTTGATTTTCAACAACGAGGTGTCCTCCGGGAGTTCTAATCCTGTGTTTATAGGGCCTAATAATAATAATTCATAAACAAGTTAATGTTTTTTTTTATATTAGCCCCTCTGCCCCTTTGCCCCTTGCAAACGAGTATATGACTCACCTGATAGTAAGTAACTACCATTGCCCATGAGCAATTGCAACACCTGGGGTATTGTTGAAGGTTTGCTGCTTGCTCTATACCAGTTAAAATTACACTGTACAAAGCTTACTGCCAATAATTTTATACCAGCAGTCTTTGGGCTAGGTCTTTTTTGGAGTAGGTCTTTGCGGAGAGGCGCGATGGCCCGACACTAGGTAAGTTTGTCAAGCTACATGAACTAAAGTGAGCTTGATAAATCTATCGTATGCATTTTGTGAATTTTAATTTTTTATTTTGTTTTATTTCTATGGTGTTTTATTTAATTGTTTTGTGTACTAACATTAGTTCTTAAGTTTTATTTGTATTACTAACATGCTATGGGCCTACGATGCCCGAAAAATAAAACATTTTTTTACTGCTGGCCTTTTAAAAAATAGGCACTTTGTTTTCAATATATAAAATATATCCCCGATTCCGGAGAAAATTCTAGTGTAGCTTTTTATTATGCTTATTTATTATGCTATGTAGCTTTTTGACAGAGAATGTGCGCATAACCTCTTCTTAACGAAAAGTATGTTTATAGGTATAGAAAGGGTATAATTAATTTTTTTTTGTTTTTCATGTGTGCGCTTATTAGAAGCTTATAGTTTAATTCATTATGTTTGCATTTAAAATAGAAATTTCATTGTTGTATTTTAGCTCGTCTCAAATCACGGCCATTTCGTTCTATATTTTTGTAAAATATTTTTATGTGTCATTCCTAAACACCTAAAAATAATGAAGAAACATCTTGAGCAAAAATTTTCAGTACATTTTTTTAGCCTGACCTCTTTCACAATTGCATTCATCGCTTTATTCTTAGATCTTAGCCCGAACAGAGTTGATCTTCACTTTTTAATAAAAAGAAAAAAAAACTTTGACAGCTATGTTATCTTTTTTAAAACAAATCGAGTTTTATAATCCTGGCACTCACGCTAACAAAAACAGAATCGTATTGCATTTGGATATTTGAGAAAGAAATTAACAGTTGGGAATTTGGACTTTGACGAGCTTAAGAAAATAATGTTTCTTTCGAGATTTAAAAAACGATTTTAATGTTTTTTTCGTGATTCGTTTTTATTTTTTAAAATGTTTTCTGGCCGTGTGGTAGCGTGTGAGAATTGATAATACCATTAAAACTGTAGTTACAGTCTTTGTAAGTGGAAAAGCTGGGCACAGGTCCTCCTTTTTTTGACTGGGATCAAGGGCAAGGAAGTGTACGCCCAGGAGTCCCAATACGTGCGACTCGTATCTGTGTTTTAACGTGACCATCACGCTTTCACTGAATATCGACAACGCATCTTCATTTTGATTTTTAATCGAGGATAGATGTAACGAGTCACGAGTAAACGAGCACACCATCCATCTGATGGTAAGTGAATGCTACCGCCCATAGACATTGACATCTATCCTAATATATTTATAGAATCTATCTATAGAATCAAAATAGAGATACGTTGTCAACCCGGATGTCTATCATCTTTTCCATTTAAAAGGATCTCCGTTTCTCTATAACCACCGTACGAAATACAGCAGTATCAAGCTGCTATTTCGCGCTGGTATTCTTTAAGAGCGAGGCTCTATCCTGGTGTAACCGATCCATTCGTATTACAACTAACATAGCTGCAGCGTGGTTCTGCCCAAAGATTTAAATAGTTAGATGCCCAGTTACCATAGTATGACCACTCCGAAATGTGTCCATTTTCAAATGAATGAGAAAGTAGAATACACAATTTCTGTAAGATAATAAGAGATGACACTATTGCATTAGTGTGCGCGCGTCAGCGTCTTGCAAAGGAACACATCCAAAAAATAATGCCACAGTTTTCAAGGTGAAGGCGCATCTAACTATATAAATCTTTGGTACTACCATGTTGTGTCCTGCGCCCTCTTTTCCCAAAAGAGGGTCGCTCACGATAAGGCACAATAAAGCTTAATCAGCCAGCTGCCTGTCCCTAAAGGCGGTTTTTAGAGGGTATCACTTAGGTTCCCCGGTAGGATGTGAGTCCCTCATAACCACGATAGACCGGCTATCGTGGTATGCGTAATGCAATTTTCGCCTCCCTACGGGTAGGGCCCTTTAATTGCTTCGGGCACAAAAAAAACCATGTTGTGTGCAACTAAGTGAACATGTAGACTCTGCAATCGATAACCCTTCATGCCAGCGTGATAAAGCAAATTTTTCACGAGATGCTTGCCATTTTACTTTCAGAATAATAGCGCTATGGCAAAACATTCGTAGCATGATGTATATACAGGGTTATTTTGCATAAACCAGCCAAATTTGCAGAGATGGATCAGAATAATTGATATAGGCATAGGAATAAGTAATTAATTAAAAAAAATTGCAAACATTCTGTCCTTTTTATAATTTAAATTCAAAATGAGTGGTAATGCATTATTTTAACTGATTTTACTGCGCACGCACACATTCGTAAGGGTCGATCTTTAGACAAAACCGTGGTTACCCATAAATTACATTCAGTTTGGGATAATTTCAAATAAAAGTAGAAGTCTTATTTACTCATATTTATAATAACTGCAAAGAAAGTACATATATCATTATTTATATATGTGAACTTAAATTTAAAATTTGGATATTCTTTGAATAATAACACTGTATGCCAACGTGATGAAGCAATTTTTTTCACGAGATGCTTGCAATAATAAATAATAATACAATTAAATCAATATTTAGTATGTGGCATTACTTCTGTACTGCTTCGGTATCTATCTGGTTAGGTACGACCATGAGGGGTCCTATTTTTGACAGAAGCATCTTTCTTTTATTTTCACTGGCCATTTTTCTGCCAACAAACTGCTGATCACTTTGGCTGATTGTAAAAACTAAAAATGTAACAATGTAAATATTTTATTGTGTTAAATAAATAATTAAAAATAAATCTAAAGCCTTTTTAACATGCTTTTAATAGCTTCGCGTGTATCTTTACGGTTTTTATATAGACAAACGAGTTCACAGTTCTCCTGATGGTGAGTGGGTGGTGTGGCCCATAGACATCTACATTTATCCTCAATTAAGGATCAAAATCCAAATGCGTTATCACCACTGAGGACTAAGATGAAATGACTCAATTCCAGTAAAATGGGTCTCCTGTTCTACTACGGTACACTCACCATACGAAACAAAGCAGCATTAGCTATTTAACGCTGGTATTCTGTGAGAGCGTGCTCCTTCCCCGGTCGAGCCGACCTATTCATGCTACAACTATGATATAGCTGTAGCGTGGCTCTAGCACTTATATAATTATAGTTATAGAAACGTGTAACGGAATCTTTTAATGTAATTTTCAACAACTTGTAGACGGCCGATCGACTTGGAAATTTGCACTCGTATCAAGGCCGATTACAATACAATAATTTGATAACTTTATCCTAGTATCTTAATCAGGATCACATCATAAAATTAAATAATCAACTAATGATCAAAACGTGTTGTTTAGGTCTTTCTAAAGTCTAATATTATTTGTTTTAGTCGTTTATTAGTTGGTAGCAGGGGTCTATGATCTGGAGATTCAGTAGCTACTTCCCTAAATTCATTTGTTACTTGAATTTTATAAAAAAAAACTAAATGGTGATTTAATAGAAGCCATGAGATTTTCCTGGTATAATAGCTTCTTAGGAAACCCACGGGAAGAATAATGGATTGTCTAACGTCGCTCCACTACGCTACAATATAAAGCACAGCTTGATGTAAAAAATGCGATCCAAACACATGTGAGTATTGTTTTAATGTCACGGGTAACATTAGTCAAAGAAAATGTTTACTTTGCTCGACACAACAAGAACACGAGTAGGGCTGTCACCGGGTGTTTTGAATAAACTTGAATGCATTTTTAAAATGTAATAAGACAGCACTCGCTCATTAACAAGCTCATATTGAGAGACGGTGACCCGGATTTTTGTAAAGAAAATGCTGATGACTTGATTTTGGTGTTAGTAGTCGATCTTTCCGTCATAGATTATTCTGAAATTGATAAAGGCATAATGATCTTTTACATGTAATCTCAGACAAAATGAAAACTCGTTTAAAAGAGTTTTTATTTCGTCTGAGCATGTAATATCATAGTTCGTATTCAAGATATGTACATTCATTACGCAAATTTTCTTATACCTCTTTACAAAAGAAGGATATTAATAAATACTTTATATCTGTATAAACTATGTCATAATGATATGGATGCGTTTTAAATGCAGTTTCTCACCTTTTCCAACTATTCTTATCTTTTACAAATAAAATATGTCATTTGAATATTAAGTTATTAATAACTCAGGCCATAGTTGAAGGCAGGAGCTGATGTGACATAATTTGATCTTCTACGTAATTGACTGAAACTCTGTCACAATTTTTATGTTAAATACTACCTACTTTAATTAACCAGGTATAATATTATAGCATTTTGGTCCAAAAGTTGCCATACAAACAACTGTACAATTAATCAAGGATTTCAAGCGAAAAGAGATATAAAATAATTTTGAATAGGCAAATATATTATGTTTTAGTTTTAATATTTTATCTCTTATTTTAATGTTTAAATAGAAAAGCTTTGTTAAATTCGGTCTCGACATACTTTGTCCTTTTGTGCTTCAGAACTTGACGAAGCGAGTTTAAACTTTAAATTTTGCTCTTGAATTATCGCATCTGCTTCTGATGAAGCCAAGGTTTTAATGTGTTTTGTTATAACCGGAATTACCAAATGTGTCAAGGGATCATTTAAAAAGATTCTTCCAAACTGTAGCGTAATTTTTATAAAATATGTTAATTTCAAATCTAATTTTTTTAATTGATGTTATTATGATTATGAAGGTAAATTTCACGTTTAATTCCCATTTTTAAGTTTTACCATGTACATCACAAATGTATATAAAAGTTGGCTAGATGGTTGAATTGTTAATAAATAGAATATATTGTCGACGATAACTAATATTATTAAATTGTAATTGTTTATAATTAGGAATAGTGGTGTTGGGAGTAGTGGTGCTGGGACTAGTGGTGACGGAGTTAGTGCATGCAATTGAGGGAGGGCGGGAGGTGCTCTTCAATCCAGGTAAGACACATCATTGTATTTATTTAGCGGAAGTTTGCGAAGTAATTTATATTTTTATTTTTTATTATAATGGATTTCCGCAAAGTAACGCCTGATTCTATCAACTTAATAATTAAATCGTGAAAGATTCTTTTATACTGTTTAACAGTTTTTTGTGATAGTAACTCTTTTCTCTTCAACTCGTTACCTACTTACTTTTACTACTATTTATACTGATGTGTGGTACACGGTGTTAAATGAACATAATACATATTACAATCTTTACTGATAATTCTTTTATAAATTGGCCTCTAAAAATCTTGGCGTGCTCAGCAGAGCGGGACAGTATTTCATGCCGGCACACCGCCCGCAACTTTACAAGGCGCAGGTTCGGCCGCACATGGAATACTGTTTCCATCTCTGGGCTGGGGTTCCCCAGTACCAGCTCCTTCCACTTGACCGCATCCAGCGCAGAGCGGCTCGAATCGTCGACGACCGAGTGCTTTCCGATCGGCTCGATTCACTCGCACTGCGAAGAGATGTTGCACCTTTTTGCATTTTCTTTCGCATATACCATGGAGAGTGCTCTGAGGAATTGTTCGGATTAATCCCAGCCGCCAAATTTCGTGAACGCACTACGTGGCAAACGTCCCGATACCATCCACACCATCTGAATGCTTGGCGGTCCACCACTGTACGTTTCAAAAGGAGTTTTCGTCCGCGTACAACCTCTCTGTGGAATAGTTTACCACCGGCGATTTTTCCGGACCGATACGACCTGGGGACCTTCAAGAAAAGAGCTTACTCCTTTCTAAAGGGCCGGCAACGCACCTGCAATTCCACTGGTGTTGCGGTTGATCGTGGGTGGCGGTAATCACTTAACATCAGGTGATCGTCGTTGTTCGTCCCCTCTTCTATAAAAAAAAAATAAATACCTTTGTGTATTTATACTAATGTCATTTATAATTAATATAAAAATAAAATTGCTATAAATTGTTTAAGCTAATTTTACCGCGTAAAATTTTTGTTTGTTTGTAATTTTTATCCGTGGTAGAGCCACGCTGCAGCTATATTAAGGCGGTAGCATGAATGGGTCGGCTCGACCGGGGAAGGACCACGCTCTCACAGAATACCAGCGTCAAATAGCAGCTTAGTGCTACTGTGATTCGCGTATGGTGAGTGTAGAGAAACGGAGACCCGTTTTACTGGAATCGAGGCAAACCATCTTAGTCCTCAAGGGTGACAACGCATCTACATTTTGATTCCTAATCGAGATTAAATGTAGATTTCTATGGGCTACAACATCCACTTACCATCAGGTGGACTGTGTGCTCGTTTGTCACCCTATCCTATAAAAAAATTCCACCTATGAATAATAATAAGTATCGCGTCTGGTCTAAATTCGATTATCAAATTGGTTAAAGCGTATTTTATTTAAAAAAAACGACAGGTTGCACTCCAGGAGGTTATATTAACGTTGTGCATTTTTGATATTTTGGAATAGTTAGGGAATAATTTTTCACGAATTGTTAAGCTAGTCACCAAAAGGTGGTGTTTAGTGGGTAAAAGTCTCCACATAACCACGCAGCCGGCTGCGTGGTATGCTATGAGCATTCCCCACCTCCCTCCCTAACTTACCGGAGGGTTGCCCTTATTTGCTTCGGGCGCAAAAAAGGTAGGTATATAATTATTATTAAAACAATATTTAAATCAGTGGCGAAACAGTTTCAACATAGCGTACTTTTCGACCCTCTAAATAAATATATTGTATGCATTATATAAAAAGGGCATAAATAAAGGGCACACGATTGCCGGGTGCAGTAGGACGCAGTTGAATCTATTCAGAGGAGTTTTGTAGGGTGTCCAAGAACACTAATGATGTTATAAGGGTTACATTCGTAAGAGAATTCAGATTCTTATGTAATTGTGCTAACAACGAAAAATGAAAAATGTTGGTAGATATGTAAAATAGAAAAAAGGAACAAGAACGGTAGCGTTCGCGATTTTTTTGGATAAGTTTTCTGTCATCAGATCTACAAACCCTCATTCGTCAACAATTAACACTTAAACTGCAGTCAGTCACGTTTTAAATGCAATACTTCGTACAAAGTTACTGACACGGCAGCCAAAGGCTTAAGATGTGGATGTAGTTAGGGCCTAGCCTCATATAAGCGATTTTGCCGTTCTTCCCATGACACAGATATTTTCCGAAGCAGTGGTAAATAAAAAAAAATTTTTCAAAGATTGGCAACGATTGGATGCCTAGAGCCTATTTCTTGTTTTGGTTCTCCTCGGTCGCCTCTTACGACATCTTTGAGCTGATATGGGCTAGTGGATATTTTTAAACCGCCACTACACGGTTAGCCTAAAAATTACGTTTTGTTTTGTTTTTAATTTTAAAGCAGCATAGAGGGAAAGAGCGCTAGAAATGATATATTTATTTATTTATAACTTTATATACACACGTGGTATATAGGCAGACTTAATTCCTAAGGCATTCTCTACCAATCTGCCTTGGCGTGATACAGAGATAGAATGTATTAGGTGAAGTAAAAAGTTAATGTGGGAACACTAAACTGAAATAAGAAAAAAAATTGTAATATATGGAAATAAAATACATAAGATATAAATGGTATCTATATATATCACAACAAATATATAAACTAAACTGTAATAATGATTAATGATATAAATAATATATAATATAATGTCTTAGAAAAAATCATTCCTGGAAATAGACGTTTTTAGCATAGAGAAGGGAAGTATAAACATTGATATATTTACATTTCAACACAAATTTATAGTTTTCTCTATTTTACAAAGTTTACTATTTCACTATAGACAAACTCAATAATTCATGGTTACCTTATTCAAATTAGGGTAGGTCATGATAGCACGTTTGCAACTTATGTGCGAGCATTGAGGCCGGCCCTTGAAGGGCACTTCACTAATTGTGGCTTTGTTATTTGTTAGCTGAACGATCGAATGCGTTTGCCTTTACGATTATAAAAACAGTATTAGTGGCATACATGTATTCTTTTTTTGAATTTTGCTCATGTGATTTAAAACATTTTATAACTATTACTGTCAACTGACACTAAGCTAAAATTAAAAAGAATATTTAAAAAAACAAGCGTTAGCTAAAAATATTAATATTAATTGGTTTTGGCGAGAAGTATCACGTCACTAACAATTTGGCACATTCGATACGTCGCACTCCCTTCCGACTTGACCTATATTTCACGGCCTCCGACAGTGTTGCAGTGTTACTGGTGTACATTGCAGGAAATGTCGCAAGATTTATTTTAATGCATATGTACGACTAATAAAAACATATTCATCTGTTTTTTGTAACAAATTATAACTAGCATCCGAGAAATCCAACCAACTATTCTTGTACTACCAACAGAAGGTTTTCCAATCGTTAATAAAACATTTCTAGACTATATAATATAGTTGTAATATTATATTTATACAAATATTATATAACTACTATATTATATAATAATATAACACTGTATTTTAATAATTTCTACAATTACACTAAATTTTAATATTACAATATAAATTGAAAACAACAACGGCAGCACAATGTAGCAGAAAAACACATGCGTAAGCTTCAAATAAGATTTTCCTCTCTGGTGTAGTAATTTGTTTCATGGTATTTGTCGCTTTTCGCGGGGCAGGCTTGAACATAATCGAAAAGTTCCGTTATGTCACACATGTATAATCTATATCTTCGCGTTTCTATATATACGCGTCTCTCCACTTCTAACTAACGAGTACGGTATCATATAAGTACTGGGGAAACTCGACAGATATACAATCCACATTCGTTCTCCAGAAAAAATGTCTTAGAACAATATATAACATGCATAGTACCGAATCATTAAGAGATGTTTTCAGAACAAAGGGTTTCCTAACACTGACTGGAATCTTTATCCTAGAATTATGTCTATTTGTTAAAAACAATATGCAATATTTTAATTTGAAATCTCATTCAAAGAAAAACATTCGCAATCAATATAAATATAATATAAGCTTACCTATTATTAAAAATATGATTTACTATAAAAGTACCTATATTACTGCTATTCGTGTATACAATCAGTTACAACCAGCTATTAAACAATTAAACGGAAATATGTTTAAAACTTCGAGCTGAAGTGGCAATGGGCCGGCCATATAGCTCGAAGAACCGATAACCGATGGGGAAGAAAGGTTCTCGAGTGGCAGCCTCGTACCGGTAGGCGTAGTGTAGGGCGACCCCCCACTAGATGGAGTGACGACCTGGTACGATATGCAGGAAGTCGATGGATGCAGGTGGCTCAGGACCGTGCTTTGTGGCATTACTTGGGGGAGGCCTATGTTCAGCAGTGGACTTGTGAAGGGCTGTAATGATGATGATGATGATGTTTAAAACAAAATTAAAGAAATTGGTAATTGAAAATGTTTTTTACATTCTCAATGAGTTTAAAAAAAATTAATGTTAGTAAATAGTAAATTTTTAAATTTTTAAATTTATTTTTTTAATTGTTGCATATCCGAAATGGGTAAACTGTTGAGCCTAAAATTATATGTTTTTGTAATAAGATCATATTGTACACATTTATGAAATAAATATATCTTTATCTTTACCTATTTCTATTCTCTATTCTATATAATAAAGCTGTAGAAAAATTATTTGTTCACGATTCACGCAAAAACTGCTAGATGGATTTCTATGAAATTTAATATGTAGGGAGTTAATAATGTGAAATTGATACTCATCGCGTGACCAACTAGAAAGTGCAGAATAACGTCTGCCGGTCCAGATCCGTATACTTCAAAATTAGAAATCAAGATTGCACCATCGGTAGAAATAATTAAGAGCGCCGGGCAAAGTCGAAAATTAGTCCTATCATATAGAAAAGTCAAAAGCGGCCACCCGCTAGATGCAGCGACGACTTGATAAATGCTGTCGGAAATGCCGGTAACTCAAGACTGTGCTTTGTGGCATTTCTTGAGCGAGGTCTATTTTCAGCAGTGGGCTTGTAAAAACCTGTATTGATGTTGATGATGACGATTTAGTAGGTATTCACCGATGTTATCTCGAGATAAGTCATCGGATAAAACAAGCAGTGTGTAATGTCGGGTAACCGTTGCCGAAAATCGCATTAGACGAATATTAACAAGCAATCGCTCCCATTCCGAACGGATGCTCGGCGAAAGTGGGCCGCGGGTTCTATCCGGGACATTGTCATGGACCCCTCTCTCAAGTACACTTCATTCTAACTTCGACTTTATTTCATCGTCATAACGTTCGATATTAAACAATGTAATGCGCCAATTAGCCACACTTTTCGTGGCACGGGTTAACCCGAAATGTTTTGATTGCACCGAATTCGTTGCAATTGTGACTGTTTGATTACCCTCTTGATTGATATGTTACGTGTGACTCGTTGGTGGTATCAGTGAACATGCTTATTCATACCTTATATATATTTCTTCGGACTAATTCCAGCTGCTCAATTTCACGATCGTATACCGCCACAAAACTAGCTATACCATCCACACCATTTAGATGATTGGCGGTCCACCACTGTGCCTTCTTCTTCACACAATTTCCTCGTAGAATCGACTACCACCAGCGATTTTACTGGACCGATTCGACTTAGGGAACTTCAAGAAATGAGACTATTTTTTTTTCAAAAGTCTAGCAACTCCTCTAGTGTTTCAGTTGTTTTTGCACAACAACAGGGCAAACGCTTTACCACAAAAATATTTCATTTGTTATAGAATTAGGGTGACAAATGAGCATAAAAGCTAATGGTGGCATGTTGTAGTCATATTAGTAGTATATTTGTAGCACGAATGGGTCGGCTCGACCAGGGAAGGGCCATGCTCTCACAGAGTAAAGCATCAAAACAATGCAACAAGTTCATGCTGCTGTGTGCATGCCGGTGCCGACTCTGGGACAAATGTCATCAGGCCCTCACTACATGTGGATGTCCAGGGACGGGAGTGCTTTACGTAATGTGCACTGTGTGAATCGCACATTAAGCATAAGGCACACACACCCCGTTATCGAGAGTCGAGTTGGACGCAAAAAGAGAGCCTAATAGATGGGCTTTCTATTTTGCGGCGTGGGCCAGTGAGTCATCCTCCCTGTGCAGAGTGGCTTACCGAAATTCCTTTGGACAGCCATGGCGAGACACCAGAATGCTCAGGTATCCGAAGGAAGGTGAACTAATTTTGCGCCAATTCTGCCAATGTGCTTACACTTTGTCTTGGCAATAACTCTTTTAAAGGACCTGAAGGCGAAATGATACTTCTTTTTAAACTTGTCAATGTTCCTGAGCTGCCGAAGAAAAAGGCCCGATAATGATCCTGCTTACTGCGCAATGCGGTATTCACATTTACTTGGTAAGAGGTGATGAAGCCCTAGATCATAGGTACTGTCTTAACGTAACAAAAGCCTGTTCACTCTTGCCTTAAAGACATCCAGATTGTTCTAGGACGGAAAGGCAAACGTCGATTAATCATACCACTCGCTTGATGTAGTACTAGTACGTATTACCTAAGCAGTGACGTTTGGTCCGAATGCGTGCAATATCGATAACAAAAGGGTATCGAAAATATCGCTGTCTGCCTTTATCGCCCTTTTTTTAAAACGTTAGGATTTTCCCTACACTAGGATTTTCTCCTGTATCGTGGAGGCAGTTTACAAAGCAAACATAAACTGCACAAGGACAAACATCGAGAACCGGAACAATTATTTGTGCGCCAACAAATACTTGTTCTGTGCGGGATTCGAACCCGCGGCACCCAGCGCTCCAACTCGTTGCTAAGCCACTGCGCCATGGAACCTTCAAACCACCTTGCACGACACCGATGGGATGACATGGGGTAGTAGAATTACTACACCGCAACTGCACGGAAGAAGGCAATCCTTAGCGTGCGTGCGTGCGTGCGTGCGTGCGTGCGTGCGAGCGTGCGTGCTAACCCTAACCCTCCGCAGTTTGGTCTGCTAAGTTCATTTGACGATGGCTTCCATCTGGTTGGTTTTATTTATTTATGAATTTTTTATATTTATTTTATTTTAGTGATATTTATGTATATTTGTCATTTTCATTTACAACTGTATATTTCTACAACCCAACCAGATGAGAAAACTATATAGATACTCCATAATAAAGCATTATTATTATTATTCTCTTATATTATCTATTTTTTTTGTTTTTTTTTTATTTCTCTCTCTGTATTGAGGGGTAGAAAACGGACACATGGGCCTTGACCAAGTGTGCGTGCACGCAGGAAAAAAAAAGACTTACAATGATGACGATGATGAGTGAATGATGATGAGACGACAGGTGTTAAGTAGGACTGCTTTTTGTATATGTGTAAGAGTGGATTTAGGTTGAGGCTGGTTTGAATGAATAGTAGTTGAGGTGGTTTGAAGGGTCTTTGGAACTACACCAATTATGGATATGATGATGAGAATGATTTCTACGGAGTCTACTCGCCATTGCCATTATATTCCGATAGCCAGGTTCATATACTATTATTTTTACCGCATTAGAATATAAATTGACTCTTAACTCAAAAGTGAGAGTTAAGATTTTTCTTATTTAAAAATATAACCCCATAATGGAAACATCTTAATATTCACCTACGTAACATTAACTCTTAATTAAGCTTTAAATATGAAAGGTGGGAAATAAATTAAATAAAAATGGCGTAGGCGTAAATAATAATAAACACCTTAACACTGCGGGGCAGCAATTTGTCATGATTGAAAGCGGCCTAAACAAACACACAAAGAGGTGGGATAGAAAGAGGCGGGAAGCGGTGGTGAATTGCAATTGTTTTTGTTTTTGTTTTCAACGAAGTGATTTATAATACATAAGTATAATTAAAAAAATGTGTAACTATATTGATTTAAGATGGCGATACACACCTTTGTATACGACATACAGATTTCACGGCTCCGTGAGGTTCCTGAGGGCGGCGGCTTCGAATTCCAAACGGTAAAGTATTTGTATGGTCTATAAATAATTGTTCCGGGTCTGGATGTTTGTCTTTGTGAAATTTAAAACTGCCTCCACGATACAAGAGTACATCCTAGTATAGTGGGGTAAAGTTTTATAAAAAAAAAGAAGATTAATGCGACACTTGATACGACATCGTTTGGTGAGCTTCCACTCGAACGCCGTGGCGTCGCCTGGATCTGCTATTATGGCGTTATTTAGATTTATATGTTCTGTCTATCTGAAAAATTAAGAACAGATTGGGCAATACCACAAGAGATATAGGCTATATTTTATCGGAAAAATTTTGAAGATTTTTTGTCAAAACAAAAAAAGTGATAAAATAAAAGTTTTTGATAAACTTAAATCAAAATAACATCACATTAATAAATACTACAAAGACGAAACCGAGACGAGTCGCTAGTTGTTTTACAAGGCAAAGGCAAACAAACTTTGGAAGCGCTATCGAAACACATCGAAGCCTACATCGCGCTATCAAAGTTCCGAAGTAAAAACAGTATATTTGTATATAAAATAGTTCCGGATGATTATACGGAGTGTTGGTCACTCCCTAAACGTAACATCTTACCCGGCGGCCTTTTCCTTCCACGGCCACAAAACGAGCACACAGTCCACCAGAAGACCAAAATTGAATAAATTCCTTAATTAAATTTTCATGGCCATTGACATCCCGTAAAAGTCACAGATTAGTAGGAGAATATTGGTTTTAGACGTTGCATTTCACAGGGTTGAGGTTTGCAGTATCAAACGTCCCTTTTTTGCACCCGAAGCAATTATGGGCAACCCTCCAGAAAGCGGGGGAGGGAGGCGGTGAATGCTCATAGCATACTACGCAGCCGGCTGCGTGGTTATGTGGAGACTTTTACCCACTAAACACCGCCTTTTAGGAATTGGCTTACCGATCTGACGAGAGATCTCTAAGCCGTATACGAACGCGACCCTCCTTGGCAGAAAGGAGGGCGCAAGCGGCGAAAAGACGCGAAAGCTTGTTGGGGGGGGGGGTCCGAGAGAGAGTTTCTCGGTCTGCGCATACTATAGCGAGTGTGGATAAGGGCTCCATAGGCAGCTGTCTCACGAATGAGATGATTTGGGTGGGACACTGAGGCTTTGAAAAATCTCTCAGAGAGTGATTTAAGGAACTGCTGGATTATTGGGAGCTCTAAGTCTCGGTGTAGGTCGGCATTACGGACATAATAGGGCGAGTTAGTGGCCCTAAGACAGAATAGATTTTGAACTATGAACTATTGGCATAGTCTAAGAATGGTGACCATCGCCGGTCTGTGCATTCCAAGTCTGGTGAATATTGTCGGTACTCTGATCGCCAAGGGTGGCAATAATGCCCTACACGATGAAGGTTGTGTATCACTCAAAATGTTAAGAGTCCGATTTTTTACACATTCGTAGAAAAGAGAAAACTCTAAATCGTACGATCCCGACATAGTCGCCTTGGTGGTAAGGAACTACTGCTGCCCATAAATAAAATAAAAATAGAACAGAAATCATTAAGATTTTTGACTTGAATGCTTGTCCTTTAAGCCATTTCCATATTTCATTCGTGATTTAAAAATCTTCTTTACAAAATGCCGATATATCACATTGAAAATTTATTACGACATTTTGACGACAGCTAAATCCATCGAATAGTCGAAAGTGACAGTACCTTAAGTTCATATAAGGCCTAAGCGAAGAAAATAACTTGAGGTTATCAAAATCGGAGAAAAATCGAATAAAATCGCATCACTTTATTGTATCAAAGCCCACAAATAAATAATAAAATAGGAGACCATTTTGCCGACAGTTAAGTTCCCGCCAAAACCAATAGAACATAAACTTTTTTATTTAAAATACATAATAAATATGAAATACTCATTGAAAGTCATTCTTATAAGGAAACTACCTCTGTCCTGAGAAGAACCAACAAGAAACTCAGCGGGCTTCAAAAAACAGTTAACAATCGTAAAGCTACACAAAAATAAACAACAGAAAGCAAATTAGAAATAGCTTAGTAGCTATCACCTCATTCCCTGGGGTTATTATCATTCATAAATTTCTTAATTATAATAACCCTTTTTTGGTTTTACTGGACTGACTGGACTTAATGGACACCTGCAACGAACTTCAAACTATGAAGTGTGGAGGCAACTGTGTATTAAAAAAGTCCGTAGAATAGCGTTAAATAGATGATACCACTGTAGCTAGAGGGTAAATTTTAAAGAACTTTTGATAACATTTTATTGCAAAGAATTTTATCATAATTATTTATAAAATAATTATTTTATTGTTTTCAAAAAATTTTATTTTCAAAATCACTCTCAACGTGTTTAACGGCGACTTTTTCTCTCGTAGGTTATATTTACTAAATTATTTTAGACAACGTGAGTAGTTGAAGTTTTAAATACTGCAGTTTCATCAACTACCTTAGTCACTTTAGTCACCACAAATATTAAATTCCTCAACTCAGCACATTTCACTCCGTCGACAACTGCTAAGTTCATTTCATACCCTCTAGCTACTCGAGCGCTGTAGTGGAGAGTTTTTGAACTGTTATTTACTGCTTACGGATGGATACTTTTTCAACTATTTAACCTATGGGAGTTGGTTCTCCTTACCTCCAGATCTAAATATCTTGATTGTATTTTTGTATATACTAGCGGATACCCGGCGTGTGCTATTACGCTGAAAAAAGAAATATATTTTGTTTAATTGTTGGGAAAAAGGAAATTTTATTAATGTTTTTTTAATATCTAGAATCATAGTTTAAAATCATCTTCGCATTATTGCCTTTTTATGAAACCGATTTGTAGCACATCGGTTTGATGGTTTCAAAGTCTTTAACGGTGTATCCGGATATACACGGGTAGATAGTATTCTTTGACAATGCAAAATCTTTCTTCTATAACTTAAGGCAAACAAATTTCATACTTTATTATACATATGTATACAGTATTTGTGATTGTCTATGGAAATAAATGGACTTTCTAGCGGAACCGTGAAAGCACACAAGATTTATGTTCGACTTAATTCAATGGGCACTTTCCGCTTTATGAATGTGTACGAACATAATTTTGTGTGACAAACCATAACCTTTAAAGTTTGTGTTGTTTTCTATAATTGCATTCTTTTGACTGAGTTCTACGGCCTTAGTCTAAACATTGGATTAACCTATAACGCCGTTACAATTCTACTGTTCTATTTTTACTAGGTTTTGTTAATATAGAATAAAGTTGACAAACAAACACACGGTCCACCTGACGGTAAGTGGATGCTGTGGCCCATAAAGATCTACCTAAATTTATCCTCGATTAAGAATCAAAATGCAGATTCATTGTCACCTTATTTTTTGTTGTGAGTACTAAGATGGAATGCCCTGCTTCCAGTTAAAAGTCTCCGGGTCTCTATAGTCATCATATGAAACACAGCAGCATTAAGTTGCTATTTTATGCTGGTATTCTGCGAGATGCGGCGAGACTTACGCAACTTTAATACTGCTCGTATTAAAGAAGCAATCGAGCGGAACCAGGACTCCAAAGTCTTTGCCAGAGATCTGTCTGCCAGAAAGAGCCAACTGTCAAAGCTGAAGACTGAGTGTGGCAGGATCGTTTCCGGGACACCTGAGATTTTGAGTGAGATTGAGAGGTTCTATGGGCAGCTGTACACATCATCGTTGGAGCCACACGCAAGTGGGAGTAACGATCCAAGAGCAAGTCTTATCCGACACTATTCCGATGATATCCCGGACGTCAGTCTGAGCGAGATTAGAATGGCTCTCCAGCACCTTAAAAACGGCAGCGGGTACTTGAAGTCCTTCAGAAGCTCTTCAATTCCGTCCTCCATGGTGGCACTACTCCGGAGGCGTGGAGCAGAAGTGCGATGGTCTTGTTCTTTAAGAAAGGCGACAACGCTCTCTTGAAGAACTACAGACCGATTTCCCTTCTGAGCCTCGTCTACGTGCTGTTTTCGAGAGTCATTGCGAATCGTCTCGCACGCGGACTCGACGACTTCCAGCCTCCCAAACAAGCCGGTTTCTGAAAAGGCTTCAATACCATAGACCAAATACATACCCTGTGGCAGATTGAACAGAAGACCGAAGAGTACAATCTGCCACCTTGTCTGGCGTATGTGGACCATGAGTAAGCCTTTGATTCCGTCGAAATTTGGGCGGTGCTACAGTCCCTTCAGCGGTGCCAAGTTGACTGTCGGTATATCGAAGTGCTGAAGTGTTTGTACAGTAGGGCTACGATGGCTATCCGAGTACAGAACCAGAGTTCGAAACCTATCCAACTGCAGAGAGGTGTAAGACAGGGTGACTTTATATCCCCGAAACTCTTCACCGCTGCGTTGGAAAACGTTTTCAAGCTACTGAACTGGAAAGGATACGGTATTAACATCAATGGCGAGTACATCACTCACCTTCGATTTGCCGACGATATAGTCCTTATGGCAGAATCGCTGGAGGACCTTAGCACTATGCTCAATGACCTTAATGTTGTCTCCCAATGGATAGGTCTTAAGATGAACATGGACAAAACAAAGATCATGTTTAATGTCCATGTCACACCTATGCCGGTAGTTGTTGGGAGCACTATGCTCGAAGTTGTTGACGAGTACGTTTACCTGGGACAATTAGTCCGACTAGGTAAGTCCAACTTCGACCGAGAGCTCAATCGACGGATTCAACTCGGCTGGGCAGCGTTCGGCAAATTACGACACATCTTCTCTTCAGGTATACCTCAATCTCTGAAAACTAAAGTGTACAACCAGTGCGTGTTGCCAGTAATGACTTACGGATCTGAGACGTGGTCCTTCACTGCTGGCCGTATGAGGACGCTCAAGGTCGCTCAGTGAGCTATGGAGAGGGCTATGCTCGGAGTTTCTCTGCGTGATAGACTTAGAAATGAGGATATCCGCAGTGAAACTAGAGTGACCGACATAGCCCAACGGATTAGTAAGCTGAAGTGGCAATGGGCCGGCCATATAGTTCGAAGAACCGATAACCGATGGGGAAGAATGGTTCTCGAGTGGCAGCCTCGTACCGGTAGGCGTAGTGTAGGGCGACCCCCCACTAGATGGAGTGACAACCTGGTAAAACATGCAGGAAGTCGATGGATGCAAGTGGCTCAGGACCGTGCTTTGTGGCATTACTTGGGGGAGGCCTATGTTCAGCAGTGGACTTGTGAAGGGCTGTAATGATGATGATGATGATTCTGTGAGAGCGTGGTTGTTCGCCGGTCGAGCCAACCGACTTGTGCTACAACTATAATATAGTTGCAGCGTGGCTTTACCGCGTAAAATAATAAGGGTTATAGAATAAGAGTGTCAGACAGTCCACCCTATGGCATGCATATCATACATCTACATCTATCCTCAATAAATAATCAAAATGCAGAATGATTTTTCAACCCTACGTCTACCACTAGAAAATGCAAATAGGAAAATAAAACATAGAAAATGCAAATATAGAACAAAAATATTTTATTAATGTTATTAAAACACAAATCGGAAATGTGATTGCTGTTCATTTTTATCCCTTCTTAACGCTTACCTAAATTAGATTGTTTATTATAGCAAAGGGGGTGAGTAATCATTAAGCAAATTTCGTGTGCGGCAGTTTAGGGAGGGTTGAAGTGGAAGGAAATGAAAAGTTTCCCTATATTTCTTTTATTTTCTAACATACAAGTTAACTTAACTACTGTGACAATGTGAGTACACAGGAATACCAAATTAATTAACTTACAACTTAATTTAACAAACGAACTACTACTGGGCTATCCCAACAATTAAGCCTTGGTTTTTATACCTTGTTGAATATTCTTAAGTCAAGTAAGTAAATTGAGTCACGTCTTTGAAGACGTGCTGTTATTTGCTTAGCAGGCGGTGCTGTACGGTAGGCGACTTCCTGATTGCATGCAAGGTCTACATATGCAATTGGTATTAGCACAAGGTAGGCATATGTAACTAGCATTTATTGTATCAACACTATATCTCACAGAATACCAGCGTATAATAGCAACGTAATGCTGCTGTGTTTCGTATGGTGAGTGTAGAGATCCGGAGACCCTTTCTACAGGAAATCAGGCATTCCATCTTAGTCCTCAGGGGTGGTAACGCCATCTGCATTTTGATTCCTTAACGAGGATAAATGTATATGTCTGTGGGCCACAGCAACCACTTACCATCAAGTGGACTGTGTGCTCGTTTGTCACCCTTATTCTGTAATATTTTTGATTTCTTTTAGAAATATACTTTTGTAATGTTGGTTTTAAAGTACCTGTTTACCAGGAAAATATTATTTATTTAAAATATTTTATTGTACTAAAGTTTGAAATTTTACACTGCTTTTATTACTAATTTACACCCAAAGTTGTGTTAAAATTGGCAATAAAAACGAATCTTTGGTAGCTCGTAACTTTTTAATGACTTTTTATTTTACTATTCTGTTTCCGTACAGACAAAATTAATAATGAGACAAAACGATATCACGTTTAACTTTCGATGTACACTGTCAAACAGCGGAGTAAAACCCCTCCGAAATTTCTATGGAAATAATGTCGACTAGTGTCACCTTAATATCATATGGCATTTTCTATCACCCACCGGAAAGTTAGTAGGGAAGTATGTTGTGCAGTGGGCTAGGGTGAAAAACCTAAAATTGATAAAATTCACACACTCACACACCTATACATACACGCAAACACACACATGTATACCATACGTATTTAAATATATATTTTTTATAGAATAGGATGACAAACGAGCACACAGTCCACCTGATGGTAAGTGGATGCTGTGGCCCATAGACATCCACATTTATCCTCGATTAAGTATCAAAGTGCAGACCGTTGTCACCAGTGAGGACTAAGATGGAATGCCTCGTTTCCAGTAATACGGGTGTCCGGATCTCTATAAGCATTGAGCTGCTATTTTACTTTGGTATTTTGTGGGAACCGACCTATTCGTGCTATAACTATAATATTATAGTTGCAGCGTATAATAGGGATATAATGAACGGTTTTTATGCGTATATTTGAATAAGATATTTTTATATGAAATATTATGTTATTTTATCAGGCGATTTCTAAATAAGGCTTTTCATTATTTTACAATGCGACCGTATCTTTTTTTTTCAACCGACTTCAAAAAGGAGGAGGTATTGAATAAGACTGTATGTTTTTTATGTGTGTTACCCACAGAAATAAGCCACAGTAGCCTAATGGCAGGGCAAAAGGTATTGGGTTCGAATCCGCCACTTGACTACTGTCGTTAACCACTCCAACACAAGCGTTTTAAGCTTACCAAAATAGATATTAATTAATAAGATTACCAATATTTTTTTAATAAAAAAATCTAAAATTAGGCAATATTATTTAGATTGCTGTCGTTATTTAGATTTGTATTTGAAAGAAGGTGCTTTTCGTGTGGTGACATATAAATTTGATTAATATCTGATTAGAAGTTTGAGTTTTCCTTTATAATGCGTATTTAAATAACTTCGAATACATTGATGATGATCTCATTTTATTTATATTGAAGTTGGTTGTACAAAATTTTTATTTTTTCCACTTATTTCATTGACCGATATCTTATTCAATTGTTTCAATCGGTTCGATTTCGAAGTTTATTTTTTCATTAAATTCGTTATACTTCAGGAATGATCCCAAATGAAATTGGAGAAAAATAGTCGCCTAAGATGGAAAATAGGGAAGAAGTTTTAATGAAAGTATTTAGACGACACTGAGTTTTTGATTTTTCCTAGTCCTTTCAAAAGGGTAAAAATAACTTCAAAAAAAAATCCGTCATACCTTCATGGAACTTAATACACTAAATAATTTTAAGAATTAAATTCCCAACTTCAAAACATGAACAAAGCAGGGCAATACAGATATATGTAATATGGTCATCAATATGGTCACTTTTTCATAACTCAAAAACTACAGCGTTGTTTGCATAAATGGATCTGTGAATACGATAGTCGATAATAAATGGTCAAAAGGGCGCTGCTTTATAGACGCCACATTGACAGTTGTGATTACAGTATACTTATATTGAGAGACTAGAGAATTTATTTTCGAGAAATCGAAGTAATCGTAAAATAAATTCTTATGAAAAATCTTTGATGATTACCTTGAATCCACATTCAAACCCTACCCGGATGAATCCGGAGCGAGTACTTAGTCTTTAATAATAATTCATTTGTTAATCATGACGAATTGTAAATTACAAGATACATTGTTCTTGGCAATCAGTTATTCACTCATCAAACAGTATCTGTGAGACAATATGTCGCCCGGTTTTCCCGCTCATTTCTCCAAGAACATGGCGGAAACGCAATTTGTATTCACTATCCACTATGTACACATGATCTCATTGTTGAGAGTAATATTAAGAATTTCATAGAATTCTTTCCTTTCAGCTGTTATCGACTTAATTAAGAATTAAGTGTAATAAGGTCAAGAGCGATAAATATTAAATTTATGTTGCAGACTCAGTTTCGCTAGGGTTTTAACCTTTTAAGAGGATAGAGTAAGTCAGCTCAAATTCTAATTTCGTCCCCACTTGCCCGCGCGTCGTATGCTATGTACCGACACGTTTGTAATCAATAATACCGTAAGTAGAAAGGTCGTTAGACACTTATTTCATTAGGTTTATCATATGTATGCCTGTTTTTTAACGCCAAGCCAGCCGCTTCTTATTTTTATCACGGTTATTTCCCATTTTAATTTTACGTCGTACTGTTGCGTAATGTATATTCTGATCGTAAGCGACACAACCTCCCCGTCCAAAGGCCGAGGCGAAGTGACCGTGCTGCAGGAATCACGCTTCAAAAGGGCAATAGTTTAGGTAATTTCTTTTTACAGTAAAAATAATGGTATTTTAAAAAAAGTAAATAACATAAGCACTGCTTTATAGTTAGTTCAGTTAGTATGCAAAGTTTCATGATCTTATTTAAAGTATTTTATGAATAACAGCGGTTTATTGTTTATTTTGGAGGCAACTTTGGATTTTTTTTCTATCGGGAAAATTTTACGAAATCGTGTTTTCGTCTAACATAATCCTTAACATTAATCCTCAACTTTACCATATATTTATTTCAAAATTAATGCTGCAATATTTTCGGCATATCGAAGGATCTTGCTAAGCCATTTGACATTATATTTCCCCTTAAATATATTTTTTTTCACGGAAGACTGCATCATATTTAGTAAATTTTGTTTTCTTCTTTTATAAAGAATAAGGGTGCTATGTGTCATTCCTTGGAGGAGGCCTATGTCAGCAGTGTACTTGTGAAGGGCTGATGAAAGGTGACAGACGAGCACACAGTCAACCTGTTGGTAAGTGACCTATAGAGGTCTACATTCATCCTCGATTAAGAATCATAATTCATAATGCAATGCGTTTTTATCTCTGAGGATTCGAATGCCTCGTTTCCAGTGAAAAGGGTCTCCAGTTCTCTAGACTCACCATACGAAACACAGCAGCATTGAGCTGCTATTTTACACTGGATTTCCGTGAAAGCGTAGTATAATCCCGGTTGAGCCCACTACTGTACTATATTATACTATAACTGCAGCGTGACTCTAAGGGCAATCAAAATAATTATACAAAGCAAATCTAATGAGCTATTCATGAAGTGGCAATCGACCGATCATATTGCTCAAAGAACCGACGATCGATGGAGACGTCTCGAGTGGCAGCTTTTGAAAACAATGCTCGCAGCACCGAAAAGTAAAGTGTAGGGCGGCTCCCCACGAGCGACGATCTGACGAAACAGCCGACAAGCGATTCAAAATATGGGCCATAATTCACATTAATTTTTTGGACTTTAATTAAAAAAAAAGAACCGTCAATTCATCTTTTTTTAATTTGTGTACGTGACAGCTTCGCCTAACACTAGCGTTAGCTGTTTTTGTGTGCTTGCCGGAGGGATATCGATTAAAATATCTTACAATCATTCACACTGCTGCCAAACTCCTGTTAAATTTTCCACAGTCGCCACTTACGATATCGACGAAATTAACGGGCTAGTGGATATTCCTCAATACGGTTGATTTATATTTCGACATATGTGGGAACAAGATAAATTATTAGCTCGAAGATATCGGATGATTTCTTGATAATATGGGAAGCGTTTTCAACGTAGGAGAATAAAACAAACGGAATGATCGGTTTTAATATCGTGTTTAGTCGTGTTTAGTTCTATCCCCTTATTCATAAACATTTTAAAATATTTAATTAGTTAAATAGTGTTTTGTCACTTTCTAGGAACAAGTGTCTCGGAAATGTCAGAATGAGACAAAACACTATTTAAATAATCAAGTGCCTAAGAATTGTTCATGAATAAGGGGATAAATCTATATCTATCTAACAAAACTTTGAGCGACAGTAACCTAAGTAGCCTAAAGACTGGGTGCGGACCGCGAACTCAAACGTCGTGGGTTCGAATACGCCATTCGACTACTGTCGTATATCGCTCCTAACACAAGTATTTCATACACCAGGAGTGATAAAAGGAATATTAGTAATATTATTAGCATTGGTAGTAAAAAAAGAAATTAGAAAAGCACAAAACTTACAACTTCATGTAAAATAAATATTTATAAAGCATACCTTTGCAAACGGTCAAGTGATAAAACATTTATTTACCATTGGCGGCCTTTCGCCGCCATTGTAAATATTGTCTATGGAATGTAGACATTGAGACGTGCCCGAGAGCATGTGACGCGCACGTTCCGCGCTTCTGTAGTGTTGTAGTCTGTTATATATCGATTTTTATTTTTATTTTTGTTCTTTCCTGGGTTGCTTCAGTTTCAATGCCCTTTAACAATATTTTTTTATAGAATAAAGGTGACAAACGCACACATAGTCTACCAGATGGTAAGTGAATACTGTAAAGTCTGGTAAAGAATAAAAATACTTGCGTTGTCGTATTCTATGAGAGTATAGTCCTTACCCGGTTGTACTGGCCCATTCACTCTACAAACAATAGTTGTCGCATGGCTCTACCACGTAAATACCAATATCATAAAACCTTTACCGAGTATCATAAAAATGTTATTTGTAGTCACTTCAACAAAAAACCTCTACTACTCAAAGAGTTAAGATGTCATCAGTCATCACTCCAAGGTTACTGATATTAGGCCCTGATGATGTGATGGCAGCTTAACAGAATCACCCTATCTCGTTCCGTGAATGTCGTCAGACTACGTAAAACGCCAAGATTTCATGGCCTGTAATGGATGGCAGTATTACGCCAAATGTAAAATGTCTAGACAAGCGAATGATGCTAAAAAATTACTATACTAGACAGGCGTGTTGAAGTCTTTCAGCCTGCAAATGCATTTCTGGGTAACTTACTACACGAGATGTTTGAGGATTGTCCATATTCATATGAAATGTCAGATGTTTCGCAGTTTTGACGGTGACGGTGATAGTAGTAGAATTTTAATCAAGCACAGATTTGTAATAGAGAAAGAGAAACAACTCCGTGCTAGTTCAAATAGTAGCGCTCGCTGAAAATTTACAGTACGTGAGCAAACCGGGTTCGATCGCCGCCGGCACCAATGAAATTGTTAATAACAATTTTAAGTGCTTATTTACCACGTGCCCGGCGGTGAAGGAAATCATCATCATTCTCTAAACCATTTCCCATTATCTGGGGTCGGCGCAGTAAACCTTCTTGTTCCATTCCTCTCTATCAGCCGTCATTTCCATACTTACTCCTTTCATTCTCATATCACTCTTCACACAGTCGATCCATCTTTTATTCGGCCTTCCTCTGCCCGTGTGTCCCTCCACATTCATATTCAACACTCGTTTTGTGACATGACTTCCATCCCTCCGCATCACATGCCCAAACCATGCCAATCTGCTTCCTCTCACCTTTTCTACCACTGGCGCTACTTTCAGGCTTCCTCTTATATACTCATTCCTTATCTTATCCATCCTTGTCACACCACACATCCATCGTAACATTCTCATTTCATTCGCATGCAGTCTATTTTCATCCTTCTTCTTGACGGCCCAGCATTCACTTCCATACATGACGACAGGTCGGATGATCGATTTGTAAATTTTCCCCTTCAGCCTTATTGGCATTCGGGGATCGCACGTTGTGGCTGTGACCTGTCGCCATTTCATCCACCCTGCGTTAATCCTATGCTGCACAGCTCTATCTATTCCGCCGTCGCCTTGAATGAGGGAACCGAGGTACTTGAAATCTGAGCAGGTAGGCAGTATAGCGCCATCCAACGACATGGGTACAGGACTGGAAAGACCGCCGAAATCACAGCACAGATATTCGGTTTTGGATCTGCTGATCTTCAAGCCAACACTTTCCAGCCTCTGTTGCCACCCCGTCAGTCTGCTCTGTACCTCGATGCCTTCTTCCCCGACAAGCACGATGTCATCGGCAAAGAGCATGCACCAGGGTGCCTCATCCTGCAGGTCCGACGTCAAAGCGTCCATAATCAGTAGGAAGAGGTAAGGGCTCAATGCCGACCCTTGGTGCAGCCCTACCGCCACATCGATACTGCCCGTAGTTCCCGCGGCAGATCGTACACATGTACGGGATGCTCTGTACATAGCACGGACTAACCTCACATACTTCCCAGGCATACCTTTCATCTTTAACGCCCACCACAAAACCTCACGGGGAACCCGATCGTACGCCTTTTCAAGGTCGACAAAAACCATGTGCAGATTTTTATGCACGCGCTTGTACTTTTCGCACAATTGGCGTAATGCAAAAATGGCATCTGTCGTACCTCGACCGGGCATGAATCCGAACTGGTTTTGTGTTATCTCACACTCTTCTCTCATTCTTCTCTCTATTATTCTTTCCCAGACTTTCATCGTATGTGACATGAGTTTTATTCCCCGGTAACTGCTGCAGTTTTGAACGTCTCCTTTGTTTTTAAAAATGGGGACCAGTATACTACTGCACCATTCCTCAGGTTGTTCTTCCTGCAACAATTTACAGAAAAATAAACTCAACCACTTCCATCCATCCGCACTCAGCAACTTCCACACTTCTACTGGTATTCCATCTGGGCCGACTGCCTTCCCATTCTTCATATTCCTAACAGCCATTTTTACTTCTTCCACACTAATTTCTCTCACTAAGCCCATATTCACTGGTGGGTTTTCAAGCATACCATTCCATTCATTCTCCTCATTCATCAATTTCTCAAAATACTCCTTCCATCGCTTCTTTATACTTTCATCGTCAGTCAAAATCCTTCCAGAATCATCTTTTATACATTTTACATGTGAAACATCTCTTCCATTCCTTTCTCTCGCTCTTGCAATTTGAAAAAGTCGTTTTTGACCTTCGGGGCTTTCAAGGGACCGATGTAATTTATCTTGCGCCTCTGCCCTACAAATAGCAACTTCCTTCTTCGCTCTCTTCTTACATTCTTTATACGCCCCTCTCTTACTTTCTTTTATGGATTCATTCTGGTCTTCTACGCTCTGCCATTCTTTAAAGGCATTTTTCTTTTCTCTCAAAACTTCTCTAATACTTTCACTCCACCACCACCCATCCTTATCTATCATACGCTTCCCTTTTGTTTCTCCTAACACCTTCCTTGCCACACTTCGGATACAATCAGCCATTTACTTCCAGCACTCATTCACACTCATTCCTTCCATCTCACCCATCTCTATCATCTTGTTTACAACTAGCTCTCTAAATTCACTTGCATACTCCTCCTTATGCAACAAATGCCACTTTATTTTGGGTGGGGGACGATCCTTATGTTCGTTGAGGCGAACAGTTAAGCAGATGTCAGCCAGCAGAATTCGGTGCTGGGATACTAAGTCTTCACCTGGAAGCACTTTGCAGTTTTTTACACTCTTGATTTGGTTCCGTCTTAACAGAAGATAGTCGATCTGTGTCGCGTGGTGGTCACTTTTATAAGTAACAAGATGCTGATCTCGTTTTTGGAACCACGTGTTTACTACAGCCAGGTCGAAAGCACATGCTGCTTGCAGAAGAACTTCCCCCTCACGGTTGCGCACTCCGTACCCCCATCCACCGTGTACTCTTTCATACCCGTCATTCACTCTCCCTACATGTCCATTAAAATCTCCTCCCATATAAACATCCTCACTCTCAGGTATTCCCATCATCATACAATCAAATTCCTCCCAAAACTTCTCTTTCACACTCTCTTCACAGCCTGTTTGCGGAGCATACACACTTACAACATTCACTACTTTGTTTTCAATCATTAATTTCACAACTATCATTCTGTCATTTACTCTTTTCACATCTGTCACTCGTTCTTTCATTCCACTATCTAACACAACTCCTACTCCATTTCGCTTCCCGTCACTTCCACAGTAATAAAACTTGTATCCTTCCCCAATCTCTCTTGCTTTATTGCCCTTCCATTTTGTTTCCTGCAAACAGGCAACATTCACTCTTCGTCGTTTCAAAACATCTGCTAACTCTCTTCCTCTTCCAGTCATCGTACCTATATTCCAGCTTGCAAACCTCACTCTGACATTCTTCTCTCTACGGGCTCGCCTCTTACGTCGCACCCGCTCCGTAAGGTGCGACAACCCTTGCCCACTTCCCACAGGAGCCGGGTGCTGCACCTGCGCGTCGCCTGCGGGGTACGCCCTAGCCCTGTCATATATCCCACAACTCGTATTATTCATAAATTTACTGCATGGGATTTGGCAAAAGTTTTACAGTCGGCCGCCTGCCTGACACCAACCCTCTTTGGGTATGCTATGGTTGGTAGAGGAAGCTACCATTTTGGGAAAAGGAAAAAGAAGGTTGGGGGTAGGAGCGTAGGTGTAAGGATACTGTTATCTCGGCAGGAATGGTATGAGAATAACAGTAGCTCGGGGAGCCGGGGTCGCGTACCCGTATTCCATAACAGGATCACCGGAAAGGTAGACCAGCATGAAAACCCCCTGACTAACGGCGGTGAAGGAAATATCGTGAGGAAATGCATGTCTGGTAAATAAGAAAAAAGTTTATTTTAAAGACGTGTGAAGTTCGCCAATACGCATTTGGCCAGCACGGCGGAGAACTCCTTGCCCTAAAACCCTCTCAAAAATGAGCGGAAGCCTGTGCCCAGTAATGGGATGAATATAGGCTGTAACTTTAACTTTTAAAAACAACTAGGTGGTAATAGGACACATTATTTGCCTAGGATTTTGTCTGGGTTGATACCGTCGCCTAACAGCAGTGCTTATACTGTTGTGTTCTGGTCTGAGGGGTTTAGATAGCTAGTATAATTACAGGCTGGGAGGCATTCCATCTTAGGAGTCAAGGGCGGCAAAACATCTGTAGCCTGGTCTGTAAGTTTTATAAGAAAAACGTAAAATAAAAAAATCGGCAACCATAGATTATAATTTATAAGGTATAAAATAAAGTGATAGATTTTGTTACGTCCCTACCACACAGTTCTTTATTAAGTCCAATTTATTTAATACAACAAACCATATAAGGTCTTGCGTAAAATGGAGATCTTGCGTAAGAAAAAAGGCGTGCATACTTAAATAAAGCTAAAGCCTTATAATTTGTTAAGCAAATTAGGCGTGGCGTTCATCCCATCCTTGGATAATATTCACTGGAGGCGTCTGTCACAGCCTCTGACATGTGTAGAGCTGTGTGGTCTTTATGAGAGTTTGGAAAAATATACCTTATTCGAACTAAACGTCAGCGCTGTGTTTATTACAATACGATATTTGCAAGTTTGAACTAACATAGCTCTTATTTTAATATATTTCATATTTATTCTGACATAGTTTACCTATATTTTTTATATTCTTTAATGACATACGAATAAAAAAGATCATAGTATGTACATTAAAACATAACATAATATAAACATAAAACACTCAAGCCTGTCACCCATAGGGGTATGCAGAGACTACAGACTTCCATTTGGCACGATCCTGACACACCTCTCTCGTCTTCTTCACATCCATACACCTACGCATACATGCTCGTCGGTTAAGGATACTCCTAATTTATCGACCAAATTGGCGATTTATTAAAACTCCCGTTTTAATAAATCGCCAATTTGGTCGATAAATTTTCGCCTAGGACGTCCCTTTCCGACTCTGCCATTCGATTCTGCAACATATATTTTCTTTGTCACTCCTTCCTTATTCATTCTTTCCACATGACCAAACTACCGAAGCATTTCTTTCTTAATTCTGGTCACAACATCATTTTACAAACCACACTCTTCTCTTATTACACAATTTCTTACCTTGACATACTCCTTAACGACCGCATTTCTACTGCGTTCATTCTACTCTCGTGCTTCTTCTGCCACACCCAACTTTCACTACCATACATTAAAGTAGGGACCAACACAGCATTGTGAATTGCCATACGTGCCTTTTTTGACACATTTTGACTCTTCACAATAGAGTGTAGGGTCCCATTTATTCTATTTCCCGCATTCACTCGTCGTTCTATATCCTTATCACATCTCCCATCCCTGCTAAATACGCAACCCAGATAGATGTACATTAGAGTAGATGTACATTAAAGTATCCTAATATAGGATTTTTCAAACTTATAAAAATTGTTTACTTCAAAAATACTAACTAAATCGTAAAAAGTCATTACACCTGTTATTCAAGCCAAGCTGCAGCTATTCTGCGGTTGTAGCGAGAATGGGTCGGCTCAACCGGGGAAGGACCACACTCTCACAGAGTACCAGCGTTAAATAGCAGCGTAGTGCTGCTGTGTTTCGTATGGTTAGTTTAGAGATTCGGAGACTCTTTTTTAGTGGAAACAGGGCATTCCATATTAGTCCTCAGGGGTGACAACGCATCCACTTTTTATTATTAATTGAAGATAAATGTAGATGTCTATGGGCGACAGCATCCACTTATCATCAAGTGGACTGCGTCGTTTGTCACCTTCATTCTATAAAAAGGAAAATTTGAAGAGAATCGCATAAAAAAAATCATGTGGGATAGTTTTCGGTATTCATGCGCCTATTCGTCTTTCTTTGTTTGAAATTTTCTTTAGGATTTTAAGGGCTTTGTTAATTTATAATTCAAAAACATTGTCGAATGTAAGTTATCAAGAACAACTTTATTTAGTTTTAGAGCCATAAACATAGCCTAAAATACCTAGAATAATAAATTTTAAATTAATAAAATAAACTTCAAAAAACTTTAAGAATAAAATAAATTACACCCAATAGTTTCTAAAGTCGGCGCTAAGTTATATTGTATCAAACAATTGAAGCCTGAAATTCAGAATCTATTATGAGCAAATTATTTTATTCTTTTTATTCATCGACGTTTTTATTTTTTAGGTTTCTTTTTCCACCCTAAAGCCTAATTAATAAAAGAATCATTAAAATCGAATCAAAAACAAATAATTTATGCCCTATATTACATTGCAGCTTAATGCTGCTGAGTTTCGTATGGTGAGTGTAGAGAACCGAATACGTTTTTCACTGGAAACGAGGCATTCCATTTCAGTTCTCAAGGATGAAAACGCACGTGTATTTTGATTCTTAATCGCGGATATATGTAAATGTCTATGCGCCACAGCATCCATTTACTATATAGCGGACTATGTGCTCGTTTGTCACTAGTATTTTAGAAAAAACTTGCACAAACATGACGAATATTGAAAGTCATTTAAACCGGACCAAAAATATTATGCGATATAATCTATGTCGACAATCTAAAACAATTTAGATGATGACGTCACTAGGAGCCATATGTGCGGCGTGCACAAAAACTAGAGACAAGGAATTTTCGAGTAGCTTCTAATCTTTTAATACCTTTCTCGCGTTGCAGCGAAGCGATCACAGATGATATATGGTTTATTTACTGTGCTTTCTTAAGATTTACTGCCAGTGTAACACAATATTTATTTTTAATAGCGATAGTTTCACTGTACTTTAAATTTTGGTTAGAAAAATTAACATAATCTGTTCCTTTTTTGTATAAATAACATTTATACAATATTATAAAACTATAATAAAAACCGTACAATGTAGTGGCGATGTAAGAACCACTAACACATATCGTCCCGCGCGTGTCGTAAGAGGCGAGGGAGGGAAATTGAAACAGGAGATGGGTAGCAGCATCCTGATAAGCCTGGCAACTCTTGCAAAATCACCCCTATAGGGCAATCTATGGGGGAAGCCCATGTTCTGCAGTGGACTTTTATAGACTGTAATGGAATGGATAGTTAAAAAAAACTATCTATAAAAATATGTGTGCAGTTCACACGCGCTAGAAGTGAAGGCAAGTGAAACATTCAAATTAAATAAAATATAAAATAAAAATATTTCAAAGGATTTATTTAATATGATCATTTTCATCAAGTGCGGCAAAATATAAGATAAAAGTTTCATTTTATAGCAAATAAATGTAACAATTATTATTTTTAGACTGTGATTTAGATTTAGGTGTGATGTTAGTTTTCTTTCAAATAAAATTGCTTGTAATAGCGCCATCTACTTCATTCTATTGGTAAAGTCATTTTATCGAACAAAAATTGATTAACTCTCAAAGTGGTACTTATGATAGGCGTTAGATGTTATAAGCACGAATAATTTAATATAAATCGATAAGTTACGAAATCGTCGATTGTAATGAAGGGATTGATTAAGATTTATTCAATATTGTTAATTTTATTTATTTAAAACTTTGTTACTTTTCAGCTGTTTATTTTAACAGTTAAACGTATATTAACTATCTTTACAGCACCGCACAAAGACAGGACCGAAATAATAAGAAATACTTTTTTTTAAATACTGGCAATGCTATTAACATTACTACAGTTTTCACTTTTACTATTGGTAAGTTTGAAATAATAATCGAATGACAGATTCGAACCCACAACCTTTTGAGTTCGCGATACCCGCATCCTGCCATTAGGCAACTTTTGCTTACTACAGTGTATTTTCTATCACATTCTCACTCAGACTAAATCTTATATGTAGATATATGCGTTTCTCTCTTTTTAATGTCGTTTTTTCGTTTCATCCAGTTTCAAATCACAATGATGCTGAAGTTTTTACTTCAAAAATTAAAACTTAAGGTATTAGTTCGTTCTCGTTCGTTATCGTGCCCAGAACGCTGGCCGCATTTCCGCGCTGTGCCATACAGCGCCATACAGCGAGGAAATTTTTGTATCCAAAAATGGACAGAAAAGGCTGGATATGTGAAGATTTCTGAGCCTAAAGAGCCTACTCCTTTTTAAAAGGTCCGCCACGCGCCTATTGTTCCCCTAGATTTACAGTTGTTCATAAGCGGTGGTCACTTAGGC
Source organism: Parnassius smintheus behrii (assembly GCA_036936625.1). Taxonomy (NCBI): domain Eukaryota; kingdom Metazoa; phylum Arthropoda; class Insecta; order Lepidoptera; family Papilionidae; genus Parnassius; species Parnassius smintheus. Next base: position 40,840,653 of record JAUPFT010000022.1, read on the forward strand.
CATCAGATGAGCCGCATACTTTCCGCCTCCTCTTCTATAAAAAAGATACTGAGATACTTGCGTAGACACTTTAGCAGTTTCTCATCTCAGCTCAGCACGCTGGGGCGGCATCAAAAGCAAATGAACTTGGCGAAAATATGAGACTCTGAGAGATGACTACATATTTGTACCATTTGTTGTAAAGACTATCACTCCGTGGAGTCCAAGGGCAGGGAAGTTTCTAAGAGAACTGTATCAACGACTGGTCATCGATGCTGGTTATAAGAGGGTTGGTTCTTTTCTTGCTGAAAGGCTAAGTATTTACATCGAGAGGAGTAGGACTGTATGATAATTTGTGTATTTTTTAAAAATATTTATTTATTGTGGATTTTAAATTAACTATAATGATTCTATTAAATACATTTTTAATAAAGTATTTTTTTTCAATAAGGTACGTGAGGGTAATACGGCTTCGCCGCCCTTATAAATCCAAAACTAGGAGAAGGACAGAGACAAAAACATAAAGTCGTATACTATAACTAATATATTAAGAAAAAAATAGCAAACACGCTTTGGCTATAATTATAGTCAACGAAATCTAAGAAATACATTTTGACAGCTGTTAGATTTATTGCACGAAGCATGCCAACCAAAAATGGGAACGTAAAATATTCGATTATTATTTTTTTAGGTTTGAATAATACCAGAATAAATTAAAAATGGATAAGTTGAAACTCAAGATTTCTCAGTTTCCTCGTATCTGTTGCAACTGCTTATTTCTAGAGGCACAATTATAAAAATTTGAGATTGAAAGTAGATTAAAAATAAATTTATTCATTGATTAAAACTACTTTTACGGATTTTTTTTTAAATTTATTCAATCACTTTCAGTTCAACTACTTGAGCTGTAGTTGTTTAGATTCATTATTATTTGATTTTCAATTTTCTTTATTGATTTCTCAAAGTCATCCATAATCTTTTTTTGTTTTTTCTACCACTTTTGCCCAATCATCGTTTTTGACATTGACACATGCTTTAACGAATATAGAAGAAACAGTCCAAGAAGTTAAGGCAAACACAAAATCACTAAATCACAAAATTACGCACAGTAAGTTCCCGAAATGGCGGGAGATTGAAATTACGTAGTGGTTTTTTCAGCGCGGCCTTGTATATGAGTTTTTTTGCCTACACAAAGGACAATGGCGAAATAATAGGTGATGAATTATTAAGCGTCTACTTAAGTCACCAGTCATCAATAAAATAATTTACTATAGAAAATATAATCATACACAATTCAAAACTTAATTGACTTGTTGTTGTAGTTGTTATGATTCGATAGGACAGACAAAGATCTTACAACATACATCCGAGTTTGACATGTATTTTATTCAGAAAACTCTTCTATATATACTAATGCGTTCTTTAAAGATTCCCTCTATGCTAGTAAGTACCCTATATAAACATATATGAAAATTATATTGACTAGTTGTTGTTGTAACAATTTGCCAGTTAAGGCGTTTTATACCATACAGCCTAGTCTGATGAGTATTTTGTTTAAACTGGAATATCTCTGATTCCTGATTTCTTGCAGTAGTATGACCGAAGAAAAAAATTTTCAAGGTTTTAAACTATATTTTTACATATTTTGCATTTGTAGACGCAAGAAAAAAAGTCATCTAAAATTTATTTGTGTTGTCCTTTACATAGACAAAGTAAAAAAAATAAACTTGTTTTATTCATGATTCATGGAATTTAAGGAATTTTAAAAATAAAAATATAATTAAACAAATAATACATTAAAAAAATTAATGATTCGCTAATTTGAATATTTTTAACGACTATTTGAATCTTTTTGCCGATTATTCGCATATCAATGAATTTTAATCATCCAAACACTACGGTAAGGCACATAGCGACATATAATTGAAACGACGTCAACTAAAAAAGTTGATACTGGCTATTTTTTAATATCTTGCTTTGTTTGAAAGATTCGAGTTTAAATTAGTGATAAAAACTAAACACGTTGTAATTAAATATAGATTACTTCATAATTTTCCGGATTTAGGTAAAGGGTTATTGTAAATCGTATGAGTACGCTTGTGCAAAGTTATTACGGAATGATTAATGTGAAACGTCAAAAGGTATTTCTTAGATTTGGTTGACTATAAGAACATTTCGAAAAGTCTAATTAAAAACCTGTCTACGCTACACCATACTAAAATCGACTAAAATATTTACTATAATGTCCACAGTCAAAATGACGTCGAAAAAGCATCGCCCTTTTCACCTTTTATTAGTTGATTGACCGATGAAGAGCTATCTAATCACAAAGCCGTCTATTCAAACAAGCCTAGTTTTTGAGTTATAAGAAAGTGACCATATTAACCGGATGACTATATTACTCTCACGTACGATATAGTGAGTTCTGATTAGGACTCAAATTCAATACTCTTGTTTTCGATACTACGCGTAATTTCCGCCGAAATGTCCGATGCAACATTTTGTTTTCGACTTTCGACAACGTGAGCGGCCTCGCGTCCGCGGATTTTTCTTCCGAGAATCTTTGATGGAATTGTGCGTTAGTTTTTATTTCGTGGAGTTAGTAACACTTCCTTGTTCGTTGGAAATATCCGACGTGACGGACCTACATACGATCATATGTCCACATGTTTACGCCTTGTGACTAATCGCCCATAGCATTATGATCCTTATCTGTGAACTGTATTGACGAGTATGGTGTGCATGTAAATTAAACGTATTTTACACGGCTACGTCATATTTAAATTTGGTATGTTGTTTAATTTTTTTATTAAAAGTTTTTATTTAGTGCCAGTTTGGACAAAATATCGTCTTTTAGATAATTTTTGATGCTCGAGAATTGATTCTTGAAATATTAAAATTCACATTCATGACAAACTCAATTACGTTCATGATCTATTGGATTTTTACAATACTTTATATTAACCGAGATAAAAAAATTATAATTCCATCGTCAGGAATAAACTTTGATGTTCGAGTGCTCGTTTTTTAAAGCGATAACGGCGCAGGACCAACGGCTTTACAAGCTTTCCGAGGCACGCAAGTGAGACAACACCAACTTCCTGACTCCGGGCAGCTACTGAGAATTACTTGAAGGAAAAACTTAATAATTGATTTTTTTGGCCCGACCTGTGATTCGAACCCAGGACCTCATGATCAGCAGCCGCGCTGCTATAACCACTGGACCAACGAGACAGTCCAAGTGAATTCGTATAAACATATTTTCATGTTTTTACGGCACCTAGTTTCTCTGCTTAGCTCGTGGTCGATTGTATCACTTTATGTGTATAATCTAACTGATACTTACATTTTATGTGCAATAAATAATTCAAATTAACAAATAAATATATCTTTTACTGTCACTACATGTTGAACAGTTTATAATCTACACTTAAAATTTATATATATATATATATATATATATATATATATATATATATATATATATATATATATATATATATATATAGTACCCGGTTGACCGAGCTTTGCTCGGTATTTTTCGCTCGATTTTTTTAATTCGTGTGTTTTGGAAATTATATTTAGATACAAATTACATACTGATGAATTATAAATAATATTTTTTGATCTTAGCGACATAACAGAAAAAACTGAACTGGTTATTTGAATAAAAAATCATGAGTGCAATTATTTTTATTTAAATTTTGGTGTTTTTAAAAAATACTAAAAAAAGGGCTCGAAAAAAATATATTTTCTCAAAAAAGAAAGAAACTTGAAAAAAAAATAAAAAAGTCGGTCGGTCTGGGCTCGAACCGGGGTTTTACGATTTTGTGACCGCCCATTATACCAATAAGCTATTTATAATCATTACCAAACTGTCAAAATTTACCTTCTTATTCTAACTATATTGTAGCAGTTTTTAATTGCCTAAAAACACGGACAAAAAGACATTTTCTAAAAATAAATCTTAGCTAGATCGATTTATTATCCCCGAAACTCCCTGGACACTAAATTTTATGAAAATCGTTGGAGCCGTTTCCGAGATCCCGATTATATATATATATACATATATACAAGAATTGCTCGTTTAATAGTATAGGATATATATATATATATATATATATATATATATATATATATATATATATATATATATATATATATATATATATATATAATGAAATTGATCTATCAGTAAATACTACTATTCTAAATATACTTTCGCTACTAAAAAATACAACAAATAAACTACCGAAAAAATTAATAATACGTACCCAATTAGTAGTGTTTATTGATAAATCAATTTAATTATATGTTAATGTAAAAAAAATTGTAAAATATCAGACGGTAAAAATATCATCCAGTATTTATATCGTGTTCTACATCACAACAGTTTCACGTTATTTAAAACAAGGCATTAAGAACCTTTAATGGAAGCAATATTCGATTGTAATTCTCGTTTGAGTAAAAAGTGGTCAAACGAATAGATTTGGGTCAAAACGTATATTAAAATGGTTAGGGATTATGAAGTATGCGACTGAAAGGGTAGGTACTTGTTCGGAGAACGTTTATGTCTAGTACCAGAGACCTGGAGGGCCCTACATTGAACGTTTGAGGGACGACTGCCGTCAAAGCAGTTCAATCGTAAGTTATAGGTACTTGCGATTTTTTTCGTAACAAGCTTCTATAGAAAAGGCTAGAAAGGCTTCGCTGCTAACGATAAACGCACATCATACAATTTCATATCTTTATTTATTTAATACTTTATTGGACACCTTAATAAAAAGGATTACTAAGGGTGAATTTAATAATGTTTTGGCATTCTTTCTCTGTCACCTGTAATATGTAAAAATAATGTGATGGGTGCCTAAATAAAAAGAACAATATAGTAAATCAGAACATCCACTTATCTACCATCTTATACCATCATGAGAACTGTGTGTTTGTCACCCTATAACATAAAACAAATTAGGAAAATTTATTTCAAATTTTACATCTATAGGCGTTGATAACAATTTAAACTCATTCTATTTAATCTTGCGCCTGGCTGAGAGCCTACGTATGTATACAAATCTAACTCCCTAGCAGTGTGGAGAATTCCATATAAAATTTGCCCATGCGTCTAAATTGCTGTTCGAAGTATCGCATACATGTCTTAGCAGCGAGATTCTCTTACGGATCATTGTATTAGAACCTTAGAGTTGCTTATGTAAACTCTGAAATAAAAGCAATTAGTTTCCGCCTCGGCAAACATAGCCGGCTCCAAAAACGTTAATGCCTTTGTTACTCAATATAAAAAAAAAGAAACGTTTATTGTAATTATCGTTAAACGTCCGAGTTTTGTATTTTGCATTTTTTAACTTTAGAACAAATAAATTTATCGTCCAAATAGATATTTTGAAGTTGAAAATTTGTTTATTGAGACCACACATCAGCATTGGCATGTCAGCCTCTGACAGGCCTCCATCGAAACTCGCCTCGAGGCGTTGGTTTCGCGCCGTGCCTAATTTTATCGTAATGGACACCTTTATGAGATTTTTGTGTTAAATTGGTAGTTGCATGAAAGAAACACGTCAATTTTTAAATTGGACCACCGTGAGTTTGAGACGGATTGGTTTTTTATGGATGTAGAAAAACAGTAATGTATCCTTTTTTATATTCGAACTACCTTTTTTTTATATAAAATTAATAATGGTAACAACCGATCACTAAGTTCACCTGATGGTAAATGGACGCTTTTGCCCATAGACATACCGTTGAGGACTAAGATGTAATGTCTCGTTTCCAATTAAAGAAGTCTCCGATTCTGTCAAAAATCTGATGCTGTCTTTCGTATGGTGAGTGTGGACTCACCATTCGAAACACAGCTGTGTTAAGCTCCTATTTTACATTGGTGTTCTGTGAAAGCGTGTCTACCCCGCAAACCAGTTGCACTGAGTTCCTGCAATATTAAAACATAGCTGCAGCATGGCTCTACCACGTATACGTGGTAGAGCCATGCTGCAGTTATGTTAGTAGTATGGTTGTAGTACGAATGGGTCGGCTCGACCGGGGAAGGACCACGTTCTCACAGAATACCAGCGTAAAATAATAGCTTAATGCTGCTGTGTTTCGTATGGTAAGTGTAGAGAACCGGAAACACTTTTTACTGGAAACGAGGCATTCCATCTTAGCCCTTACGGGTGACAACGCATCTGCATTTTGGTTCCTAAACGAGGATAGATGTAGATATCTATGAGCCACAGCAACCACTTACCATCAGGTGGACTGTGTGCTCGTTTGTTACCATATCTTATTAAAAAAAAACGTAAAAAATCTTTATAATTATTAAGTATAGCCTATCACAAATCTACCCCTGTACATATACCTAGCTGACTGTCACAAACTATGATATTTGTAGGTTGTAGATACTGCTTCGGTTTATGGTGGAAGCATAATTGGGTCGGCTTAACCAGGAGGGGGGGGGGGTATATCACCATATTCGCATGGAATACCATCATGATAAGCACCATGATGCTGCTGTTTCGTATGGTGAGAGACGATAATCGGAGACCTTTAACTAGTAAGGTCAGGTGGGACATACTTTATTTTCAGTAAAATATTTTGACTGCTAGGAAGAACAGCTAAAGTCTTTTAAGATCTTTGAACCAAACAAAACTTGCCTTTATGTATGAGCTTCACATGTGCAAAATGTCATTACGCTAGTATCTGTTTTTACTACGACATTGACGTAAATGTCAAGATTAAGAGGTTAGAGTAAGTCAGCTCAAATTCTAATTTCGCCCCCACTTCCCCGCGCGTCGTATGCTATGTACCGACATGTTTGTAATCACTAATACTCTAAGTAGATAGGTCGTTAGATACTTATTTCATTAGGTTTATCATATTTATGCCTGTTTCTTAACGCCAACCGAGTCGCTTCTTATTTTTATAACGGGCATTTCCCATTTTAATTTTACGTCTTCCTGTTGCGTAATGTGTTTTCTGATCGTAAGCGACACAACTTCTCCCTTCAAAAACCGGAGCGATACTAACGCGAGGCGACAGGAATCAAGCTTACGCGCCGATGGTTTAGGTAATTTCTTTTTACAGTGAAAATAATGGTATTTAAAAAAAAGTAAATAACATAAGCACTGCTTTATAGTTAGTCCAGTTAGTATGCAAAGTTTTATGATCTTATTTAAAGTATTTTATGAATAACAGCGATTTATTGTTCAGTTTGGAGGTAACTTTGGATTTTTTTCCTATCGAGAAATTTTACGGAATCGTGTTTTCGTCTAACATTTTCAAGCGAAAGAAACTCATTTTATTAGTTGTTTATAGACTAAAATGGTTAATAAAAAGAAATAATTACAGTTTTCTCCTTATATCATTACATTCAAAATATTTCCAGCATTTTTTTCACCAAACTATTGGTTCGCAAAAAAACGCGCTAACTTTGTATTAATCGAATTTACAACTGTCAAATGTGTCTTCATTTTTTGTGACTCCTGAGTCACGTAGCGATATCTATTGAAAACCGTTAAAACTATTTCGCATTCACTGTTTTAGTGAAGAAAAGTTCATAGTCATACGCACTTCGGTTTACTAGTTATGGTCCTTAGTCCCTCTTTCCCCGGTGTCCCTCATACCCTACCTGACCTTACATACATAATCTAATCTAATAATTTAAAATTATTTTATTATTTTTAAATGTTTGAGATTAGCGCGTCAATCAAAGTGAATCCAATAGATCTGGGCATTTATTATTCAAATCAAGTAACAATTACTTAGGGTTTGTGACCGTGTCTTATAAAAAGAAAAATATAATAGAATAATATAAAAAAATATAATAGAATAGGCAGGGCAGGGCGGCCGTGAACCTCAAGGTGATTCGATTATCAAAGCTGCTCAGAGTTCACTTCGCTTATACGTGTCATGTTTAGACATATCAACAAATGCCGATAAGCTTGAGGAGTATATTAAGTGTAAAGGTGAAGAAGCGATTAATATTGTAATCAAATTAATGTAGTGACTTGATGTTGGCGACGCGCCTATAAGAATATTTCAATTTATTATTTAACCGATTACGAATAGCTTCTAAAAAGCAAATTGTCGAGCAACAATATTCTAATAAGAAAATGCTTAGTTGAATCTTAAAGAAATATCGAATTAATGATATGAAGGTCTTGGGTTCGACTCCCAGGCCGGAATAGTTTATCGTTTTCTTGGTAATATCTCTTAATAAATTCATATAGGGAATTTTTAAGATATAAATTATGTTACCGGATTTGTTCCCCGGTTAAAATCATCTTTCTAATAATGTTAATTTAAAGAAATATTAAAATAAAGTTAGAGACCGGATTTGTTCCCCGGTCGAGATGATCGCTGTGCATAAGTAGAATTATGGTTTAAGATATTTATTTTCTCAAAAGAATTAAAATTCACTTACATGAGAAATGTACAACACTAACATAATTTTATATTAAACGGCACGACACACAAAACTTGCCTTTATGTATGAGCTTTTTATACGTGGTAGAGCCATGCTGCAATTATATTAGTAGTATAGTTGTAGCACGAATGGGTCGGCTCGACCGGGGAAGGACCACGCTCTCACAGAATACCAGCGTGAAATAGTAGCTTAATGCTGCTGTATTTCGTATGGTGAGTGTAGAGAACCGGAGACCCTTTTTACTGGAAATGAGGCATTCCATCTCAGTCCTCACGGGTGACAACGCATCTGCATTTTGATTTGTAATGGAAGATAGATGTAGATGTCTATGGGCCGCAGCAACCACTTACCATCAGGTGGGCTGTGTGCTCGTTTGTCACCCTATTCTATAAAAAAAAAACACAAACAAACTGATAACAAAATAAAAATACACCATCTTTTTTATAATCTAAACAAATAATGTTAAAAAGTCATGAGTACATAGTAAAATAATAAAAGAAGGCTACCAAAGATTAAGATAAACATTCATGACGGTTACTTTATTTGGTTCGATCGCTGAGTGAAAAATTATACATATACCGACTTTTAGCTTCATTTAATCGAATTTACGTTGAACAATAGAGACTGGAAGTGATATTATGTATTTTTGACTGAGCGCAATTATTACTTGGTTGGATTGGTTGGATAATAAATGACCTAATGAAATTTAATAACTATATCTGTGTTTATATGTATACTTGTTAAGAAGTCCTTTTTAATGTTTTGTTTTATTTGCTTTTTTTATTAGTTATTAGTACATACATATATATAAGTATATTTAATTATATTTCTATATACATATATACACATATATATACATACATATAGACACATATTTATATTACTATAAAAGTAAGGCTTATTAATCATAATTTTACTAGATCGAAGCTGATATTATGCTAATTTAATAACATTTTAGCATTTAAATTTACCTACCAATATTATAACCACCCAATCAAATTAAGCACAATTTCACGAAGAAGTAAACCACCTTGATTATGTGTTTAGAAAATAATGTTTTAGTAATCTTTTAAAGGTTGTCATAGATTTGGCATCCCTTATCTCTTTTGGTAGTTTGTTGTAGATTAGGACACCTTCATTTAAAATGCATTTTTTACCGTAGTTAGTACGTGCTGTGCGTAGTTTTAATTCTCTGTAAAGTCTTGGTCTTAGTTTTGTTATAGGTTTATTTTTCGTAAAACTTAATTCTGTGTGAATACTTTTATTTAGTATTTAACGTACTAAAATGCAAGTATAATATTTATATGTTAGTGATATATTCATGATTTTAGTGTCCTTATAAACTTGGGCTGTTGGAGTAAGAAAGTCGTAATTATATAGCACCTTAATCAGTTTATTTTGTGCTACCTGTATTGTTTCTATATTGGTTTTTGCTGCTGTGCCCCAGACTTCTATAAGGTATTCAATATGTGGTTTGACTAATGAATTATAAATAGTGTAACGCACACTACGTGGGAAACATTTTACTATATTTCGCAGTGCGCCAGTGAGAGAAACCAATTTAGATTTAATATTATTTATATGACACTTAAATGTCATATGATTATCCAACCGGAGACCAAGGTATTTTTTTTTTATAGAAGAGGGGGCAAACGAGCATGCGGCTCACCTGATGTTAAGTGACTACCGCCGCCCATGATCAACCGCAACACCAGGAGAATTGCGGGTGCGTTGCCGGCCCTTTAGAAAGGAGTAAGCTCTTTTCTTGAAGGTCCCCAGGTCGTATCGGTCCGGAAAAATCGCCGGTGGTAAACTATTCCACAGAGAGGTTGTACGTGGAAGAAAACTCCTTGTGAAACGTACAGTGGTGGACCGCCAAGCATCCAGATGGTGTGGATGGTATCGGGACGTTTGCCGTGTAGTGCGTTCACGAAATTTGGCGGCTGGGATTAATCCGAACAATTCCTCAGAGCACTCCCCGTGATAGATGCGATAAAATACGCAAAGAGATGCAACATCTCTTCGCAGCGCCAGTGAATCGAGCCGATCGGAAAGCACTTGGTCGTCGACGATTCGAGCCGCTCTGCGCTGGATGCGGTCAAGTGGAAGGAGCTGGTACTGGGGAGCCCCAGCCCAGAGATGGGAACAGTATTCCATGTGCGGCCGAACCTGCGCCTTGTAAAGTTGCAGGCGGTGTGCCGGCATGAAATACTGTCCCGCTCTGCTGAGCACGCCAAGCTTTTTAGAGGCCAATTTGGCCTTCCCTTCCAAGTGACCACGAAACTGCACGTCACTCGATATGTCGACGCCGAGGATTCCGATACTGGCTGAGGCAACAAGGGGAGTGCCTTGAAACTGAGGGGATACGACAAAGGGGTTCTTTTTAGCGGTTAACGCGCAAACTTGTATCTTCTGGGGGTTAAACTGGACTAGATTTAGTCGTCCCCAATCCGAGACTCTGTTCAGCAAAGACTCGACTTCAGACACAAGTTTGTCCCGGCACTCGGAGACGTTTTCCCGAGAATATTGGCTCGGCCGGTGTAAAGAGCATCACCAGTGCTGTCATCCGCATAGCAATGAATGTTACGGGTATGCAACATATCATTGATATGCAGAAGAAACAGCGTTGGCGATAGCACGCAGCCCTGTGGAACACCAGCATTAATAGGCTTGCAATCGGAGCTTGCACCGTCTACAACGACCTTGATGCTCCGATCTGCAAGAAAGCTGGTGATCCAATTGCACAATTTCTCGGGAAGCCCATAGGAAGGGAGCTTCGAAAGAAGCGCTTTGTGCCAAACCCGATCGAAGGCCTTCGCAATGTCCAAACTAACGGCCAATGCCTCCCCCTTGAACTCTACTGCATCCGCCCATCTGTGAGTGAGGTAGACCAGAAGATCACCAGCTGACCGACCACGGCGAAAACCGTATTGGCGGTCACTAATCAGCTGGTGATCCTCAAGGTACCTCATGAGCTGGCAGTTTACAATGGACTCCATTGTTTTGGAGAACAAGGAGGTGATGGCGATTGGCCGGTAGTTGGACGGGTCTGAGCGGTCGCCTTTTTTAGGGATCGGGTGGACGAAAGCCGTCTTCCATGATTTTGGGACTACGCCTAGGGAGTAGGAGTACCGGAAAAGACGCGTTAAAACCGGTGCCAAATCTGGAGCACACGTCCTCAGCACAATTGGGGGGATTCCGTCAGGCCCACTCGACTTGTGGATGTCCAGGGAGAGGAGTGCTTTGCGAACCGAGCGCTGTGTGAACTGCACTTCCGGCATGGAGCACTCACACCGCGGGATGGTCGGCGGCGTACTCCCCCCGTCATCGAGAGTCGAGTTAGACGCAAAGAAAGAGCCTAGAAGATCGGCTTTCTCCTTTGCAGTATGGGCCAGTGAGTCGTCCTCCCTGTGCAGAGATGGAAGAGATGGCTGACAGAAATTCCCCTGGACAGCTTTGGCGAGAGACCAGAATGCACGGGTTCCAGAAGGAAGGCGAACTAGTTTCTCGCCAATTCTGCCTATGTGCTCTGACCTTGGCTCTTTTGAAGGACCTAGAGGCGGAATTATACTTCTTTTTTAGAGCGCTGGTGTTTACATCCCGGGACGCTGATGCATCAACCCAGGCTTGGTAGCACTCCTGCTTATAGCATGATGCTATTTTACAGGAGCGACCAAACCATGGCTGAGATTTGCCTCCGATGGGCACCACAGAGGAAGGAATAAAAAGTTCCATACCCTGAAGTACCACATCAGTAACGGAATCCGCAACAACGTTGGGATCATCCGGCGAGAAGCAAACCCGCCCCCAAGGGTAGGATGCAAAGAAAGACCGCATCCCATCCCAATCGGCTGACCTATAGTGCCAAACACGGCGGCAGCCTGCAGAATGCAACCGCGATTTCAGCGTGAGTGGCACAACACTCCGGACCAGACAATGGTCCGAGGAGCCTAAAGGGGCGTCGACGGAAATCTGATATCCGTCCGGGTGAGAGGTCAGCAGAAGGTCCAACAGGGAAGGTGCATGATCCTCCACATCTGGAATCCGCGTAGGCGAAGTAACCAGTTGTGTCAGACCATATGCCAAGGCAAAATCATGAACAGATCTCCCCGCATGATCGGTTAAACGTGAACCAAGCCATTCAGCGTGATGGGCGTTAAAGTCGCCGAGGATCACGATCTCTGCGGAGGGGATCTGCTGTAGCAACGAATCTGCAGCCATTTGGACGTGGTCGAAGAGTCGCCCGTAGAGGCACCCGTAGACGCGCGGATGGTTATTGAACCAATATTTGAGAAAAAATAATTAAAACATTCACAGATATCTTTATCCTCACTAACGACAGATCCCACTTGCGTGATCAGTTTATTTGGAGCAGTAGTTTCTTTGATCTTGTTATTTGATAGATCGTTGATCAGTTTCCACATTTTTGCTGGTTTGTGTTTACAGGCTTTAAACGCCTTATAGTAGTATTCACTTTTAGTTTTTTTGTATTATATTGCTTACTTCATTTCTTTTCTTCACAAAGTTATTTCTTGTACTTTCATTGTCTGGATTAGTTTTATATTTGTGCCATAATTTGTTTCTTGTGTTTATTTCGTTTAAGATATCTTTATTAATCCAATCTCTTCTTGGTAGGTTGAGGAATTTGATCCTAGTGTCTTTGCTTTTATTTATACTAGATAAGATTTTTTCTTCCAGTTTTACATATTCACAATTATTATTGTTTCCAGTTATTGTATTATACAATTTGGTGTAGTTTATTGATTTATATTCATATTTTGATACCGCATCTTGCTTATACTTCTTGATTTCAAAATAGATCTGTTTATGATCAGACATAGCTGATTCTATTATAGCAAGGTGAAATTGTTGTTCTTTGAGACTCGTGCTGACATGGTCTATAATAGTATTCGAAGAAGAAGTTACACGGGTGGAGTATTCGGGGTCAATTTTATTTAATAATTTGTAGCCACACTGTTCCAACATTTCCATATACATCGAAGTTGTACGTTCTTGTGATGATAGGTCTACATTGTAGTCACCAAATACCACTGCCCTTCTGCGCGATTTCAATTTTGTTGAATATGTTTCTATGAATTTATTAATATTGCTGTTGTCGGGTTTTCTATAGATGACACCCACATCCGGCGACAAGACAAGTATGTCAACATGTATCCATAGATAATGATTGTTATCAAGACATTGTTCTTCTACAAGATTATGTTTCATGATATTGTGTGCGAAGATTGATACTCCACCACCTCTGCTACTAGGTCTAAAGTTATAGTAATGGGTATAACCACATATCTGAAATTGTTTAGCTTCCTCTTCACACTTTATCCAGGTTTCCGTTATCAAAATTAGGTGAATCGTAAATTTAAAACATTTTAAAATACATTTTAGTTCGTCAAATTTGCCTGCTTTAACTATACTGCGTGCATTGACATACAGGCATTTTAAGGAGTCTTTTGTCGTTATGATATTCTCATACTGAGAAGCTAGTTGGTAAGAAATATTTTTAGAGATTGGAATTTGATTATCATGGAATTTTGTTAGTTTTTTGGCTTAATTTTAACTATTTTAGGTATACCTTTGTTGTATTTGATAGTTAGGTTCATCTCTCCATTTTCCTTACGATGTTTCAACTCTTCTTTAAGTTTTTTGTAGAAAGATTGTTGTTGAGGCGTTTGATCTGGGAAAATTTTAATGGGATTCAGTTTTTCATTACTTTTAGAACGTAATACAAAAATAGCTTCTTCTGGTGTTGAGAAACACACTTTGAGTAGGCGTTGCTTGTCTGGCGCATACTTTCCCAGGCGTGTTATACTTTTTGGTTCTGTACAATCGTTTGAGATCTTTTTTAATAAACTTGCATCATTTCTGCCATTCCCTTTCGTATTTCGCGTAATTCTTCTTTAATATCTTGATCACCAGAGTATTTCCGCTTACTACGGAATGTAACTTGTGGCACTGTAGAAACGTCTGTGGCTGACTCTCCCGTCGACAAATTGGGCTGTGAACCACTAAGTCCGGCACCTGTGCCACTTCTAGTAGGTGAGCGTATTGGCATCATGTTGATCTGTGACGCGTGTATTCACTCGCAGCGTACTTAGCAGAGTAATGTCACAACAGCGTAGGGGTGTGTATGCCGATTTATTATATGCACCTTATTAACTTAAGAATTAAGGTCGTTTAAGCATATCTTATTATTTTTGTAATTACAACCGATAACACGTCCACTTTGTTCGGTGTCGCGCACTATCTCTGAATTAATGGAAATTGATTGCATAAGTATTGTCTTATATGAGTTTGATATGTTTTGTATGAAAACAAATGCCTATTTTCAATGTATTGATTCATGAAACATTTTGTCTATGTTATCTGATAAGAGGCACGATAACTGATAAGAATCTGATTAGAAATAGTTTCCTACAGTTTGAGAATTGTGTAGAAGCATTTATTCACCTATTATTGTTGATATTAGTGTATATTAAACTTTCCATTTTTACTGATAGTCGATAGCCGTGCAAAAGTTGGTTGTTCAAATAGTGTGAGATCATAGACGCACGCTAGCCACGTACTTAGGAGGCCAAATATGTAAAATTTAAATATTTGTAATTTCAGTAATTCATGTAAAAATTACTTGTAAAACATTTCAGATTAATTGTACGTGCAAAAGAAGTGAATTCTGTGTTATTTTTATGTGAAAATTCCTGTGAATAAGTGAAATAATGATAGTTTTGTATAAGAAATTTAAAAGTGTTTTAATAGTGAAATGAATAAAGAAAGTGTAAATTAAACTGTTGTATTGATTAAGATATGTATAATTTCAAGTGGAAAACATTGTTTTAACTTTCTATGTTAAATATTTAAGAAATTTCAACTTGTTCAATGTGAGTAAAATAGGCACATTTTGTTTAATAAATAAAAGGTTTTTTGTGATGTGAAAATGTAACGTATATCGTTGTAAAGATATTTTTTGTGCTATCTTTATAAGTAAATTGTATAAATGTATGTCTTATACAAAATAAATAATTGAGAAAACCGTGAGAGAGTGATAGTACAAATTGATGTAATTTAAGTTGCGCAGGCGCGCAAATGGCGCGGCTCACTTTCGCGTATAGCTCAGGGGTAGCTCAGGTGCGTCGCTTGTAGTTATACAGTGGCTGCAATTGACCGCCGGTACGACATACTCCGCCGAACGTTGAGTCCCATGATTCCGTGAGGCGTCGAGGTCACCGGCCCCTAGGTGATTCTTGGCACTTTATGCGTTTCGTGCAACCTGTGCCTAGTCGCGTGTAAAGTGCCACCGTTGCACTTCCCCCAACCCTTTTATTGTAAAAGGGGTAGGCAGTGCCCCATGAGACTACGCCAACGTAATTTATACCTAACCATCCGCGTCGCGCATCGTGCCAAACGGCTGGGATTTAGACAGGGCCATTAGTAGATTACCTGACTGACTTTAGGTAGGTAAGTAGGTTACCAACATGTCCGATAAGGACAAAGGGGAACCTCCACCTAAACCGAAGCCAAGAAGACCACCCGACCGTCCTGGTGTATTAGAGCGTCCAATCGCGTACCGTGACATCTTTCATCCTGAAAGGACTAGAGTAGTGTCCTCCTACTCTCAGATCCCGACATGGAAACCCTCCTCACCGGGTAAAGAGCCCGCACCGAGGACCGCGCTCTCACCCATCGTACCTGAAGGTACGACTGGGTGGGAACCGTTCCCACAACATCAGCGGGCCAAAAAGACGACAAGGAGGCATACACCTCCAGAGACAGCAGCATCCCTCCAGGAGAAGAGGCGATGCATCGGCACCTCAAACTCCTCGGAGTATTCATCATCCGAGGGGGAATCGGATCACCAACCGGAAAAACCAATCAGAAGATCACCTCCCAAGTCGCCATCGCCGACTAAATCCACCCCCCCCCCCCCAGAACACCGGAACACACCAGCATGGATGCTGCTGATCTGGAGCAGGGAGGAGAAGGGTCATACGGATGGAGTGCCACCACGTATGCAACCCTAGCACCTAGCACATCCGCCGGACACTCACCGTCCGCGCCTACCACCAACCCGTCAGGCCGGGCATCGGACGATGGTCAGAGGCCTTCCACCAGCTATGCCCAACTGGTAGCTGCCCCGGCAGTACCAAGGACAAAGACTGCCGAAACACCAAAACCGCCGGAAGAATCGGCTAAAAGGTACCCACCTATAGTGGCTGAGTGCTTGCCGGATTGGACGAAGCACTTCGAGGCACTGAATAAGAAGCTGGGCCACCCACCGAATGCTCGTCCATTCGGCAAGGGGGTAAGATTCACCCCCCAGAGTCCGGAAGTATTCCGGACGGTACAAAAATACCTAATAGAGATGACCGAGAAAGTACCAGCTATGTCCTGGTACTGTTATACTCCCGAGGAGGACAAGCCCACGAAAGTGGGCGTACGAGGACTACCAGTGGGCACGGATCCAACCGCGATAGAGGGGGCTATCAGGGCAAAGGGGTTCCCGATTAGATATGTAAAAGGGATCCCCCCCCGTAGAGGCAGACCTGGGTGCCTCTACTTCGCGCAGCTGGACCACCTGAGCCTGGAGCGCCTTAATGAATTATACCAGATCGACGAGCTCCTATTTATGAGAGGAGTCGTCATAGAGGCCTGGCAAGGAAGAGCGGGCCCCTCACAGTGCCACCGCTGCCAGGCCTTTGGCCATGCGTCCACGAATTGCTTCAGGCCAGTGAAGTGTGTTCGCTGCGCCGGAGACCATATCGCCAGCAACTGCCCAAGGGGTAGAGAGGAGGAACCGTGATGCGCTAACTGCGCAAAGAACCATACCGCCAACGATCGCCGCTGCCCAGTCCTGAGGAGGATTGCAAGGAAGCTGGGGATCACTCTGCCGGGACTACTCCCAGAGGAGCCCAAGAGGGTCCCCCAAAGTCGTCCCAGGGCCGTGGTCCAGGAAGACGGGTGGACTACAATCAGAGGAAAGGGAAGGCAACCTGCCCCCCCTCCACCCGTCACGGCACCCACAGAAACGGTGGTGCCCACCATTACTACATCGAAGGCAACCACCGGGGCGACTCTTCAGCCCCCCGCTAATGACGCCATAGAGCGACAAACCTCTCAGAGGAGTAAGCGGGGGAGGAAGAAGAAGAAGAAGGTGCAGCCTCCTCCTCAGGCAGCAACCTCTACCCCAACCCCAGCGGTAACGATAGCCCAGGCGCAGGTTACCAAGGATGACAAGAGAACCAGAATGGGTAGAATGCCAGAAAGGGCTCTATCAGAAAATAGAGCCCGTTCTACACATAGAGCGCGTTCTGCCCACATACAAAGAAATGTACACCAACTTCCGAGACCAGCGCCAACCGCACATACAGCTAGAACACCTCCAGCCGGCTTCGAGACTGCTGACGCCATCCAACGTTTGGTTGGCATAGCAATCGAGGTCGGCAGTCAAGTCCTGGCGGATATCAGAGCCGGGACAGATCCGATCACAGCGGTTATGAAGGCGCTGGCTAATCTACTGGCTCGGCACTACAGTGGAGGAGTCCAACCTGCGCCTCCTCTACTGGAACCCAGGAGGAATCCAGCAGAAGTTACAAGAACTCCGCACCGTCGCCCAACAACAAGACGTACAGGTCATCTTGCTGGGAGAGACGAAATTAAATCCGAGTACTCGCATTAAGCTGCCGAATTACCATATATATAGGAGGGACGAGGTCACTTCTCAGGGGGCCGCCTACAGAGGGACAGCGGTCCTAGTGAGAAGGGACATCGTCCATCAAGAACTTGACTTACCGGAATACCAAACGATGCGCTCTATCGGCATAAAAATGGAGGCGGCGGGCGAGGAACTTAGGATCTACGCAGCATACCGCCCGCCAGGGACTCCATTTTGCTCCTCAGACGTCCGGACGGTAATGGAAGGCGAAATACCGACCATCATCGCCGGGGACCTAAACGCCAAACACCCGGCGCGGGGATCAAGATTGATCAACCCGCCGGGTCATGCACTATTCGAAGATGCCGAAAGATACGGCTATGACGTCTTAGGTCCCGAAGAACCTACACATGTTCCAACAGATCCACGAAGTCGTCCAGATGTATTGGACATCGTGCTCGCTAGGAACATCAACTACCCGATAGTGGTAGAGGTGCTGTACGACCTGGACTCACAGCACCTCCCGATCTTGATTACCCTTGGCCTAAAGGCGGTGACTACTCCGCCCAGAACAGTGAAGACACGTGTCGACTGGAGGCTCTACCACAAACATCTGCAGGAGAGACCACCAGCACACCACCCCTTAAACACAGCGGACGACGTAGAGGCCGCAGCCACAAATATGACAAAGGCGATACAGGAGGCCCTCAACGCTGCCTCTACGATCGTCCCGATGTCCACCAAAAGGGATGATCTGCCGCAACACATCTGCGTGCAGATTAAGAGAAAAAGGGCACTAAGGAGACTCTGGGCGCGTACTCGCTGCCCGAGAATCAAAACAAAACTGAACACCTTGTCGGAGGAACTGTTGGTTGCAGTCCAGGCACACAGAGGAGATGCCTGGGAGCGGCGCATATGGAAGGCGGAAGAGCATGATGCGTCGCTCTATAAACTGAACCGACAGTTAACTAAAGCCAAACCTCCCGTTTGCCCGCTGACCAACAACGCGGGCGAACGTTGTTACGATGCCAAGGGTAGAGCGGATATCCTAGTCGAGCACTTCGAGGAGCAATTTATGCCGAACCCAGCAAGTGCGGAGTTCTTGGAGCTTCATGCCCAAAAGGAGAGTCGCTTACAGGAGCTCCTGTCGTCACCCGCGCCGCCTCTTGCAGGAGAGTGGTTCATCTCCCCCGCTGAACTGCGGTGGACAGCAACCCGCCTGCAACCGAGGAAGGCGCCGGGGCACGACGGGATTGCCAACGCTGCACTCCGACAGCTGCCCCATAGAGTCCTAGTAGAGCTTGGTCGACTCTACAATGGGATATTGCGGACATCCCACTTCCCGGAGGACTGGAAGAAAGGCAAAGTAATCGTCTTGCCGAAACCCGGGAAGGACAGGCGTAGAGCTGCCAGCTACAGGCCGATCACGCTGCTACCACACATAGCTAAACTGCTTGAAAGATTGTTGCTAAGACGCCTCTGCCCGTGCATCCAACTTCGGGCGGAGCAGCACGGATTCAGGAAGGGTCACTCTACAGCAACACAGCTGACCAGAGTGCTGCACCTGCTTGCGGCCGACTACAACCGAGGCCGCACTACGTTGGGCGTCTTTCTCGATATTGAGAAGGCGTTCGACAGGGTGTGGCATTCTGGGCTACTTTATAAATTGGAAGAACAGACCAGTGTCCCTCCTGCTATGTTGCGGCTAGTGGCGTCTTTCCTGGCAGACAGGAAGTTCTACGTCTGCGTAGAGGGCGCCGAGTCCGCAACCAGAACCATCAGAGCCGGCGTTCCTCAGGGCAGCTGTTTGTCTCCAGTCCTGTACGCGGCTTATACCAACGACATCCCTACCCTGGCAGGAAGGCTGCAAGAGTGGGAGGATGACGTGGAATTGGCGTTATATGCGGACGACAGCGCTTATTTCACCTCGTCCAGAAGAGCCCACATTGCCACTGCCAGGATGCAACGTCTCCTGGACCTGCTGCCACCATGGCTAGATGAGTGGAGGATGGTCGGCAACGTTGGTAAGACGACCGCTCTGCTCACTCGCCGCCTCAGGAACCTACCACCTCAACTAACCCTCAATGGCCAGCAGATCGCGTACGAGAAGGCCGTGACCTACCTTGGGTGCCGGATCGACCGGGCGCTGCGCATGACTGCGCACGTCGACCTCGTCGTCCGCAGAGCACGATGTGCGCGGGCGATGCTACGTCCGGTCCTGGCATCCAAGTTACCACTTAACACCAAAGTGCGAGTATACAAAACCTACATAAGATCTATTATCACCTATGCTGCTCCGGCCTGGTACGCGCTTCTGAGCGAGCCTCTGAGGCGGCGACTGCAGGCCCAGCAAAATATGGCGTTAAGAACCATCGTCGGTGCGGGTCGCTACGTCCGGAATGACGTCATAGCGGCCAACCTGAGGATTGAAACCATACAGGAATTTGTGGCCCGGTTGGCGCGCGGAATGTTCGACCGTGCAGACAACGGGCCACATATACATCTAAACAACTTTGCGCCGCTACACACTCGCCCTCCGGACGGGCGACCCTATCCAAGAGAACTCCTCTCTATATCGATTAGAGAGTCGAGTAACAACCCTCAATGCCGCTGAAAGGCCAACTCCGACTTTATTAGATAACCTCCTTTTTTCGTAGTCATAACCGACTACGAAAATTTACCGATTGCGACAAAAATCGCTCAAACACCTACAATGCCAATAGAAGGCTCCCAGGACCGGTCCATAGTGATGGACCGCGAGGACAGCACGGGTAATGGGGGCTTACCCCGAGGCCCGAAACCTGCATGTGCTTAGGCACATGAAGACGACAACCCTTCCTTGCAATTCGTTCGGGAATCCTTCGGGATTAGTTCGGGAATCCTTCGGGATTAGTCCGGGAATCCTTCGGGATTAGTTCAGGAAAAAGTGCAAGACCAGCAGTCAATAAGAAGAAAAAGTGTAGGGAAGTGATAGGGAAAAGTGATTACTCTCTCACGGAACGGTTTGAAGATAATTGCTGTTTTATTCCCAAGAAATTCGTCCCTCAAAATTATACAGTCCACATCGAAGAATTAAGGCGTTGGGACCGGGACGACTTCGGAAGACCCGTAATCCCCGCCTGAACATATTTTCTGAAAAGGAAGAGGTTATCGCCCTTGTGTGTTACTCCGTTGCGGAGATCACATACGTTGTTCCCGAACCCAACGTAGGCGTGATAGGAGGCCGGATCGAGAGAAGCCTCGATTCCTCCCTTCTGTTTCTTAGTTGAACGTTTAAGCCTGCTGGGTTCCTTTTCAATTGGTCCTAGCGAACAAGAGTCCTTTTCAATTGGTCCTTCGAGTCGGATCAGGAGGACCTCCCGAGCCTGGTTCCTTTTCACTTGTAGACATCACGACAATAGGTACCAACATAATAAAGTTTTAGTACCAACAACAAGTCTACTTTCCAACATTACAGTATTGAACCTTTTAAAGTGCCTAGTGCCTAGTGCCCCTTTTAAGGTAAGGAATACGGATTAATTTTGACAGAAAACATATTTTTATAAATGAGGACCATAAAGTCGAGGGCACATGGTAAGTGATTGCTGTTGCCCACAGACATCTATATCTATCCCCGATAACAAATCAAAATGTATATGCGATGTCATGGTCCCGTGAGGAATGAGATGGAATGCCTCGTTTCCAGTAAAAGGTTTACCGGTTCTCTACACTCACCAAACGACACACAGCAGCGTTAAGCTACTATTTGACGCTGGTATTCTGTGAGAGCGTGGTCCTTGCCCGGTCAAGCCGACCCATTCGTGCTACAACTATACCAGTATAGCTGCAGCATGGCTCTACCACGTAAAAACTTTCACGCCTGTTGCGTAGGCAGAGACTACAGATTTCCATTTGGTACGATCCTGACCCACCTCTCTCGCCTCCTTTATATATATCTACCGTAACCATGCTCGTCGGTTAAGGGTACTTTTAATCTTCAATATATCGCAAATTTGGTTGATAAACCTTCGTCTAGGGCAGTCCTTCCCGGCTCTGTCGTTTACTTCTGCAACATAAGTTTGCTTTGACGCTCTTCCCTCGATCATTTTTTCTACATGACTAAACTACCGAAGCATTCCTTTCTTAATCTTGGTCAAAACATCATCTTGCAAACCGTACTTTTCTCTTCATATTACATAATTTTTCACCACGTCGTTCAGATTCATCCCTAACAAAATTCCTAATGTTCGAATGTAGTTATGCGAGGAAATCATACAGCGAGCCACTGGACGGATCTTGAACGGGTAACCTTCAGCGTCCTAAGCAGTTTACCAACTTGGCTATCCGGACATCAAATTGCGGACGCATGACTACTTTTATTATAAAGGATAAAATGAACGGCATACTTGGAAGTCCAAAAATGTATGAGCAAATATACAGTCACCGTTTCTTACAACAATATGTCATTCATTTCGAGAACCAACTTTTATAGTGCATAAAGCGTGCCGACAAACAATGGCGTACTAGTTTTGAATATTAATCTTGAAGATCAAAAACTAGTTGACTAAATATTTTTGTTAACATTCTTTTATGTTAAAAGTGAGCTTAAAAGTAACTTACTTATGAGCTGTTTTTTATGGAATAAGAACGAAAAACAAACATACAGTCCAACTGATAGTAAGAGGTTACTGTGACCTATATACATCTACATCTATACTCGATTAAGAATCAAAATGCAGATGCGTTGTAACACGAAAATGGAATGCCTCGTATCCAGTAAAAAGGATATCTGGAGGCACGGTAGTGCCCCCGCCAAGTCGAGCAAAAAAGCGGCACGGCCGTACCATCTTTTCTCGAAACAATTCAGGCCATTTTCGACTCCCTATAACTTCGTAGTCAATTAATCTAGAATCGTGATTTTCAGTAACCGAGTAAGCATTGTATAAACATGGTATATTTCAAATTTCATTAAATTTGAAACAGTAGTTTAAGAATTGTAACAAGTCAAAGTTTCTTAATTTTGTCACTCACTCACCGATCATCAAAACTCTAAGGCACTTCTAGCAGACATAGAAGCTTCAAATTTAGAATACAATTAGTATGTAGTGTATAAATCAAGGAAACACTAAAATATTTTTCAATTTTGGTCCAGTTTTCTAGATACACCAACTGCATTAATAACTTTGTAATCCCGTATAAATATATAGAATTACAAATTGAAATAATACTAGTTTTTACGGAATTTATCGCGTATATTTAACTTTTTAAATACTCGACGTTTCGAACACTTTACAGCACTCATGGTCACGGGCGGGACTGAGATGTTCAACGTCCATATGTCATAGTTAACCGCGGTTACCATAGATTAAAATTTAACTTTTGTTCCGATCTATGCAGTATGAACTTATGGTATCTTGAAGTCTTGCAGTTGTATGCTTGGGTTGGGATTTAATTTTATTTATTATAGGATCCCAAGCAGATGGTAGTACCCAACCATATTCTCTATTAAAATTAGGATGTTTTTTTGATTTCAATAGCCTCGCGAATCATCCTTGGAAGGAATCGGTGTTCTTTAGCGAGGATCTGCGGTCTATCAAATCTGATGTAGTGACGGGGGCGATCCTGTATGTGTTCACAGACTGCAGACTTCCCGGAGCGTCGATTCTTCACATCAGTTATATGTTCTTTAACGCGGGTTTTTATTGATCTTTTAGTTTGTCCTATGTAGGAGAGACCACATTCACAATCAAGCTTGTACACTCCTGCATCTTGCAGAGGGACATTACACTTGACCGATGGTAAAAACTGACCAATCTTCTTCAGCGGCTTGAAGTATGTTTTGATGGAAGCGCGCTTCAAGATGTAGCCAATCTTGTCAGTGACTCCTCTAACATATGGCAGTACAGCAGGTACACGCTCGACTGTGGCCGGCTTCACTCGTTCACTGTGACGTAGGCGCGGGACTCGAAGCTTGTTGTCATGCAAAACTTGCTTGACATGGTGGAGCTCTGCAGCCAGGTGTTTACTGTCACAGATCCCTCGTGCTCTCCCCATACGGTGAGAATCACCGTTTAAATATCTATCTGTATGGGTCTTTTTTCTATACACAGTATGGCTCAAGGCGTTATCAGGATTCCGAATTACTAACACATCTAGAAAAGCTAAAGAATTGTTTGCCTCTAACTCCATTGTGAACTGAATTTTAGAATTTATAGAGTTAAGATGGTTTAAATGTGTTATCACCCCTGAGGATTAAGATGGATTGCCTCGATTCCAGTAAAAAGGGTCTCCGGTTCTCTACACTCACCATACGAAACACAGCAGCGTTATGCTGCTATTTTACACTGATATTCAGTAAGAACGTGGTCCTGCCCCCTATTAGTAAAGTAAAGTAAAGTTACAGCCTCTATACGTCCCACTGCTGGGCACAGGCTTCCCCTCATTTCTGAGAGGGTTTCAGGGCAAGGAAGTGTCCGCCGCGCTGCCCCAATGCGTGTTGGCGAACTTCACATGTCTTCGAAATATTTTTTCTTATTCCTCAGACATGCAGGTTTCCTCACGATGTTTTCCTTCACCGCCGAGCACGTGGTAAATCAGCACTTAAAACTGCAATTAACAATTTCATTGGTGCCGGCGGGGATCGAACCCGGGTTACTCGCGTTCTGTTATATTTACAGCGAGCGCTAACCATCTGAGCTACCACGGCTCCCTATTAGTGCTACAACTACAATATATCTGCAGCGTGGCTCCACCACGTAAAAAATCCTGAACATTTTGTGACAGAGAGACGTTGTGACGGCAGACTTCCCTGCAGTTTTATTCCATGTGTGGTATTCCCGTAAATCTAAGAAATCATAATATTTATAGTATGATATTGTAAATGTTCAACTTTCATATAAAATCATCTTTCTCAATCTTAAATATAAACTAAAAAAATACAACTGCAACTTAGCATGGGTTATCATAGGTTATACCATAGGAAATCCAAGCCGCACGTCCGCAGATACATCCGTAATTGGAGCAACGGTATAACATTGCAATCGCGGCACACTGCACCATTTCGCTTTGTAACCTTAGACCTGTGGGATCTGCGACTATGCGAGTAGGCGACGTGAATCGATTTAACGATCGATTCAAATTTTATTTCGATACATTTGAATTTACAGTTAATATAACATTTTTTTATATAATACGGGTGACAAATCAGCACACAGTCCACCTGATGGTAAATGGATTCTGTGGCCCATACACATCTACGTTTATCCTCGATGAAGGATCAAAACGCAGATGCGTTGTCACCCCTGAGGAATAAGATGGAATGCCCCGTTTCTTGTAAAAAAGGTTCTCCGGATATCTACACTCACCATACGTAACACAGCAGTATTAAACAGTTATTTTCATTCAGCACATTCATGCTACAACAATTCCAGTAATATAACTGCAGCGTGGCTTTAACACGTATAACTATCTTGACTATTTTTTTTAAATAAATAGAATCAGGGGCCTCTACACTAAGCGAAATACGAGTCGTATTATCCGATGACGGTGTGTCTTTCCCAGTATAGCGGTGTTGGGAGTAGTGGTGCTGGGGTAGTGCACACAAATGAGGGAGGGCGAGACCGTGAGATGCTCTTCAAACTAAGGAAGACACATATTTTTATTTCCTTAGGTGGATATAACACGAATTAATTTTATAACAATTATCATCATCATCATTACAGCCCTTCACAAGTCCACTGCTTAACATAGGCCTCCCTCAAGGAATGTCACAAATCACGGTCTTGAGCCACCTGCATCCATCGACTTCCTGCATGTATTACCAGGTTGTCACTCCATCTAGTGGAGATCACTGTACACTAAGCCTACCGGTACCAGGCTGCTACTCGAGAACCTATTTTCCCCATCGGTTTTCGGTTCTTCGAGCTATATGGCCGGTCCATTGCTACTTCAGCTTACTGATCCGTTGGGCTATGTCAGTCACTCCTGTTCTACTGCGAATACACTCATTTATACGTTTATCACACAGAGAAACCCCGAGCATAGCCCTCTCCATAGCTCGCTGAGTGATCTTGAGCGGCCTCAAACGACCCGCAGTGAAGGACCAGGTCTCAGATCCGTAAGTTATCACTGGCAACAGGCACTAGTTGTACAATCTAGTTTTCAGGTTTTGAGGTTTGAACTGACAATCATATTTTTTTAAATGAAATTAGTTGCACACCTGTGCTGCAGTACGCTGCTTTACCCTGGTCTAAAAAGTATAAAGAGCCAGAGCCAGTACAATAACAGGCTATGAGGCATTCTTATTCTTAAGAGATCACAATGCTTATATATATATATATATATATATATATATATATATATATATATATATAGCTGTTTTAAGTATGTTGCAGGTGGCCATGGACTTGTAGTGGCCACTTACCATCAAGTGGACTGTGAGTGACGCGAATAAAATCTTAAAACTACACGTACTCTTCTAAGTGTCAATTAAAATAAACAAACAAATGAAATACCGCAAGTGGTAAATACAAAACTCCTTTTCAAAAGGCCGGCAATGCATCTGTAATTCCACTGGTGTTGCAGTTGTTCGTGGGTGACGGCATTCACTTTCTCCTTTATAAAAAAACATGATCAATATAGTCGAAATCAATTAAATACGCATTATTAAGGATAACTCAAAACCTACAAGTAACATCCTGATCAAATTTATATGGGACCACATGAGTAGCTTTCCAATGAAAAAGAACCGTCAAAATCGATTCACCTGGAAAAAAAGTTCAAAGTTAACTGCTTTTTTTATGTAACACACATAAAACAGCAGTTGAATTGAAAACCTCCCATTTTTTCGTCAATCTATATATTTAAAATATAAAAGACTTTTAAAATTGATATGGTCACTATAAAATGTTGTTAGGTTAGCTAATTACGTAATAACTTAAAACATAAGGAGTTTTAGGTAGGAACTGAATAAATTAACCGACTTGGTATTACATGGATCTCACAACTTTTTACAGTAGAAGAACTGAGTTGCGAGACTTGGTTTTTTTACAAGTTATGTTTTTAATGGCATCTAATTTCTTTTTGTATATAAGATAGTCCTAATTTTTTACCTTTCCGGTACCTTCTACTTCTTGAGTACCATAACGTACCTATGTACACCTGTAATACATATACAAGTACACTGATTCATTCGCTGCAAATTTAACTTTGTAATTCTATAATGATTTCTTATATTTACGCGAACACTACACATTGAAATAATACTAGTTTTTACGGAATTTATCGCGTATATTTAACTTTTTAAATACCCGACGTTTCGAACACTTTACAGCACTCATGGTCACGGGCGGGACTGAGATGTTCAACGTCCATATGTCATAGTTAACCGCGGTTACCATAGATTAAAATTTAACTTTTGTTCCGATCTATGCAGTATGAACTTATGGTATCTTGAAGTCTTGCAGTTGTATGCTTGGGTTGGGATTTAATTTTATTTATTATAGGACCCCAGCAGATGGTAGTACCCAACCATCTTCTCTATTGAAATTAGGATGTTTTTTTGATTTCAATAGCCTCGCGAATCATCCTTGGAAGGAATCGGTGTTCTTTAGCGAGGATCTGCGGTCTATCAAATCTGATGTAGTGACGGGGGCGATCCTGTACGTGTTCACAGACTGCAGACTTCCCGGAGCGTCGATTCTTCACATCAGCTATATGTTCTTTAACGCGGGTTTTTATTGATCTTTTAGTTTGTCCTATGTAGGAGAGACCACATTCACAATCAAGCTTGTACACTCCTGCATCTTGCAGAGGGACATTACACTTGACCGATGGTAAAAACTGACCAATCTTCTTCAGCGGCTTGAAGTATGTTTTGATGGAAGCGCGCTTCAAGATGTAGCCAATCTTGTCAGTGACTCCTCTAACATATGGCAGTACAGCAGGTACACGCTCGACTGTGGCCGGCTTCACTCGTTCACTGTGACGTAGGCGCGGGACTCGAAGCTTGTTGTCATGCAAAACTTGCTTGACATGGTGGAGCTCTGCAGCCAGGTTTTTACTGTCACAGATCCCTCGTGCTCTCTGAAACAAAGATTTACCCACGGTAGCTAGCTGTGAAGGATGGTGGTGAGAATCACCGTTTAAATATCTATCTGTATGGGTCTTTTTTCTATACACAGTATGGCTCAAGGTGTTATCAGGATTCCGAATTACTAACACATCTAGAAAAGCTAAGGAATTGTTTGCCTCTAACTCCATTGTGAACTGAATTTTAGAATTTATAGAGTCACATTTCAGTCACATTTTTTTATTTATAGAGTCAGTATTCACATCTGCACTTTGATTCATAATTGAGGACAAATGTGAATGTCTTAAAGCGAAACCTGCCGGGTTTTATAACTAGTATATAGTATAAATATTTCAAAACTAGTAATAAATATTTGTTCAAAGCACTAAAATGAAGACCTTATTAGATATGCAAAATTACAAGGGTGTAAGTCCAATAGGTTTTAAATTATGGGTGGCTCAAAAACGACTCGGAATATTACATGTGATCCTAGACCATTATGGTCTAAGCAAGTGGTAGGCCACGCACGCTGCAGCTATATACTTATACACAGATATCACACAGGCATACCTACTCAGACATTATTTTAATAACAGCAGAATCAGACAGAGCCTCCATGCGTGAAGATATATAAAATGGACTTTCGAAATCACTCAGACCCTTACATCTTCGTGAAGTAACAAACTTCCACATATTTATTATTATCATTTCATTTATTAAAACCTATAAATTTCCACTGTTGAATATAGGCTGCCAACATATAGTGCTCCATAGGGGGGATTTTACCGTAGTGGTATTTACCGTAGTGGTATTTATAATTTGAAGTTGGCGTCTGGAAGGTGCTGCTGCTTATCTTCCTCAGTGGATGCTGTGGCCCATAGCCATCTCTACATCTCATCTCTACATTTATCCTCGATTAAGACTCAAAACCCAGATGCGTTGTCACTCGTGGGGACTAAGATGGAATGCCTCGATTCCAGTAAAATGGGTCTCCGGTTCTCTACAATATAATATTTGCATGTCAAAATGGTAGAATGTACGGATCTTTTAGGTACTCTGTAAACATCTTATTGTAAATACCTACATTCAAGGCAAATAAATTCTCATTATTATCTACACTCACCATAAGAAACACAGCAGTATTAAGCTGCTATTTTGTGCTGATATTGTGTGAGAGCGTGGTCCTTCCCTGGTTGAGCCGACGCATTCGTGCTACAACCATAATCTGATATTGTGTGAGAGCGTGGTCCTTCCCTGGTTGAGCCGACCCATTCGTGCTACAACCATAATAAAGCTGCAGCGTGCCTCTACCGCGTGTGATACGGAGGATACATCTTCGTAAAGTAACAAAACGTCCTGACACATATTATTATCATTTCATTTATTAAAACCTATAAATTTTCACGGCTGAACACAGGCTTCCCCCATGTAGTGCTTGATAGGGTGATTTTACCATAGTTGCCACGCTTAGTAGGCGAGTTTGCACATGAGTTACTTATAATTTGGAGTTGGTATTTGGAAGGTGCTGCTGCCTATCTCCCTCAGTCGCCTCTTATTACTCCCACAGGAGGTTATGGGGTAATGGATATTCTCACACCTCCACTACACAGATCATTTATACATTAATATAATATTTGCGACGCTACTAAATATCTGATTTCGCAAGACTGCAGTTTGATTACACGCAGTAAACTAATAGCAACAGATTAAATAATACAACTTAGTGTAGATAACTTTTTTTACACACAACAGTTCATATTACCCTTGCTCAGTACTTGATTTTAATACACACCTGGGTACGTCAGGTTGAGGAAACGTAATAGTTATTTTGCAGAAATATGCAAGACAATAGAAGATAATATGTAACACTTGCTCGCGGAATATTCCAAAAACCACCACGAAAGAAGCTACTAGTCGCCAAAACTGACGTATGTGATAGAGCTATGTTGCAGCTATATTATGGTTGTAGCACGAATGGGTCGGCTCGAAACGGGGAGGACCACACTCGCACAGAATATCAGCGTAAAATAGCAGTTTAATACTGTTGTGTTTCTTATGTTGAGTGTAGAGAACCGGAGACCCTTTTTTATTGAAAACGAGGCATTCCATCTTTGTCCTCAGAGGTGACAACGCAACTGTGTTATGATTCTTAACCGAGGATAAATGTCTACGGGCCACAGCATCCACTTACCATCAGGTGGACTGTGTGCTCGTTTGTCACCCTTATTCCATTAAAAAAAAACATTAAAATGTGTAACATAGGTGAATATCAAAGCATTCTCTTCGAACCGCTGTCAAATGGTGTATAATTTAGTTAGTATTTCGTTTAAGTAATTTAATAAATTGTCTTGTGTTACTTAGTTATAAGGTACCATAGGACTGACATGGTAAAAATAACGTAAGTCACTAAATTAAAAAAAAGAATAAAAAAAGTTATAGTTATGCGCTTTAGTCTGATGGAGACCAACTTCCTACCGAAACAACCGTATCGTGGAGGTTTTTCACTTATTTATTTATTTAGGCTTTATTTGCACACAAATTACAAAATGGCGGAATTAATGCAACAAAGCATTCTCTACAAGTCTTCCTGCAGGCTAATTAGATAAGATATTATAGATGCATAATGCAAAAAATAATTATTAGTTTTGCATTCAAACGGATTCGAAACACTTATTTGTAGGCCATTAATAACCTGTACCGTGCTAGATTCGAACCTGTGGCCTTGCAACCATAGCCTCGCTTGCTACTGCACCACGGAGCTGTCATTAGACGTTCACTTCAGCAGAGCATCTTCATACATATTTTGTATTCCGAATAGTTTCGATTAACTATTCTCGGAACGCGTTACTCCCGGGGAATTCCCCAGACAATTACAATCTTAGTCATCTCACGTATCTTATCGGGAATACCTCCTTCATCCCAAGTAATATCTAATTGAAACTGTTTGTTAAACTAATTAAGCGTTAGTTTGGCTCAACAATTTGAAAGGAAGGTTTATCATTTTTTTTAATTAAAGTAACGGACCTACGTAAATACATGTAAACAGTAAAGTTACAGTATATAAGTATAGGTATACATCTTGAATGAATTAATTCGTTCAAGATGTATACATATATACGCCCCATAGCTCAGTAATGAGATGACGACTGCCACTTTGATATAATAGTCATATACGTGACTGAGGATACCGGTTAAAAATCAATTCTTGAGGTTTTCTGCCAAAAAATTCTCAGTAGCATCTATTAGTAGTCCAGTAGTAGTATTTGAACAAATATAGTATTTTTTCCAAAAAGTATGCAAAAATTTAGTACTTTTGAGAAATTCTGGAGGGAAAAAAGTACTCATTTATTTTTAATCTTTATGTCTGTATGTACTTAACACAAATATAAATGTATTTTCCATACACTTATTTGTTATTGCCCTTTGCTTTGGCCACCAATGATCTAACCACCTGACTTTCTACCTTACTTTTAATATATTTATAGGTTTCTGAGCAATTTAGATTCATATAAAAATTAATTTAAAATTAATTTTTAATTAAATTAATACATTCTCTTTTTCTTTATTCTTTCAATTTTACGTTCATGTTTGAAATAATTCTTTCCGTAAAACCTACTTGTTCCAGACTTCCAATCACAGTTAATATAAATAAAACCGGCCAAGAGCGTGTCGGGCCACGCTCAGTGTAGGGTTCCGTAGTTTCCCGTCCGACACAATAAGTGTTCCCACTTATGAGTTTAAAGGTGGCCATTATGTTCGCGCTCCAGCAGCGCTCCGCGCTCCTGCAACTGCTCCCGGTAGTGGGTACTGTTGTTTCCATCCAAGTTCAAAATGATATTCCTAGAAAGTCCTTATAAAGTTCTACTTTTCAGATTTTTTTCATATTTTCTAAACTTACGGTTCAAAAGTTAGAGGGGGGGACACATTGTTTTTTTTACTTTTGGAGCAATTATTTCCGAAATTATTGACATTATCAAAAATGATTTTAGTAAACCCCTATTCATTTTTAAATACCTTTCCAACAATATATCACACGTTAGGGTTAAAATTAAAAAAAAAATCACTTCCCAGTTTACATATAGGGGGGCTACCCTAATACGAGTAAAACATTTTTTACCAATTTTATTGTCGGCGTGATTGATACACATATTGGTACCAAATTTCAGCTTTCTAGTGCTAACGGTCACAGAGATTAAGCGAGGACGGACAGACGGACAGACAGACATGGCGAAACTATAAGGGTTCCTAGTTGACTACGGAACCCTAAAAAGCGACAATTGAGTTAGGGACAAAATATAATATTTTTCGTACTAAATTATTTTTCTATAATATATAGTTCAATTGACTGAAATATAGTACGACACTATATGTTAAAGAAGGGTAACAATCCGAGTGGCGTACCGGGCTAAGGAATTGGTAGCGTTCGTAAATATAATAATGAATGTTTTTTAAATGTTTTCTGTTTTCAATATTTCTATGGTAGCGTTTCACCCCCGTGCCTCGGAAAGCCGTTGATCCGGAGCCTAATATCTCTAGTCTAGTAACCTAAATATAGGAGTGAAGGAATAGAGAGTACTTACTTGTGCGTATACACTCAGACTCGCTGGTGTCTCCATGACACCGTTCAGTCTGATCACAGTCACTAAAATTCGGTCTGGAGGACATTATTATTATAATGAGTTGAGACCTGAGTCAGGAGATTTACTCAGATATGCTATCATTATTACAGCCCTACACAACTCCACTGCTGAACATAGGTCTCCCTCAAGGAATGCCACAAAGCACGGTCTTGAGCCACCTGCATCCATCGACTTACTGCATGCCTTACCAGTTCGTCCCTCCATCTGGTGGGGCGTCCCCTACATTATCTGCCGGTACTAGGCTGCTCAAGAACCTCTTTTCTCCATCGGTTGTCAGTTCCTCGAGGTACATAGCCGGCCCCTTGCCACTTCAGTTTGCTAATCAGTTGGGCTACGTCAATCTGGTTCTACTGTGGATATCCTAATTTCTAAGTTTATCACGCAGCGAAACTCCGAGCATAGCCCCCTGCATAGCTCGGCCTTAAGCGTCCTCATACTGCCAGCAGTGCGGACCACGTCTCAGATCTATAAGTCATCACTTTAGTTTTGACGTTAAGACGTATTCCAGTTTTGAGGTATACCTGACGAGAAACAACGTCCCCCGCTTCTCTAATAGAAATACTGGGATAGTTGAAGCCTAAAAATACCTTTGCCTCTGTCTAGAGCTAAAGAATGTTGATTCTTTATTAAATGTTTTTTTTTCTGAGACTCGAACGTGACAACTTGCAGTCTTAATATCGTATCTTTTTTCGACCAGGGTATGACCACGCCCTCACAGAATACCAACGTAAAATAGCAGCTTAATGCTGCTGTGTTTCGTATGGTGAGTGTAGAGATCCAGAGATCCTTTTTTACTGGAAACATAGTCCTCAAGCGTGGCAACGCATCTGTGTTTGATTCGTTATCGAGGAAAGATGTAGATATCTATGGGTCACAGCAACCACTTACTATCAGACGGTCTGTATGCTCGTTTGTCACCATAATCCTATTAAAAAAAGTATGTTTGTTTTAAATTATTTTTGGAAAAGGGAAGGAAGGAATTAAATTATTTAAATACCGAGCATACTCCGAAACTCTCCTCTCTCCTAAATATCGAGAGGCTGCCTCTTCTGCATAGCTGCGACAAGATGATGGTATCAAATCTACAGCGCTTAAAAATATAAAAAAATTGATCTCTTTTATTATTATTATTCCTTTATTTCAAACATAGATCCATATAAGTTGTTAGTAATACATTGCGAACCTTAAATACTAATGTTAGTTCCTTAAATATGTGTAATCACTTTTTAACAAATCGTTCCAATGATCTAGCATATGCCCGTCACATCTTTCGGCGAACACGTTCATAATACTGTTGCGGCTGCCACGCGTACTGCTCAACAGCGAGTACACTCTTTTACGCACTATTGCGAAGAAGTCATATGAAATTAATTCAAATCCAAATAATTTATTACAAGGCGACAAAGACATTATTTTATCATATTATATTTTAGTATTGATGAGTATTTATGACTTTTGTTTAACTATTTATTATTTTACCTACAATTGTGATATGTGATATTACAAATAATAATAATTTTATATACATTTTAAAAATTTAATATATGTATATATAAGTTTATTTATGGCCTCCAGACCGAAATTCGATCACGGCGGCTAGCCTCAATGGTGAGCTATCGGCGCAGGACAGCATTATAGAGCACGAGTATATGCGTAAAGCACAGGTACTTTCTATTCTCATATTCCAATGGGACGGTACACCGACACGACCGGAGAAAGATCAAGCGCGGAGCTAACGACTCTACTGCTTTCCGAGGCACGGTTTTGAAACACCGCCAACTTCCTGATTCCAGACAGCTACTGAGAATTTCTTGACGGAAAACTCAATATAACTAATTTTTTTGGTTCGACTCGGGATTCGAACCCAGGACCTCATGATCAGCAGTCGCACTACTACAACCACTAGACCAACGAGGCAGCCATCATTCAATATCACTTAATATAAATACTAACGATGAAACAGAACAACGACCTTTTAATTGCACGCCTCATAATGCAAGAGCGTGTGGGAGTGCTCTACTCTCGAAATGCCGATGTCACGATTTTGCAATTTTAAAATTGTTACTATGTCTCAATTCAGACACTATATCAATAAAAAAGGGATGTTTTGAAAACTAGATATATCTTAAATTATAAAACAGTGTATTTTTTATTTATTTGTTTAGTTAGAATTTACAAAAAATTTTATCTAAAAATGATTAGTACGGCTGTCATTTGGTCTGTGCACTTGCTTGTCCTAATGTTCCAGAAAAATATACACAACGAAATGAAATGGCAACAGGACGAGAAACTATCTAGTACCACGTATTTTCAATGAGATATTTTCTGAAAACGAATGTTGTAATAAAGAAATATTTAAAAAGAAGTTAAAAGCGTGGTTGCTGGATAATTATATGTATAGTCTTAATTAAAGTTATAGTTTTAAATTAATTTGTTCTTTTAAAAGTATTTAATGAGTTTAAATATTAATAAGCTTACATATAATAATGTATGTAACAGTAGTAACAGCGCTTAGTTTTAATTATTTTAAATCTTTTAAATTAGGGTAAATTTAATTTTCTTATTTTTCAGTTTTTGAGCATTGCATTTAAAATTACAGCTTATGTGTATTTTAAATTCTTAAGGACAGTAGGTACATAAAACGTGAGAGGGTCATGTATTCGCCAACAAACTGCCCTGCAGTTTGGCGAAAGTTGTATAAGCAATAACCGACTGTATTTTTGTGTAATAAATAAATAAAATTTAAAATCTTTCTGAATAAATTTCCATTAATACTAAGGAAAATCCATATTGCTGGTTGTTGTCAGGCTCATAGACGTTTAAAAG
This sequence comes from Parnassius smintheus behrii, assembly GCA_036936625.1. NCBI lineage: Eukaryota > Metazoa > Arthropoda > Insecta > Lepidoptera > Papilionidae > Parnassius > Parnassius smintheus. Next base: position 40,876,244 of record JAUPFT010000022.1, read on the forward strand.
ATAAAAACGCTCATAAGCCGTGCACTTTTGGATTTTCTAATCTATTTGATATTAACTATATACAGACATTTAAAATTTTTATTTAGTATTCTTTTTTTTAAAGTTTCCGTAATCTATTAAACGTACGTCTACCCAGTGTCAATTTATGAAGCCATTTGTGAAAAGAAAATTGTAGCAGGGTCTCACGACACGGACATGTTCCTTGTGGGGATCACAGAACTAAACAGCCTAATTTAACTCCACCTCATACTTTATGTGATAAGATAAAAGATTATAATTATAAATTAGAAAAGTTACAGCCTATATACGTCCTACAGCTGGGCACAGACTTCTCTACATTTCCAAGAGGGTTCTAGCGTAAGGAAGTGTCCGCCGCGCTGCTCAATGTGTGTTGGCGGACTTCAAATGTCTTCGAAATATTTTTTCTTATTTCTCAGATATGCCAGTTTCTTCTCCTCACGATGTTTTTCTTCACCGCCGAGTACGTGGTAAATAAACACATAAAATTGCAATTATTACGGTTGTAGCACGAATGGTGCGCCTCGACCGGGGAAGAACCACGCTCTTAAAGAATACCAGCGTAAAAAAGCAGCCTCATGCTGCTGTGTTTATTGGAAACGAGGCACTCCATCTTAGTCCTTAGGTGTGACAATGCATCTGCGTTTTGATTCTTGATCGAGGATAAATGTAGATGTGTATGGGCCACAGTATCCACTTACCATCAGCTGGACTGTGTGCTCGTTGGCCTTATGCTATGAAAAAAGAACAGTTTCGTTGGTGCCGGGATCGAGCCCGGTTTGCTCGCATACTGTGAAATTTACAGCCATTGCTAAACATCTGAGCTATCGCGGCTCTTTTATTTTATTTTAGACTATTATACTTCCGTTTTATTCAATCTGTATCACTTTAGCTGTGTAACAAACATTTTATTTTTTATTTTCGTTTTTATTATTGTTATTAAAATTTAAGGTAGTAATCGTCAAAGACCTTTTGTTTTATAAATTTTTAAGTTTTTTTTTTTAAATCTCCAAGTTTTTCGGATAAAATGTAGTCTAGATCCATCGAGCTATTACGTACTACGTACGTAAGTACAGCTTACTTCAATGCCTAGATCACTCCGGGAATTACTCTCATCTATTCGTGATGTTCCGGTTACAAAGTCGTTAGTCATTAGTTATGAATAGTCATAAGTATTCATTTCAAAGTTTACGGCCGGGCAAAAAAACATCGATATGCAAAGTACCTCCTCATACAACCATTCTCAAAATGTATCTCAACAAAAGCCAGAATTACTTTGATTCCATAAAAAGATTTTTAAATTTTGGTTATAAGTAGTATTGATAATGACATCAGCGTGTCATCGCATTTATTTCCAATTGCGCAGCTATTTTAATTAAAATTCAAACTTCTTTATATTAATTAAAATAATAAAATTCAACTGTTAAAAATATATCATACTTAAAAACATGTATAAAAATTATAAAATGGAATATACTGAGTTTTTTTGCACATGTACTTTTACAAAAAAATCGTGCGTTGGCCGGGAATCGAACCCGGATCAACTGCTTGGAAGGCAACTATGCTGACCATTACACCACCAACGCCGTTATTTTAAAAGTGCAATGTCCGCAACGCTATCTGGCGCACGTTATCTTTGTGTATTCATAATATAATCAAGTTTAACTTTTATTACATACTTTAAGATAAATCTAATAATTATATACAGTTGATATCTTATTTATAACATGTTAATATATCATTACGGTTTTCATGACATTACGTTTTTGACTTTTTTTTATAAAATATAAAGTAAATCAATTAGAAAGTAAACTTGTCTTATAATTAAATATCTGTAGTTATTAAATTATATGGATTTGATATCTAGTTAAACGTATAAGAACGATTTTATATAGCGAAATTGAGGTATGGCCAAATATCGAGAGTAGAATCACTCCTTGACGTTGTGATGCGTGAAAAATTACATAACTGCGAAATTAATTACGTGGAAATGCTTGGTCACTTTATTATATTGTGAAGAAACAGAATAATTGTTGAAAAACTAACTATTGTTATTGTTATTTATATGCATATACTTTATACAATACAGTTATATTATAAAACTTGGCTTGGTTGTTGTGGATATCTTACTTCTTATATATAAATTTTAAGCAATAACATAACATGTTGATGCAACCTGTCTGATATATAATAACGCATGATTAACTTACACCTCAGGTTAGCTAGATACAGGCTCGCCTAGTGAGGAAACGTGTAAACAAAAGGCAATATCTGTTATATTACCTATTGTTTGTACGTTTCTGTTAATTAAATATTTCTTTCTTTATTTATCTATACATAGTATAAAACAAAGTCGTTTCCTTAGATCTTTTTGGGCCGATCCTCATTTGCCCTTCACAGTTCACAGTTCGTTCTCGGTCTGATTTTGGTCTGTTTAATTATATTATTGGAATGGGGTTCGAGCGAAACTTGACTGTTACGGATAGTATGAATGCACATATTTTTTACTTGATAATAGTTTTTCGAACGAACGAACTGTAAACGGCATTATATTTAGGATTGGCCTTTAAACTACGCAACGGATTTTGATGCGGTTTTCAGCAATAGACAGAATAGAATATAAATGTAAAAAACAGAGTTAACAGATTATCTATGGTATACATTCAGGCATAATAATAATAATGTCATCCAGACCGAATTTCGGCCATGGAAGGATGGAGAAATCCAGACCGAATTTCGGCCATGGAGAGATGGAGAATCGGAAGTTAAATAAAGTAGTTCACCGAAGAAAGGCAGTTAGAGTTATTGGTACTACACCGTGAAGCTAATAGAAGTAATATAAGTAATGGCCGCGGGTTCGAAAGCTGCACGGTATGGAGTGTAGAAGTAAGGAGTACAGAATGTGTATTTAAAAGTGTCCATAGAAAACCGTTAAATAAGGATAGCTACGGGGTAAATTTTAAAGAACGCACCGAAAAATATTAGTGGGATAGACGACATTTTCGAGGTCGTATTTACTAAAAAAAATATTTTAGATTTTAGAGCTACGGAGCAGTTTAGCAGCACACTTAAATCGTCAACAACTGCTAAGTTCATTTCATGTAGCTTTTTCTTGTAGCTGTTTCAGCGCTGTTGTGGAGAGTTTTTGAATTGTTATTTACTGTTTTAGAATAGGTGGACACTTTTTCAACTATTCTCCTATGAGAGATTGTTCTCCTTACCTCTACACTCCATAATACTAATAATACACCTAATATCCAAAAATATGTTACAACAATTTAGTTTTTATTAGTGATCGATGACAAATTATTACAAATAAAATTTCTTATTAATTAACACTGGCAAAAGCACAACAGTACGAGTCCAATACCAAAGAAAAAAATGTGATCGCCATCGGTAGCTACTCCAGCGCTGTTGTGGAGGTTTGAACTGTTATTTACTGCTTACAGATGGCCACTTTTTCAACTATTCTACTATGGGAGTTGGTACTCCTTACTTCTACACTCCATACTGCACGGAGTTAATGTTTGTATGACCTACAAATAATTGTTCGGAAATGGATGTCATAAGAGGCGACGAAGGTAAGCAACTCAGGATATGGACAGCATCGTCTTCTGAAAACGACAAAAATACGGTTGCTAACCCGTTTGTGAAGCGTGGCAACTTTGGCAAATGTCCCCCCTAGTAGGCAATCCATGGAGAGACCTATGTTCGTTCAGCAGTGGACTTTAATAGGCTGCAATGGATGGATGTATAGAAGATAATCTACCAGGAGCACATGATCCACTGAGAGGTGAAATTATTAAATCAACAGTAACATTACAACTATGGCAAATATCTGCCCTATGAGGCAATCTATGGGGGAGGACTATGTTCAGCAGTGCACTTTAATTGACTGTAACGATAATGTGTGTCCTTGTGCAACTTATATATCTAGTGATATGTATACTTGGTATATGCACATTTTTTTCAAAACTTCCACATCCATACAAAAATTCCACAAGGAGAAACATCCAGACCCGGATGATTTGTAGGCCAAATGTATACAAATACTTCTTTAGTGTGGGATTAGAACCCGCGAAATACAAGGTAATGTCGCAACGCCTTGTGCGTTAGAGCACGGCACTACCACGCTTCAGTCACGTTCCAGCTATGTCATGGCTGTACGACTCGCTCGGCTCAACCGGGGAAGGACCACGCTCTCACAAAATACCGGTGTGAAAAAGCAGCTTTGTTTCATACAGTTAGAGACGAGAACCGAGGTTGTAGTCTACGGGTCACAGCATCCACTTACCATCAGGTGCACTGTTAGTCACCCTTAGTCTATAACAAGTGGTAAAATTAAAAATTTTGTACAACCGACTTCAATACTACCGAATCAATGTATTCGAAGTCAATTAAATACGCATTATTAAAGATAGCTCAAAAACAACTGGTCAAATTCTGAAAAAAATTATATGGGACCACACGAGAAGCACCAGCTTTCAGATTAAAAAATTATCGAAATCAGTTCACCCAGAGAAAAGTTATGAGATACATACAGTCGAATTGAATACCTCCTCCTTTTTGAAATCGGTAAAAAAGGGTTGTAGTACAGTTTACACAACAGATGTATTGCCCTACATAATATAGTACAGTAGGTAAATTTTATATCTTTTTCTCTCCTGGTGATAGATATAGGCCTAAGCAAAACAGCATCTACATGCTATCATGAGAACTAGGTTTGTGTTGTTTTCGCTCTTATTTGTATGAAAAATATATGTTATACACTAAGACGTAAAAAAAGGATTTAAAAACATCTTAGATTATACAGAGTTTTTTTTGGAATAACCAGCCAAATTTACAGAGGAAGTTCAAAATAAGTGATATAGTCAAAATTAATTAAAAAAATCTCAAACGCAACGCGTCTTTTTATCTTTTAAATTAAAATGCGTGGTAATACATTATTTTAACTGATTTTACTACGCATGTAAACATTTGTAACGGCCGATCAGTAGGCAAAAACGTCGTTACCCAAAAATCACGTTCAATTCGGGATAATTTTAAATAAAAGTAGAAGTAGAATCGACGCTCCGGGAAGTCTGCAGTCTGTGAACACGTACAGGATCGCTCCCGTCACTACATCAGATTTGATAGACCACAAATCCTCGCTAAAGAACACCGATTCCTTCCAAGGATGATTCGCGAGGCTATTGAAATCAAAAAACATCCTAATTTCAATAGAGAAGATGGCTGGGTGCTACCATCTGCTTGGGATCCTATAATAAATAAAATTAAATCCCAACCCAAGCATACAACTGCAAGACTTCATGATACCATAAGTTCATATTGTGTAGATCGGAACAAAAGTTAAATTTTAATCTATGGTAACCGCGGTTAACTATGACATCTGGACGTTGAACATCTCAGTCCTTCCCGTGACCGTGGGTGCTGTAAAGCTCTCGAAACGTCGGGTATTTAAAAAGTTAAATATACGCGATAAATTCCGTAAAAACTAGTATTATTTCAATGTGTAGTGTTCGCGTAAATATAAGAAATCATTATAAAAGTAGAAGCCTTATTTACTCGTATTTTCAAAAACTGCAATAACGGTATGTCATTATTCATATACTTAAACTTAAGTTTAAAATTTGGCTGCTCATTGAAAAATAACCCTGTATAAAATAGTTTAATTGGCGAATGTAACTGTGTCATTTATTTAAAATAAAAACATAATTTGTTCCGGTTCCATTTTCTTGGAAGGCGTAAGCGTTATTCTTATTACTATGCATTATTCTAATGCTAATGACAGGTGTGGGAGAGTCGGTCAAGTGTGACGACCTTGCCGAAAGATATTCAACATTATATATCATTGCAATAAAGGTAACATTTCGCTAGCCGTTAATTTGTTTTCTTTAGTTGAAGTATGGTTCAATTGATTTTCAATTGTACCAGTTACAATACTAAGTAAAATTTTGTCTGGCCCCTTCACAACCACACAGTCAAGTTTCCACAATGCAATTCTTACAAATATAATTGATGAAATGTAATAACAATTTATTTTATGTTTTAATATTTATGGTATTAAGTTGCTTTTTGCTTGCCCTGAGAACGATCCGCACGACAGATCCTTGTGGGAATTCTCATAAGAAGGAGGAAGTTTAGGAAACATGTCAAGGGTGAATTCCTTCTACGATAAAAAAATTCACTTTTATTATCAAAATCGTTTTACTTGACCGCGTCAGTAAAGAAAGGGGTTATGTTATATTATAATTTTGTATTAAACACATTATTATTGTCTCTTTTTTATTATATTTGGCTCTAGCCATATTTCCACCAGAAATAGAAATACCTTGAACGAATTAACCACTCGTTCAAGAGAAATACTTATATTTTTTATTGAATAATAGCGATCCGACCTGGCTTTGCACAGGTATGGCGATGCGCCACCCGCACTATCCTCCAGGACTCTGGCGGGTCCGCACCGTTGATACGGTGGTGGTGCTCTCCCTACCCTCCGCAGCCGAATCTTGACCAGATTCACCGCTGGTATCAGGAAAGCTGGTGCTTCTGAGTGGCCCCAGAGCCTCTGATTTCAGTATCTTGACAACAAGAAAACCTACCGGGTCCAATCGTGAATATAAACCATCCAACTCAAACGCGCACAAAAAATGTTATCGCAATTCTTCAAACCGTTTTCAAATTTTAGCGAGACTAACAGATATCAACTGATTTTATAATATAGCGATCTGCCCTGGCTTCTCAAGGGTGACATCTACAATATGGGTGGATTCTACAACAGCGCCACCTAGCGCGACCAACTGTGGCTATAACCTTCCCGGAAGTGCAAGCATTATGTTGACCAAGTTTTACCGCAATCTGATGAACGGTATGGTAGTGTACAAAATACAAACAAACTAAACCATTTCTATATATATGTGATAGATTATAAATACCTCTGTCCCGGGAAAACTAGCAAAAAACCCTGCGGGACAGTTTTTTTTGCAAATAGAACATTTTAGAATTATAACATAATGTTACTCTAAACAAATTAGACATAGTTTGGTAGCTATCACCCCAATCACAGGGGTTATTATCATTTATTTTATAGAATAGGGTGACAAACGAGCACACAGTCCACCTGATGGTACGTCGATACTGTGGTCCGTAGACATCTACATTTATCCTCAATTAAGAAACAAAATGCAAATGCGTTGTTACCCCTGAGGACTAATATAGAATGTTTCGTTTCCAGGAAAAAGATCACCGGTTCTATAAGCTCACCATACGAAACACAGAATTATTTAGTTGATATTTTGATGCTGGTATTCTGTGAGGGGTAGTCCTACTTTCGACGAGCCGACCTATTCGTGCTACAACCATAATATAGCTGTAGCGTGACTCTACCACGTATAAAATCATCAACTCCTTAATATTACAATAACCCGTCTTTTCATACAATCTTTTTGTTATATAGTCTTTTTTATACGTGGTAAAGCCATGCTGCTGTTACGTTAGTAGTATAGTTGTAGCACGAATGGGTCTGCTCGACTGGGGAAGGACCACGCTCTCACAGAATACCAGCGTAAAATAGCAGCTTAACACTGCTGTGTTTCGTATGGTGAGTGTAGAGAACCGGTGACCCTTTTTACTGGAAACGAGGCATTCCATCTTAGTCCTCAGGGGTAACAACGCATCTGCATTTTGATTCGTAAAGGAGGATAAATGTAGATGCAAAGAATCGCATATATAATATTACAGGAGCTCAATGCTGCCGTGTTACGTATGGTTGGTGTAGAGAATCGGAGACCCTTTTTACTGTAAGTGAGGCATTCCATCTTAGTCCTCAGGGGTGTTTACGTGCCACAGCAACCATTTACCATAAGGTGGACTGTGCACGTTTGTCACACTTATGCTCGAAAAATAGTTTTTGATCTTTGCGGAGAACAAATATTTATATATAAATATCCTGCTGTACGTGTGTTTGTCACTAAACTTTTCTTAAACAGCTGAACCAGTTTTTATGAAATTTCTTGTATGTGTTTAAGTGGGTCCTCGAGATGGTTTAAATTCAGAATTGGAATAAATACCGGGTATTTCGCGTTATTGTCAAGATCTTGTATCAGGTTAGCTCATGATATTCCTTCACCGTCGAGCATATTCTGGAAATTACAGAAACTTATCGTGAAAAGACTACACGGTTTCAAACTTCCATCATATAAATCAATGTCCATTACGCAACGTTTAATCGTCTTACTAAGCTCAGCTGTCGCCCATACAATGCAAGCGAAAGGATATTATAGGTCGTCAGATGGTGACCATCTGTTCCTGTTGCAGGTAGGAGCCATTAAAAGAAATTGCATTTACGAAACAAATCGGCATCATAAACTTATTGATGCAATTGTATAAGTACCGCTTTGCAAATAACAAGCAATAATTTCTATGGTTATAGTGTACATTCTAAATAACAAACAAGACTTCCTATAATCAACATTTTACACATTCTTTAAAATAAATAATAACAATAACATAGCCCATTTATTCATCATCATCATCATCATTACAGCTCTTCACAAGTCCACTGCAGAACATAGGCCTCCCCCAGGGAATCACAAAGCATGGTCCTGAGCCACCTGCATCCATTGACTTCCTGTATTATGTTAAGAAGTGGCTTAACCTACGTTAGTTTTAAATATGAATACGCACAATAATTAATTACAAACGTTTTCGGCATCCTATAACACCAGATACACATGTGCAGCATCCAATGCCCTAAAATGGGAAAATCAAATTTATTAGATATTGTCCTTAGAGAGAAATACCATTTTCAATGTGTATATTACAACAATATTTTAAGTTTAATAAACTATCTCCGTGTTTTTAATTGTAACATACATGATTGTAGGTTATTATTTTAAAAGAAATAGTCCTGCTGGGTTTGTTGCTGGTTCTTTACAGGACAGAGGTTTTTTTCCGAACCAGTGGTAAATTAAAAAAGTGACTTTCAATAATTATTATTTATAATCTATATTGAATAAATAAGTTTCTGTTTCTGTTTACCATAATTTTGATTTATCATACATTTACATATTTCAATCGGTAAGTAACGATAATCGGAATTTTATTTTTCACATCCAATTTTTTTGTTATTGGGACAATAGCTGAAAAAAAAAGATAATAAATTAATTGTCTTGTATTACACATTAATGTAATACAAACCAATTAATTTATAATGGGAGTCTTCAAGTGTAACCCACAGCAATACACACAAAGTAATTATTGAATTGTTTATCCTAATATTATGATAACATCTTCACTTTTGTATGCAACCGTTTATTAATATACATCTCAAAAAACAAGCTTACTCCATTTTAAAAAGCGGGCAACGCACCTGCAATTCCCCTGATGTTGCAGGTGTTCATGGGCGGCGGGGGACACTTACCAAACGGTGAGCCGCATCCTTGTTTGTTTGCCCCTTCTTCTACGATAATTGAATATATGAAAAATTATCACGGGCTCCACCGGGGAAGGGCCGTGCTCTCACAGAATAACAGCGTAAAATATTAGCTTAATACTGTTGTGTTTCGTCTTTCGTATGGTGGGTGTAGAGAACCGGAGACCCTTTTTACTGGAAACGAGGCATACCATCTGAGCTTTCACGGGTGCAGGGTAATTTTATATAGATAATATTACCGTGACGGGTGACAACGCATGTGCATTTTGAATCGTAATCAAGGATAGATGTAGATGTCTATAAACCACAGCAAACACGTACCATCAGGTAAACTGTGTGCTTGTTTGTCAGCCTACAAAGAAATAAAAATATTTGTGCCGCCAGGGATCGAACCTTTGCTCGCGTTTTGTCAAGATAAAAGGGAACAATAATATAATAAAAAAATATTCATCAATATAAAATCTTTTTCTTTAAACATTGCCACGTTCTCCGCTACAACAATTAACTCATAAAACCACTGTTACTCCTTTGTTATATCATCTTTTTATAAACATTATAAAATTTTATATCGTAACCGTACGAAACCGAACGAAACTATCTATGGAATAACACTATAAAATGCGTTAGTCTTTGTGTATGTTACTGTAAAACGACGTAAAAGTTTATTGGATGACGCTGAATAGATCATATATTATAATGTATTGGAATATTTATCTCTTTTCGTTTTTATAAAATACGGGTGACATACGAGCACACAGTCCACCTGATAGTAAGTGGATGCCGTGGGCTATAGACATCCACATTTATCCTCGATTAAGAATCAAAACGCAGATGCGTTATCACCCGTGAGGACTAAGACGGAATGCCTCGTTTCCAGCAAAAAAGGTCTCTGGTTGCTTCACCATACGAAACACAGCAGTATTAAGCTGCTGTTTATACGCTGGTATTCTTTGAGAGCGTGGTCCTTCCCCGGTCGAGCCGACCCATATGTGCTACAACTATAATAATATAGTTGCAATGTGGCTCTAACACGTATAAGTATATATTTATCACTTACCATAAGATGGACAGTGAATTCATCTGTCACTTCAATTAAAAAAAAAGTATTTGTAGGTAACTGAGTATGACCTAACCTTCTTGCATGGCTGACGCACAAACCGTGCAGGCCAAGAAAGGGAAAAAAAAAAAACTGAGTATGATAAGTACGTAACCATTCTAGGCCTGCTACTTTCTTAAAACCACCTTCCCACCGTTTTGTCTGTCATCTTCTATTTCCTCTGTTTTCTTTACGGTGACATTCAGTTATTATTGTGGTCCATATCTCTTTCTTTTCTCTCAACATAATATGTCTCGTCCCGTCGGAATGGTTACGTACAGCAAATGACAGAAACATGTGGAAGTGGAATGCATTAAAGGAGATTGTATCGTTTGTACTAAAGCCCTTTCGGAAACCGACTTGTACGGGAGGCTGGAAGTCCCGAACGAGCCGGTTTCCAAAAAGGCTTTAGTACAATAGACCACATACATACCCTTCGGAAAATTGTAAAGAAGTCCGAAGAGTACAATCTTCCACTTTGCCTGGCGTATGTGGACTATGAGAAAGCCTTTGATTCCGTCGAAATTCGGGCGGTGCTACAGTCTCTTCAGCGGTGCCAAGTTGACTGTCGGTATACAGAAGTGCTGAAGTGTTTGTACAGTAGGGCTACGATGGCTATCCGAGTACAGAACCAGAGTACGAAACCTATCCAACTGCAGAGAGGTGTAAGACAGGGTGACGTTATTTCCCCAAAACTCTTCACCGCTGCATTGGAAGACGTTTTCAAGCTACTGCACTGGAAAGGATACGGTATCAACATCAATGGCGAGTACATCACTCACCTTCGATTTGCCGACGATATAGTCCTTATGACAGAATCGCTGGAGGACTTAAGCACAATGACCTCGATAGTGCCTCCCAACGGATAGGTCTTAGGATGAACATGGACAAAACAAAGATCATGTTTAATATCCATGTCACACCTATGCCTGGAGTGTTTTGTCAAACACTCCTAGCTCCACTGAAAATCATCGTTACGAATTGATGTATTTATATCTTCAATTCGTGACTTAAAGCTGAGAGGAGACCATTTTGGTGCATATTTTGTTATTCCTTTTTTAAATATTTTTGATAAGATATAAAAAATGTTTTAGTTTTATTCTTTTTGTAATAATGTATGTACCAAATAAACTTTTTCTTTCTTTCTTTCAAATAAGTTTAAACCAATAGCAATAAAAGCTTATTTTATTTATTTATATATAATAGCCGTGGTAGCTTAGATAAGTGTTCACGGTAGAGCCACGCAGGCTCATATAATAGCTGCAATATGAACAGAATAGATGCTTATTTAATAAATATACAAAATACTTTCTGAAAGTAATTTAACCTCTACCAATGGCTCGGAAAAAATCCTCTGTACTAGGAAGAACCAGTAAGAAAACCAACGGGACTTTAATGAGAGAAAAATTTATTTTAAATTCTCTATAAGTAAAAACTAAGTCCTCTCTTTAAAACAAGTTAGTCTCGCTAAAATTTGAAAATAGTTCAAAATGTACATAACTATTTTTGTGTGCGTTGGCGTGGGTCCCTGGATGGCTTAGATGATGTATAGGTTTAGAGGGGCAGATCGTACTTAGTACATTATACTTTGATGGGCAGATCGGTAGTATTTTATACAATTAAGAATGAAAACATTAAGAAACAGTATGGTAGCGATCACCCCATTCCCAGGGGTTATTTTCAACCATGTACTCTTTAGGAGCATAATAACCCTTACTAAACAATTTTTGATTAATAAAATTTTAAACTTTTGATAGATAAGTCCTGCATATTTTGTGGGACTTTGTTGTAAAATTAATATACATTGTCTTATAAAGGAATCACTGACTCTTTGGAGTCGAGTAACTGGTATAAACTTGTGCTTGTTCCTAGTATTTACAGAATGTACATCAATATTTTTAATAAAGCCATTGAAGTTTTTTTACCGTATTAGAGCCACTCTGTAGCCATATTATAATTGTAGCACGAATGTGTCGGCTCGACCGGGGCAGGGCCACGCTCTCAGACAATACATGCGTAAAATAAGAGCGTAATGATGCTGTTTCGTATGGTGAGTGTATAAAACCGGAGACCCTTTTTACTGGAAACGAGGCATTCCATCTTAGTCCTCAGGAGTGACAACGCATTTGTATTTGGATTCTTAGTTGAGGATAAATGTGGATATCTATGGGCCACAGCATCCACTTACCATCAGGTGGACTGTGTGTTCGTTTGTCAACTAATGCTATAAAAAAGAAGTGATGAAACTTCTTTATTTACCTAGTGGCGAAATTTAATACGGTATTAAAAAAAAAAACAAAATTGTCATATTTTCTTGTAAGGTACATGACAGCAATATACCTTAAGCTTCTATGGGGAAGGCTATGTTCAGCTATTTGTCGTAACTGCCAAGCTTGGCGAGCGAGTTGTTTTTATTTTTATTTTGAATTCTGAATTCTGGTTGGTTTTCCCCTGTCGCCCCCTACGATACCCACGGGAGGATATAGGGTAGTGGATATTTCTATACCACTACTACGTGGGTTACCGTCAGTCTTCTGTCAGTAGCTTTCTGTCACAACTCACAAGTGTAGACACGTTAGAATTGCATTATGTTTTTTTTATTCGATAAAAGGCAATATGGTACGTGAGGGTAATATGACCACCTTAAGCTTTGCCGCCCTATAAAACCAAAACTAGAAGAAGGACAGAGACGAAAATACAAAGTCATATACTATAAATATTATATTAAGAAAAAAAAAATACAAACAATGTTTGGAAATAATTAGGAACACTTCAAAGAATCTACTTAAAAAACTAGTGTAGTGTACCCCTCATACTAAAATCGACTAAAATATTTACTATAATGTCAACTGTCAAAATGGCGTCGATAAAGCAGCGCCGTAATTACGAATATATGATCTTGTAGGTATCTGTGGGCTAGCATCTACTTACCATCAGGTGGATTATGTCTTTATTTAAATTTTTATTTATTTATTTATCTTTTTTACACACCTTATAATAAGGTATATAAAGGGCAGACTTACTGCCTTATGGCATTCTTTACCAGACAACCCTGGATGATTTGAGAAATTGTGGCTGGTGTAAACAAGCACTTTTTAAATTCAGTAAGTACCTAAGTAATAATATACTTATAATATAAGGTTCAACTTGCTATCCTATAAAAATGATATTTTTCCGATATCAACATTTATTTATACTGTCTCCTTCTCCTCTTAACACGTGGTAAATCACATTTCATAATTTCAGACTCAGATTGCTCATGGGTCTGAGATACTACGGCCTTCCCTATAAATGCATAAGAACTTCAATAAATATCGACAGAAAAGAGACACTGAAAAATTAGGTCAGTATATCACATTAATCATCGCCCGCGCAAAAGGTTCGACCACAGATAAAAATAAAATATGTTCTACAAGCTTGACTAGACGGCGCCTCAAGGGGTAGTGTCGAAAATTTATTTTATCTGTGACTTTTAAACATTCAAAACTTCAAACCTTTGTCAACATGTGTCTAATCACCTTCATGACGTTGGCGGATAAATCCCGCGGAATAGGGTTACCATAAATTTAATTATATAATGTTAACCTTTTTAGGTTGCTGTAGCACAAATGTATCGACTCGACCGGGGTGGGGACACGCTCTAACTGAATATTAGTGTGGAACTGCAAATAAATCGTGTTTTTTATAGGATAGGGTGACAAACAAGCACACAGTCCACCTGATTGTAAGTGGTTACTGTGGCCCATACACATCTACATCTATCCGATTACGAATCAGAATGCAAATACGTTCTCACCCGTGAGTACTAAAATGGAATGCCTCGTTTCCAGTAAAAAGGTCTCCGGTTATCTACACTCACCATACGAAACACAGCAGCATTAAGCTACTATTTCACACTTGTATTCTGTGAGAGCGTGGTCCTTCCCCGGTCGAGCCGACCCATTCGTGCTACAACTGTACTACTGATGTTACTGTAGCACGGTTCTACCATGTATAAAATGTTGTGTTTCGTTTCTTTGTATTTTACTGGTATCGAGGCATTCCATCTTACTACACAGGGGTCACATTATCTATATTTTGGTTTATAATCGAGGATAGATGTAGATGTCTATAAGGCATAGCAAACATTTTCCCAGACAGTTCGTGTACTCGCTTCCGTTCGCTCACCATTATTCTATTAAAAAATATGACAATTTAAAAATTAATGTTATTTTTATATATGTATATAATTTAATAATTCTCGAAGTTAATCTTTAAAATCCTTACAAATATCAAACAAAATGGTCTCCCTACAAAGGATACTAAAGCAAAGCAAACTACGCTTCTTATCGGAGTGACGCCGGGGCATCAAAGCTAGTTGTATCTATCCTGGCAAAGTGATAAGGAGGGAATGTTAAAAGGTTGAGTTCCTTTAAAAATAAATTGATAATTTAATTTTGCACAGAGCATCTGCCGTTAGAGTAGTAATTTAAATTTAAAGTGTAATTTATTATTATGTCTAGAGTAATTACAGTAGACATAATAATAAATTACAAATTTGTACAATTAGTATGAGCTACTTACCGTAGTGTCTTAAAACTTGGTCGATTGTCTGTCTTTAATTAAATGAGTTTTTTATTACTTCAAAATATACCAAAATAAAGTTTTTATAAGATAATAAGAAACAATAACATAGAATGACACTATCGAATCTACGTACAAGCTGCTCGCAACGCACGCAAACAAGCGCAACGTTCACATACAGCAGCAGCAGAGAAAATAAGGCGATTCCAGTTCCGGTAGTACTAAATATATATAAAATACAAAACATCTAATTATTGACAATTTAAAATTATGACAATCAAAAACCACGTTTAGTCATCATCATCATTATCATCATTACAGCCCTTTACAAGTCCACTGCTGAACATAGGCCTCCCCCAAGGTATGCCACAAAGCACGGTCCTGAGCCACCTGCATCCATCGACTTCCTGCATGTCTTACCAGGTCGTCACTCCATCTAGTGGGGGCCATCGCCCTACACTTCGTCTACCGGTACGAGGCTGCCACTCGAGAACCTTTTTTCCTCAACGGTTGTCGGTTCTTCGAGCTATATGGCCGGCCCATTGCCACTTCAGCTTACTGATCCGTTGGGCTATTTCGGTCACTCTGGTTCTACTGCGGATATCCTCATTTCTAAGTTTATCACGCAGAGAAACTCCGAGCATAGCCCTCTCCATAGCTCGCTGAGCGATTTTGAGCGTCCTCATACGGCAAGCAGTGAGGGACCACGTCTCAGTTCCATATTTCATCACTGGTAACACGCTCGTTCTGTCATACTATGTCTTAAATTACGTTGTAGAGCTAGGCTGCAGCCATATTGTGGTTCTAGCACGATTTTATTCGACCGGGGTTGGACCACACTCTCACAGAACACCAGCGTAAAATAGCAGCTTAAATGTTGCTGTGTTTTGATGGTGAGTGTAGAGAACCGGACACACTTTCTACTGGAGACGTGGCACCCTACTTGGACCTCAAGGGTGAGAACGCTTCCGCATTTTATTCTTAATCGAAGTTAAATATATGTCTGTGAGCCACAGCATCCACTTACCATCACGTGGACTGTATGCTCCTTTATCAGCCTTCATTCTATAAAAACATATCTCATCCTATTACGCTTATTATTTCTTCCACCTCTACATGGTACCCATAATAGATTAAGTAAAAATACGGTGCAATAAATTTTAGAGACTACTTCCGACTAAAACAAGACAAAGATAACTTCAAGCCATAAATGTATCTAGTGGTTATAAATTCGTTAGTGGTATCGGTCTCTGTTGTTGCGGTACTCTGTGTTGGGATAGCGTCTGTTGACGCGATAAGCTGTCGTTTCAGCGCGCACGCTCCACTAATTTAGAGTACGACCTTTGAACGAGCTATGGTGTATGGTGTAAACATTAGTGATGAATTCCATGTCGATACCGGTACAGATATATCGAATAGAGAATATCTGGAGCAACTACTTATGTGGGTAGTCTTATATTAATATTTAATAAAGGCAGTAAAAGTTTTTTTTTATAGAATAAGGGTGAAAACGAGCACACCGTCCACCTGACTGTAAGCGGATGCTGTGGCCCATAGACATCAACATTTATTCTCGATTAAGAATCAACACGCAGATGCGGCGTCATCCTTGAGAACTTAGATGGAATGCCTTGTTTCCAGTAAAAAAGCGTCGCCGGATCTCTATACTCACCATACGAAACACAGCTGCATTAAGCTGCTATTTTACGCTGGTATTCTGTGAGAGCGTGGTCCTTCCCCGGTTGAGCCGCTACCCATTTGCCACAACCATAGTACAGCAGCAGCGTGGCCTATAATCAAAATTTGAAGACTCTGTAGATCAGCATGGGCCCACTCAAAAAGTGTGATGGTAGTGAAATTCCGGACTCTAAAAAGTTGGCGATTGGCCCTAGTGAACCATAACTGTATTTTGTTATTTAACAATCTCTAATAATACCGCCAAACACGCCATAGATTGTGTGTTTCAACGGGGCGTCACTCCATCTAGTAGGGGGTTGCTCAGCACTGCGCTTTTTGTACGAGGCTGCCATTAAATAACTTTTCTTCGCTATCAATTTGTTAGCTTTTCATTGCCACTTTTTATATAGATAAACGAGCACTCAGTCCACCTGATGGTAAGTGGTTGCTTTAGTTCATAGAAATCTACATATATCCTAGATTATATGAGGTAGAGCCACGCTGCAGCTATATAATGGTTATGGCACGAATGGGTTAGCACGACCGTGGAAGTGCCACCCTCCCACAGAATGCCAGCGTAAAATAGCAGCTAAACGCTGCTGTGTTTTGTATGGTGAGTGTCCAGAACCGGAGACCATTTTTACTAGAAACAAGGCTTTCAATTTTAGTCCTCAGGTGTGACAACACGTCTGAATTTTGATTCTCGATCTAGGATAAATGTAGATGTCTATGGGCCACAGCATCCACTTATCATCAGGTGGACTGCGTGCTCGTTTGTCACTCTTATTCTATAAAAAAGATTAAGAATTGAAATGCAGATGCTTTGTCACCCCTGAGGATTAAGATGGAATTACTCGTTTTTTAAAAAAAAATAGTTCAAAAGAAAATGGCAAAGTGTCCGCGGTTCTTTACACTCACCATGCGAAACACAACAGTATTAAGCTGCTATTTTACGCTGGTGTTCTGTGCTGTTCAGCACACTAATCCGCTGTACTATGTTAGTCACTCTTGTTCTTCTTTCGTCGTCACAAACTTTATGTCGCGGAGAAATATCAAATACATGGTGGAGACAGACTGGTGCCACAGTGTATCCTTAGCATGTATTTTTATAAGATTTTAGAAATTTTTGGACAAGATGCACATATGGGACTGGTTTGTCCCTTACTTTTAAAATGCATTAATTACAATAATCCATGGAGACTTAATATTAACATTGTAACCTATTTTTTTTCAGGTAGAATTCAGGGGTTTTGGAAACGAACCAGTGTTTACATTACAGGAACAACAATAAGTTAACTTTTATTTGTTTAAAATATTTCATTTTTTTCAGTGCACAAAAAGCACATTGTCCTCACATTGCCCTTTCCATTTCACGCTAATTGAATTTGAGCTTTAAAATACTCGATAAAATCCTTAAAACAAAAGCTAAGTTGCCAGAGAATGCCTTTACGGCATTACGTTCGCCTTTGTACCAATTGTTTTTGTTTGCGATAAGGAATTTTCTATCAACCCAAAAACTAGTTTTATTTAAATGTGTAGTGTCCGCTGAAACAAGAAATCGTTATGACTTTGAGTTTCTTCATACTAATAGCAGTGATGGACCACGTTTCTGTTCCCTAAGTCATCACTGACAACACTTTTGTCTTTAGATTCTGAGGATTCCCGTATAAGCTTGTTTTTTGTTATTTATGAGGAATTTATTCTCGTATATTCGCAATCCGGAGTTAGGTCAGAAAGGTTTGTCTAAAGTATTTATCATTAACATTTTCGGGCTACCGCAAAAGGGTTTTGTTGAGTGAAAAAGGGTGGACATTATTTTAAGCGATTTATAACTTAAGTTACTGGAATGTTTTCAATTATATTATATTTAATCAAGTTTTTCATCAACAACATTCTCATGTGTGATATGTCTGGGTTAAATAAGTTTGTTGTTGTGCGTAAAGGGTAAATATGATTTTTGTAAGCATAAATAATAATATATTGCTCCACGTAACGCGTCACAAATACCGTTATGTTAGTCAAAGGAAATTTATCGTATTGAATTAAATTGTTTATTTTTCTTTAATCTACAAGGAAGAGAAGTGAATTGGTAAACGCAGAACCAGGTGTATTGAATTTTTTTAACTTCCTCTGTGAAAATCATTGATTTTCCAAAAATCGGGAAGTTGTTGGTTTTACCCCGGTTTTCGAAAATCGAGATCTCATCAGATCTTCACGTTTTGAGGCCCTAGAAAGGTATTCTGACCATTCCTACGAGTATATATACCTTCGTATGTATGTATTTATGTATGTGTGTGTATGTAAGCTTCTTATAACTTTTGAATGTCCTGCGTAATCGGAACACGGTTCACGGCATTCGAAAGAACTCTATTGCCATTAGATTTCATGTGAATTTAAATCAATTCGGTTATAAGTACATTTTGAGAAATCACAAAAATTTAATTTTCAAATTAATGTTTTTTGATGAAAACTTTTAAACCAATGTATCGATCGATTCCAAAATTTTATCAGCCATTAATATCAAAAAACAACATCAATTGCACAAACTGTTCGAGAGAAATTTAAGATGAATTTTTCTTGAACGAATGAACCAATTATTTTATGAATTCTAAATCTAAAGCGCGCGTTTGAAGCGCTTTGTATTTCAAATAAGCGGGAAGTTACAGAGATGGCCTGTAGGGTAATTCGTATTTTTATAATAGAATCAGGGAGAAACTCATCATAACGTCCGGTTATCAGATGGTGGTAGGAGTAGTGACAAATTATGTCGTGTAATTCTCACGCGCAATTGCGCAGTGGTTATATGCTTTCGCTGTAGAGTTGCGTAACGTGCCTTCCATTCCCGCACGGGATAACTATTACATTAACAGTTGTGTAATAATGAGTTACTACATTGTAGGACTTCTTATTCTATCCTGGAGTCCGTCTGGATAAGTACTAACCCTTTTGTTCATCCTGTCCTTACATTCAATGACCTGAAAAAGAAAGATCACAGAAATCTAAATGTTTAAATTTTTGTGTGTGTTATGAATAGAAGTATATAGATAGCCAGTAATTACAGGCAATCCATCTTATACCTCAGAAGTAGAAATACATCTGTAACCTTAGCGTAGCGTATCATATAGTTTTATACGTGGTAGAGCCACGCTACAGCTATATTATGGTTGTAGCACGAATGGGTCCGCTTGACCGGGGAAGGACCACGCTCTCACAGAATGCCAGCGTAAAATAGCAGCTAAATGCTGCTGTGTTTGTGAGTGGAGAAATCCGGAGATCCTTGTAACTGGAATTGAGACATTCCATCTTAATTCTCAGGGGTGACAACGCATCTGCGTTTTGATTCTATATCGAGGATGAATGTAGATGTGCATCCACTTACTATTAAGTGGACTATGTGCCCGTTTGTCCCCCTATTCTATATAAAAAACGGACTGAAGAAGTCACAGCAGGTGTTGTAGAAAAATTAACTTTGTATAATATCACCATTATGCAGGAAAATGAATTTTGATTCAATTTCTGCCTTGAAGAACGTCTAAGTATATACCAAGCACTAGTGAAGTACAGACACAAACAGAAACGGTATAGTACAAAGTGGCCAAGCAAGAGGTTTACAATTTGTTTTATAAAAGTTACCATATGTAAATAAAAAGTTAGGTGTTTTTATACAAAAAAAATATTTAGTCTTGATAGTTAACTGTGGAATATAAAATTTACCAAATATCTATCCATAAATACACATCCAGAATACTATAATACATACAAAAACGTTGGAGTGGGCGGAGCCCGCGTAGCCACTGAAATGTCACTAATACGTTAATTCACACGTATAATAAATGTCAACACGAGATGTGTTTTGACGTTACAATGGTTTCCGAATTTCGCAAGCAAATTATTTAGGAAATGCCAAATGGCACCCTATTTACAAATAAATATGTATTAAAACGTAAACGATTTTTTTAATGATGATCTTGAATATTAATCAAGTCTAAAATGCGTAAATTTACTGTCTGTCAACACAGCGAATCGGGTTTGGCGACGCCAATCCTCATAGAATATAAAATTTACAGCCATTCTATTGTGTATTATAGTATTCTATGTATCTACCTCTAGCAGCATGACAAATCTCTTTTTGTCTTGCTTCTCAGATATATAAAAACAATTAATATAGACTGGGAGTCGAACGCACAACGGAGTACTGAGTACAAGACTATTTCCGATCTAGGGCAGAAAGATAGTGGTTATAATAAACGGAATTGAGCTCGACTAGACTATTTGTCTCTATTTGTTACGAATTAACGAGTGGACACTGGATTTCGATCGAGCAGACAGTCGGTGTCATTAGATGAAATCCGAGGTCATTGAGCTTGCAATTGTTTTGGTCACTATCCTAAATAATTTACTATTTTTATTGAGATCTTCGAACTAAGTAGTTTTTTTATAGAATAAGAGTTGACACACAGTGCATAAATCTTGTCGCCACTAAGATGGAACGTACGACTAAGATGGAATGCTTTGTTTAAAATATCTCCGGTCCCCACACTCACCATACGAAACAGCAGCGTAAAGCTGGTATTCTACGCCGGTGTTCTGAGAGAGCGTGGTCCTTCCACTTTCGGGTCGACCCATTCGTGCCACAACCATAATATAGCTGCAGCGTGGCATATATTATATATTTGTATAAGAAATATATCTTTACAACAATTAGTAACATCACCGCAATCGAGTTATTTTTTTATTTTTATTAAAAACTACAATACCTTCAAGAAATTTCTGCAATTTTTTACGACGTGTTTACAATAATGGCTCTACGACGTAAAAACACGTAGATACGGTATAACATGTTTGGATGTTCACTTTTAACATAAAACTTCAAGCTTTTCGCTACCTTGTCGACATGCCGTGTAAATATTTAAACAAAAAACGATTAAGTGATTAGTATGTTTTGGTTTAAGATAGATGACTTTAAATGAATTATAAGTATGTATGTAATCATCTATTCAAACATCCATTTTTATATACTTGCATAGATAATAAAGATAAGAGATCCATATCTCCATATAAATATCGATTGATTATCCGATTGATCTGGGGCAGCACACAGTCCATAAATCTTGTCGCCACGCGCGTTTCATCATCATCATCATTACAGCCCTTCACAAGTCCACTGCTGAACATACACCTACCCCAAGGAATGCCACAAAGCACGGTCCTGAGCCACCTGCATCCAACGACTTCCTGCATGTCTTACCAGGTCGTCACTCCATCTAGTGGGGGGTCGCCCTACACTACGCCTACCGGTACGAGGCTACCACTCGAGAACCTTTCTTCCCCATCGGTTATCGTTTCTCTGAGCTATATGGCCGGCCCATTGCCACTTCAGCTTACTAATCCGTAATCTTACTTACACGTGCGTTTATACACTTGTTACTTACGGTATCATATAAACTTCTAACTTACGGTATCATATACTGGGGAAACTCAACAGATCCACAATCCACATTCGTTCTCCAGAAAAAGTGTCTTAGAACAGTATGTAATATGCATAGTACCGAATCATTAAGAGATGTTTTAAGAACAAAGGGTTTCCTAACACTGACTGGAATCTTTATCCTGGAATTATGTCTATTTGTTAAAAACAATATGCAATATTTAAATTTAAAATCTTAAAAATTCAAAGAAAAACATACGCAATCAATATAAATATGATATAAGCTTACCTATTATCAAAAATATGATTTACTATAAAAGTACCTATATCACTGCTATTCGTGTATTATACAATCAGTTACCACCAGCTATTAATGAAAACAACTAACTTAAACAATTAAATGGAAATATGTTCAAAACAAAATTAAAGACATTATTAATTGAAAATGTTTTTTTACAATTTTAATGAGTTTTTTTTATAAAATTAATGTTAGTAAGTAGTATATTTTAAATTTATTTTCTTAATTGTTGCATATCCGACATGGGTAAACTGTTGAGCCTAAAACTATATGTTTTTGTACTGAGATCATATTGTACACAGTTATGCAATAAATGTATCTTTATCTTTATCAGCTTCAGAGTTACTGTTATAGCACAACGGATCTGCAAGCTGAAGTGGCATTAGGCCGACCGTGCGATACACCACGATAAGAAACGGTAAGAGAGTAGTATAAGTGAAAATTACTACTGGAGAAGTTTTATTGGCGCGAAAAATTTTTAGAAAAAAAAAACTAATAGGCAATAAAAAATATAAATAAAAATAATAAGGCAATTCTTTTACAAAATAACTGTGCAACATAATTTTATAATCTAGACTTAACTTTTGCCATAGTGAAGTTTGAGTTTAAACTCCAAATCGTCTGTATGTACCAGCCCAATTGTGTAAATAGCTTTCCTGTTAAGTAAGTCATACGGAGCAATTTTACCTGGTAGAGCCAGATTGTAGTTATATTATGGTTGTAGCACGAATGGGTCGGTTTGACCGGGGTAGGACCACGCCTTCACAGAATACCATAGTAAAATAGGTGATTGTAGAAGACGGTTTTAAGTGGAAAAGAGGCACATTCCATTTCAGTCCTCAGGGGCGATAACGCATCTGCATTTTAACTGTTAATTGAGGATAAATGTAAATGTTTGTGGGCTACGGCATCCAGGTGGATTTTGTGCTAGTTTTTCACCATAATTCTATAAAAAAATATGGTTGACTCTACAGGCTATCACTGGAACTTCCAGCTAATTTCAAATGGAAAACGCTCCAAATTCCACCTATTGAGACGTTTTTGAGCTCTTACAAACTCAAACGTGGGTTTTCACGTTTTTTATTTTTTTCAAATGGAATATTTCGCGAACAAATCAACCGATTTTGAAGAAGTTTAAACACTCATATATTTTTTCTTTTTTTTATAGAAGAGATGGCAAACGAGCATACGGTTCACCTGATGTTAAGTGACTACAGCAGCCCATAAACAACCGCAACACTAGGGGAATTGCAGGTGCGTTGCCGGTCCTTAAGAAAGGAGTAAACTCTTTTCTTGAAGATCCCCAGGGCGCGGTCCGGAAAAATTGCCGGTAGTAAATTTTTCCACAGAGAGGACGTACGCGAAAGAAAACTCCCAGTAAAACGTACAGTGGTGGACCGCCAAGCATCCAAATGGTGTGGATGGTATCGGGACCTTTGCCGCGTTGTGCGTTCATGAAATTCGGCGGCTGGGATTAATCCAAACAATTCAGCAGAGCACACGCCGTGATAGATGCGATAAAATACGTAAAGAGATGCAACATCTCTTCGCAGCGCCAGTGAATCAAGCCGATCGGAAAGCACTCAGTCGTCGACGATTCGAGCCGCTCTGCGCTGGATGCAGTCAAGTGAAAGAAGCTGGTATTGGGGAGTCCCAGCTCAGAGATGGGAACAGAATTCTATGCGCGGCTGAACCTGCGCCTTGTAAAGTTGCAGGCGGTGTGCCGACATGAAATACTGTCCCGCTCTACTGAGCTGGCCAATTTGGCCTTCTCTTCCAAGTGACCTCTTCCAAGTGAGCACGTCACTAGATATGTCGATGCTGAGGATTCCGATACTGGCTGAGGCAACAAGGGGAGTACCTTGAAACTGAGGAGATATGACAAAGGGGTTCTTTTTAGCGGTTAAAGCGCAAACTTGTGTGTTCTGAGGGTTAAGATTTAGTCGCCCCCAATCCGAGACTTTGTTCAGCAAATACTCGCCTTCAGATACAAGTTTGTCTCGATACTCGGAAACGTTTTCCCGTCAAAAATTATTACATCAAAGATGATTCAAGAACTTTTTCAAAATTTTTCGTTAACAATTTCTCTTTAATGCGTCAACCGATTTTGATGCGGTTTACAGCAATCGACGGCATTTTTTGTTTAAAAACCGATTAGATTTTGGAATTGATCGTTATATCTGTTTGGAAATTTATTTCAAAAAAACCTTTCTTTGAAAATTTTATGTATGAGATTTCTCAATTTCAAAAATTCATACATCCATACAAACACACACACACACACACGCACACACACACACACACACACACACACACACACACACACACACACACTTTTTTTACTTGAAACAATACACTATGTATTTCAAATCATAAGGGGGGATGGGACTGTATCTCCTAAATACAGGTTACAAAGCCAGGATACCATTTGGTAATCCACAAATATAGCTTCCACTTCAGCGATTTCATATCCGGAGAGCTAGTAAATAATCCAGACGAATAACACACATGAACGAATGAATCAGGAAGCTGCAGTGCTCGTTGTACTCAGAAGGTTAAGGAGCCGCCAATAAATAACGTTTGGAGGGCGAATTGATAAAACCATCATATTTCGCAGTTGCTGTCTTGTAATGGCGACCCATATTTCAGTGCCCCAATGAAAAAGGATTTAAGTGTAACATGGTACAATACAAGACACGCCGAAGATACTACGCGATTTTAATTGGTTATATTATACGCTCTTTTGCAATCATTGAAAATTTCTATAAGGGTTAAGTACTTTTAAATAGGATTGAACTGACTACTTTTAATGTCGAAATAAGTGTAATTTTTTTGAGTTTAGTGGGTTATTTGCCCAAAATTTTTGATCGTATGTCTGTCTGTATAAGCGTTGTGGTGGAACTTCATGAATCATGAACAGATAAAGAGCAAAATTCGGAGTGATCACTGCTAATTTTTTTTTAAAAATTATCAGTTTTTTATATAACCGAAAAATTGGTAAAATACATGGTTCATGAAGATTATGTTGAATCAAAATGACACCACCATGCACGAATGGGTCGACTCGACCGGGGAAGGACCACGTTTTCACATTACATTACAGTCTGTCAAAAGTCCAATGCTAAACATAGACTTCCCCTCAGATTGCCTCATACGGATATTTAGGGTGTAGTAGTCTTGACAGAATATTCTCACATAATACCACGGTAAAAGAGTAATATAGCACGGTTGGGTTTCGTATCGTGAGTCATTTTTTTTAGGATAAGGGTGACAAACGAGCACGCATTCCACCTGGTGGTTAGCAGTTGTGTGGCCTGTGGCCTATAGAAATCTACATCTATCCCCGATTACGAATCTTAATGCAGATACGTTGTCACCTGTGAGGACTAAGATGGAATGCCTCGATTCCAGTAAAAGGGTCTCCGGTTCTCTACACTAACCATAAGAACAGCTGGTATTCTTTGAGATCGTGGACCTTTCCTACTAATATAGCTACAGCATGGGTCTACCACGTAAAAACGTGAGTATCGAGAGCTGGTGACCATTTATAATGGTTACGGAACATTCTATCTTAGCCTTTTGATGTGAAGAAACTTATATTATTATCCGTATATTGATTTTAATCGATATCGATATTTTTTCGTAAATAAGCACTCAATCACCCAAAGGGGTATGCTGAGACTACGGACTTCCGTTTGGCACGATCCTGGCATACCTCTCTCGCCTCCTCTACATCCATAACACAGGATTTGAAGCGTAAATTAAAAAAAACATCTAAAAATTTCAAACATCCGTTCATACGTTTGTTTAACTCACATTTAATTAATATCTGTTTGTTTTATTCATACCATATTGTTTCCTTGATCCAACAGGAAAGTCTTCCGGAATGAAGTTGGAATTCTATAAAATCAACACATCGAATGAAAATGTAAACACAGACTGTACTCCGTGTCTTTGATATTGTTTTAAAAATATTGAAAGCTGAAGAAATTAGGGATCGTCTTTTTTAAAACTGCACGCGCCTCCTTTGTTTTTTGGTGGATTTATTTCTTTTATTTTATACGTGCCATGTAGAGCCAGTGTAAGGTTATCCACTAGCCCATATCATACCGAGGATACCGTGAGTAATTTTTCGTATGAGGCGACAGAGGGAAATAAGTCAAGAGATGGACAACATGGTCTTCCTAATAACGACTAATAATAAAGAAGTTCAGTTGCCAACCCGCTTGGCAAGCAATATCCCCCCATTAGGCCTACGTGGGAATACTACCTAATCCAAGGGGAGGCCTATGTCCAGCAGTGTTATTATAGGCTGTAATTGATGGATGTATAGAAGATAATCTACCAGGAGGGCATGACCCACTGAGAAGTGAAATTATTAAATCAACAGTAACATTACAATTATGGTAAATATCCCCCTATGAGGCAGTTTATGGGGCTTCATATGGAGGATATGGGATATGGCAGGCCCATGTCCAGTAGTGCACTTTTATAGGCTGTAATAGATGGATGGATAGAAGATAATCTACCAGGAGGGCATGATCCACTGAGAGGTGAAATTATTAAATCAACGGTAATACTACAACTATGGCATATATTCCCCCTATGAGGCAATCTATGGGGGAGGCCTATGTTCAGCAGTGGACTTTTATAGCCTATAACATCTATCGTTGTATATATAAGTATATAATAAGAAGGGTGCGTAGATTTAGATTTTATCTTACAGTAAATGCGACAGAAAGTAGTTGATGTAAAAAAGTAGTAGTATGAGAGGGGGGGGGGGGCTATTTTTAGCAGTGGAGTAGGGATGGTGCTAATGAAAGGCAACTGAATGCTGTGGTCCTTCTTCAGAATATTTGGCAGTGTCTTGAATTTCCCCAACATGTTAGCTTTCTTGTTTTCCGATAACTGTACAAAAATTCGTTAGGACGCCTTTTACAAAAATAAATCTGTTCGCATAACGGGTGTTATTTGTTAGTATTCATAAAAACGCGGTCAGTTTATTTCCAACAATCGATTATTTTTAAATCTATAAATATCACATTAAATAAACCTTATAATGTTTTTGTATGGAATCAGAAGCCGTGCTTTCTGTGTATGCGGTCAGTTTGATTGCCTTTAATTTTATTATATAACTATGTATTTCCTATATACTACCCTATCATATATTTAACATAATTATATATATAAGTTCCCAAATTATAATAGACTACATTATTTATTTACATTATTAAAACATAGTATAAAATTAAATCTAATTAAAAGGTTACACTCAATATTTAAAATATATAAACAAAGAAAAATTAAAACTTAAAATTTAATATAACCGTGTATTGGCGGATAATATCTACTACCTCATAACCATCATCACGTGGGTGTTGGAATAGGTGACAGAAGGATACAAATCAGAAGATGGGCAGGAGCATCTTCCTTATAACGGCACAAAATAATATACTGCGATTGTCAACTCACTTGGGAAGCGTGGCAACTAAGGCAAATATTATTTTTATAATTATAAAAAAGCAACAGCAGCCTAATGGCAGGGCACAGACCGCGAACTCAAAATGGTCGTGGGTTCGAATCCGCCATTCGACTACTGGCGTGAACAACTCGTAATACAAGCAATTTAACCTTACCGCGAGTGGTTAAGTGGAATATTAGTAATGTTTATAGCATTGTTAATATTTTTTTTTATAAAATATCCCCCCATGAGGCAATCTGTGGGGGAGGCTTATGTTCAGCAGTGGACTTTAAAAGGCTGTAATGATAAAGGTAAATACTATACGTCTTATTATAAATAGTTTATTGATAGACCCTGGCTTACATTATGGTTTGAGAGGAGTTTTTATACCCAAAGAAGTTCCTTAGCCGCTACGTTAGCTTTCGCAAAAATCCATAGGTATTTGACAATGTCAACAAATATTGAAAAAAGGTTAAGTATGGTTAAGTACGAGGGATGATCTAAAAGTAACGATAATCGGTTATTTCCAGTGCACATAAAAACCCAAAAAAATGTTTTGCTTGCTTATGTACCTAGTGGGAATAATATAAATAGGCTACGATTCCCGGGAGGTAACTACATTCATTTGAATACGAATCATCAAAGAGATAACACAAAACGAAGTCAGAGCTGTCAACAAATACTTCTGTTTAAAAAAATGTCTACCAAAGACATGCACAGCGACTTGGTGGAAGCATTGGGGGGCTCTGCTCCTTTATATTCCACAGTTGCACGCTAGGCTAAGGAGCTTAAGCTGAGCAGAACATCCACGAAAGATGCATCCCTCACTGAAGATAACGTGAAAAAAGTCGAAGATGTCGTATTGGTAGATCGAAGAGTGATTAACAAACATATAGCCGAGGTCATAGAGTTCATATGGTGTTCAAAGAATCCTTGCGAATGAATTGCACGTCGAAAAGGTCTCTGCGCGTTGGTTACTGAGAATGTAAACCGACGAGCAAAAGAAAAAATGAGTCGACATTTTGAGGGTCTAATTGATTCGCGAAAGGTAGGTTCCAAGCAGATCAGGAATTTTTTATCACGTTTAGCGACCATAAACGAGACCTGAATCCACCATTTTCATCCTGAAACCAAACCACAACCAATGATTTGGAAATTAGCCTCCTCACTGACGCCAAAGAAATTCGGTGTCGAGTTTGGCGGGAAAGGTTATGGTGCCCGTTTTTTGGGATGCGGAAGGAATAATTATACCATGGGCGCTGTAAAGCACCCGAAACGTCGGGATAATAATAAAAATAAATTAATGTAATTAAACGCGATAAAATCCGTAAATAATAGTTTTATTCAATGTGTAGTGTTCGCGTAAAATTTAAGAAATCATTATAGGAATAATTATATTGAATTATTTGGAAAAGTGAGCCACTATTTCGGGCTCTTATTACGCAGGCCAAATAAGAAGTTTGCGAGAGGCTATTAAGGAAAAGACTCTGCAAACTGCCAGCCTGAGTGCTGTTTCACCAAGACAACGCTCAGGCTCACAAAGCCGCAGTTGCGATGGCTGCCTTTCAATAAACGGGATTTGAACTGCTCTAATACCCACCTTATTTGCAAGATCTAGCTTCCAGTAATTTCTATCTATTTCCTTGGTTTAAAGAACACACGCTGTTCAGGTTTTTTTTACGGAGGGTCAAAATAAAGATTTTTTCTAAAGTTCTGGGTTGAGAAAAAAGATGGATGAATTGACTTGTAAGGAGACTATCTAGAAATAAAATTATTTTGGAAATGCAGCTAGTGTTCTTAGCACTATACCACCGAGGGAAGTAGGAATATATGATAATTTAGGCTATTAGGCTTAGTTGTTTTATTATAGTATCTTAAGATTTTAATTATTTAAATATATAATTTATAAGAGGGCTGGTTCTTTCCTCGCTCAAAGGCTAAATGCAGCCAGCGTTCTTGGCACTATACCACGGGGAGCAGGTCTTTTTGACTATTTAAATTTTTAGTTTTAGATTTTCTATATTATAGTTTCTTCTTTTATATTGTATATAATTAGTTTCCATCGTAAATATAATAATTTTAATTATTATTTTAGTTAAATTAATTATTATAATTTTTGTAATATAAATAAATACATAAAATAATTATTTAAAAATAAACATAATTTCTTTAAGGAAACTCTCTTTCTTGGGGGAGGCCTATCTTCGCATAGAATCTTTGTTACCTAGTTGTTTTTTTTTACTTTTATTATTTTGGGCCTAACCTAAAACCTAACATTGTCGCCAGAACCTATAATAATTCGATGTGGCATTTGGCGGTTTATGCTGAAATTTTTGGGCCGTAAAACAAGGAGATTTTCAATTTGACAGTACGGAAGCCATTGCGATTAAGTCAAGCAAGCTGGCATTTGAAGGCGCGTCATTAAACAGAATAACTTTCTCATCTCAACAAATTTCTACAAGTTACCAGATAGCATAGAAAAATTGAAAACAAAAAACCTTCCTCTATTTAAATCAATAGAAATACTGGAAACTCGCCTACACCCTTTGTAATACAATATCAGAAAAGATTCGCACAAAGTTGGACGTTATTTTGTGTAAAAACCTGAGTTTTAAAGACATAAAGAACATTAATGCCTACATCAACGGCACAGGTCGTACCCTGCCTAAACAGGTATCTCCAGAAACGGCGCAAAATTTTAAATTTTGTTTAATGTCGTCACAAACGTTACGCGCTCGAAAATTTGGGAAACTACTTTTGTCTTAAAAACTATGCATAATTTTAAGAAAATTTCGCTGTTTTTGTACCGTCTTTAATTAAAAATTATAAAAATAAAAACGTCTTTTTGATTTTGCTTTGTGTATATTTTGAGCATATCAACAGTTTTATGTGCATATTTCGGCCGTTTTTAGTGCATATTTGCATGCATATTTTGGCACTTTGTTAGTGCATTTAATCCGATTTCTAGGTAGTTATAATATTTTTATACTGCACTAATACGGGAAGAAAAGCATATTGATATCAAGAAAAAACCCACTAATGAATAAAACTGGTGCTTTTATTTAACGTTTTTATCGACGCCGTCCGTTAGTCCGTGGTTAAAATTAGTATGTTTCCAAAATAGCTGGAGAACGACTGGGCGAAACGACTTAATTATTTTTCACTATATATATAGAACAAGTAACCGACCCCAACTTCGCACGGGTACAATGTAGAAGTAGAGTGATTAATAATATTACTATTATGATTAAAATATGCATCTCTATAACCATCCTCTTGAATAATTTTGTCTATTGATGAAAAACGCATCAAAATCCGTTGCGTAGTTTAAAAGATCTAAGCATACAGGTGGGAAGCAGAGAGAAGAAAGCAGAGGAAGCAGAACTGGTGAGGGTAATATGCTAATACGGTCACTTTCTTATAATTATAACTTAAAAACTACAGCCATGTTTGCATAGAAATCTCTGTGGTACGATAGCTCTTCATCAGTCAATAATAAAGGATCAAAAGGGCGCCGCTTTATTCAAGCCATTTTGACAGTTGACATTGTAGTAATACTTTAGTCGATTTTAGTATTGTGTAGTTAAGTTAAATTTTTTAAGGTCATTATTCGAAGTATTCCTAATTATTGCCCAAGATTGTTTGCTATTTTCCTCTTAATATATTAGTTATAGTGTACGACTTTGTGTTTTTGTCTCTGTCCTCTTCCTGGTTTTATTTTAAAGGGCGGCAAAACTTAAGGTGACCGTATTAACCCCATGTACTTTACTTGTAATACCTATACAATAATGGACGATGGGGTAATTTTTAGAAATTAGTCGGTTATTTATTAGCCGCATCGTTAAAAGTTTTAAATATTGTTTATAATATTTTTAACTATGCAACTCACATTGCAAGGGGTATTTACTTTAATGATCACGCTCGGTAAGCGGATCTCCAATAGGATGACATGGGGTATTGGGCAACCATAAGACGGTAATTTTTTTGACAATTCATATCGAATAACGAACAAACTATCTATATACTAAACTCTATCTATGTTCTCAAGTAAATACACAAGCGTAGCTTACAATAACACGGATGTAAAATAAAAATATAGGGGAAGAAAATTTAACCGATAAAATGGTAGTCATCTCACTGTAACATCGTTACAAATTGTTCTTCATCCATCCAGATTAATAGCTTCAGTTTCCGGAACAAGTTTGATGTACGCGCTGCTAAAGATAGCTTAATTGCGGCGGAGTCTCGGCTTGCGATAATTTTCGACTGTGATAAATGCTTGTAATTTATATGATGGCCTGAACGTTGGCTACCGTATGGCTTGATAGTTACTCTACTATAGAATCGAGGATCTTAGGCTCGGTTCCGAGAATTGTGCGTAAACACAAATTGTATCGGGTTGTGCTTTCTCCGCTACAATATTTAGATAACGACTACGTTTGGAGCCATTGGTATAGTTGTGTGGGGGGAGGGGGACATTCATTGAATAGGATGGAAAAGTCATTAAAGATTCTGAAAATAGTAGTAGTTCAGAAAAATATATATAGATATTGATATAATTAACGTTACATTGTGTTCCAAATAATTTTAAAATCGAACTGAATTATATTTTATACGCATACACTTGAGCACTACAATCCTGTCCTACGCCGATGACTAGTCTTCGTTGAGGCGGGCTGCCGTGAGCGAAATTCGATCTGGAGGACATTATTATTATTATTTATATATAGCTAATATAGGTAATTAAATAACCTGGTGGATAGGTAGAAAGTAAGATTTTTATTTCGTAGGCCCGTAGACATCAACAATATCCTCAATTAAGGATCAAAATGCATATGCGCTGTCACCCCTGAGGACTCTTACTTTATTAAAATATTGATTAAAATCAGTCTCTGGTTCTCTACACTCACCATACGAAACACAGTTTTACGCTGGCATTCTGTGAGAGCGTGGTGATTCCCCGGTCGAGCCGACCGATACCTATTTTTATTTATTTTTTAAGGAAAACAGAACAGAATGATATCAAATCATGAACTAAGTGAACATATTTTTGGTTCTACCACGTGGTAGAGCCACGCTGCAGCTATATTATGATTGTAGCACGAATGGGTCGGCTCGACAAGAGTAGAGCCACGCTCTCACAGAATACCAGCGTAAAATAGCAGTTTGAAGCTACTGTGTTTCGTATGGTGATAGTGGAGAACCGGCGATCCGTTTTACTGGAATCGAGGAATTCCATCTTAATCCTCAAGGGTGACAACGCATCTGCATATTGATTCTTAATCGAGGTTAAATGTAGATGTCTGTGGGCCACAGCATATAGTTACCATCAGGTGGACTCTGTGCTCGTTTGTCACTATAATTCCATAAAAAACTGTGTGAGTAATACATATTCTTTGATAATTTTCATATAATATGTAGTTGTTTTGTTGACCTATGATTCTCTCTCTTATAAGTCATAATATTGCACCTACACAGTAGTGTTCACTGTTTACTTATACTCGTAGGCTGACTCTGACTGGTAGAGAACGTCGTTGCTAAGTTCGCCTTAGTATATTTTTGTGCAACAAGCTTTAAACAAATAAGTAAATTATAAGTGCAAAATGTTGTTCTAGATGGTATTCCAAAACATGTGTACACGACGTAATACTAGGTAGCAGTAACCAGTCAGTAATGTGGGTGTCATAAGAGGCGACAGGGAAATGAATGAAAATGGATGAAATGAATGATGATGAGATAAGTAAAAGTTAGAAATTGCCAGATAAGAGAAAAGTGTGATTTGCAAGATGACGTCGCGACTAAGATTAAGAAAGTTCTTCTGTTTGGTCATTTATAAAGAATGAACGAGAAAAGAGCGACAAAGATATTAAAGTTGCGAAAAAGAATAGCGAAGTCGACAAAGGACGCCCTAGACGAAAATTTATCAACCAAATTGGCGATATAATATTGAATATGGGCCAGAGTAAGATTACCCAAGATTAGGATGTAAAGGCTTCGAGAAAAGTGTCTCAGGATCATGCTAAATGGATGTTCGTAATCTCTGCCTAACTCTCTGGATTACAGATGGGAGTAATTACGTCATTATTGTTATTTATGGCAGCAGCATCTTTCCAATAACAACTCACAACAATAAATACTGCGGTAGCCGACTCGCACGCCCACTGTGGCAAATACATATACATAATATAGATAAACACTCACGCCTGTGGTAGGCATAGACTACGGACTTAAATTTAGCACGATCCTGACACACCTTTCCCGCCTGCTTTACATCCATATATTTACGCATACACGCCCGTCGGTCAAGGGTCAAACCTTTAGGTCTAGAGCGTCCCTTCCTAACTCTGCCGTTCACATCTGTAATATAAATTTGCTTTGCTTTCACTCTTTCCTCGTTCAATCTTTCTACATGGCCAAACCAACATATAGCAAATAGTTTTGGAATATGTTCCTTTTCACCAGTAAAAAGGTTTCTATTCTCTTATTTTTTTCCTGTACTAATCTCTCGAACTTTTCCACTACCCAGCCACGTTCCAAAAAGGAAAATTGCATCACTTGACACAAATGTGCAGTGAGAGCAAAAGGAGTTTGAACGAGAAAGTGTCGGAGTTAAGGCAAGGGGCCCTTGACCATGTTGGGTGTCAAGTATTCCGCTCGGAGTCGCGTTATTGACTGTTGACACTGATATTAATCTAGACCGGCGGTTGGTAAACGCCTGACTGTCCTGTGTATACATTTTTAACCGATTTCAAAAAGGAGAAGGTTCTGAATTCGAGTATGTATGTAATGATTTCTTATAGTGAAAACTACACATTCCAATAAAACTAGTTTTAATTGGAGCGCAGTTCCTATGGCGCAAGAAAACGATTCTTTGAAATCTATCTCGTCCGTAACCCGTGGGCCAATTTATGTAATTTTTGATAATATTTATAAATATTTGTATGTGTGGTAAATATTTTTAGCTCAACGCAGATAAAGTTTGTAAACAAAATACATGTAAAGCAAAAGCGCGCGCTTTAGGCTTTTACTCCGCTCCGTTTAAGATGCTAGCAAAAGGTTTTACCTTTGCATTTGCATCGGCCCTAGTTTTAATCTGGAGGTAGCCGTGGTTAACTATGACATTGGAACGTCGAATACCTCAGTCCCCTCTCGTGACCATGGGTGCTGTAAAGTGCTCGAAACGTCGAGAGTATAAAATAAGTTAATATACGTGATAAATCCATAAAAACTACTTTTGCTTAAATGTCGAGTGTATCTTTTTAATATATGTTACGCGATATCTTCACAGATTGTGAATCGATTTTAGTAATTCTTTTTTAAATAAATAGGTTTTACATCAAGAGTGGTCCCATTAAATTTTGAAGAAAAGATTCCGCCCCCAAGAATGGAGAATAGGGCAAAAAGTTTCGTATTTAAATACTCGCAAATAAAGGACCGATTAGAATGACTATTTTTCTTAAACTCTAGTCTAGTGGTTGTAGTTGTGCGACTGCTGAACATAAGGTCCTGGTTTCGAATCCCGGGTCAGGACAAAAAATTAATTATTGAATTTTTTGGTCAAGAAATTCACAGTAGCTGCCCGGAGTCAGGAAGTTGTCGGTGTCTCACCCCCGTGCTTCGAAAAGCACGTAAAGCCGTTGGTCCTGCGCCTGATCTCTCTCCGTTAGTGTCGATTAACATCCCATCGGATTATGAGAGTGAGGAAATATAGAGTGCACCTGTGCTTGCGCATACACTTGGGCACTATAATCCTGTCCTGCGCCGATGGCTAGTCTCCGTTGATGCGGGCCGCCGTGACCGAAATTCGGTCTAGAGGACATTATTGTCACACTATAAGGGTGGTCACATATAGAGAAAAAACTCCACCCCTAAGGGTTGCAAATAATAACTTCTTTTTTTAGCAATTTGTGGTCGGTTTTACTTTTTGTTAAAAGTTATAATTATTCTTTTCGATGATCACATGCTATTTGGTAACGTTTTAGTTACGGTCTAAATAAATACTTTTTTCAAACGAGTACACTCCTCTGTGCCTCGTTTCCAGTAAAAAGTATCTCCAGATGTCTACACTCACCATACGAAACACAGCGGTATTAAGCTGCTATTTTACGCCGGTATTCTGAGAGAGCGTGGTCCTTCCCCGGTAAAGCCGACCCATTCGTGCCACAACCATGATATAGCTACATCGTGGTTCTACCACGTATATAATAGGTAATACACATTATTTTATTTTATTACAGTAATTTTAGCTTATTTATTTTTAACATCTTTTATATAATGGATTTCCGCAAAGTAACGCCTTATTCTGTTAATTATACCTACTGCAAATACATATTTTACATTAATTTGCTCTCTAGTGTAGTATTTTGTTTCAAGGTATCTGAGACTGCTGGGTAGATGTCTCGTCCTGCAACCGTTAAACTATCAAGCGTGAAGACGAGGAAAAATCCTTCCTGCAATGTGAGAGGTCCATCTTCACCAGCGGATTTCAACAGTTGGTTGAAGGATAAAATTATGTCTATGTACTTTAAAGGATGTGGATATGGGCAATTTGGTGGCTCTTGAAAGTCAATTCACTTCGTTTTCAAACATCCTTTCTGAGAAAGCTACTGCTCAAATTTAATGGAATTTGGAAGATTATTGACCGTACTTACCACGCTGAATCAGCGGGTTGTTGTAATATTGAAAATAAAAATAGCATCCTAGCAGTTTGCCGCCGCAGAGTCTACATCACCTGAGGATGCCTCGTGTAGAGGCGAAACACGTGTCGTATTATCGTCGATGGTCTTTCCTAGTGTAGTGGCGTTGGGACTTGTGGTGCTGGGATTAGTGGTGACGGGATTGGTGCACGCAATTGAGGGAGGGCGGGAGGTGTTCTTTTTCTAGGTAAAACTCATCATTTTATTTTATTGAGCAAATGTGTGCAAAGTAATTCTTAATAAAAATAATAATTGAAAGTGAAAGGAGTGCCTGCAAATATTAGCAGACCGAACAACATTACTTTTTTTATTAAACTGAAGTATCGAACAAAAGTTCTCATGAACTTTACCACCTTAGTTCTCAGTGGTGACAACGCATCTGCATTTTGATTCTTAATTGAGTATTCTATGGGACACATATAATGCTATAATACATAATAGAATGGCTGTCAACTTTATTTTGTACGGGGCTTGGCGTCGCCAAACCCGATTCGCTGTGTTGACAGCATAGATATAATAATAATATTTCTATGGTTGACAGACTGAGTAAATTTACATATTTTAGACTTTTGATTAAAGTTAAAGATCATCATTAAATTTTAATAAATATTTATTTGTAAATATTGTGCAATTTGGCATTTTCTAAATAATTTGCATGCGAAATTTGGAAACGATTGTAACGTCAAAACACATCTCGTGTTGACATTTATATGTGTAAATTGACGTGTTAGTGACATTCTAGTGGCTACCGGGCTCAACCCACTCCCCCGTTCTACTATGTATGTATTATAGTATTCTATGATGAGACACAACACCCACTTACCGTCAGGTAGACTGGTCTGCTCGTTTGTTACCCGTATTCTTTATTTAAAAAAAATGTTACGTGTTTATGTTGTAAAATATATCATTGCTATAGGAATACTGTTTTTTTTTTTTTTAATAATTAGACATGCAGCAAAGTTCATCTTAACTGTTAACTCAAGTAAAAAATACTATGTTTGATAAAATTGTGCACCGGTTTCAACTTTATTGCTACGTAATTGAGATCATTGTATCATGCATACAAAATCACGTGCGATGAAAATGTATTTATGCAAATCGCATTCTTCCATTATATGAGGGTGGGTCGTGTCATGCAATTTGAACTCTGTGTTATTAGAATAAGAATGGTTATTGTATGTAGATTGGATTTTGTTCTTTTCTATTGAGTCATCGATCTGTTGCGGCTATGCCCATAATGATTAGGTCATCGTTAAACGGTAATTGTAGATCATTGTTATGTTTGTTTGTATTTATTTATTGGTTTTCGTAATTTATTTGAATTTTATAATCATCGTTTCTTTATATAACATTAAAATATATACAATACTTGTACGGAACACCTTTAAATGATAGATGAAATTAGAGAAAACTAAACTAAATAATGATATTGATAATGATATTGGACGCATCTTCCGTGTCGTAGCGAAAACGTGAACTGCACCAAACCAGTGTTGCCGTATGAAGAAAAAAAACCGGCCAAGAGGGTGTCGGGTCGGGCCACGCTCAGTGTAGGGTTCCGTAGTTTCCCGTCCATCACAATAAGTGTTCCCACTTATGAATTTGTACAAAAACTGTTGTTTCCATCCATGTTCAAAATGATTTTCCTAGAAAGTACTTATAAAGTTCCACTTTTCAGATTTTTTTCATATTTTCTAAACTTATGGTTCAAAAGTTAGAGGGGGGGGGGGGACACATTGTTTTTTACTTTTGGAGCGATTATTTCCGAAATTATTGACATTATCAAAAAATGATTTTAGTAAACCACTATTCATTTTTAAATACCTTTCTAACAATATATCACACGTTAGGGTTGAAATTAAAAAAAAATTACTTCCCACTTTACATATAGGGGGGCTACCTTAATAAAACATTTGTTTCCAATTTTTATTTTACCACTTTGTCGGCGTGATTAATACACATATTGTTACCAAATTTCAGCTTTCTAGTGCTAACGGTCACAGAGATTAAGCGAGGACGGACAGACGGACAGACAGACATGGCGAAACTATAAATGTTTCTAGTTGACTATGGAACCCTAAAAAGATGCACTAAACCCTTATCAAAATTGCGCTATATTTTACAAAAAAATTGCTTTCTAAAATCAACCAAATTCCGCTAAGTTTTATCCTGTAAATGTATAAGGAAATAAGGAAAAATGCGATTATTTAAAGATATCTTCGTTTATTTAAGTAATATTAGGTACTAAATTCAACTAAACTAGACAATTCCACTACATCTTCATAGGCATCATCAGATGCCGATGATGAGCTGACCTGCTTCTATTCTTTTTTTCACAGTTTTAGTAATTTGTCGAGGACATTTTCAATTAGGTCTTTATGTGTGGCAGGTTTGCTTAACTTTTTTTTATTGATGATGTACCATTTGAGTATTTGAGTTCTCTGTTTCACCTGACATCCGCTTACGTAGCTTACTTTTGACAATGTTCATAACGCCGAAAATCCGCTATACTTCGGCGTTTGAATGTTGAAGCGACAGCACGCTAAGCTGATAGGTAAGTCCACTAATTCCCGAAAGGCATTCATCCTAGCCCCATTTTTGTATCTGGAGACCTGACTCCAAAATTTCACTGTATCGTCACCATCGCCTTCTTATTTGACCAATTGAATTCCATGCCATTTGCCCCCACACAGATCTATATTTCTGGCTATAAGCCTTCTTCCTCGGTGGCACCTCCATTTAGAATTTTCACGAAACAAAAAAAAAAAACTGACCTAAAAGACTAACACGAAACTCGAAAGTGGCAAAAACCACTTC
Source organism: Parnassius smintheus behrii (assembly GCA_036936625.1). Classification (NCBI taxonomy): domain Eukaryota; kingdom Metazoa; phylum Arthropoda; class Insecta; order Lepidoptera; family Papilionidae; genus Parnassius; species Parnassius smintheus. The sequence continues at coordinate 40,915,731 of JAUPFT010000022.1, forward strand.
TTCTCAGGTATTAAAGCTTAGAGGATTAATATAATGAAAAGCAAAACAACTACATAATACCACATTCCAAAAGGGAAATAAAACCATTAACGCATCAGCAACATTTTCATCGGAGAATACCCGAACGATAGACTCGCTAGTGATTTTTTTTCACACTGTGCTGTCAACTGATATCAAATTTTCCACCAGATTCTACTAGATATTTTTGGCACTTAGATATTTAAAACAAGCGCTATATACCATAGAATTGCACTAAATCTAGCACCAAATGCGCTAAAACGGCAACACTGCACCAAACCTAAATTAAATGACGCATTTGAAGTATACCTAAACAAATCGCTTATAAACTAAAATGTACTGTTGCAGTGTACAACATTTAAAAAAATAAAATAAAAACAGTCCTACTCCTCGCAGTATAGAGCCAAGAACACTGGCTGTGTTTCCTCACTGAATAGCTATACTTTTTTTTATAGAATATTAACAATGCTATAAACATTACTAATATTCCCCTTAACCACTCGTGGTAAGCTTAAATTGCTTGTGTTACGAGTGGTTCACGACAATAGTCGAATGGCGGATTCGAACCCACGACCTTTTTGAGTTCTCGGTCAGCGCCCTGCTAATAGACTACTGTCGCTTATATTATATACTTAGCCTTTGAGTGAGGAAAGAACCAGCCCTCTTATCACCAGCAGCAACGAACAATCGTGGATACAGTTCCTTTAGGTACTTCACCGCACATAGACCCCACGTATCGTTTGTCTCTACAGCAAATGACAGATGTATGTCATGTATGTAGTCTTCTCTCAGATACTCATATTTTCGCCACTTACTTTGTTCAGTTCCGTCTGATGCTGCCCTGGATTTAAAAGAGGCTCCTGAGATGAGAGGCGGCCAAAGTGTATTAAATTGTACGTAAATGTTTTTAAGGCGGTACCCTGACCAAAACCTGGCAAAAGTGCGTTTTTCAGAGACTATTATCTCATTAGTTATGAAAAATAAGCTACATCTAAAAGCACATTATTAATGTTAGGTATCCTATCATCACATTCCACGTTCTAATTTGTTTTGATGTGTTATGAATACATTTAAAATCTACTTTTAAAAAATGACTAAAATTATTGATTACATGCATCTGATGCTAAAGGAAATGCTCTAATCATTTGAGAATTACACTAATGGATAGATAATATAAAAATCTATATTCTACACGTTTTATTTAATTTCTTAAGTTCGCTTATCTCTTTTAATTGAAATAATTCCAAATTTTCGGGCGTATTTTTCCGTGATATATTGTAGCCAGAGCGCGTGGATTGTATGGGACCGAACGCTCAGGGTCTCTCGCTAGGGGAACCGTCTTAATATAAAATTATATGTTTATTATTCTACGTTAAACGTACAATAATTATCGAATGTAATTTTTTTTAAATATACCGTTCCGAAATTCAAAGCAGCACAAGTTTCAATTCCTTTTGATTAAAACAAATGTATTATAACGGTCAAATATCTAACACACATATCATAAATGTCTAAGAGTAATCTCCCTAAATAATGACGATGACATTGGGACGTCAATCACCTCAGTTCCCTCGTGACCATGGGCGCAAACATCGGGAATTTAAAATAAGTTAATATTCGATAAAGTGCTTTTATTGCGTGGAAAAGCCACGCTGCAGCTATATTATAGTTGTAGCACGAATGGATCGGCTCGACCGGGGAAGGACCACGCTCTCACAGAATACCGGCGTAAAACAGCAGTGTAATGCTGCTGTGTTTCGTATGGTGAGAGTAGAGAACCGGATACTCTTTTTACTGGAATCGAGGCTTCCATCTCAGTCCTGAGGAGTGACAACGCATTTGCATTTTGATACCTAATTGAGGCTAAAGTTGGATGTTTATGGGCCACAGTATCCACTTACCATCAGGTGGAGGGTGTGCTATATAAATGACTATATGACTATATAAACCGTGTTCGATTCTATCAGATACCGTATATAAAGATACGTAAATAAGTCTGAGCCCCAGACTTATTTAGCGGCCTTTTATATAATTAGGGCTGACAAACATATGTATACACAGTCCGGTGGTAACTGGGTACTGTGGCCGTAGAAATCTACATTTATCACTGCTTAAGAATCAAAATGTAAATATGTTATTACAGATGGAATGCTCGCCAGCAAAATGAGTCTTGGGTTCTCTACGCTCACCGCACGAAATTCAGCAGCGTTAAGCTGTTGTTTCAGATATTCTTTTAAAGCGTGGTCCGGTGGGGCCGATGGTAGAGCCGTGGTAGAGCCATGCTGCCGCTATATTAGTAGTATAACAGTAGCATGAATGGGTCGGCTCGACCGTTGAAGGCCACACTCTCACAGAATACCAGCGTCAAATAACAGCTTAACGCTGTTGTGTTTTGTATAGTAAGAAAGAGAACCGGAGCCCCTTTTTACTGGAAAAAAGGCATTTCATCTTAATCCTCACGGATGACAACGTATCTGCATTTTGATTCGTGATCGAGGATTAATGTAGATGTATTGGGCCACATCGAACACTTACCTTCAGGTGGACTGTGTGCTCGTTTGTCACACGTATCCTATAAAAAAGCATCTTAGTTTTAAATATAAAACGTAAAATCTATGTTGAGCCGTGAATAAGTGATGAGTAGTGATGATAATATTAAATTTCATATTAAAAAAGCCATAATATAACGCATTTTGTTTCTAAAAAAATTAACAATATATTGACGTAAGAAATAAAAAATTACTCATAATAAGTCTCTGTCCTGAAAAGAAACAGCAAGAAACCTGGTGACATTTGAATAATACAATAGTGGACTGTAAATATTAGATATAAAATAAAAATATATTATAATAAATAAACAAAGAAATAAAGATTTTCCAAAAATTATGAATGTGCAAGTGTAGACCATTTTGTAGACCGGTGAACTTTTGTGCTATAAGTTATATTTATCAACTGTTGACCATAGGATGGGATCTACTGTCTGGATCAAATAAGACAGATGAAACTAAATTATGATAACTAAATTTATATCATTATTTTTTTTATTTGCAAGTTTTGCGACAAAAAGTAGCCTAGGTCACTCCCGGAACTACTTACTCTCTATCCATTCGTATAGTTCCATAACAATAACTCCAGCCATTAAAAAGATTAGCCCAAACAGATAGGCATAATATACGTGGTAGAGCCATGCTGCAGTTATATTAGTAGTATAGTTGTAGCACAAATGGTTCGGCTCGACCGAGGAAAGACCACGCTCTCACAGAATGCCAACGTAAAATAGTAGCTTATTGCTGCTGTGTTTCGTATGGTGAGTGTACAGAACCGGAGACCCTTTTTACTGGAAACAAAGCATTCTATCTTAGTCCTCACGGGCGACAACTTCGCATCTTGATCGTAATCTACAATCTGCATTTTGATTCGTAATCGAGGATAGATGTACTAGATGTCTATGCGCCACAGCAACCACTTACCATCAGGTGGACTGTGTGCTCGTTTGTCACCCTATTCTATAAAAAAAGACAAACAGACAAAACAAAATTTTAAAAATGGTTATTCAAGTCCAAATAAACACCTGAGCTTAAAAGCAGCCACTTATTTCAATATAACAGACTGATAATTCCATTTTATATTAGTACACGCATAAATATAAAATTGAAGAGGCCATTTTGATTATCTGTACGTACGTATAGATAATCAAAATGGCCGCTTGTACAAAATGACTTCCTCATAGTTAGCCGTTTGAAGCAATACCGTTTAGTGTTAAGACATTGTACGGTGTAACGTGCGGAAAATATTATTTCGTAACGGCTTACCAGTTTAACGGTAAATAGATGTAGGAATTCAAAGTACTATCAATATTATGTAACTGGCAATAAAATTACACCTCAATGACGATACAATCCATTGATACTCTATCATACCATATGGTAGCAGCTTACTGCACTTAGACAACATCCCATTTCATCCCGTAGGTATCGTAAGAAGCAACTGTGGAATATGCCATAAAGATATGGGATTTATTATAGAATAAGGGTAATAATAAAGAAGACTGATTTATTCAATTGAATAACAATTCATTAGAATTTAAATAGATTTTATGGTAAAAGATATAAAGCATTGTTTTACTTAAAAAAATGTCTTGTTATATACTATGACAAAAAAGGGGTGTTCGTGGTGTTCGGCCTTTTTACCAAAATGTCTCGCTGGTCTGTCCGACTTTTCGGTTTTAGGACATGACAACCCTTATTAGGGGGATAGCGAGTGTAAAAACTTCAAAAACTTAATACTATACTGGTAAATTGTTTAAATGAAGAGTATTTAAAATATAAACCTTTGACTATCGTAATATAAAATTTTATCGTAATGTAATGTTTTTTAAAAATAAGTATAAAACTGACCCTAATGTGCCGAGTGCACATAGAATCAGAACACTTATTTGTCTTGACTATCGATTGAAGTTAAAGATCTTAAAAATTAATTTTCTTGTATCCACTCAATAAAATAAAATGATGTGTTTTACCTAGTTTCAAGAGCACCTCCCGCCCTCCCTAAATTGCGTACACTATTCCCGTAACTATAAATCCCAGCACCACTACTCCTAAGCTCCCAACGCCACTACATTAGGAAAAACACACCAACTTCGATAATACGACACGTGTTTCGCCTCTACACGAGGCATCCTCAGATGAAGTAGACTCTGCGGTCGCCTTAGCCGCCAGCCACTAATTAGTGGTGACAGGGATAGTGCACGCAATTGAGGGAGGGCGGGAGGTGCTCTTCAGACTAGGTAAGACACATCATTTTATTTTATTACGAGGATCATAGAAAATATATTTTTAAAGATCTTTATTGTAGTGGATTTCCGCAAAGTAACGCCTGATTCTTTCAATCATTATCCATTGATGCTCGCAAGCGAAGCAACCGATATAACTAGAGCAGTTTCGAGATCGATGGGAAGATCAAATTTATCTTGAATTGTACCATCGTGATATATTTTATTCGTAATATAGACTCTTTATTAAAAATGACGGCATTGTTGATCTAGTTATCTCAAACGCTATAACTGATCATAAGATCCTGAGTTCGAAACGGGTCATATCAGAATCAATTATTGTTATGAAATTTTCAGTAGCACTCCGTGATCGGGAAGTTGGCGGTGTTCCCCTCGTGGCTCGGAAAGCACGTAAAGCCGTTGGTCTTTCGCCAGATCTGTTCCCGGTCGATAGCTTGCCATCCCATCAGACAATGAGAGTGAGGGAATGGAGAGTACACCTACATACTTTATACCGTACCGTACTTTTTTTGACGACAAAGTCCCAGAAAATATGCAGAGCTTATCTATTAAAAGGTTTAAAATATTTATTAAACAAAAATTGTTTAGTAAGGGTTATTAATTATTATACTACTAAAGCGTACATGATTTTTTTTTAAGTATTAGTAATCCCATTAATTAACATTACTAATATTCCCTTTAACCACTCCTGGTAAGCTGAAAATGCTTGTGTTAGGAGTGGTTCACGACAGTAGTCGAATGGTGGATTCGAACCCGCGACCTTTTGAGTTCGCGGTCCGCACCCTGCCACTAGGCTACTGTCGCTTCAAATTCGATTGATAATGAGATAAACCCAGAGAATGAGGTGATCGCTAGCATTCTGTTTCTAAATATTTTCAAAACATTTAAATAAAAACGTGGTAGAGTCATACTGCAGCTATATAAGTAGTTTAGTTGTAGCACGAGTGGGTCAGCCCGACCGGGGAAGGACAACGCTCTCACAGAATACCAGCGTGAAATAGCAGCTTAACGCTGTTGTGTTTCGTATGGTATGAGTGAAGAGTACCGGAGACCCTTCTTTCTGGAAAGGAGGCATTCCATCTTAGTCCTCACGGGTAATGTAGATGTCAATGGGCTACAGCAACCACTTACCATCAGGTGGACTGTGTGCATGTTTGTCACCCTAATTCTATAAAAAAATATTATATTGTCCGTTATGCTTTTAAAAAAGTCCAACTGGGTTTGTTGCTAGTTCTTCCCACAATAAAGGTTTTTTTCCGAACCAGTGGTAAAGGTAAGTAATGGCTTTCAATAAGAATTACATGTAATCTATATTGAATAAAAATGATTCTATTCTATTAATAAGCATCAAACTGACACATACGTGCATTCAGAATTGGTAAAAAATTAGCCTTGAATATCGGTTAAAGTTTGCAGATCGATATAACTGGAAGCAGTTTTGAAATCGATAGGAAGATCACAATATTCTTAATTGATTTCCGTCTCAGATTAAAGACATGATGTTATATTAGGGTAAGATCTAAATACATCACATTTTTATTAACTAATCTTAAGAGAACGAAAGATTCCACTGTTAACCTTGGGTTCTATAGTTTACTTTTGATTTTATTCAAACTAACCTGTTATTCTGTGAGAGTGTCAGTGTTTGTACCTTCATTTGTTGCCGTGATTAAAACTTATGATATGAAAATCTTCATCATTTTAATGTAACTGAATGTAATATAATAATATGTTGATAAGGTAGGAAAAGGACGTAATGAGCTAGGGGTCACATGTGAGAACACAGTTCACCTGATTGTAAGTCTATGTAGTGGCCCATTGACATCTACATTTATCCTCGATTAAGAATCAAAATGCAAATGCGTTGTCAACACTGAGAACTAAATTGGATCTTCTCGTTTCCAGTAAGGCCTGTAGATATGATGTAAGTAGTTACTAAGTAGTCGTCACTTACCATCAGGTGAGCCACATGGTCTTTTGCGCCCTCTTCTAAAAATAAGTCTTAAAGTTGTATTTCTGTTTTCCACAATATCATTTAAAAAAATGTCCTCATAAGCTGGTCAAAGTCCGTTTCGTAATACTTTTCAAGTAATTTTATTTGTATCTGGGACGTGCTATATTTAAATACATACACTGAGTCATAGCGAAACTGTAAGAAAAACAATAAGGAAAATACAAGTTAGTGTACAATTATTTTAGGAGTTTCATTTTTTAATTGTTTTTAGATGAACAATGTTCGTGTAACAGCTTTCAAATGTCGTATATTGCTAATTTTCTATATAATTTCATGTATTGTAATCATTAATAGATGGGACTCCTTTTGCTTCAGTCTGCCATCTGATTAATACACCTAACTGCAGTATGGCTCTCAAAAATTTAAAATCTAGAAGCGCATGTGGTAGAGCCAAGCTGCAGTTATATTATGGGTGTAGCACGAATGGGTTGACACGATCGGGAGAGGACCACGCTCTCACACAATACCAGCATAAAATAGCAGCCGTAAACCAAGCCATGCTCACTTTGGATCGCGCAATACCAACCGTCCGTCCGCCAAACCGTGATCTAATTCGATCAGAATTATGTAAACATGTCTACCTACGAAAAAACTATTTTTTCGTTTTAAACAAAACCAAAGACACTATGCAATAGATATTAGTATCAAAGACAAAGATATGCTCTTTTATTTTAAACCATAACCTGGCAATGTTTCTTAGAAAAAAAAAAGAAATCACTCTGAACTTCCGGCGTTCCACGTGTCACTTTGATGACGGTGCTCCGTCTTTTTTATAGAATTTTATATTTGTGTCTGGACTAAAAACGAAAGTATTATACTTTTTACATTTCTTGTAATATAGTAAACACGTAGATATATAATTTGTGGTATAAAAAGTGAAAAGTAAATTGCCAAAAGTACTTCAAACTTCGGAAGGCCTAATTTGGAGGTTGGTTCATAAATGTGTTATTTATCAAATTCTCATTTATTTTTAGTGTAAAATGTAAGTAAAAATAGTTTTCGTATATATTTCAAATAACATGACGTTGTATTTATTTCAAATTCACACGAACATAATTTAGAAATATTGTTCGAAATGTCACAGATAAAATATTATTTTATTTTTATTTTTAATTTTTTAATATTTTAATATTTTGGTATGAGTAACGAATGGAAACACATAAAACATAAAAATATACATATTTCCAAACAATTTGATATAAATTTCTCCAAAAACAAAAGTGTAGAATTCAAATTAGTAGTAATTTTGTCACTAAAATTGAAGTATATACTACTACTATGCTATACAGGGTAATTTACGTATTTTATTACAATTTCTAGCAACCAAAAATAATTTTATTCGATAGTTTATACATTCAACAAGAATTCCTGTAAGTTTTATCCATGAATATTGTCTCAAAGTGAAAATATAGCAAAATTTGCAATATAGCAAAAAATTTTCTATATACAAATTTTCCCGCCAAAAAGGTCCCGAGTGAACGGGAGTATAACATGTCGCGCGCTGTCAGAGCGAAGAGGAGCAGCTATTTCACGTACAGCTGCTATTTAACGCTGCTGTGTAGAGATCCGGAGACCCTTTTTTACTTGAAACGAGGCATTCCATTATTCCTCAGGGGTGTCAACGTATCTGCGTTTTGATTCTTAATCGTGGATAAATGTAGATGTCTATGGGTCACAGCATCCACTTACCACCAGGTGGACTCTGTGCTCGTTTGTCATCCTTATTATATTTAAAAAAAGCTAGCATATATGTGGATTAGAGCGTAAATCGGCGATGCTGAAATTATCGTGTGTGCTTTGGCTTTCAATGCTCAGATCACAAATAAACTCTTTCTTATGCTGCTAATAGGGACAAAGTGCTAGCAGCTAGCACATGCTTAAACAAAACATTTGAATTAAGAGAGCAAGAGATGAATCACACTTGTTAAACGACGCAGACACTTAAAAACCCGGCAAGGACTAACACTAACATATCAAGCGTTTCAAAACATTAATTAAGGTTACAACATAAACGAAAGGCGACCATCAGAAAGCTCTATGAGTTGAGTTTATTTTTCATTCATACAAACGACAAACACAAATGTCCGACTTACTAACACAGATAAGGGAAAAAGGAAACAATACGATGCAATTTCATCTTTGTGTTACTTTAGATAAAATTGTAGGTTCAACGCAAGCGTTCTATAATGTTGCACATGGGGTATAGTAAACAGAAGAGCGAGACGCCGGCGCAGTGTCAGCCAGTCAGTCGTGGAGAGCTCAGTTGAAAGCAAGCGTCCATTGTGCGGCACGCGCCGAATCACGCGCACGCGTCGGAAAAAAATACTGATCGAGATTTTGGGTGTAGCGCCGGGGTGCTTTTTAGAACCAGTGTTTTATAATTTTTATGCGATATACTAAAATATTAATTTGGTGCAAACGTGATTATTTTAAGTGAATTGTTACATGGTCCATTACATGCAGATGTTGAGTCGCGTGGTAAGTAATCTTGAAATGATTCTTGTATCGTTGTTTGAATGCTCCTATTGTTTAGGAGGCGGGAGGTCTTTTTTTAAATGACGTTAGCATCAATGGCATTTTCATTTCTAGTAGTTTTATTTACAAGTTTATCAAGTTCTAATTAAAGGGCAGTAAACGTGTTAATGAAGGTTGTAAAGTTTTACGAGTTTTCGCCTGAAATGTAAATTTTATCGTCCGAGACGGTAAAACGGTTAATGCGGCATGTACTTGAACTTTTACTTGCCGGCGTTTTGTTTACGTAGCGTTTATTATCTAGATAGTTAAAGTTATTAAGAAATATGATTAAAGTTTATGGGTGATAAGCCTTTAGTTATCCCTTTAACTGATTCACGAAATAAAGGTTTTTGTTATGATTTCACGTTATGATTTTAGGAAATGTATAGTTAGATTGTGGATGTTGCTTTATCCTCTTGCTGTATCGGGACTGTAGAATTTTTGCTTCGATTCTAATTGTTCATTTTTATTTGATTAATTTAAAATAAGTATTTGAAGATAACAAATTGAGACTTTGTCTAAATTAGTAAGTCCATTGCCATAATAATTTATCTCGCAAGGTTTTTTTTATATCTTATCAGATAATGTTTGATATTGATTTTTAATGTGCTAACTGTGCATTGGTTACATAGTTAAAGGCACTTCCTTTTCAATTAAATTCGATTGTCGCACGCAATATACGAATATTTTTGTCACGTTTTACGTTAGGTATTTTCGTTTACAGCTAACTTTAATATAATCTCAATTATGTTGCTTTTTATATACATGTACGTTAGGCGTTATCTCCGCCTATTGTTTACCGATATTAATAAATCTTTTTTAACACATTTTTATTAGCTTCGCGTACCTATATCTATCCATCTGTCTATGTAACGAAATATTTCAATGTAATTTTTACCAACGGTCAACTTGGAATTGAATTGAAAATTTGCAATATAATAATTAAATAACTTTATCCTAGAATCCTAATCAGGATCATCAGGATAAAATAAAATAATTATCAGGATCATCACAGTTCATTATCATTGCGTGTTGTTTATGTTTTTATACTCTTATATTATTATAAAATAGGCTTCTATTCTATATCCCAGGCTTGTCACATTTGAAGAGAAAACTCTACTACACCACACTTCCAGACAGAAAAGTAGGAGATAAAGTTTTCGAAGCAACTTTTCTACTTAACTATTTTCTTTTTTTACCTTGAATAAAGTACAAATAAAGTAGTTACGTCGCAAAGTAAAAAAGTAAAGTAGTAAAATAATAAGTGGTATTTTTAATAAGTAAAAATTGATATAAAACCACAAACCAAACCTAATTTAATTTCAATTGAAGTGAAATTTAATGCTATATATTTTTATTAAATTTTTCCTAAAGTAATAAAAAATCTGAATAAAATAATTAATTTACTTCTATTACTTAGTTTCAATTGAATTATGTGCCATGGATACGCAACAATTTATTGATACATGTAAATAACATGTTATTGATTTTTAAATTTTAAATTAATAGTTAGGTAGCGAGCTTTGAACGTGTGTTTTTTATAGAATTGGGTGACAAACGAGCACACAGTCCACCTGATGGTAAGTGGATGCTGTGGCTCATAGACATCTACATTTATTCTCGATTAAGAATCAAAACTAAAATGCGTTGTCACCCCTGAGATGAAATGCCTCGTTTCCAGTATAAAAGGTCTCCAGATCTCTATACTCACCATACGAAACACAGCAGCATAAAACTGCTATTTTACACTGGATTTGTGCGAGAGCGAGGTCTTTCCCCGGCCGAGCCGACCCATTCTTGCTTACCACATATAGCAATATGGTTTTTTTTGCATTGTGCACTACCTAAGCGTATTCGTACTCATATAGTGCGGCGTGACTCTACCACGTACGAAATATGGTTATATTATTTCTACCCCGGTCAAGACGACCCATAAGAACAATTAAATCGTAATTCTGCGATTCATACAGTAATAATGCCAATCAGTTATGTAAATAATTATTAGATCGGTGACAACGGAATACCGGAATGTACACAAACGATTTGTTAGCATTCCCGTTATTGTTTTAGTCTTGGTTTGCTACATACAGAACAATAAAAATACCACGTGTTTGCACTGCTGTGTTTCAGTTTGAAGGGTACAGACAGACAGACAGTGTTTTTTATAGCATTAGGTGACAAACGAGTACACAGTCCACCTGATGGTAAGTGGATGCTGTGGCCCATAGGCGCCCAAATTTATCCTCGATTACGAATCAAAATGCAGATGCGTAGTCACTCGTGAGGACTAAGATGGAATGCCTCGTTTCCAATAAAAAAGGGTCTCCGGATCTCTACACTCACCATACGAAACACAGTATTATTAACCTGCTATTTTACGCTGGTATTCTGTGAGAGCATGCTCTTGTCCCGATTGAGCCGATCCATTCGTGCTAAAACTATAATATACATAGCTGCACCGTGGCTCTACCACGTAAACGTGAACGTATAATTACACAGTAAAAGACATTTCATCTTAATCCACAAAAACAAGACATCTGCATCCATCTTTGTATAAAGTTTGCTAAAGGTGACCATATACTGCAGTAAACATATACGTGATAGAGCTGCGTTACATTAGTAGTATATTTGTAGCACGAATGGGTCGGCTCGACCGGGGAAGGACCACGCTCTCACAGAATACCAGCGTGAAATAGTAGCTTAATGCCTCTGTGTTTCGTATGGTGAGTGTAGAGAACCGGGGAGCCCGTTTACTGGAAATGAGGAACTCCATCTCAGTCCTCACGGGTGACAGCGCATCTGCATTTTGATTCGTAATCAAGGATAGATGTAGATGTCTATGGACCTCAGCAACCACTTACCATCAGGTGTACTGTGTGATCGTTTGTCACCCTATATTATAAAAAACACCGTGAGGTGTACTTTAAAATTATTTATTACCTAAGTTTTATTGAAAAAATATTCATAAGTTTTGTTTGTATTATTAGCGATATTTATATTTATATTGTTAACAAAATAATAATAATAACTAAAAATTACAGCCTATATATGTCCCGTTTCTGAGAGGGTGTTAGTGCATGAAAATGTCCGCCCCGTTGCCCCAATGCGTGTTGGCAAACTTCACGTCTTTGAAACATTTTTTTCTTATTTCTTTGACATGCAGGTTTCTTCACGAAGTTTTCCTTCACCGCCGAGCCCGTGGTAAATCAGCACTTAAAATTGCAATTAACAATTTCATTGGTGCCGGCGGGGTTCAAACCCGGTTTGCTCGCGTACTATGTAATTTACAGCGAGCACTAACCATCTGAGCTACCACGGCTCGTTGTTAAATTAATATAATAATAATAAATATAACTTTATTGTACAGAATAAAAATTAACAGAAAACAAAGTGTTCGATCTCACGATCTCTTCCAGTCAACATTTGGATGGACGGAAACTTAAAACACGTTTAGTCGTAGATGAACAATAAAAATAAAGTATATATTTTGAGATAAAACAGTAAAATACATAATATCAGTTAGATACAAGTATTGTAATGACATCTTATATTTACGCGAACACAACATATTGAATAATTAAATTTATTCGGGAATTAAAACTAAGTTAATTAAACGCCATATAATCTGTATATATAAAAATCTGTGAACACGGGTGCTGTAAAGCACCCGAAACGTCGGGAATTAAATATAAGTTAAATAATTTAACGAAACGCGGTAGATTCCGTATATATATATTATTCAATGCATATATTATTACATCATCTATACATTTTAAATTGAAAGTTCTTGCACATACTTATATGAAATTCCAGTGTTGTTTTATGAAATCTTTAAAAACGACTATTAGAAGTATAACAAGTAACGGCAGCATCAGTAAAAGGAAATTATTTGTTATGCGAATGTTTTGTTCAATTCGTAACGGAAAGGAACATTGGGTTTATCTAATTCGGAACATTTTTTAATAATAGTCATACTAAGTTGACAGTTTCTATTCTGTCGTGCTTATCAATAGTGTAGTGAATGATGTCGATCCAGCAAATAATAATTGAAGTTTTAAATATTCTCCGCATTGTAGCTTATTGTTTCCACTTCTTATAAATTCTAAAAACACCTACTCTTTTTTAAAGACCGACAACACACCTGCAATTTCCCTAGTGTTGCAGTTGTTTATGGTCGACGGCAGTCGCTATTCATCACGCGAGCCGCGTGCTCGTTAATCTCCTCTTACACTAAAATGAGATTGCTATGAGAATCGGATTTTCATACAGAGTTCTTCACAACGATTCTGATTATAATTTAAATATCTTGGAAGCATTAAAGGTGATAGAAATGTTTTTTTTATAGGATAGGGTGACAAAAGAGCACAGTTCACCTGATTTTAAGTGGATGCTGTGGCCCGTAGACACAGTACAGCAAGTTTTTTGTTTATGTGCAATTCTACATACCTTTATTTATAAAAATTACGTGTCACATTGTCCGCGATGAAATCCTAAACTACTGAATTGATTTCAATGAAATTTTGCACACTGTGAGCAGTTTGGTCCAACGTGAGGGATAAGATAAGTATCCTGATAAATGACCCTCAGTATTTTTATAACAAATTTAAGGATTTTCTACAGCACAAAAGGTTGTCAGAGAGGGCAGAACAACGTTTGCCTATTCAGCTAGTCTTTATATATATATATATAATACGTATCACATTGTTTGTCCGCGATGAACTCCTAACCAGCGTAAAATAGCAGCGTAGTACTACTGTGTTTTGTATGGTGAGTGTAGAGAACCGGAGACCCGTTTTACTGGAAACGAGGTGTTCCATCTTAGTCCTCAGGGGTGGCAATGCATCTGCATCTTGATTCTTATTCGAGGATAGATGTAGTTGCTGTACCTACTAGAATGCTCATGTAATTCTGGTACCTGACAGGCTCCAATTTCTAATACCGTTACCATTTGTGTTAAAATAATTGTTACCGTTTTAGTTCAGAATCTCATATTTTAAAATAAGCGCTTCATTTGAGCGTAGATAAGAGATCTAGTTCCAATCGGAACATTAAAGTGAGAGTAATGATTCAAGTCATTTAGATCAATTTCTGAGATATTGTAGATCAATACACGACTCCCCAACATCACATGTAGGAGAAAGTTATAGGAAGTGTAAATTTTAAGATAAATGGACGGCAATTTGCAGGTTAAGCGAGTTTCTTTGACATTTGGACGACAAAGTGAACTGATTTTTTAACTGGTCATACCGAGAAAGCACAGTGTTATTCATTTCGCGACTTCGTACCGTGTCACAAATTCACAATCACAAATTGTTGAAACAACAAAAACGAGACAATACACGAACAATAATCCAAGAACATCACATGTGTTTCTTAAGTTTAAAAGAATAAACAATCATTATTAACAATATTTATTGAAATTTATACGTGGAAGAGCCATGCTGCAGTTATATTATAGTTGTAGCATGAGTGTGTCTACTCGTGGGGGGGGGGGGGGGGGGGAAGGACCACTCTCACCCTCACAGCTTAATGCTGCTGTGTTTTGTATAGTCAGTTTAAGGAATCAGGGACGCTTTTTACTTGAACAAGGCATTCCATCTTAGTCCTCAGTCAAAAATCAATTATTGGGTTTTTCTGTCACGCTATTCTCATTAGCATCCCGGAGTCAGGAAATTGGTTGTGTTTCAACCCTGTACCTTAGAAAACACGTAAAACCGTTGGTCCTGCACCTGATTTTCTTCATCGGGTTAAATTAGAAAGAGAGGGATATCTTCACGCGGATTAAATGAAAAAAACAAGATATTCGGATGTAAATATTTTGGAATTATAATGGGTTCAATTGCAGTATCGGAAAAAATCAAAACATAATATAGTACAATAACAATATTTTCTTTCAGTGATCTTTTCAAGTCCTCTGCTGAAAATTATCTTTCGAAGATTGTGCATGTTATTAATCTAATAATCTACACATCTATTGTGTTATGAATAACATCGGCAGTTATTACAGGCTTTGGAAGCAATATAAAGAGACAATGAAATCATATTTAGATTCAATATACGCACACGTAATCATTATTAGCAACAGTCCATGAAATTTAAATTCATAGCTTGATGACACAACATCAAATAAAACTAAAAGGTATTGTTGCACAAACACTTTTATTGGATCAATTTTTGGTTCAACAATGTCGGCCCATCCTAACGCCGCATTTTTAACATCACAGTGTACAAAACAATGTCATTGCACTGACTGAACGGTTCAACTATTTAACTGGTTCCAGTTTATTTAACTGTAATGCGAGTAACTGTCTCGCGCCTCTTCTAATTATATGCTAAATCAAACTTAATGCTGTTTCGAAATGATAGAATATTAGATTAAATTTTACAATAACGCTGACAATAAAAATACAATAACAATGCGTCTTTTTTTATAGAATAAGGGTGACAAACGAGCACGCAGTCCACCTGATGGTAAGTGGATGCTGTGGCCCATAGACATCCACATTTATCCTCGATTAAGAATCAAAACGCTGATGCGTTGTCACCCCTGAGGATTAAGATGGAATGCCCCGTTTCCAGTAAAAATGTGTCATCGAATCTCTACACTCATCATGCGAAACACAGTAGTATTAAGCTGCTATTTTACGGTGGTATTCTGTGAGAGCGTGGTCCTTCCCTGGTCGAGCCAACCCATTCATGCTGCAACCATTATATAGCTGTAGCGTGGCTCTACCACGTATAATCTCTCTAATAACAACTAAAAATAAATGCTGCGGTTGACAAACCGCTTGCCAAGCGTGGCAACAATGGCAAATATCCCTCCCATAAGGCAATCTATGGTAATGTTATATGGTAATTTCTATGGGGAAACACGATTGACACTGAAATCATAATTATGCAAATGGCTAAAATAAACAAGCCTATATTTTTCAACGCCGATGAAAAATTTGCCTATGAGGTATGAGGTAGACATGTGTCAATCATTCATTTATCGGGACCGAATCATTCTAGTACTTTTCGTCACACGTACCGGTACATTCGGATCGTTCATTCAAAGGTATCATTTCGGACTCCAATACCCCACACTTAAAGCAATTCATTCAGATCATTCGGGATTCGGTCGGTTTTTGACGCATTCACAATTCACACAAATCACGAGTTAAAGAGGTTCCGAGGTAAAGAAAACAAATTTGTTTATTCTTTTACTTTTTATTGGTATCAGTTATATAACTCACGTTATCTTATGTAGCCTTATGATCTAACTTCGCAACGTATCCCACTAGGTGGTAACAACTTTTCAAAAACCTCATTGTGCATTTGCCTCATCGTTTGACGCAAGATCATCGGCTGTAAGACATCGATCAAACTCTGACAGGGTTTCGATTAAAATCCTAATGCGTTTGCGATTACAATCTGGTAAAGAAGTCATGTTTATTAATATGGTTGTTGAACGTTGGTCAAGAACAGAGAATTAATGATCGTAGTAAATTTTATCCGGAACTCAATATTAAAGACAAATCAGTTTTCCGTCTGAGACCGCCAAATTCAAGTATTCAAGCTCTCCGACCATTACATATATACATTCATACATACATACATTATCACTCACGCCTGTCACCCAGAGGGGTAGGCAGAGACTACGGACTTCTATTTGGCACGAGCTTGACACACCTACGCATACATGCTCGTCGGTTAAGGGTACTCCTATTCTGGCTCTCATTATATCGCCATTAAATACCAATTGAATACGATACAATGTATTTATTACAGTCCTAAGGGACCACAGCAATATAAGCTTAAACATAGAAATATATATAAAAAAGACCTAAACATAACTATGTATTTAGGGAACTTTCTTCTTTGAAGTGTCACTGTATCGGCGATACACTATCCCAGGGTGCCAGAAATAGGGTGCGAGGAATCTACGTCTTGTATTTTTGCAGGAATCTGGAGTACATACCAATGACCCCTTCCGTTCCTTAAGGTTTAGGGTTTCTTACTATCAAAATACAACGTATTAAAAGGCGTATTCCCACAACATTATATATATCCAGTTGCCTGTCAATCATAGTGATTGTATCAAGGTCTGACTATATGGAGAAACCGTAAGTCAAGTGACAGGGTGGTTGTTCATACATATCGCCGTGTCCCTGAGGTTGCATTTCATCAATTTATGTATTATAATAAATTTAAATTTAGTGTGTAAAGGGGCCGAACTATGACGATGATGATGATGGTATATTTACTTAAAATGTTCACCAGTTCTTCGGCAACATTTGGCGTTTTCGGTTATGATACTTACATAGGCGCTTTATACGAAACACAAAGTAAAACATACATAATGTATATTATACATTGAATAAAACTTTTTTTCCGATTGTCACGAGGGGGACTGAGATGTTTGATGAATGACGATCATGGGTGCTGTAAAGCACCCGAAAGGTCGGGAATCAAAGATAAGAAAATCCGTATAAATACTTTTATTTAATGTGTAGTGTTCGCGTAAATATAAGAAATCATTATATTCATTATAATTTGTTTTATATTTTCTTTTACCCATTTAAATCAAACTATAACATTTCTTAGAGTTCGATTAAATAAATTCTACGCAATTATCTAATTTCTTCTGTTTGACTAGGGTGGCCCAATTTTTGATATTAGATATTCGATATATTTATTGCTTACGTTATTTTCCTGACGTACTTTGCAGCACCATTGATCACAAAGGAACTAAAATAAGTTGAAATTACCTCAGCGCCCCCTCCCCATTTCCAAGAAACGTCGGGAATTAATATTAAGTAAATTAAACGCGATAAAATCCGTAAAAGTTGTTTTATTCACATACACTCACGTCTGTCACCCTGAGGGTTAGGCAGAGACTACAGACTTCCATTTGGCACGATCCTGACATACCGCTCTGCCTTCTGCACATCCATATACCTACGCATACATGCTCATCGGTTAAGCGTACTCCTAATTTGCCTCATTGTTATTATATCGCCAATTTGGTCGATAAACTTTTGCCTAGGAAGTCCCTCTCCGACTCTGCCGTTCACTTCTGCAACATAAATTTGCTTTATCACTCTTTCCTCATTCATTCTTTCTACATGACCACGGTCATGTTTAATAAAATTTAAATAAAACTAGTGTTTACGGATTTTATTCGCGTTAAAATCCGTAGAAACTAGTTTTATTTAAATGTGTACTGTAGAATGGCCGTGTAAAACTTGATTTTATTAAATAATGTGGTCATCCTATTCCATGGTTTTTCTTAAATTCATTGAAGACATTTGGGACAATTTCATCCAATCAACATGGCGCGTTTACAAGTGCCTGATGCCTTTTGCCTGATGGCTTGTTAATATCGAATAATCATATTTTATCGTTAGCGGGGTTAGGGCATTACATTTTAAGTAGGTATTTTGACATCGTATTGATTATGTTGTATTGATTTGTTCACCATTCATAGTTTTACAGTGTGTTGAAAAAAGGATCATTTGTAGCCTTATTATTCACTATTTAATTTAATTTTTTTAATTCTCGACGTTTCAAGTGATTTCGTGAGATTTATGAATATTATTGTGCTTCGATCTCTGCAGAACAAGCTTATTTAGAAGCTGAAGGTAGCCGGGCCAACTATGACATCATTGCGGCAAAAATCTCAGTCCCCATAATCATTGGTGCTATTTTTAAAGCACCCGAATTGTTAGAGATTAAAAATAATAATATTAAATATACAACCAATAAAATCCAAAAAAGTAGTTTTATTTAATGTATATTATTCGCGAAAATATAATAAATCACACATAATGTATTATAAAACGCTCAAAATTATCTTTTTTTGAGGCCTCCTGAATGCCACAATTGAAATCAAGCATTTAGTCGTCATGCCTAATAAATGATTTTTATTAATGTTCTAATAGTAAATAATATTACGAACAATGACGGAAATCATTATTACACATAACTTTAAACGAGGTAAAAGTTGAAGTTATTATTTACAGTGTTTGTAATGGAGCAGTGATAAAATTATCCCACAATTTAGTAGTACAGAGTACTTGTTAAGTTATTGTAAATGACCGGGGGCCTGCAATTAAGCAGGGAAAGCTCAGCGACCCCATCCTACACGTCTTAAATACATTTTATAATACTAGTTAATCTTTGTTCCGTTTATAAAGACCCTAGCATTACTAATGAGTCGGCCCGAATGGGAAGGACCACGCTCCTATAGAATACCAACATAATATAGTATCATATGTTTACTCGTAACGAGGCATTAAATCTTAGTCCCCAGGGTGACAACAAATATATTTGGATTATAAATCAAGAATATTTATATAAGTGTGTCTACGAGCTAGAGTATTTACTTTCCATCAGATAGGCTGCATATTTGTTGATACACCTCAATTCGTATAGAAAAAAAAATCTGCTTTCCCGCCGACGCGATAATTTAATAAAGAACAACTAGACAAAATACTTTAATCGTCACATTTGGCACACATATGTTGAATTTCAACTAGGTTTTTGTGTAAAACATGCTTAAACGTTTCATACTTTATTAAAAGCAACCCGTTTGAACTTGCTTTTAGATATCACTCTATCGATTTATCTCCATTTACAAACTTTGGCGCGTTTAACGCATTTTATGTTTGCTATTTTCGGTCCTTGGTTATTTTTCCAATTAGACAGCTTTCTCGTTAAAGTTGCTTTTTCTATTTTGGGATGCTAATTGATTTCCTGTTTATACTGCTTCGAAATTGCTTGCTTTGTTTTAAGTATAGTGTTTTGTGACTGTTAATTTGTCTGTCATTTGCGAGTAGTGTTTTGTTTGTTGTTACAATTTGTGTATATTGCTAACCATGGTAGCTCAGAGGCTGGGCGTTGGCAAGCAACTAAATTTCGATATACAGCAGTATCACCGAAATCGTTAATACAAATTTTAAGAAGATTTACTACTTCCTTGGCGATGAAGGAAAAGATTTTGAGAAAAAGTTCGTGTCTGTGATATTCAATATACTTCGAGGACACGTGATGTCCATCTAGGAGAAAACACTCAGAAATGCATCCTTTGCCCAGCAATTGTACGTATGTATATGTAAGCCGCAGTTTTACCATTATCTTCATCATCATCATCATTAGTTGTATTAGTCCTGTTCAATATAGACCTCACCCATGGATTTTTTTCTTGGAGGATTTTTATAGCATTTGATGACAAACGCGCACACAGTCCGTCTGATGGTAAGTGGATGCTGTGGTCCATAGACATCCACATTTATCCTCAATTACGAATCAAAATGCAAGTGCATTGTCACCCGTGAGGACTAAGATGGAATGCCTCGTTTCCAGTAAAAAGAGTCTCGGGTTCTCTGCACTCACCATACGAAACACAGCAGCATTACACTGCTATTTTACGCTGGTATTCTGTGAGAGTGTGGTCCTGCCCCGGTTAAGCCGGCCCATTCGTGCTACAACTATAATATAGCTGCAGCGTGACTCTACCACGTACAGACATTTACTATTGTTGTGGCCTTTGGCAAGCGAGCTGATAACCACAGTTTATTTAATATCTTTGGTCGTTATCAGGAAAACGCTCCTGCTCCTTTCCTGATTGAGATTCCCCTTGTCAGCTCTTTCTCTACCCATGGTATGTTATGAGTTTTCTCTTACTCCGCCACAGGGTACTCTATTCTCCATCCTCACTTATCTCATCTACAACAAATCAACATAATGATTTCTTATATTTACGCGAACACTACACATTGATTAAAACTACTATTGGGGATTGAAATAATACTAGTTTTTACGGAATTTATCGCGTATATTTAACTTTTTAATACCCGACGTTTCGAGAGCTTTACAGCACCCATGGCCACGGGAAGGACTGAGATGTTTAACGTCCAGATGTCAAAACATCTCATCCTCAGTCCTTCCCGTGACCATGGGTGCTGTAAAGCTCTCGAAACGTCGGGTATTAAAAAGTTAAATATACGCGATAAATTCCGTAAAAACTAGTATTATTTCAATGTGTAGTGTTCGCGTAAATATAAGAAATCATTACTATTAGGGATTTTATCGCGTTTAATTAAAATTATTTTCAATTCCCGACGTTTCGGGTGCTTTCCAGCACCCATGGTCACGATGGTCTGAAGTGACTGATGTCCCGATGTCAATGTTAACCCGGAGCGCCTACAGCTTTTTAATTATTATTTAAGGTAGATCGGGCATAAATAATTTAAATTAAACGCGATAAAATCCGTAAAAGTAGTTTTAATCAACAAATTGACACTTAATCTTTACCAAATTCTTTATTAATTTATTTGCTTTAATATGTTATAATATGTTTATTCTTGTGAGAACCGATAAGTAAAGAAAACGTCAAAGGATGGGAAACGCAATTGAGATAAAATCCGTCGAAGCGATGCGATTTTTTTTATAGGAGAAGGGTGAAAAACGAGCACACAGTCCACCTGATGGTAAGTGGATGCTGTGGCCCATAAACATATACATCTATTCTCGATTACAAATCAAAATGCAGATGCGTTGTCACCCGTGAGGACTAAGACGGAATGCCTCCTTTCCAATAAAAAGGGTCTCCGGTTCTCGTCACCCACCATACGAAATACAGCAGCATTAAGCAGCTATTTTACGCTGGTATTCTGTAAGAGCGTGGCCCGTTTGCCGTTCGAGCCGACCCATTCGTGCTACAACTATACCACTAATATAGCTGCAATATGACTCTACCACGTAGATTACAGCGAATTCCGAGGTATTGAATATTCTTACACCGTCGCACTACAGGGTATCTCATTAATTATAATTAAAAATCGGGGCCGCCGATCGCGCTGGCGCCTGACGTAAGTTGTAATGAATAAAACGCTTTAAGAGCATATTTTTATCTACAAGTAATTGCCCCGTAACTGCCCCAAATTGTTTTTAAACTGGTGCCCGATAAGTTATCGACTACTCGATAATAGATGGCGACACTTACCAACGTACCATGATTGCTGTGCGGTAATGGTGCTCGTTTGTTCATTTAATGTCGTATATGTATATACATGTTTATGGGATATATTGCAGTAGAGTCTATTAGATATTATGGTTGCAGAACGCATGAGTCGATTGGACCGGGGAAGGACAACACTCGAATAAAATACTTGGGTAAATTCAGAATAATAATATGTCTAGTTTCTATATTGAAAAACGCTTCGTTTTCTTTCACGAGCCACTTCGCAGTAAATGAAATGCATTCAACTACGTATTTATTTATGTACCGCTTAAAGTTATTTAATTTTAAGTCATCTTGAGTTGCTGAATGAATTGTTTGTTTATAATATAAATTACTGTTTTTACACGTACCTTGTGTGTGACAAAACGGATCGTTATGTAGTGCGAAGCGTTCCTCGAATATAGGAATCGGGTGTTAGTCGTCAGGATTGACAATGCATTTGAATTTTGATTCTTATTCAATTTTTTTTATAATATGTCCTGCCAGTTTTATGAACTACAAACAAAGACACTTGTAAACTCAACAGAGCGAGACAGAAATTACACTAAAATGGATGCATTGAGTCGGAAAGTATTAAAAACAAAAGCGCTACGTGATCATTTTGTGCACGGTCATGGCGTCATGACCCTTAAAATATGTTCATTGCAATGTAATGAGAAAAAAATGTATTGTTTAGGTATTCGTGGCTGTTAGTTAGAATTGGAAAGACCAAAATATATTTATTTTTTTATTCATAGTAACATTATAAAAAAGATCGTAACAGAAATTCAGCCTGTATTTTTATCAAAATCTGAACTAAAAAAATATACATCACCATATTTGTACGTGGTAGAGTCTTGATAACTGTCTTAATATACAAATACGATTTGGTAGTAGAATCATAATGCAGCTATTTATGGTTGTGGCACGAATGGGTCAGCGCGGGGTAGAACCACGTTCTCACAGAATACCAATGTAAAATAGCAGCATAATGCTGGCTAGCTCGAAGAATCGACAACCGATGGAGAAAAAGGTTCTCGAGTGGCAGCCTCGTACCGGTAGGCGTAGTATAGGGCGACCCCCCACTAGATAGAGTGATAACCTGGTAAGACGTGCAGGAAGTCGATAGATGCAGGTGTATCAGGAACGTGCTGCTTAGTATTCTTTAGGGGAGGCCTATGTTCAGCAGTGAACTTGTGAAGGGCTGTAATGGCGATGATGATGAATAGCGACAAAAAATTATATCTGTAAAGCACACCAGCACAAAATCTATAAATAAGACTGTATAATTCTCGGACATTCGTCTAGACGCAAAGAAAAAACAAATACATTTAAAGGATTCGTGCCTTACTCTGTCCCTTTTAAAGATTTCTGTAACTTTTATCTACTTCTTATAAAAAGATGTCTGCTACATAGATAAAACAAAAGAGTTTACTTTAACGGTGGCACCTTGCCTAAATTAATTTCTAAAAGCATTATTGGTCAGTTGTAAAAAATTTAAATGCTTTTGTTTAATGTCCTTTTTGATATTTGTATGTAGGTACCTGACCACCTCAAGTCATGGTAAATCAACTCCACAATGGACATCTTCGAACGTACCATGAAAGATGGGACGTCGGACTCTGAGTTGCCAAGACTCAATGTACACAAAGGTGTGACATTTTTTTTATAGAATTAGGGTGACAAACGAGCACGCAGGCCACCTAATTGTAAGTAGTAGCTGTGGCCCATAGACATCTACATTTACCCCACATTACGAATCAAAACGCAGGTGAGTTCTCACCCCTGAGGACTAAGATTGAATGCCTCTTTTCCAATAAAAAAGGGTCTCCGGATCTCTACACTCATCATAAAAAACACAGCAGAATTAAGCTGCTATTTTACGCTGGTGTTCTGTGAAAGTGTGGTCCTTCCCTGGTTGAGCCGATCAACTGAACCATAATATTGCTCCAGCGTGGCTCTATCCACGTAAAAGAAAAAACGAAAAAATAAAATTACCGATTCCAATTTATACGCTTTGAATTTCTCAGATTTACCCTTAACCGTCAGGCTACACACACACATATAATATATCATAATTTCTCCACTTTATGTATATCATCATTGCATATTATATCCCAAGCCCTAGAACTACAAGTTTCCCTCACAAATGTGTGATAAATGAGTAATTTCATGCGTAGCCATACCTTAGTCATCCAAACTTGAGAGAAATTCTGAAATGAAATGAAACTTTCTTTTCATTTTGGAAATAAATATGTTATTTAATAATTAATTATTTCATTATTGTTATAACATAAATTTGCAACGACTTAGGGAACTAACTCAGGCACGTACAATTCAAGCCCGAGTTACATTCTCATTGATTTCAATTCCAAGAAATGACTAGGTACTTAGTTAATTACATTTAAGTCTAGTAATTTACTCTTTAAAGAAAATAAATATGTTTGTCTAAGTTTTAGAATTTTACATTCTAATTGTTTTTATTACCCTATAAACGTCTGTTAAGCAAAAAGTGCGTTAAATAAATTAGTCCGTTTGTTAAATTTACTCTGAATAAGTGCCGCTTGAATAAACAAGATATTTGACTCCACTTAAGTGACTTGTTCAAACATTTGACCAAATAAGGAAACTTCAATATTTGTCGATTCCTTTATGGTTAAATTAACCTAATCTAAATAAGTATGATATGACTGTTTATAACACAAACAATCGCCCATTAAGAGAACATGGAAATTTTGCAAATGGTTCTCGCCAAATTTGGTTCAACAAATTGATTTGTTTACAAACGAATTAAGATAATGCGAGGCAAACAAAGTTGTTTGCGTTGTCAATGATAGTAGAGATCGTCTAATTTAAAACTTTACGCGTTTCCCTTTTAGAATTTGTCATATTTTTTTTAAATTATACTATTTAGTGTTTACCGTTATAGATAAGGTAACATAGGGCGAACTTAAGAACGAACTTAAGAACTAAAAATAATGATTTCCACATAACAGCTTCTTTAGTTGAAATTTAATTCTCCTGTTAACGTTTTACTGCCTCGTTGGTCTAGTGGTTGTACCCGCGATTGCTGACCATGAGGTCCCGGGTTCGAATTCCGGGTCGGGCCATAAAAATCAGTTATTGAGTTTTCCGTCAAGAAATTGTCAGTAGCTGCCCAGAGTCAGGAAAAACAGGTAAAACAGTTGTTGTCTCAGATCGTTTCGTGGCGTGCATCGGACTAAGGAAGTGAGGGAATAGAGAGTGCACCTGTGCTTGCATATGGACTCGGGCACTATAATACTGTCCTGCGTCTGTCTTTTTTCATAGAAGAGGGGGCAAACGAGCATACGGTTCACCTGATGTTAAGTGACTACCGCCTCCCATGAACATGCGCAACACCAGAGGAGTTGCAGGTGCGTTGCCGGCGCTTTAGAAATGAGTAAGCTCTTTTCTTGAAGGTCCCCAGGTCGTATCGGTCCAGAAAAATCGCCAGTGGTAAATTATTCTACAGAGAGGTAGTACGCGGAAGAAAACTCCTAGTGAAACGTACAGCGGTGGACCGCCAAGCATCCAGATGGTGTGGATGGTATCGTGAGGTTTGCCGCGTAGTGCGTTTATAAAATTTGGCGGCTGAAATTAATCCGAACAATTCCTCAGACTTCGTTCTGAAAAAGTAATCTACATTGAAACTGGCCGCCATGACCGAAATTCGGTCTGGAGGATAATATTATCATACTCTAAGCATCGACTTCTGAAGCTGTCATGTGGAAACTATTTTATTACTTTTAAGTTCTTTAAAGTTAGCCTTTGCTTTTTATGAAAAGTTATATCTTAGAGGAATTTCTGAATAATCGGAAGTTGTCACCATTATCTAACATAGGTTTATACGTGGTAGAACCACGCTGTAGCTTATATTACATTTGTAGCATGAATGAGTTGCCTCGACCGGGTAAGAACCACGCTCTCACGGAATACCAGCGCTAAATGTATATAAATAAATAATACAAATGTATATAGTATGGCGAGTGTAGAGAAAGAACTGGAGACCATTTTTAGTGGAAACGAGGCATTCCATCTTAGTCCGCAGTGGTGATAACATGTCTGCATTTTGATTCTTAATCGAGGGTAAATGTAGATGTCTATGTGCCATAGCAATCACCACCAGGTAGACTGTGTTATACCAGGGTTTGGGGTCGGGAAAAGACCGCATGCTGCCCCAGTACATGTTGAAAGACTTCGTATTATGTTTTTTAAATTTCTTAAACTAAGTTCCTTTACTAATCACGTTGTGTCCGCCAAAAATGTTTTAAATTAGCAGTTAAAATTGCTATAAACAGTATAAGTAAATGCTGACTGCGTGACCATTAAGGACTATGGAATGCCTCGTTTTCAGTAAAAAGTATCTCCGTTTCCCAACACTCACCGTACAAAACACCGCAGCATTTAAGCTGCAATATCACGCTGGTATTCTGTGAGAGCGTGGTCCTTCCCCAGTTGAGGCGACCCATTCTGTAGCTATTTCTGGATATATTTCAAGTATATGTAGATATAACATATATACAATTTTTTTCTAACGCTTAGCATAGCTCGGTCATTCAGATACTATATTAACAGAAGTAGATATTTCAAGGAATATATTTCCATTGCATTAGTATGGTGATGGAATTCGAAGCCGCTGCATGTTCTATGTTGTGTCTAAATTAAGGAAGCGGTTAATTAGCTTTTTCTAGGTTAGTGTGCTTACCATACACGTCAATACACATCCGCCATGACAGATCAAAGGCGGTCGGCCGTCCTGTATCACGGTGTTAGCAGAATTCTAGAAAGCAATCATTCGGAAGCATATTTCGCAGTCGAGGTAGCTTTGGGGCTAAGTGCTCGGCATAAATTTTACATTACTCGAACAGCATGGGGTCGATTCCAGTAGGCATCATTGAATTTTTAATCGCTGTAGTGCTAATTTTACAAGCCATATACGAGATGATATGGTTTAGTGCAGTGATTCTCAAACTTTTTTGGCACCGGAACGCTTTAAGAAAAAGAAATTTTTTACGAAACCCTAAATTAATATAAATCTGGTTTGATATAAACCTTATTAATAATCATATTACTTAATTTTAAAATTTGCAATTAATGGCAGATACAATTCGCGGCACGAAAGTCTAGCGGTCCTTCCCTCGTCGAGCCGCCACATTTCTGCTACGACCGTAATCTAGCTGCCTTGGCTCTACCATGTAGATGTCTATGGGCTACATCAGCACACTTTAGGCTTTAGATAATTTGTAATTAAGGAATGATGAATTTTTATAAAATGAAATAAAATTTAAATAATTTCGCGTTTAATTAAATAAACGCTATAAAATCCATATAAGTGGTTTTATTCAATGTGTGGTGTTCGCGTAAATTTAAGAAATCATAAATATTTACTTAAATTTAAATTAGCTTATTAAGCTAAGCGCTCGCAGTAAATCATAATTAAAATCCGGGATTCGGCATTAATGAAATTGTAAATGTTATAATGCTGTTCGGCAGTGGAGGAAAACGTCGTAAGGAAACCTGCACGTCTGAGAAATAGGAAAAAAATTCAAATGACATTTTCTTGCCCTAAATCTCTCACAGAAAGGAGAAGAGGCCTGTGGAGAGCAGTAGGACGTATGTAGGCTGTAACCTTAACTAAATTTTAAATTTTTGTGTGTGGTTTTACTACCTCTGCATTGACCGGAGAATAAGAGTATTATCATAGACCCCACTTTACCGATACGTGACAGTTAGACGTAGGGTTGCCAGATGGTCGGGATTTGTCTGGATTTTCCCTTCATTACAAAATGATCTTCAGACTCGACAAAACTCAAAATATCCAGACAAATAGCTTCTCGGAACATTAACGTATGGACTTTGATTTAATAAAAGCTGAGTTAGTAATTAGATAAAGCTTTGAAGTAAATTGTTTGAATTTTAAATATTTCTGAATAATATTCAAAATGTAAAACTATAATAATAATAAAGTCTAATTCCAAATACATGTTGCAACCTCAAACTGAAGTGTACTTAAATTAGTTTTGCTTAAAGAATTTTTTGTGACCTCTTAATTTAAAAATAAACTTTGTATTTTTAATATTTATTTCTCCCGACAACTACCCCAAAAACCCCGACATTTTCAAAATTTGTTCAGATATTTTGGCATTCCGATCTGGTAAAATTAGTTAGAGGTAATAAAACCACATACAATTTGCAAATAAAATTTATTTAAATTATATTTTAAAAAAATATGTTTTTTTGTATAAAAGTGACATGCAGTATCAAAGTTTTGATACGCAAAAATATATATTGTACATTCCTATAAATAAACTAAAAAAAATACATAGATCATTTCACACTTAGCTGCATGGTGAAGGGACAAAACATCGCGGGACATGATCTGTCACGATCTGTTCTCGTTCCCGAGGTGACAAGCTTGAAATTAGAAGTAGACAGGCGAACACGCGAGATGGCGCCACAGTGTATTAAGGAAAGCTCCTCTACATACACTTCAAAGTTCTAAAACTTTATTAAACAAAGTTTGTAATAAAAGGGTTATTGTAATAATAAGAAGTTTATGGATGATAATAAAACTTTGAAATGAGGTGATCGCTACCAAACTATTTCTAATTTGTTTTGTGCTGTTAATTGTGTAGCATACAGGATTGTAAACTGTTATTCCTTTTTAAAAGTCCCGCTGGGTTCCTTGCTGGTTCTTCTCAGGACTGAGGTGGTTTCCGCACTTTTATAATAACTAAATAACTAATAACTTTCGTAATAAATAAATAAGTATTTTTAGTATCTATATTGAATAAAAAATACTGTTTCTGTTCTTATAGAGCTATTTACTTCTTCATTGTATTTCTTGACCTTTTTAATTTATAGTGTAAGATAGAATATATCTATTTCTCCAAGTGTCGACTTCGTCTTCATGCGATGTAATTGCTGATTGACGTACGAGGTTCGAAGTTCGGGCCACAGTAATGGCAGCTTAATGCTGTTGTGTTTCGTGAGGTTCCATTTTAGTCCTCAGGAGTGACAACGCATCTGCATTTTGATTCCTAATCAGCGTAGATGTAGATGTTTATGAGCCACAGCATCCAATTACCATCGGGTGGACTGTGTGTTCGATAGTTCCACTTACTTTTATATAAGCGGGGGCAAAGACGGCCGCCCATAAGCAACTGCAACTCCAGGGAAATTGCAGGCGCCTAGAATTACTAGATGTCATTGCCAGTATGGTCTTCGGTTCTCGGAATCACCAGGAATGCAGCAAACTTATGCTTAGAATACCAGCTGTTTTGTCAGAGCGAGCTTTCTCCGGTCGAGACGACCTATTCATACTACAAGAGCCGTAGTAGAGTTGCAGCGTAGCCCTGCGTTGTTGTCGCTCAGCGAGCTATGGAGTGCTATGCTCGAGGTTTCTCTGCGTGATAAACTTAGAAATAAGGTTATCAGTAGAACCAGAGTGACCGATATACCCAATGGATTAGTAAGCTGTACTGGCAATGGGCCGGCCATATAGCTCGAAGTACTGACAATCGATGGGAGAAAAGGTTCTCGAGTGGCAGCCTCGTACGGGTAGACGAAGTGTATGGTGACCCCACTCTAGATGGAGTGACGACCTGGTAAGACATACAGGAAGTCGATGGATGCAGGTGGCTCAGGACCGTGCTTTGTAGCTACACTTGGGGGGGGGGGGGCTATGTTCAGCAGTGAACTTGTGAAGGGCTGTAGTGATGATGATGATGATTTTTATTCTACAAAACGTAATGATCCTGCCGCTATATTTACGCTGTGGTCGATACGAATTGAGATGTAAGAACAAACCAGTTCGTAATAAAATAATAAAATTGTATAGATTAAAATAACTTTCAAGGGTATCGTGCGAAAGGGCTTATTATACTACGAACATGTTAACTTTCTAACGCTGCGGATTTCTATAATATGATATATGACATTTGAAGGTCTATGGCCTTATTAGTGACTATACTACGTCATCATCATCATCATCATTACAGCCTTTCACAAGTCCACTGCTGAACATAGGCCTCCCCCAAGTAATGCCACAAAGCACGGTCCTGAGCCACCTGCATCCATCGACTTCCTGCATGTCTTACCAGGTCGTCACTCCATCTAGTGGGGGGTCGCCCTACACTACGCCTACCGGTACGAGGCTGCCACTCGAGAACCTTTCTTCCCCATCGGTTATCGGTTCTTCGAGCTATATGGCCGGCCCATTGCCACTTCAGCTTACTAATCCGTTGGGCTATGTCGGTCACTCTGGTTTTACTGCGGATATCCTCATTTCTGAGTCTATCACGCAGAGAAACTCCGAGCATAGCCCTCTCCATAGCTCGCTGAGCGACCTTAAGCGTCCTCATACGGCCAGCAGTGAAGGACCACGTCTCAGATCCATAAGTCATCACTGGCAACACGCACTGGTTGTACAATCTAGTTTTTAGAGATTGAGGTATACCTGACGAAAAGATATGTCGTAATTTCCCGAACGCTGCCCAGCCGAGTTGAATCCGTCGATTGACCTCTCGGTCGAAGTTGGACTTACCTAGTCGGACTATTTGTCCCAGGTAAACGTACTCGTCAACAACTTCGAGCATAGTGCTCCCAACAACTACCGGCATAGGTGTGACATGGACATTGAACATGATCTTTGTTTTGTCCATGTTCATCTTAAGACCTATCCGTTGGGAGGCACTATTGAGGTCATTGAGCATAGTGCTTAAGTCCTCCAGCGATTCTGCCATAAGGACTATATCGTCGGCAAATCGAAGGTGAGTGATGTACTCGCCATTGATGTCAATACCGTATCCTTTCCAGTCCAGTAGCTTGAAAACGTCTTCCAATGCAGCGGTGAAGAGTTTCGGGGATATAACGTCACCCTGTCTTACACCTCTCTGCAGTTGGATAGGTTTCGAGCTCTGGTTCTGTACTCGGATAGCCATCGAAGCCCTACTGTACAAACACTTCAGCACTTCGATATACCGACAGTCAACTTGGCACCGCTGAAGGGACTGTAGCACCGCCCAAATTTCGACGGAATCAAAGGCTTTCTCATAGTCCACATACGCCAGGCAAAGTGGCAGATTGTACTCTTCAGTCTTCTGTACAATCTGCCGCAGGGTATGTATGTGGTCTATGATACTGAAGCCTTTTCGGAAACCGGCTTGTTCGGGAGGCTGGAAGTCGTCAAGTCTGCGTGCGAGACGATTCGTAATGACTCTCGAAAACAGCACGTAGACGCGGCTCAGAAGGGAAATCGGTCTGTAGTTCTTTAAGAGAGCGTTGTCGCCTTTCTTAAAGAACAAGACCACCGCACTTCTGCTCCACGCCTCTGGAGTAGTGCCACCATGGAGGACGGAATTGAAGAGCTTCTGAAGGACTACAAGTACCGGTGTTCCACCCGCTTTCAGAAGCTCCGCTGTAATTCCATCCTCGCCTGGGGCCCTGCCGTTTTTAAGGTGCTGGAGAGCCATTCTCGCTTAGACTGACGTCCGGGATATCATCGGAATAGTGTCTACTACTATACTACGTATTATTTTGAAATTCAAATAAGCTACCTATCGTTTGTATAAAAATTAAATGTAATTTATAAATTAATACACGTTACAAAAATAAGTTATACCTACCACAGACGCGAACAAAAATGTTACATGCAAGCCCCTACTACATGGCGATAAAAGTTTATAACAAATTACCACAGGAAATAAAAAACATATCAGAATTTACCAAATTTCAATCAAGCTTCAGTACATATTTAAAACAAAACCCCTTCTACTTAGTGAGGAGTATTTAGATAAAAAAATAATATTATGTATTTATATATCATGTATGTAAGCAGTGTCCTTGTCAAATTTGTAGTGCCCGTAAACAGCGTCTAAGTTGTAAGTACATTTTTTATTTAAGACCAATTATGTACACCTGGATTGCAAATAAATAATTTGATTTGATTATTTATTTTATTTATTCAGTGTCATTGCGTTTTTTTAAATTAATATATGTAAAAAAGTTAAAGTTACAGCCAATATACGTCCCACTGCTAGGCACAGGCCTCCCCTCATTTCTGAGAGGGTTTTGGGGCAAGGAAGTGTCCGCCGCGCTGCCCCAATGCGTGTTGGCGAACTTCACATGTCTTCGAAATATTTATTTTTGTTTTGTTCTATTTCTCAGACATGCAGGTTTCCGCATGATGTTTTCCGTTCACCGCCGAGCACGTGATAAATCAACACTTAAAATTGCAACTAACAATTTCATAGATGCTAGCTGTGATGGCTCAGATGGTTCAGCTCTCCCTGTAAATTCCACAGTACACGAGCAAACCGAGTTCGAAGCCCGCCGGTACCAATCAAATAGTGTAAAGGTAGATAATAAATAGGATTTAATTATTTTATTTTACGAATTAAAAATGAAATAAAATCTCGTATTATCTTATTCGATCTGTTCCGTGCTTGTTGATGCAACATCTGCTGTAAATTAAAAAAAAGATATTCTCTGCTAACACTGTATATACAATGGTGTGGAAAAAATATGTTGATATCAAACAATAACTATTTTTGCAAGTCTTAACACATGTCATAAATCGTGACCCATTAGCATTTATGAGCTGCGGTTTTTATCATTATCAAATTCTTATTTAAGGTTAATATGAATCGAAAGTTGACGGATATTGAAGAAGGCATAACTGTCTTTAATATTTAATACACAAATGACGAGATGATAATCATCAGACACAACATAATCAAATAAAAAAGTTTAAGACCACACATCATCAAGACGTAATAAACAAACATACATTTGCCCTCAGGAACCAATTTCGAATACAAAACTGAATTCTATTGCCTCTGAATATAAACAATTTTAAAATAGCCAAGTTTTATTAAATAGAAAATGTAAGTTTTTTGAAATGTCTCTATAAAAGTTAAAGGCTTATTCCGAGGAATGACTAAACATTATAATTCCTAATAAGCCATGTAAAACACTCCGAAATGACCCTTAATACGGATAACGGAAACGTGTAATAAATTCCTAATCTATCCGTTTGTAATAAAGCCTAAAATAGAAGGAAAGTCCATTAAACTAAGTTTATGTCTTTAAGTTGTCGTCAACTAGGGTGGTCCAGGCTTAGAAAAGAATTGTCATTGAAAAAAAAAAACTTGATAACGTATTTAAATATCATGACTTTTTATTGTTTTTGACAGTACAATAATTTGAGATACTATTGAATAAAAATATAATATACTAATAGGAAAGAAATTTCTGTCTATGTACGTATGAAATTATATATTATGAGATATCTCAGTAACCCAAAGTAATTAACAAATGCTATAGTACGTGAGGGTAATATAGTCATCCGGCTAATATGGTCACTTTCTTATAACTCGAAAGCTACAGGCCTTGTTTGCATCAGTCAATCAAATAATAAAGGGTCAAAAGGGCGCTGCTTTATCTACGCCATTTTGACAGTTGACATTATAGTAAATATTTTGGTCAAGTAAATTGTTTTTTCGAAGTGTTCCTAGTTACTGCCAAAGCTTGTTGGCTACTTTTTCTTAATATATTATTTATAGTATACGACTGTGTTATTTCCGCCCCAGTTTTGGTTTTATAGGGCAGCAAAGCTTAAGGTGACTATATTACCCTCACCTACCTTAGTAGAATTGTATATAGGCACTCCACGTAATACGTAACAAAATACTTACTTTATTTAAGAAGTTACTACTTCAGTTTTATCAGGGATATCGTCGATAAAAGTTGCCGCGATAAAGTTGTAACAGCGTTGGGATTAACAACAAAAACTTGTCGAGTCAGAAGGACGACTCGACTTATTTCTGTTCATACCATCCAATATGTACATCTTCTTATTAATATTATTATCGGATCAGTAAGCCGAAGTAATACGTGGTAGCGCCATGCTGCAGCTATATTACGGTTGTAGCACGACCGCGGACCACGCTTTCAAGAATGTCAGCGTAAAATAGCAGCTTAACGCTGCGGAGTTTTGTATGGTGAGTATAGAAAATCGGAGACCCTTTTTACTGGAAACCAGGAATTCCACCTTAGTGTAACAACGCATCTGTACTTTGATTCCTAATCGAAGAAAGGTGTCAATGTTTATAGGCCACAGCATCCACTTATAATCTGGTATACAAAAATTGACTCCATGATAGCTAGCTCAAGTAAGACAATGAATTTTTGTGAAGATGGAGGACATGAAGATAGTATAGACAGATAAACTAATGTCTTAATAAATCGGACAGGTAAACCGATGTAACTATATTCCAATGAAAATTCCGTTAATTACTCGTATTTCCACTAGACAGATTGAAATCTAATTAGGTTTATTAATTTACTTAACGGTAGAGCCCTATTTTTGTAAAGGAGTCAATCTTTTTTTTATATAGAATAAGGGTGACAAGCGAGCCTACCTGATAGTAAGTAGATATAGTGGCCCTTAGACATCTACTTCTATCATCGATTAGGAATCAAAATGCAGATGCGCTGTCAACCCGAGGACTAAGATGGATTTCCTCCTTAACAGTGGAAAGGGTCTCTGGTTCTCCCGCTTTCACCCTTGAAGACTAAGATGAAATGCCATTCCAGTTCTCTACACTACACTAGGAAACACAGCAGTATTAAGCTGCTATTTTACGCTAGTATTCTGCCTAAGCGTTGTCCTACCTCGTTCGAGCCGACCTACTCGTATTGCAACTATATATAGCTGCAGTGTTGTTCTACCACGTGAGTCTAACTGAGTCTACTAATCAGAGTTGGTACTACTCACTTAATTCCATTCATCCATCTTATTCACTACTTACATCTAAATTGATTTTACTGCCAAGAATATCCAAACCGGAAGAGACCAAGTATAAGAAAAAGCTGTTAGGATTTTTTATATATATTTTAACAATCACAAGCCAGTGCTTAGCCACTATCCTACCGTAGTGTAGTCGAAGACGGTAAAAAGCTTATTCACTTTTGCGCTGAAGGACTGTAATAGTTTTTACCTTATTTTTGGCTCGTATTTCGTTTGCAATTTAAAAACATGTCGGAGGAGTGACGAAGTAAAGGAGAATGGGATATTTGGGCTTAAAGTTTACAAATTTTTTTTATACTTTAAAATATTGGTTGTAGTTTTTTGTAGTAAAATACAAAAAAAACTAGATTTAGATTAGGTATGCAGCGTGGCTTTACCACATAAATTTTATCCAATGTAAGAAAATAATTATGTGATTGTGTGACTTTTAAAAAGCAGACATTTTGCAAGATTTTGATTTATTTATATACGTGTTTCTACACCGCGAATTTTACTAGTGGTGCGTTTGAAAATAGTACAAGTAACGATTGCCAAACTGACCGCGTTTTATTATTAGGTTCATATTGTTGTTTCTTTTTTATTTGCTAGTATTAACCCACTCCCGATATAAGTACTAGTATTTTTATTATTTGTATAATCTTATATATGGTAGAGTCATGTTGCAGTTGTATTATGGTTGTAGCACGAAAGGGTTTTCGTATGGTGAGTGTAGAGAACCGGAACCCCTTTTTACTGGAAACGAGGCATCTCATTTTGACTCTTAATCGAGATATAGATGGCCCACCATCAGGTGGACTGAATGCTCGTTTGTCACCTTTACCTATTCAATAAAAAAAACAATACTGCTAAACTAATCTTCACTTCAACATTTTTTGTCCCCTGCTTGGAGGATGAGTCCAGTCGACTTGGTTAACTTAACATTTTTTACAT
This sequence comes from Parnassius smintheus behrii, assembly GCA_036936625.1. NCBI lineage: Eukaryota > Metazoa > Arthropoda > Insecta > Lepidoptera > Papilionidae > Parnassius > Parnassius smintheus. Next base: position 40,951,816 of record JAUPFT010000022.1, read on the forward strand.
CATTTGTCATATTACAATCTGATTTATATTTATACACGTTTATTTTATTGAATAAATAGTGTTCTTTTGAGTTGGTTTATATTTCCAACACAATAAATTTACGGGAAAAATAACAGAACTACATAGAAATTCCTCTAAATGTTAAATTCAAAGTTAGCGTGAGTTTTGGTTAACTTTGAATCTAAATTATGTAGGATGTTAAAACCTATATTAATATTTTAACGTTTATGTAAAATTAGATGACGTATTTTATTTAAAAAGCCTAATCTATCAAAATGGCATCTACGGTGACTGTGCTTGTACCTTTTTTCCTTTACTACTCTGTCGAAAATCATTGAGAACTTTCCTCCATGTAGTTTTTAAGCCAGAAAAATAACCCACATATAGTGGTTGCAATATGTGGGTTGAGTTCGGTACTAAGCAAATGATCGTGATGTTATGTTCATTGCAAAGACGTCATATTTTTGGTGATATGTGGGCGCTGAGATATGCTTGTTTGCCATCTTGCTTATCAACGTGTGGTATAAAATGTCTTTTCAAATACTCCTCAAAGATTAAAGAATCTATCCATCCAGATTAGGAAGGAGCTTGAAAAAGCCAATCTGACCACAGTTTCTTTCCTTTAAATATAAAAAAGGAGGCAAAACTTCGCCACCAGCATTTGCACAAAAGACCATAGTGTAACACGATTTACTGGTATTATTGATAATTTCGGGATGTCGAGAGTCCCTACTAAAAAGCAACTTTTTCTTTCCACGGTCGTCATGAAATTCCGACTCATCCATGTTATATATATTTTCTGGTGGGACTCCTATTTCCGCTTTAACATGTTCAAAGAATTCCTCGACCATTTCTCGAGTGACAAAAGAGGGTTTTGGGATATGTTATGAGCTATTTCTGCTTTTAATTTTGGGTTTCTTTCTAAGAACAACACACCCCATTCGTAACCAGGAAGGTTGTTTTTAAATTGTGGCTTGTTACATTGTCCCTATCTAAGTAGTTTTTTACTACAAATCTGAAATCCATCATACTTGTAGTTATGCCCCGATCGCTTAGCAGCAACAAATGGACCTTAAAGGTAGTTTCTACTTCTATACTAAAAGTAGCCAACTGGTTCAATACGTTTACCTTTCAATTTGTAGAAAAGGTCACCGCGGGTATATTGTAAAATTTTGAAGCAGCGAGTCTTGACATTGCACCTGAACGAATTATACTGAGGACTTCTTCGAGCATTTCAGAGGTTTAATTACTTTTTAATCTATATAACGCCAGGGTTCGCTTTTTGAGTTTTTCGGGGCAAATCTTTGTTGTAAAAAGCGAAAATCTTAATCGAAATTGAGCAACATATAATCTATGTACCCATTCAAAGTTATCCAAAATAATATTTTTTATCATACGGGTAACTTTGAACCGTTCAATGTTACCCAAATCACTTCGATTTTGATCGTCGTCAAAACTTCATTAGCTTTACACGATCTTTAACTGAATTAAATTTATTTTTATTATATTTAAATTTAATGTTTACAATCATTTTAGTATATTATTTAAATACGATTTCCAATCGGAGCAACAAACACTTCCAATAACCTAACTGTGAAAAAGGTGGGAAATTTTCAAAATTATGTAGGTAGACAGTTTATTTTTTAATTTGCGTTTGCTACAAAACACTTTGGCGATCCGTTTTACGCAATTACGATATTGAAACACCAAAAAAATCCATTAAATAGATTAATAAATCTTTTTCACAACTTTGTTCAAAGTTAAACTGCAATTCAAAGTTATTCAAAATAAGGTTAGGTATGGGAATATTATTTTCTTTACTAGTGAGTGGCTGGAAATATAAAAATAAAAATTTCATTCATATTACTATAAATATATAAATTACTATAAATATACTCCTATAAAATCCACCGCTGAATATAGCTTTACTATTGAAACGATCTTAAAATAAAATATGTATATATACGCTATAGAAAGTCAAATAGGGGATTATTAATATTATATGAAATATTTTTATAGATCCATAAAGGCGGTAACAAAGTGCAGCACCATTCTCGTCCGCCATAAAACTCTGAATGCATTAAAATAGGCTTCCTACCGTATATGAATATTAAAACCGTAATTTGCGGATAGCTTATCTCTTCTAAAACTAATAAGTGTATATCAAGAATTCAATTAGAATAATGAGGATCAAAATATACTGTGCAATCTAATCCATAGACATTTTCAATTTATTTATAATGTACGTGAGGGTAATATGATCATCCGGTTAATATGGTCTCGAAAACTACAGCCCTGTTTGCATAGATGACTCTGTGACACGATAGCTCTTCATCGGCCAATCAAATGATAGAGGGTCAAAAAGGCACTGCTTTATCGACGCCATTTTGACAATTAATATTTTAGTCGAAATTAATATAATGTATTGTAGCAAATCTTTTAAGTAGATTTTTCGAAGTGTTTCTAATTATTGCCGAAGAATGTTTGATTTTTTTTTTCTTAATATATTAATTATAGTATACGACTTAGTGTTTTGTCTCTGTCCTTCTTCCTAGTTTTGGTTTTATATGGCGGCAAATCTGAAGGTGACCGTATTACCCTCACGTACCTTATTCCTTTACGTTTTTCAACCAAAACTACATAAAAACCTGATTAATTAGCCGCCGTAGTTTTGATTATCTATGGTATGTATGTCCCACTTTTAATTACGAATGACAGTCGCATTTTTAATTTAATTGCAAAGAAAAAAAATCACGTAACTATCCATTTTGCGCCTATTTGTCAAATGAGTAGTCAAATACGGATTTCCACGACGCTAAGCGACAAACACAGATTATAATATAAAGAGATCAGCGATGTCTTGATTGAGGGTTTTAAATCATTAGAGGAAATAACAATATTTGTACGTCTTATAGTAATTATCTTATCACCTCCGAGGACTATAATGGAATGCTCAGTACATAGCATAACTGTAATATGTTGACTTCTCCATCTGTTAAGTCTGTTTAGAATCGTGGATGCTCAGTAAATTAGTGGTAGAAACAGTTATGAGAAATACTCAGACGGGCTCCTTAATAGAAAATCAGCTACTTAATAAAGACGATATACCTACCGTTTTGAATGAGCTTTCATATTTAAATTAACCGCTGTAAAGAAAAGATAGCGTTGTTTTTATAATTTATAGGATAAGGTTTTTAACATAAAATTATTATAATAAGAGGTCCCTCTAAGTTAAAATTACAAAAAAAAAATAAAAGGCATTAATAGTTCTTCCTAAAACCTAGAATATACTCTTTGGTTCTTCCGTTTAGGTTACTTCTAAAATGTGTAAATATCCTACCTAGATACTGGCAAAGATTTCGTATTCCTTACTCTTTTATAGGATAGGGAACAAACGGCCATGAACAACTGCAATACAAGGGGAATTGCAGATGCGTTGCCGGCCTTTTAAAAAGGGGTAAGTTCTTTTCTTGAAGGTCCCTAAGTCGTATCGCTCCGGAAAATTTTCTGGTGGTAGTTGAACGTTATTATACACATTGTAATAATGTGCTTTTAACTTCTTTGTGCACACTAACTAATCGATTGCATGTTAAGGGTTGGACTACATGTTGCGTATAAAAGTGTCAATTTTGTTTTTAATTCAAATGAAGTGACAAACGAACATAACACCTGCAGCCAGTTTCAAACAAAGATGTGTTAGATGTGTTGGTCACCTTTCAGGGCTCAGATGGAATGTTTTACTGACTGTAATTATACTAGTTGTCTTTACCTCAGACCCGGACGGCTGTGCAGGCTACTTGGAAATAGTAAAAAAAATCAGCTTCGTAGACAAAAATGGATACTTGAAATTTTTCACTTTAATTTAATAAAATCGTATTTAATTTTATTGTTTTATATAAAATTTCAATTTTGTCAACGACACCAATTACTTTTTATAGGATAGGGTGACAAACGAGCACACAGTCCACCTGATGGTAAGTGATTGCTGTGGCCCATATACATCTACATCGATTTTCGGTTACGTATCAAAATGTAGATGCGTTGTCACCCGCAAGTCTCCGGTTCTCTACATTCACCATACGAAACACAGCAGCATTAAGCTACTATTTTACGCTGGTATTCTGTGAGAGTGTGGTTCTCCCCCAGTCTAAGTTGTTGTTGGTTTAAGTCTGTCAAGAAATTGGCGAGGATGTTATAGTATGAAATATTTTGATACATGTAAGCCTTGCCTTAGATTTATATCTATATGGGATCAAACAGGCATAAAACAGGTTTACTCTTTAGTTTTAAATAGACGATGCCCGTGCCAGATGTTCGCTCGCATTTAACTCTTGTGCAATAGGCAGCTGAACTAGATTGCATCGTATCTGGATCTCAGACCTACAGAGAAATATAGACAGAGTACCAAGTACAAGTGACGTCGAAACTATTGCCAACGCTTTTTTTAAAGAATAAGAGTGATAACCGAGCACACAGTTCACCTGATAGTGGATGCTGTAGCCCAGACATCTAAATCTGCGTTGTCTCTTCCGAAGACTGAGATGAAATGCCTCGTTATAGAACTCTACAGAATTAAACTGCTGGTTTTCTGTGAAAGCGAGATTCTTACCTATGGCTCTACTACATAAAAACTTGTGTGCTTACTTTTTAAATACAAATCAGGTATACGATTATAGGGACGCACTCTGCGTGATGGTAATTGGATACCTTACCCTTACAGCAGTATTATGCATTTGTTGTATACTAGCGGTTTGTGAGCGTTCCTTATTCTAATCAATTCATATTGCATTCAAAATGAAGCTGCCACGTTACCTTTTTTCTGCATGGGAAAATGCCCGTGCATATCCGGCTCCTGGTAGCATGGACGGCTCATGTCAGAGTCACACCAACTAAAACCCTATGGTGCTCCTTCGCCGCATATTGGCAGGGTCACAGAGACGCTTTGGCACACGTCCGTGACCCGAACAGCACCGGCCACCCCATAGCAGCCCTTCCTCGGGAGAGGACTCTGATCCCCTTCTCCTTCTCAGGTAAGGCGCACCAGAATACTAGGAGCGCCTTCCTCCGCGGCGCTGGCGCGGCGTGACACTATCTCACAAAAGTTAAGTACAGTTACAGCCTATGTACTTCCCACTGCTGGGCACAGGCCTCCCTCATTTCTGAGATGGTTTAAAGGCCAGAAAGTGTCTGCCGCGCTGCCCCAATGCGTGTTGGCGAACTTCACATGTCTTCGAAATATTTTTTTCTTATATCTCAGACATGCAGGTTTCCTCGCGATGTTTTCCTTCACCGCCGATCACGTGGTAAATCAGCACTTAAAATTGCAATTAATAATTTCATTGGTGCCAGTGGGGATCGAACCCGGGTTATATTTACAGCGAGCGTTAACCATCTGAGCTACCACGGCTTCCTATCTCATTTAGAAAGCTGTAATAACTATGGCTGTGAAGAGACTTTTAAATAGGCATTGAAATTGTTTTATTCATACAGTTATCAAACTATGCCTGTGAAAGCGTGTCTAATCTGTCCTTCGAAAGTGCTACGGAAAGTATACCGCTGTGACTGCAAAATGCCTAGGTTGCTTGACGTGACAGGCGTTTACACACAAACACACACACGAACACACACACACATAGTTACACTTTTTAACATGAATAGTTTTACACAGTGATACTCAAACTCTAAGCTGTTAGTTTCAATATTTAAAGGGATAGAGTAAGTCAGCTCAAATTCTAATTTCGTCGCCACTTGACCGCGCGTCGTATGCTATGTACCGACAAGTTTGTAATCACTAATACTTTAAGTAGAAAGGTCGTTAGACACTTATTTCATTAGGTTTATCATATTTATGCCTGTTTCTTAACGCCAAGCCAGTCGCTTCTTATTTTTATTACGGTTATTTCCCATTTTAATTTTACGTCGTCGTGTTGCGTAATATATATTCTGATCGTAAGCGACACAACCTCCCCGTTCAAAGGCCGAACCGAAGTGACCGTTCGGCAGGAATCACGCTTCAAAAGGCCGATAGTTTAGGTAATTTCTTTTTACAGTGAAAATAATGGTATTTTAAAAAAAGTAAATAACATAAGCACTGCTTTATGGTTAGTTCAGTTAGTATGCAAAGTTTCATGATCTTATTTAAAGTATTTTATGAATAACAGCGGTTTATTGTTTATTTTGGAGGTAACTTTGTATTTTTTTCTATCGAGAAAATTTTACGAAATCGTGTTTTCGTCTAACATAATCGTTAACATTAATCCTCAACTTTACCATCTATTTATTTCAAAATTAATGGTGCAATATTTTCGGCATAACGAAGGATCTTGCTAAGCCACATGAGATTATATTTCCCCTCAATAACATGATTTATGTTAAAGTAACAGGCCAAATAATCAACGATGTACAGGCCACAGTGTGATTGTTGTCATGTAGCTGCAGCATAAGAGGTTTCCAATTTTCTTGTGATTATCCTCAGAGGGGACAGGGAGAGATGAAATTGCAAATATACAGCAGCATCTTCCTGATAACAACTCGAAATTATGAAAAATATTGGTTGACCCTGCATCCCGCTAATTTCAAATGCAAATCGCTCCAAATTTTATGTTAATTAATTATGTAAAAAAAACGTTTTTTTTTTCAAATTCATTCTCCTTCGATATCTCACGAACAAATGAACCTATTTTTATTTTCTAAACGGCATTCGACATCATTTTTTGAGGTTAAGAGGTGATTAGTTTTTAAAATCCGTCGGTAAAGCCGTTTAAAAGTTATTCCAAAAAAAAAATCGTTTTTCAAAATTTTTATTTTTGAGATTTCTCAAAATCTACTCGTCCTAATTAGTTCATATTATCACAAAATCTATAGCACATTGAGATCTTTAGAACGCCGCATCAACAAACCGCATCTCAATCGATCAAGACGCTCAAAAGTTATGAAACTAGTCAGAATAGCTTCCTGGGATCTCAAAACGTCGAGATCTGATGAAAACTCGGTTTTCGAAAATCGGGGTGAAACTAATAACTTCTCTACTTTTGAAAATTTTCAATTTTCTTGGCGAGAAGTGGAACTACGGTTACCAACCTGCCTAGCGTGGCAGTTATAGCAAATATCCCCGATGGATAAAAGAGGGTCATTTTCCTATGTTCAATAAAACTTTAATAATGAGCGACGAATGAATGAAATTAGTGATTCCTGTTCTTTTACTAAGGTAAACAAATAAAGTTTTTTCAAAGTTTTACTATCGTACATAGCGCGACACAACTCTTATAACATCTTGATAGTTTCAACATCATACGATCACTTTGTGGAATTTGCTATTAAATACCTTGAACAAACGAGTTTATTCCTGTCGCAAAAGCAAGCACTTACCAGCAATTATTTTGGTGTTTAAAATATTCATGGACGGTCAATATCGCTTGCCATGCGCTACACGTCTGCTTACTTTCCGTGATGTAAACAACCGTAGTGCTTGTCAAGTTAGGTTCGATAGGTTTATCAAGTTACATAATAAAGATATTAAAAGTTACTTTGCAACCATCTGCTAAATAAAATCAAATGATGTGTCTTACCTAGTTTGAAGAACACCTCCCACCCTCCCTCAATTGCGTGCACTAATCCCGTCACCACTAATCCCAGCCCACTACTCCCAACACGGCTATTCTAGAAAAGACACACCATCTACTATAATATGATAGGTGTTTCGCCTCTACATGAGGCATCTTTAGGTGATGCAGATTCTAAGCCGGCTGACCGCTAAGATCTTAGCGGTCAGCTGCCTTAGAGTCTACATTTAGCGGATGGTTGCAAAGTAACTATTAATATCTTTATTATAATGGATTTCCGCAAAGTAACGCCTGATTCTATTAATTAAGTTATAATTTAATAAATTTTCTAAGGACTGTGATAAGGCTGACCTCTTTTCTTCTAGTGGTACTACTATCTGCAAATTGATAACATCTAAATTTGGTAGCAATTTACTCTCGAACTCCTAAATCTAATCAACATCAATGTATAAATTATATCTACTTATATATATTGCATGTATTTACCCAAACCGATTACTCATCTGTGAAAACTTCTTAACTTCTTTTCTTTCTTTCGGCTTACTTTGCGAATTACATTATATACCATATAGTATTAATTAAAAGCTGTAAGTTTTCCTGTTGTAAATAAATAAGTAAATGAAATGATTTTAATCTTTATCTTTTTATGTAAAAATTAAGTGTCACACTGTTTATCCGCGATGAACTCCTAAACTACTGAACTGATTTCAATGAAATATTGCACAGTGTGTAGTTTAGTCTAACTTGGTAGATAGGATAGTTTGTGAAGGAAAACATCGTAAGTGACGCTCATATTTTTATTACGAAATTAAGGATTTTTATAGGACAAAGGATCGTCGGAGAGGGTAGAAAATCATCTGCTTGGCCAGCTATTTGTAGCGTTTTACGAGCGAGACTTTTAACTTTAATTAAATTTCCTTTTGAATTCTAAAGCTATTACAATTTATGACGCCATTCACATTATATTTATATTTTTTATATAGAATAAGGGTGACAAACGGGCATACAGTCCACCTGATGTTTAGTGGATGCTGTGGCCTATAGATATTTACATTTATTCTCGATTAAAAACCAAAACGCAGATGCGTTGTCCCCTGAGGACTAAGATGGTATTCCTCGTTTCCAGTAAAAAAGTTTCTCTGGATCTCTACATTCATCATACGAAAGACAGCAGTATCAAGCTGCTTTTTTACGCTGGTATTCTATGAGAACGTGGTTCCCCGGTCGAGCCAACCTATTCTTGCTACAACCATAATATAGCTGCAGCGTATGGAAAATCACCACGTATGTATTGCAGTAAAGTCATATTTTTATTTAAATATAACGGTTTTGTATATAACATCGAAATTCCATTTATCTTTTACGAAATAAGTAACCAAATCATATACATTATTATTTCGTAACATAACAACAAACTACTGACTCAAGTAATCAAATTTATTTAGCGCTTAAAATGCACTTTAATAAGGCAAAAGTTGAGAACCACTGATAGTAGCTGTAGCAAAATATTCGCACACTGTCGCGTACAAAAGCGGGTCAGTCTAGCGCTATAGGATCCAGAAACAATGTGGCCAAGCCTTGTTCCGAATTATGCTGAAGAATTGCGATAGCTTCATATTTACTAGTAGCTATGTAAGCTTGTAACATATTTTTGATATTTTAGGTGTATTATTAGTATTTTAATAATGGCGATCACCTTTTTTTCCTTTGGTATTGGACTCGTACTGTTGTGCTTTTGCCAGTGTTAATTAATAAGAAATTTTGTTTGTAATAATTTTTTCGAAAACTTTATTCTATATGTATATGTTAAATAGCGATGTTTTTTGGAGATTTTGACAGAGAGTCAGCAGACAATCAATGACGACAATATCTCAAGGCGCATAAGCATATACGCTCTTGAGGTTCACGTCACCGTCGGAGTACCTACTTGATTAATCGTTTCCACTATTAGTAGACATTTAACATATTATAAACTTTTACGTATCAAAATTTACTTCAAACCTAAACAATAATACAGGAACTGCAATTCACTGGTGTTAAAGTTCCCGCCAAAACGCTATACGTTCACTTTTTTGTATAATGAATGAAAGATGTTATGCAGTTAGAAACCCTTTGATACATTTCAATCTACATTTAGAGATCTTTATTTAAGTGTTTGAAGGTAGTACATGGACATATATCATAGAAATAAATAAAATTGAAATGTTAAAATTTTTGACTGCATGTCCGTTTGTTCCGACTAATCTTCGAAATGGCTGAAACGATTTTGACGGGACTTTCACTGGCATATAGCTGATGTTATAATAAGTAGCTTAGGCTACTCCTATTGAAAAATAAGTAGAGTTCCGGGCAAAAATATTAAAACCCTAAATTACACGCGGGCGAAGTCAAGCTAGTTAAGATTAAAATTAGACCAGCTAAATTATTCACAAATAAAAAATACGGTAAAGATATTATTTTCTTTATGAGTAAGACAGTTAGAGATACATTTTACAATGGATGTCGAATTACCTTTTATTTCGATTAAAATATTTATGAAAAAAAACTTTGAAGTGGCAGCGTAAAAAAATACATCTTATCATCCTGTACGTGTTCGTAATTTGCTATAGAAAAAAACTGAAATAAGATATGAACAGCAGTATCATTCTGATAACAAAAGAAAATATTTAAACTGCGGTTGCTAATCTAATGGTCGCCACACATGGTCAGTTCAACTGATCATTCCAACTGATCAGTTCAAACTAAAACTGTTGATAATTTTTTAAAAATTGGATTTTCGATATACCGATAAATAAAGTTATATATCATTAATGGGGAAGAAAGGTTCTCGAGTGGCAGCCTCGTACCGGTAGGCGTAGTGTAGGGCGACCCCCCACTAGATGGAGTGACGACCTGGTAAGATATGCAGGAAGTCGATGGATGCAGGTGGCTCAGGACCGTGCTTCCCCCAAGTAATGCCACATACTTGGGGGGCCTATGTTCAGCAGTGGACTTGTGAATTTGTGAAGGACATGATGATGATAAAACTCCGATATTGATATATTTCTAAATATCAATATATCTGTGTTTCGTAGGGCGAGTGTGGAGAACCGGTGACCCTTTTTATTGGAAACGAGGCATTCATCTTAGTCCTCATGGGTGACAACGCATCTGCATTTTGGTTCGTAATCGAGGATAGATGCAGATGTCTATGGGTCACAGCATCCACTCAACAGCAAGTGGACTGTGTGCTCGTTTGTGACCTTTATCCTATAAAAAATATCTGTGGACTGCTATAGTCATCAAATAGACTGTAACATCAAATAGCTTGTTTTATTTTTATTATTGAAGTGATAAGCGAAAAATAAAACGAAATGACGTGTTTTTTTAAATAGAAGTAAAAGTGAAGTGGAGTTATTTTCAAAGTATTTAAAATATTGTAAATCGAAATGTTTTTAACCTAGCAACCGGTTTTAATACGTCAAATGTATGGATTCAAACAAAAGCCACCGAACAAGTACAATACGATTATTCTCAGTAAGCCATTAACGAATTAGTCGTGTTTCGACTTACAAAAGAAGCAAGAGCAGTGTTAGTTCATTTGTAAACAAGTACTTAGGCAAGGTAAAAGTTGCCCATTTCGCATTGTAGTTGAAGTTTTTTAAAGTTATTTTGTCATTGTATTGTTGGTGACATTTATACCATAGATTAGATAATAGTTACTACGTAACCTATAGTCTCTAAAATATGTATTCATCATTACGTACGAGTATACATAATAATCTTAAAGATATTAATAGTTATTTTGCAACCATCCGCCAAATTAAATAAAATGATGTGTCTTCCCTAGTTTGGTGAGCACCTTCCGCCCTCCCTCAATCCCGTCACCACCAATGCCAGCAACATTACTCCCAACGCCACTACTGGGAGTACAGGAGTACACACCACTATTCTAGGAAAGACATACCATCAACAATAATACGACACGTGTTTCGCCTCTACACGAGGCATCTTCAGGTGATGTTGACCTACGGCGGCTGACCGCTAAGAAACTTTCTTCCTTCAAACTAGGGAAGACACATCATTTTATTTAATTTAGCGGATGGTTGCAAAATAACTGTTAATGTCTTTGTTATAATGGATTTCCGTAAAGTAACACCTGATTCTATCAATAATAATCTTTTGGTATAGAATAAATGTGTCACATAGACCACCTAATGGTACGTTGATACCGTAATATATGGTCGATTAAGAATCACTACGTTTTCACAGTAGCTAGAGCTACATGTCTTATAAATCTATATATATATATATATATATATATATATATATATATATATATATATATATATATATATATATATATATATATATATATAACCTTTCCCAATGTCTGAAGAAGAAAGGAAGATAGGCTTATAGGTCCAAAGGACTTTGTTTAAGCGTAGTCTTTTCTACCAGCCCTAGGTATAAATAGAACATCGACAATTGCCAATCTTTCTGGAATATATCCCCAGGCGTGAGGATATTTATTACATATCATGATGCTCTGAAGATTTTCACCATATACAGAAGAAGGAGAAGAAGGATATCGATACCCCTCTGTAGTTAAATGGGAATTATTCCATCCTCCTCGCTTATTTTAAATGATTTAAAGGAGTCAACAGCCCACTGCACCAGGTTTCGCCTTATTATCTTTGCAGCCCTGCACCAGTACTCATTACAGGGTCTTCGTAGGGCTCTGAAAGAATTCAAGGCAGAAATCTTATGTGACCCTGGGAAATGGGTTGACGCTATTGCAACTCCAATGTTTCTGTATCACTAAAATGTTACCATTCGGCTTTTAAAGAAGCCCGATCTGATTATGTTTAGCTTTCGATAGCAAAGACTCAACTTCCTCGTATAGCTTGCTCCACGATGCTCTCTTGGCTTACCTAATTTCTTTATTATATTCTGTTAAGACTGCACTATAAATATCCCACTCTTTGGTTTTTTAGCCCTATTAAATAGTTTCCTGGTCTTTAACCTAAGTCCTTTTAGCTTTGTATTCCACTAAGGAAGTTTTCGGGTTGAGGTAATGGTTTTAAAGGGACAACTGTCTTCAAAGGCTTCACGGATACCTACGGCTACTGTTTTTGTCGCTAACTCCAAACCTTCAATCGTTTGATGCTTTTAGGAAACGTTCCCAAATTCCGTCTTAGGCTATCTCTGTAGATATCCCAGGAGGTCGCTTTTGGATCCCTAAAAGCAACGGTTTCATATGCTCTTGTGATGCTCCAATTAAGTTAGTAAGTTAAGACAAACACGTTAAGTTTGTGATCAGACATCGACTTTCCACTATTAATATGCCAGTCATTTATCCGCCTGGACATGTTAATTTTTTTTTTCAAAGCTTATGTCTAACACTTCTTGCCTAGCACGCGTTACAAAGGTTGGTGTACACTCTAAGTTTAGGCTTACCAGGCGGTTGGAGATGAGAAAATCATAAAGTAACTCACCTCTTTCTTTGCTCTTTCCCCACTTTGCCTCTTACAATATCCACGGGCTATTGGGCACTGGATATTCTTACACCACCACTGCACGGGTATAAGCTAGTGTAGGCTTATAGTAGTACTATAAGCCTACCGCAGGTAAATTTCGATGTAGACCTAGAACAGAAAACGCACTATCTTAGCTTAATACAAACCTATTTATTTACTCTTGCCGTGAAGATGCAAAGATACATTAAAACTCTTAGCGCTTTAAGCAAACAAGTAAGTAATAATATTCTACTACTTTGTCAATCAACAATCGTCGAATAAATTACCCAATAGTGTCAGAGGCCACCCATAAATTATATTTACCGGAGAAACGTGGGCGGAGCCGTACGCTTTTACTAGTATTTAAATTTATGGTGACCAGGCAAGAATAGATCGATAAGAAATGGTAATTAAACAGTAAACACAGACAGATATGAGTGAAAATGCCTGGTAATTGATGTACTAGGATCGCAGGAGTATTAAGCGTATAAAAGTAACAATTAATGCATATATCATCCTTGTCAGTCTGTTCTAATTACCACGATCGTTACGGTTGGTAGCAGTTTTTATTTATTTATTGTTCAATATATATTATTCTGAGCCGTTTTAGCTCAGATGGTTAGCGCTCGCTGCAAATTTCACAGTACACGAGCAAACCGGGTTCGATCCCCGCCGGTACCAATGAAATTGTTAATTGCAATTTTAAGTGCTCGGCGGTGAACGAGACCATCATGAGGAAACCTGCATGTCTGAGAAATAAAAAAATAATATTTCGAAGACATGTGAAGTTCACCAACACCTGCCTCCATCGACTTCCTGCATGTCTTACCAATCATCACTCCATCTAGTGAGGGGGTCCTACCCTTCGCTTACCGAGACGTAGTTTCCCTTCGAGAACCTTTCTACTACTGTATAATTAATATTCTTTGATAACAGTTTTTTTGAAATTATAGGTGTAGTTTAATCTAAGCTTACCTTTGGTAATTTATTACAGATAAACGGTAATACCTACATAATATCTTTTACGCGTACCATATGTATTTTTGTACTTAGGTAAAAAGCAAATTGCGGATCGTAGTGCCAGACCTCTGCACCTTTGGCACTGATTCACTTTGCTGCCCTTGCCATATGTGGAAGGTGACGAGGTTTTTACAGTATATCCCTAACTTAACCAATGAAATTAGCCAATCGCATATTCAAATGCTACTTTTACAATTGCTAGGTAGTGAAGGAAAACATCGTGAATAAACCTGCAAGCCTGAGAAATAAAAAGAAAAAAGACATGAAGTTCACCAGAACGCATTAGTGTAGCGTGGCGGATACATCCTTGCCCTGACTGTGGGATGTATATAGGCCGTAAACTTATTTAATTTTTACTTTCATACCATTTCAATAGGATTTTAATCAAAGAACTTTCCGCAAACGTGGCGCACGTGAAAAAGTTAACGAGCATTCCCCATAATTCCAGGAGCAAGTTTTTCGGTAGGCTCCCTGTGCGGCCGATGACATGGTTTCATTTCTAAATTGTAAACCTGTTTATTTCTGAGAATATTTACGAGCGGTACGAACCGATTATATAAAGCAGTAAAGATAAAATGTTACAAATTGTATACGTCCTTCTTGGCAAAATTGGTGTCAAGAAGAAGTGGAGCAGGAGTTAGTCCTACATGCTGTATCAATGCTCGCTTACGTACTTTACACTACTTTACTATTATACGTGGTAGAGCCACGCTGAGCCAAGAATCAAAATGAAGATACGTTGTCACCCGTGAAGACTAAGATGGAATGCCTCATTTCCAGTAAAAAAGGTCTCCGGTTCTCTACACTCACCATACGAAACGCAGCAGCATTAAGCTACTATTTTACGCCGGTACTTTGAGAGAGCATTGTCCTTCCCCGGTTGTGCTGACTCATTCGTGCCACCACTATACTACTAATATAACTGCAGCATGGTTCTACCACGTATATTAGGAATAGAGGTTGACTAAGTCTTTGACCGTGTAGTGGCGGTGCAAGACTGGAGAAATATCTAGTAAGAACCAACACTTTCGAGTGCTGTGGTCCATAAACATCTACATTTTTATGCTCGATTAAAGACCAAAATGCGGATGCGTTGTCACACCTGAAGACTAAGACAGAATACCTCGTTTCCAGTGAATAAGATCTCCGGTTCTCTACACTCATCATACGAAACAGCAGCTTTAAGCTGCTGTGTTTCGCTGGTATTGTGTGAGAGCGTGGTCCTAACCAGGTCGAGCCGAACCATTCGTGCTACAACCATAATATAGCTGCAGCGTGACGCTACGAAAGAATCTTAATAAGTTTTTACTTATGTAAATCGTTAATAAGTTTCCTAAGTACTTATGTTATGCACGAAAACTCACATCTAGATTCCTTACATATTTCTAAGACCAGGATGTAATGGTGAACTGCAGTATTTGCGCCTCGCACTCTAACAAGGTTAGAGTTGTTTTAACTACCAGTATTCCCACGCGGTGCTGCGCCAACTTTAGCATTACTGGAAGTGGTATGCTAATTAATTCTTTTAGTAAATACCCTATTTAGATAAACAACATTTCTAATTGATAAACTACTCGTATGTTCACTTTAAATGAATGTATTGAAGTAGCAGGCAATGTTATAACTAGAGATCGGCCAACTCTTGGTAAGAAAGGTTCTCGAGTGGACTCATGAGGTATTCTGGGAGCAAATGGATGCAGGTAGTAGGCTTTATTGGGAACTTACGGTTAGTTTTGGGATGATACAGAATTATTATTATCATTATCTTTACAGCCCTCTACAATTCGACCGCTAAACAATATAAAACACCACAAAACTTGGCCTTGAGCTACCTGCATCTATCGACTTTCTGTATGTCTTACCAAGCTGTCACATTATCATCCGTAGTTGGGGCGAGGGGGTTCCCCAAGCTCTTCTTACCGGTACAGGCACTAACATCTGACAGTTAAATATTTTGAATTAATTAAAACATTTTATTCTTAAACGGCACCCTAAGATTTTTTCTGTGTTGCTCAGGTGTCCATTTACATGCTTCAGATATAAACAAACACCACTTTTTCTGTAATAGGATTCCACAGAACGTTGCAAACATAGCGTCTCTGAAGAATTGAAATTTTAGGATTTTGCTTTGCTAGGAAATATTAGATTGTGCTTCTGTCGCTTCTAGATACTTATTTTACATCTTTGTTTTATCAAGGCGTACCGATTGCAGTATGGTGAGCAAACCCTAACATTTCGATGGAAACTGATTGCGAAATTAATGTTACTGAAATTTATGTGCGGACAGACGTGTTTTATTGGACTTACTATGAAATTAGAAAACAATACAACTATGAATTATTTTATACGTAATAGAGCCACGCTGCAGATATATTATGGTTGAGGTTGTGTCTTGACCGGGGTAGGGCACTCCCCCCAGAATACCAGCGTAAAATAGCAGCTTAATGCTGCTGTGTTACGTTGAGTGTAGAGAACTGGAGACCCTTTTTACTTAAAATGAGGTATTTCATCTTAGTCCTCAGTGGTGACAACGCATCTTCGTTTTGATTCTTAATCCAGGATAAATGTGGATGTCTATGGGCCACATCGACTTACCATCAGCTGGACTGTGTGCTCCTTTGTCACCCTTATTCTATATAAAAAAATGAAGTTGTAGGATACAGGTTGAGGGTCCATGTACTGCAATGAACACTTACCATGGTGGGTCTTGATTCGATCGTCACTTATTTGAAATATTATACATAAACTCAATACGTTGGTCTGGGACATATATAAAAATAATTCTAGCATGTCGAAAAAGGTGACTAATGGAATATTGGGTTTCGGATTCTGTATTCGACGGGTTAGCCATCCTATCACTTTCCTTAACGTGCGTGTTTGAGCAAAATGCCGCGCTAGTCGTTATTTGTGGGATTGTTATTAAAAAGATATATATTATCAACTAATAAAAAATCTATTAAATTTCTACATAATCTCGATTCTTTCCAATTTTCTTTAAGGAGGAGTAAATACTTGATGAATCTTCCTACAACTAAACCACAGAAATGCGAAATAATTATTAATAACATGTATCTCCTCATAAAGTAAGCATTATTTTATTTGGCGATTGACACTAATGGATAAGCAATTTATTAATGAACATTTTGATGTATTTAATTTTTTCAAAGGAATACAATTCGATTTTGTAAGTTAATATTTTAAAATTTGGGCGTATTTATCACGCGATATATTGTAGCGAGAGCGCGTGGAATGTATAGGACCGAACGCTCAAGGTCTTCCGCTGGGAGTAGCGCCTTAAAAATTTTCCATCAAATTTTTTTTGGCTAAAATGTGGTTCGAGCTCTACGCTCTGTGGTCTCTGACTACCCCTCGTGAATTACAGACGTGACGCTATGCATGTATGTTATCCCAATACAAGAAATATCTTCAATAGATAAGTAAACACCCAGCTTCCAAACAATTATTTTTAGATTTGTCTACGAATACGTTTCTGTGCGGAGATCGAACCTACTCTAACATTAACATTTTTCTAGCATTTCCCATTAGTGACATCTTACGACACAAACGGGATGAAATTGAGTGATGGATTCCACTAGGGTATCAAAGTAGGTACAGCAGTGGTGCTCAGTTACGGGCTGATAAGGTGTGCCAACTTGTACGTCGAGCTTGCGGTTACAAAACGACCGGTTACATCCATAGCTTTAACAGTTTTGTCGGCCGTGAACGCACACCCTGCGGTTAGTCCGCGGTTAAGGTCAGGTTGGACAAAATATCGTATTATAGACACGATTTTGACGCGCGAGAATTCATACTTCTCGAAATAGTATATGCTCGGATAAAAATATACTATACTGACCACTAAGTGATATACTATACTATATAAAACGCGCGTATGTTTATATAACGCGCTACATTATATCTTACGTGGTAGAACCACGCTGCCGGTATAGTGTGGTTGTAGCACGAATGGGTCACCTCACCGGGATAAGACCGCGCTTTCACGTGTTTCGTATGGTGTGTGTAGAGTCTTAGTCCTTAAGGGTGACAACGCATTTTGATTCGTAATCGAGGATAGATGTAGATGTCATTATGCTCGTTTGTCACCCTTATTCTATAAAAAAACATTGTAATACTCAAATTACATTCTGAATGAAATGGATTCGACATTAAAAGTTTACCTATTCTACAAAAAAAGGAAACAATTCTTAAATAGTAAACTCCAGTAAACTCCACAAAGAAATAACCAGAAATGATTTATTTATGGCTTACAATAATCATGTATATATATAACGCGAATCATTAGTAATAAAGTTAATTGAGTCATGATTGCAACTGAACGTATGTATCATAAATGACATAATACATCATTCCGCTAGTAAAACTTTGATAAATAACAACTATAAAATTTACTTTCACTGTTTACTGCTTCGTTATTATCGTAAGAAAGTTGCTTTTAATAAGAAAATCATTTATTGCGGTTGTTCAATTAACAGAGGTCAATAAGCTTCACCCTAAAGATGCTTCTAGAGTGGAAACTCAGTAGGACGTACGGGTGATATATGATGACCCTTTGCGTAGCCTTAGATTAAAAAAGACAGAAAGAAGTCGCGTCGCGTACATTTCACGTTATGCTGTAACCATGTTCAATTTCACCACACACTCATCATCATCATCATTACTACAGCACTTCACAAGTCCACTGCTGAACTGAACATAGGCCTCCCCCAAAGAATGCCTCAAAGCACGGTATTGAGCCACCTGCATGCCGTCGACTTCTTGCATGTCTTACCAGGTCGTCACTCCATCTAGTGGGGGGTCACCCACTAGATGCGGGTGGGAACAAAATTATTCTAGTATTTTCTTTTCTAGTATAATATTGCTGTGTTTCGTATGGTGAGAGTAGATAACTTAGTAAGCTAAAATTCCAGCTTAACCTACATTGAGGGCAATGGACCTTTATTTTATGCATACCTTTTTGAATTGCCATCAAAGTCAGAGCCTTTTATTTGCTTTAGATATTGTAACTCTTATGAATGTCAAATACTACACCAGGTTGAATGTGATGTTTGTCACCCTTATTGTATTAAAAAAGGAAGTAAGTTGAAATAAAACACTAAAATTCCTTTGGACTTGAATACCAGTGTAAAATAGCAGCTTAATACTGCTGTATTCCATATGGTGTAAGTGTAAAGATCCGGTCGGATGTAAGTGGAAAGAGTCCTCAGGGGTGACAACGCATCTGTGTTTTGAGTCGTAATCGAGGATAAATATCTATGGGCAACAGCAACCAAATACCATCAAGTAAACTGTACGCTTGCTTGTGTTACCCTTATTCTATAAAAAAAGCCTTGTTCAACGGCGTATAGCCATCTGCAGTCTTATTATTATGGTTGTAATCACAGAAGACAACACATACACATAACATGTGTTATTACCATAGAATATTATAATATACAATAGAATAGCTTTAAACCTTATTTTGTTGGAGGATTGGCGTGGCCGGGAGCACACACACAAGCAATTTTTTTTTATAGGATAGGGTGACAAACGAGCACACAGTCCACCTGATGGTAAGTGGTTGCTGTGGCCCATATACATCTACATCTATCCTCGATTACGAATCAAAATGCAGATGCGTTGTCACCCGTGGGGACTAAGATGGAATGCCTCGTTTCCAGTAAAAAGGATCTCCGGTTCTCTACACTCACCATACGAAATACAGCAGCATTAAGCTACTATTTCACGCTGGTATTCTGTGAGAGCGTGGTCCTTCCCCGGTCGAGCCGACCCATTCGTGCTACAACTATACTACTAATATAACTGCAGCATGGCTCTACCACGTATAAAAATTATGTCGTATTATCAGTTATCACTACTATTAAACACATTTTAGACTTTTGATAAATGTTTTTGAGACATAAATATTTCTTTATTTTTGTTTCTAACATTCACAAAATATAGTTTAGACTTACTGGTTGTAGAATATGCCTTCTTTATTTAAATTCCATATCCCGCTGTTTTTTGAGACGTACACGTACACGTGCACAATTTGCCATTTTTTAAATAATTTGCATACAGCGACGCTTGACACGAAAATTGAATATGTTGACATTTATACGTGTGAATTGACATGTTAGTGGCTACACGGGCTCTGCCCACTCCCCCGTTCTACTATGTATGTATTATAGTACTCTATGGTTATTACTATTTCTGTGTTTGTAACAATGAATGGGTCGGCTCGGCCGGAGAAAACTTGCGAGTATTTTTTTTTAAATCCAAAAGTAGATAAAACAAATGATCAATATCTTAAATCTAAATAACGACATATTAATAGATCCTAGCCAGGTAAAGTTAGGGCGGGTCACTAGTTTTAAACAAGTTGTATTTAACGTGTTGTTATCTTAACATCCCGTTTAATTAAAAGAGAATTGGCGGCTGTATGTAAGGATATTTAATTACTTGTACTTATAGCCCGGATGTTTACTAGCGTTGTAATAGAAAAGCCGTGTTAACTTTTTAATTACCTTCAAGTAGCAAATGTCTGGCATAAACGTCTAGCATAATTGGAAAAGAAATCGTCACAACTAATAGACCTCACATTAAGTATAAGTTATTGGAAATCTTAGAATATACGAAAGCAAGCTATTATGTAGTACGTGAGGGTAATATGCTATCAAATAATAACGGGCGCTGCTATAACGACACCATTTTGACATTAGACTTTGTAGTATGTTAATATTTTAGTCGATTTTAGTATTGTGTAGTGTAGTTAGTTCATTTGAAATTTATTTTTCCATGTGTTCCTAATTATTGCTAAAGCTTGTTTGCTATTTTCTTTTATTTTCTTATATATACATATTAGTTATAGTATACAAATTTGTGTTTTTGTCTCTATCTTCCTCCTAGTTTTGGTTTTATAGGGAGGTAAAGCTTAAGTGACCATATTGCCTTCACGTACCTTACTCATATTTTTTCATTCACTCGTGTTATTCAAAACACCGAGTTGCTATTTTTAAAAATGCTTTGTTACAGTTTACGAGCCGCTTTACAGTAAATGAAGTGCATAAAAACTCCTTTCATAAAACAAAATACCTGTTTTATGAAAGGAGTTGTATTTATGAATCGTTTATAGTTTTTTTAATTTTAAGTCAATCTAAGATGCACATTAAAAAGTTAGTAATATAAACTGTATTTACACGTATCGTATGTAATAAAACGGATCTTTAAGGTGAACGAAACGTTTTTAGAATATAGGAATCGTGTTTAATGCGATAAACGAGCGAAAACTGTGTTTGTGTAATTCGGTACAAACTAATGACAAAAAATATTTTATAATGATAGTCTAGTCTTCTTGTCTTATGATAAATATACAATATAAAATACACTATAAAATCTTGAAGTAAGCCTTTAGTACTGGCTTAATTAAGTATAGTCCAGGTTTTTTTGCAATTTTCTATTCCATGAAACAGGCCTTTGCGAAGCATGCCCGCCGGTGAACTTGTTTTTGTAATGAATATTGACAGATGGACAAGTTCTTTCTATATATGCTTACCACACGGTTATATAGAAATATTACTTTGTGGTTTAGAAGTTAACCCTCTCCTGATTGTCTTGGAATTATTTAAACGGTTCTGGACATATAAAAATCTTACAAATACCGTTTTCTAGTTGAGGAACTTGTTAGAATTAGAAGTTTAAATACTAAGTAAATATAAACATAACTCAGCAAGTTCAAAAACTTGTTAAACGTAGCTGGTACAAAAAGGGTTATTATATTATTAAGCAATTTATGGATGATAACAGCTGGGAATGAGGTGATCGCTACCGAGCTATTTCTAATTTGTTTTGTGTTGTTAATTGTGTAACATATATGATTATAAACTGTTGCTGGTTCAGAGGTTTTTTATAAACTAGTGAAATCAGTTTAATAACAACTATGTTTATACTTTATACAATCTGCATTGAATAAAAATATTTATATTTACATTTCTACTAGGTTTAAATGACGAGAAACATCTACGTGTTTCTCGTGTAAATTGTACCTGATGGGAGAAAAATAATTTACTTGTGGGTTTGTTGCCGCTTCTTCTGCAAAGGTCTTCCCGTAGTGGGGACTTGTTGAAGCGTTGGCATAGAATTTGACATTCAAAGAGTATTTTCATAGAATGAGAGTGACGATTGAGTGTACAGTCCACCTGATGGTAAATGAATTCTGTGGCTAATAGACATCTACATGTATTCTCATCTAAGAATCAAATTGTAGATGCGTAATCACCCCTGAGGACTATGATGAAATGCCCTTTTCCAGTAAAAAGGGCCCCGGTTCTCTACACTCACCATATGAAATATGAAACACAGGAGCATAACGTTGCTCTTTTACGCTGGTGTTCTGTGAGAGTGTAGTCCTACCCCGGTGGAGCCGACCCATTCGTGTCATAATATAGCTGCAGCGTGGATTTACCAGGTATCAAATGCTTTGTAAAAAAAAGTAAAGTTACAGCCTATATACATCCCACACCTGGGCACAGGCTCCGCTCATTTCTGAGAGGGTTTTAGGGCAAAGAATTGTCCGCCGCGCTGCCCCAATACGTTGTGGCGGCTCTCGTCGCGCCGCAAGCGAAACACACCGAAGCTTAAATCACGCTATCAACATTCCGAATCATAAACAGCATATATAGAACATCTCCGAAATATCACACGGAGTGTTGACCGCTCCCCGAGCAGAACACCTTGCCTGGCGGGAGATCTCCCCTTTTCCTACCACGGCCACAGTGGTGACCAACCGACGTGATCTGAACACGCAAAACGCCACGCCAAACACCTTCGGAAACTACAACTTCAAGTCTTCGTCATTATCCTCAAGAACCCCTACCATTCACTACTGAGAATCGTCTTCTGCAGTCTTCAGTTCCTGCAAGCCAGTCCAACTTGTCTTCATCTCGACTCACCGCAGATTTATAAGGCAGACTTCTGGCACTTGCTCCGGCACATCGTTCTCACCGGCATCACTTGCCAGTGCGTAGTACGGCATGCATTACACATCGGCATATTATTCGCACCGGTGTCACTTGCCCTTACGCACACAGCATGCATTCCCCACCGGCATTAAAAGGACACACCGGCAATCGGACTGCACTATCGACCTCCGGTCTGAGCAGGGGGGTGATGTGGCGGCGCTGTCGTCGCGTCGCAAGCGAAACACACCGAAGCTTAAATCACGCTATCAACATTCCGAATCATAAACAGCATATATAGAACATCTCCGAATTATCACACGGAGTGTTGACCGCTCCCCGGGCAGAACACCTTGCCCGGCGGGAGATCTCCCCTTTTCCTTCCACGGCCACAACGTGTTGGCGTACTTCACATGTCTTCGAAATATTTTTTTTCTGATTTCTCAGACATGCAGGTTTCTTCACGATGTTTTCCTTCACCGTCGAGCACGTGGTAAATCAGTACTTAAAATTGCAATTAACAATTTCATTGGTGTCGGCGGGGATCGAACCCGGTTCACTCGCGTGCTGTGAAATTTACTGCGAGCGCTAAGCATCTGAGCTATGACGGCAATGCTTTGTAAATGTCTATTTAAAATAAAATTGACTTGACTAAGCAATACACTCAAGTATGAGAGCGAGTAATAAATTTAGTATAATTATTCAAGTATGAAACATATCACATGTGGTCATTTGTAGTCTGTTATTATTTCTTTCGCTAAACATTCCTTTTCTGTTTCGGTTTGAACGATAAGAAATTCAGTAAGGTTACCGGCTGTTATGGTATGACATCTTAATCCTCAGGGAAAACAATATCAGTAGCTTTTGTCTAAAGTGGGTTGTGGACTGTAAGCAAAATTGACTTTTTTATTGAAGAGGGGGCAAATGAGCATGCGGCTCACCTGGTTGTAAGTGTCGACTACAGCCCATGAACAACACCAGCAGAATCGCAGGTGCGTTGTCGGCCTTGTTTCTTGATGGTCCCTAATTCGTGTTGGTCCCGAAAAATCTTTGGTGGTAAACGATTCCAGAAAATAGTCATGCGAGGAAGAAAATTTCTAGTAAATCGCAAATAGTGAACCGCCAAGCATCTAAATAATGTGGATGGTAACTTTGTCACGATGTGCGTCGGTGAAATTTCGCGCCTGGAATTAGTCCGAATAATTCTTCAGAGCACTCCCCGTGGAAAATTTGATAGGAAATGTAAAGGGATGCAACATATCTTCGCAGTGCCAATGGATCTAGCCTAGATTCGGGCTGCTTGATGCCGGATGCAATCTAGTGGAAGGAACCGGCACTGCGAAGCCACGGTCCAGAGATGAGAACAGTATTCCATGTGAGACCGAATCTGGGCCTTGTAGAGTTGTGGCCAATTTAAACTAGTGTTGTAAAAACATACTATTCAATAAAAATTTAATCACGTTGAATATTTTTGTATAAAATATGAGCCCTTTACTTAAATCATGGCTGCAGTGGATCGTTTGAGAGTTTTAAAAATACACAACTCGAGCGTTTACGAGTGGCTCGAAATTAAAGGTGTCCGTCAAGATTACCCGCCGTTCAATTATAGCACGTATCACTGTAAATCACAGTGCATTATTCGCTGTGGTATGTTTATATATGCAGTCGTTTCAGGGTATAATGTAGACTGTGCTCCAAAGAAAGCTCGCCTTGTTACTGACACTTGACACGGTGCTCGTTTCCATTGCTTAATACGACACGACGTTCGAAAGAATTATATCAATTAATAAATTTTTTGTGATATACAATAATATAGTTTATTGCAAGAAGCATATTCTTTGGATTTATGTGAGTCGTCGTCATGCCAGCAACTTTCGTGAATTTAGAGTATTTAATAAACACAGACTTTATAGAAAATTATCGTTTGCCGGAAGAACTTGTTAATTACCATAAACCTATAGTTTCAATGATAAAAATTCCTGAATACCCTACATTTATTGTAACATAATAAAAATATTTTAAACAATATTAACTTCTCATTTATTCAATAAAAGGAAAAAAAATTATCGGTCACCACGCTCAAAAAGTGTAACTTGAATTAACATCGAAGTAAAATACACTGCAGAAATAAAATAAATAAATAATTATAATTGCATAAGTTGATACAAAATGCTACGCAATAGCTTTACCGCGGCAGTCCCCGAGTGCCACGCGTATTTTTTATTTTATCTTATTGTTTTCTAAAAACCGTTTATTTTTATTTTTAATCGTATTTTTATAGAAAAAGCGTAATAAATAACCACACAGTCAATCTAGTGAGTTGATGCTGTAGTTTTATGCATTTCGATTAATAATCACAATAAAATGTGTCCGTTTTTCTTTAAAACATTAACATCACAATCTTGTGATTTTATAGTAGTGAAACTGTAACATAGTTCTTCTCTGAGGTCTTGTTTTAGCGAACTAGTGTAGGTTCTAACGTTAATACGTGATTTAAACAAGCCTAATTTAAGTAAAAACTTTTACTTCGACATTGAAAATAGATTCCACAATGACAAGCCCAGAAGGAAATAAAATTACATGTGTAACAGCACGTCTACGCATCTATACACGTTTTAGAATTTGTTTCGCAGATAAATCGGAATTTGAAAACGTTCCAACCGAAAAACAATACTTTTTGTACTACAAAAATGTTTATTATAAGTGTAATTTAAAGAACTAGAGAGAACTTTTTGGAAACTAAAACCTAAACAGAAATTTAATAATAGTCATTGCATTCTCCACAAATAAGCTTTCAACTATCGTGGGACAATAGAAACGTGCATAATTTCAAGTGGCAGCAAGCCTTGCGTTGCGTTCCGACGGTAATTCACTAGCTATATAACGGTATACACACATACATATTTACAAACTTAATATGTTTTGTATTATGTATACGAGTAGATGTATGAGTGATACAACCTCCCTATTATAATAACTCGGAACTTGTCGTGGGCGCTAGGGTGCATACTCGTTAATGTCGTTATATTCGATATGGAATAAATGATTAAAAAAAATGCTTTGAAAAGTCATTTGTAGCTAAAGGATTTGGGTAAATACCTAAGTGTTGTTTACAATATAACCACTTTAATTTTCGTTTAAAAATAAGCAATGAATTCTGTAATAGTTTAACTAAAGTTCTCATAGTATTGAAGTTGTGAAAGGTAATTAGATAAGTTCCGCGTGCAAAATGAAACAGTGTATTTCCTAGGTTGAAGAGAAACTCCATCCATCCTATAACTGCACTGTCACTGCAACCACTAATCCCAATACCACTACACCCAGCAATTAAACGTAGTGATTATATGCTCTTTGTCCGGCACCACTACACTAGGAGAAACATACTACCGCCGACAATGCGACACGTGTTGAGTATAGTAATAGACAGTTGAGATATACAAAGTATGGTATTGAGATGTTAGGGTAGTAGTGTTGAGTTTATTTCTTCAAACGCCTTATACAAAGTAATGTCCAATTCTAGTAAATTTCTGCAATTCCTTCTCAAAAATATTAGGAGGTCTGTTTCCAGGTGGAAGACGAATGTAGGCTTTACCTAACAAATGCTTATTTCTATGAATATGACAGAATAGGAGGTGATAGGAATCAATTAACATATCTTATCATACATAAGCGTTATCGGACATGGTTGGTTAAGTTCGAACGGGTACTTCCATACTTGTACTCACAGTTAAAGCACATTGCACCCTGTGCAGAGCATTGTACACGTAACAATTTATGCAGTTTATTATATAATTTAAAAAGTAACTGATATGTTCGCTTTTAGAAAAAAATATTATATTTTATAAATAAGTTATAATTATGATTTTGGTAAGGTAATAAAGTGCTACAGATCGAGTTGCCCGTTCGTAAAGGAATTCCCATTTACTCCCGTGTCGTGATCGACAGTGAAAAACCTTATGGTTATATATAAATAATTTTAAGTTAAGTACTATCTATCGGAAGATGGCAACTTGTATAAATTGTTCCAAAAATAAATGATAACTATAATTTTATTACGCACATGAGCTAACTAACACTATATTAATTGTTTTCAAGTCTTGTACTTTGATATTGAATAGCATTCTTTCAACAATTAAGATAAGCTTCCTATCGTGATAGTTATTGTCTATCTTCGTAATCAAAGTTGTTTTAGAGATATTGTGATATAAAAGTCTCCCTTGAAAACATAACACAAACATTATGTATACTTTCACGCTCGTCATCCAGAAGGGTGGGCAGAGATTTAGGACTTCATTTAGCACGATCCTCATACCCCTCTGGCACCGAAGAGCATAATATGCAAATTAAGAGTATCCACCGAAGAGCGTATACGCGTATATTATACGCGTATACGCTCTTCGGTGGATACTCTTAATTTGATCTCCATGTATACTCAATTTTGTCAAAGAAATTTCGTCTGTCTGTCAATATCTTAAATGGAATTCATCGCTCTAGTTAGACGTGCAACCATCCAATAATACCATTCTATGAAAAATCTCAAATATATATACAGAATGGGTCCCACATATATGCAATAAATGAAACCATATACTTGTTATCGCCTTTGCTGACGATATACAAAAAATGAACGTAATCGGTCCAGTAATTAGGTCAAAAAGTAGAGTTTTAATTTTAAGCAAATTTGAACACTCTATAAAATTGGGTCACTAAGTCAATGATTCAATGAACTTGAATGAATACTTGAACATTAAAAAGCGACGTTGCCACGCAGTGCAAACTATTGGTATTGCGATATATCGACAGCGGTGTCTTTTGTCGGCGTGCCACCCGCGTGCAACGTTGTCACTCTTCCAAGGGGTCAAGGTACGTTGTCTAAACAGAGCGTTCACTTTTACTGAATTTATTTTAATATTTATTTTGTTTGAAAATTTCACTTTTTTATTTTACGGGTTTTAATTTAATATTTAATTTTTCTACACTTCTACGGACTAGTATTACTTGTGGTTTCATTTACTGCATATATGTGGGACCCATTCGTATATATATATATAATACTGATAAGAGTTTAATAATAAAGGAATTAAAATAATAGGAGTTCTGTTTGTGAGTCTGTTTCCAGAAGATGAATGATGAATGTTGGAGTTGGAAGATGAATGTAGACTTTACCTAACTAAAGCTTATTTCTATTAATATGACAAAATGACTTCCTTCTATATATTGGAGGTTATAGTAATCAATTAGTATGTCTTATCATACATAAGTGTTATCGGACACGGTTGGTTAAGTTCAAACGGGTACCTACTTCCATATTTGTACAGCACATTGCACCCTGTGCAGAGAACACGTAACAATATATGTGGTTTATTATATAATTTAAAAAGTAACTGATGTGTTTGCTTTTAGAAAGAAATATTATATTTTTATAAATAAGATATAATTAAGATTTTGATGTAATAATATTGTCGTGCAGATCGTATCATTTGTTTGTTCGTAAAGGAATTCTCATTTACTCGTATTCGTCTGTCGTGATCGACAATCAAAAATCTTATGGCTATAAATATAAATAATTTTAAGTTAAGTACCACCTATCGGAAGATACGATCTGCCTGTACCGACGTACATCTGTGACGACTGGCCTGTTGGTCTAGTGGTTAGTGACCCTGACTGCTATGCCGGAGGTCGTGTGTTCGATTCCCACTCAGGACAAATGTTTGTGTGATGAGCACGATCATTTGTTCTGTGTCTGGGTGTAATTTATCTATAATATTTATGTATTTAGAAATATATAAGTATGTTTATCAGTTGTCTAGTACCCATAACACAAGCTCCGCTTAGCTTGGGACTAGATAGCGTTGTGTGTGATAGTTGTGGAATATTATTATTATAGTAACTTAAAATTATGCTGTGTAAATGAAACTTAGTAACCTTAACAGACACACTATTATATCTATAAATTGTTTGAAAAATAAATGATAACTATAATTTTATTACGCATACGAGATAACTAACACTACATTAATTGTTTTTAAGTCTTGTACTTTGATAGTAAATAGAATTCTTCCGACGATTAAGATAAGCTTCCTATCGTGATAATTATTGTTTTATCTTCGTAATCAAAGTTGTTTTACAGATACATATTGTGATATCAAAGTCTCGCTTGAAAACATAACACAAACATTATGTATATTTTAACAAACATTATGTATACTTTAACGCCTGTCATCCAGAAGGGTAGGCAGAGTTTCAGACTTCATTTAGCACGATCCTCATTATACACCTCTCGCTTTTTTGTTAGATCCTCGGTAGATACTCTTAATTTCATCTCTATTTATTGTAATTTTTATCGATGAATTTCAATTGTCGTGTCGTAAATGGAATGTCTTAAAACAATTAATTATTAACAATATCGTAAATGGAATTCATCACCAGTTAAGCGTGCAACCATCCAATAATACCATTCTATAAAAAACCTTAATTAATATACATATAATATGTAATACTGATAAGAGTTTAATAATACAGGAATTGACTATCAGTTCCTATATTTTTATTTAAATGGAATCAATTTAATTGTTATAAGTAAAGGGTCAATAATTGATTTTATATTTAATAGTGGCCGTTTAACTGAAATAGCTGTAATAATAATCGTAGCGCTTGCAATTACCTTTTTTATAGCTGTTTTATTATAAAATTAGCATTAAGTGCGGAGTTAGCGAGTTCCCATAAAAATAATGTAACTTAACGTATTTCCCTAAAATTTTATGTATTTTTTTATCTTGTTTACTTTCCGCTATGTCTAAGTCTCCACTGCAGTTATACTGTTATATTCTGTACCTATACTTTTTGTTTTGAAGTTCAAATCAACACCATTATACTTTTAATTTTAGAACTGTATACAACTACTCTGTTTGTGTATTTTATCTAATAAAAAAATAAAAATAATAATGCCATTCTGTTTTATAGTCGGACGTAAAATTTAATTTCAGCCAGTATTTTTTGAAACATAAATCTTAACTTTCGTCGCCTATTTTTGGTTATCTATGCTTGTTACGTAAATTATACGTGTTTAACGACTGGACTGTTTCCTGGTTGGCAGTTATCCAAGTTATTGGTTCTGTTGAGAGTTCGATAAAGTAATATTTTGAATGAAACAGGTTTTTACGGATTTTACCGCGTTTTAGTAACTTATTTTATATCACCGACGTTTTAAGTATCTACTTTACAGCACCCATAGTTGCAGAAGTGGGGGGGGGGGGAGACTGAGGTGATCGATATCCATAGTCATAGTTAACTACGGTTAACTCCAGCTTAAAATAATAATTATTTGTATAACGCAATCTACTGAAGGTATAAAATATGAATCTTTAAATTGCAAAATAAGCGTTTGGATACAGTGTTACGAGTTTCATGCTTGCTGGGTATAATAATGTGAGGTTTAAAAATATTTCTTTGCTCTTATTATGATCATTATCAAGAAAGCCCACATATTGTGTCGGGCTACTATGAAACATCTACATTGTGCGTGGCTTACCACGCACTAGGCCAGTTCTTTTTTTAATTATTGGATACATTTTTTTTTCAGTATTAATTATATTTTACGATATCTTACGATATATAATATAGGATATTTTACACTCAATAATTTCAACAAGTTTTATGTTTGAGTAAACCGTGAACACAAAATCATTAAAAGTTAAAACCATTGATATACTAAAAACCACCTTAAAGTTAGGTTTTTGTACATCAATTATTAAAACATATTATAACATCGGGGCGAACCTAGACAACCGAGCTCGGCGTTAAAAAAAATCTCAGTATATGACAACCATCTAGATAAACTTGGAAAATAGAACATTAACTAAATACATACAAAATTTCATCTAAACCGTATGAGCCGTTTCTGAGAATCTAATTACGTAAATATACAATAATTGCTTGCTTAAAATACATATAGAATACTAATATAACAAATAAACAGAAATTAAAACCTTGGACATTCGATCGCGCCTACGTGACTTTACTCGCACAATCTTTGGCCGATTTGTATCTAATTTTATTTAACTAACGAGTTACTCGAGATATTTTTATAAAATATTAATAGCTATAATTATATTAATGACAACAACAAACAAATCCGAATATATTATCTATGCTACTGTGTCACTTAATCTGTAATGATGACTTGTTTATTTTAGACTAATTCAATTTTAAGGTCATACGTGTAGTGAGGGTGTAAGAGGATCCACTAGATATCATCTCGCAAATGTCGTAAAAGACTACAGTGGCTAATTAAACAGGAGATGGGTGGCTGCAGCTTCCTGGTAACAAAACATAAGAATAATTAAACTGCGTTTGTTAACACTTGTCCTAAGCGTGGAAAATATCGCAAATATCACCTTTATGAGGCAATCTTAGAGGCAACCTTCCGTATACAGCTGCGAGCTTTTGATAGTCTGTAACAAATAAAATTAA
Organism: Parnassius smintheus behrii; assembly: GCA_036936625.1. Taxonomy (NCBI): domain Eukaryota; kingdom Metazoa; phylum Arthropoda; class Insecta; order Lepidoptera; family Papilionidae; genus Parnassius; species Parnassius smintheus. The sequence continues at coordinate 40,983,322 of JAUPFT010000022.1, forward strand.
AGTGTTTGTTTGTAACGTCAAAATAACAGCTTTTTACTAAATGCATATGAGAAAACAGTATTATATATATATATATATATATATATATATATATATATATATACATACATAATAAAATTCTGTCTGTCTGTCTGTTTGTTCCGGCTAATCTCCAAAACGGCTGGACCGATTTTGGCGGGATTTTCAATGGCAGATAGCCGATATAATAAAAGAAGTAACTTAGGCTACTTTTGTTTTAGAAAAATTAGGGTTAAAATTCCTTTGCGCGGAGCAAAGGAATTAAAACCCATACAATCAAATCGTAATAAATTCTTTGCGGACGAACTCGCGGGGAACAGCTAGTGAATAAATAAAAACGCAATACAGAACCGCAATATATAATCCATTACCCATCCAAATTAGGTAAGTACAGAAAGATCTTACAGCTTTGTTTAGATGGTGATATAACCATTTCGTTTACACCAAACGTAAAACATACAGACCGGCGATGGGAAGTAGCTTCATACGACTGATGAAGAAGTAGTATCCTATACCTTTAAACGAGCAATTCTTGTATATATATATATATATATATATATATATATATATATATATATATATATATATATATATATATATATATATATATATATATAAAATCGGAATCTCGGAAACGGCTCCAACGATTTTCATAAAATTTTATGTGCAGGGAGTTTCGGGGGCAATAACTCGATCTAGCTAGGATTTATTTTTAGAAAATGTCTTTTTGTCCGTGTTTTAGGCAATAAAAAAACTGCTACAATATCGTTAGAATAAGAACGTAAATTTTGACAGTTTGTTAATGATTACAAATAGCTTAATTGGTATATTGGCGGTCACAAAATCGAAATACCATGGTTCGAGCCCAGACCGACCGACTTTTTTAATTTTTTTTTCAAGTTCCTTTCTTCTTTGAGAAAATCTATTTTTTCGAGCCCTTTTTTAGTATTTTTTAAAAACACGATAATTTTAATTAAACTAATTGCACTCATGATTTTTTATTCAAATAACCAGTTCAGTTTTTTCTATTATGTCGCTAAGATCAAAAAATATTATTCGTATTTCATCAGTATGTAATTTGTATTTAAATATAAATTCCAAAACACACGAATTAAAAAAAAACGAACGAAAAATACCGAGCAAAGCTCGGTCAACCGGGTACCTACTAACGATAATACAGAGAACGTTGTTTGCTTGTTTTTGGGTTTGATAAGTCCCTCTGGTACTAACTACACTGTGTTCCATTACATCTTAACCGTTAAACTCTTGTTATACTCTATAAATAAATAAAAAGTTTATTTATTTTTTATACAATAAGGGTGACTAACGAGCACACAGTCCACTTGATGGTAAGTGCATGCTGTGGCCCATAGACATCCACATTTATCCTGGATTAAGAATCAAAACGAAGATGCGTTGTCACCCCTGAGGACTAAGATGGAACGCCTCTTTTCCAGTAAAAAGTGGTCTCCGAATCTCTACACTGACCATACGACACAAGCAGTGTTAATCTGCATTTTATGCTGGTATACTGTGAGAGCGTGGTCCTGCCCCGGTCGAGCTGACTCATTCGTGCTACAACCATAATATAACTGCAGCGTGGCTCTACCACGTATAAAGTTGCAGTTTATATACATGATTGTAGGCGCGCTTGGCGCCTGCCAACCTTGGTGGCAGGCGGCTTGGTAACTAAATGTTTATCAGGAAGATGCTACTGCCCATCTACTGTTATAGTATACAGTTATAGTTCCCTCTGTCGTTTCTTATGACACCCGTGCTATAGGGTAGAAGGAAGATTTTTTTAGGCTTCCGCTACACGACGTGAACTTGTTTGTATCGCGTTAAATTTAGAAATTAAGAAATTAGGATTAGGAGGATCTATTTATGTGACGTTATTTAGATTTTGAGCAAACAATTTATTAAACAATTTTCGATTTCTCTAAAAAATCTCTAAGTTTTTCGGATAAAATACAGCATATACCACTCCTGGAATTGCTTTCTATTTTTATTTTTAAGCGTCGTTCGTTCCCAATCAAAATATGGAATAGCTTAATAAAAAGCATTCATTTCTATAATACAGACAGACTATTCAATTTTATAGATTGAAATTGCTTAATTTTGTTGCAAATTCCATTGATTCTAATACTTTAGTTATGTCAAAACGAACATAAACAAAAACGACATTACGTTTTATTATATCTTTATTATACTGTAGTTTTTGTTTTTGGTCTTACTATGAATAAATCGAAAACAAAAGTAATGACAAACAGGGAAGAAATTGACATAAAAGTAGATTATGAAGATATTGAATATGTTACAAAATACACATACTTAGGGCAATTAATATCATTTAGAGATCATACAGAAAAGGAAATTGACAGAAGAGTAGCTTGTGCTTGGAAAAGATACTGGTCCCTTAAGGAAATATTCAAAAGTAAATACTTTCCTATAACAGCCAAGAAAAAAGTGTTTAACTCCTGTATCTTGCCATGTCTTACATATGGATGTCAAACCTGGGCGTTGAATCAGAAACATCTTCTAAAACTGAGAACATGTCAAAGGGGAATTGAAAGAAGTATGTTGGGCGTGACGCTAAAAGACCGCAAAAGAGCAGAAGATATTAGATCTACAACAAAGGTGGAAGATATAATTAAGAAAATTAGACAGTTAAAATGGCGATGGACAGGCCATATGGCAAGAGAAAGCAGGATAAAATGGACGCAAATCATAACAGAATGGCAACCACGTGATGGCAAAAGAAAAAGAGGTAGACAAGCAAAAAGATGGACAGACGATATCAAGATTATTGGAGGGACGATATGGACTAGAAAAGCCAACAACAGAGAAGAGTGGAAAGAGCTGAAAGAGGCCTATGTGTCACAAGACACGCTGATCACTAAACTTGGAAAACCGTTATGCTAGATTATAATTAAGTTAAAACAATCATATACTATGTAAAACAAAATGTTTAGAATCAGCAATAAAGGCTTAAAAAATACTGTGGTTTTATCAACAAATGCTTTAGAATACAGTTAAACGACGCCACCGAAACATTTTATCTATTGATAATTCATTACTCGGAATCAATAATGGTCAGAGGGTACAAGTCCCATGATTTGTGAATCATAACTTTCACAACCCGAAACCATTAGTCGTCGAGTTTTCAGTTTCTCACTAATGTTACGTGACCGTTATGTATTGAATAGAGTATTTGTTAGTGTTGAATACAAGAGACATTTATTGGAACACTCCTGTTGTTTTTTAGCGGAAGACATTGGGGTACTTACTTATTAAATATTTCGCAAAAGTACATAAAGTTACAAAAATATTTTTTTACTTTCTCATAAACAAATTATAATCGTACATTTATTATCTGTTTCTTTTAGAAATAATTTATTTTGCAAAGTTTGCAAAATAAACAATCTATCTAATATATAAAAATTGATATTTATTTTTTCGTATTTAATGTCATACCGTTCATCAGATTGCGGTAAAACTTTGTCAATATATCGCTTGCACTTCCGGGTAGGTTGTAGGCATAGTTGGACCCGGTAGATGGTGCTGTTGTAGAGTTCATTTTTAGGTTGCCATCTCAGACGAAATAGTTTTTATTTCGTCTGAGGTTGCCATATGTATTTTTCATTAGATTTTACGATAGTCCACCAATTTGGATCCTTTAGTTAAAATTAGAGTTGGGCCGATTGGTACTTTGGCCGTTTGGCCGATTAGCCGATTAATCGGTTAAGAAATGGCCGATTAATAAGGCCAACCGATCCCTATCCAATGATAAATTCATATGGTGGAACAAAAATTCTTCCAGATATCCAGAAATGTCCCGTTTAGCCAAAGTTTTGCCTTGCTGCCCCGCCAGCTCTGTGTATAGTGAGAGACTTTTTTCTGAGGCAGGGAATATCTAGCATCTACAAAACAAAAAGAAATCGACTTCAACCAGAAAAGGGCTGAGATTTTGGCCTTTTTGCAACACAGTTTGCCACTGGTTAAAAATAACAAATAAATTAAATATTTTCGAAAAAGCAAATTCAATACTTTTTCGAATTTAGTATTTCCTTTTAACAAATTATTAGATGATTATAGATTCTTTATTTAATAACATTACAGGAAAAAAAAACAATTTATTGTAATTTAAGTACAGAAAAATAACAATTTGATTTAATTTTTAGTACAAAAACAATATATACGCATGGGAGAGAAACTACACTTTTCTTAAATTTAAAGCTTTACTCATATCAATGTAGCCGCAGTTACCACGCAGAAAATCACAAAAAACTTTTACTGAAATTAATACAATAAAAATAGATTAATCGGCCGTTTCAGCCGATTAATCGCTGACTAATCGGTGACTACAAATAGGCCGATTAATCGGATTCACCGATTAGTCGGCGGCTAATAGGCCCAACTCTAGTTAAAATATTTAAAATTCAAACAATTTACTTCAAAGTTCAGTCTAATTACTAACTCAGATTTTATTAAAACAAAGTCCATACATTAACTTTCCGAGAAGCTATTTGTCTGAAGATTTTGAGTTTTTGAGTTTTGTCGGGAGTCTGGAGATCCCAATAATCATTCTATTTTCTTTGTATAATCATTATAACGTGTTTTTTTAAACAAAACTTGAAAACAAACTTAATTTCAAAGTTTTTTTCGAGTACTTGCCTTGACGCTCCGCTACGTCAGTCAGGTAATCAAACGGTGCTAGTGTCAACACAAGTTATGTCACCGAACATGTTAGTTTGCTTATCTTATCAAGTTGCGTGGATCGTCCGAGGCGTGTTAATGAACGTGAAAATATTGATTTACGAGTACCGCGTCCGAAGACGCCGCCATGATACGAGTAGATGTTCCATTTGTTTGTTGTTAAAACATAGTAGTCACGTTAGTAGTGAGCAATGTTATGGTTGCAGTACGGGTGGATTGACCTGACTGAGGAAAACCATGATCTCACAAAATACCAACATAAAATAGCAGCATAATATTGCTTCATTTCGTTTGGAAACTATGGAGATCGGAGATTAGTGTTGCCATTTGACCAGATAACTCTGGTCTTGATCGTAAGACCCAGGCTGAAGACTAGTTTTTTTTTGCAAAATATCACGATTTTTAACCAACTGCAACTGAATTTAACGGCTCCGTGGCGCAGTGGCTTAGCAATGAGTTACAACGCTAAGGGCCGCGGGTTCGAATCCCGCACGGAACAAATATTTGTATGACCTACAATTAATTGTTCCGTGTCTGGATGTTTGTCCTTGTGAAATTTATATTTGTAAACTGCCCCAACGATACAGGAGAAAATCCTATATAACGTTTTAAAAAAGAAAAAAATTAAAAAAAGAAAAAAATTCTCAATTTCAGGCACTGGTCGAAGACCCTTTTTACTGTTAACGCGGCATTTAATTTTTCAGGGTAACTATTGACCACAGACATCGTAATAATAAAACAATATTATTACGATTACTGCTGCTATTGACCATAGCATCCAGTTGTAGTCAGGTGAACTGAAAGCTCGATTGTCACCAGAACTTATATAAAAATTTGTTTTGCTTGAAATGGTGCCTCGGTTGTATTCATAACATAGACAATAGTCTTTAAACGAATCTGTAGCCAATTGCTATTACAAATGTCTGCTTATTTCTAGTACACGATGAGTTGTCTAGCGCTAAGACAGACATTTAATAATAGCATCATAAGTTTCATGAAATTAAAGTTCGGTGGGATACGCTCGTCGACAAAACAGGCATTCATCTGACGGATACACATTTTTGTTTATATTCATATCTGAACTTATAAATAAAATACATCATTTATTTAAAAAAAATCGATCGCAATTAAATCTATTACCACATGTATAAAGGGAAATATAATTATAACAAATATTTCACACATGCACTACAGAGGCTCAATAAAAGGCATTCCTTTGTCACAACGATGAAACATTTTGTATAGAATTAAAAAAAAACTACTAAGGCGGGACAACTGTTTCGTTGAAAGATTTAAGATGGCGGTTCCTTGAAGTACGGAATAGGATTGTTCAGATGCCATCGTTCAAAGAAAGTCCTTTGTCTCAGTCTCAGTAATATGTCATTTTGTGTTTACATTGATGTTGATTTCGATAAGTAACCATTTGGAACGTGTGTGGTGCTCGGAGCAAGCCGCCCATTTTTATTTTGGCGTGAAATTATAGAATGTTCCACAGATTAAAAAAATACAGTTTTATAGATTTTTATTTTTGAACAATATTTTTTCTTTTTAAGTACATAAATGACATTACATTACAAATATTATTTAACTTAATTTAATTATGATGATTCTTTGATGTTCAACGATTAGCAATTAGATTTAGGATTACAAAAATATTGTATTCTATACTACGTTCTGTACTTACGGTTAAACAAAATTAAAATTAGTATATCAAAATATGAAGTACATAATTTTTTAATATTATTGTTTTTCTTTCCGCAGGTATGTTTTTTGGTGGTCCTTGATAGTAAATCAAGTAAGTTATGTATATATCTGTATATATATATATATATATATATATATATATATATATATATATATATATACATATATATATCTCAATAAAAAATAAGTTAATTAATAATTTTCCGGCGTCTGTATTTCCGTCTGTATATAATCTAGGCTTTTCTACGGCTTCTCCAATATTTATCAGGAGGTAATTGTTGGTCAAGAACTGGTTATAATAAGTTAATAAGTAAATAATTATTGTCGGCTTACTTTAATCTTTTTTTATTCTACAGTACCTAATATAAGAGACATTTACCACTTTGCGCATTGATTTATATATTACACATTTTATCATACATTTATTGTTGTTCTATAACTCCATAGTCTTTATAATTTTATTTGATTCTTGTTGAAACCGACTCCGCTATATTTTGAATATTTATTTGTTAAGTATTTCGTAACTAAAAAATGTGTATAAAGATACTTAAAAGAAAGGTTTTCCTTAAATTTTGACATAAGAAGGTATCTTTTAACACAACTTTTCGGGTGGTAGGACATCCTTTTCTGCCACCATCGTACCTCGCTGTCACTTATTTCTGCCGTAGGCATTAGTGCGTGCACTTTTGTGCTCCAATCTAAAGGGAATAAGAAAAATAACCAAGAATACGTGTTACAAGCGAGCTCACGGTCTACCTGATGGTAAGTGGATGCCGTGGCACATATAAATCTACATTTATCCTCAAGAAATAAAATGCAGATGCATTGTCACCCCTGAGGACTGATGTGGAATGCCGTCCTTTCAGTAAAAGGGTCTTCGGTTCTCTATACTCACCATACGAAACACAGTAGCATGAAACTGCTATTTTAGGCTGGTGTTCTGTGAGAGCGTAGTAAGGCTCATTCGAGCTAGAATCACAATATATCTGCAGAGTGGCTCAACTACGTATAAAAAATCTTAATTCTCTGTGGTCGAGATGCACCCGTAGCCTTCGCAATCTGCTTAGTTAGTCTAGTGATCGTCAACGCGGTTCCTGATTATTAGGTCCTGGGTTTGAATCCCGGGTTAGACCAAAGTCGGTTTTTTGGGTGCCCGAAGTCAGGAAGTTGGCGATGTGAAGTTGCCGTTCTTCGGAAAGCACGTAAAGCCGTTGGTCCTGACTCCTGAGCCTGTTCTATCTCCGGTCGTGTGAATAACCGTCCTATTGGACTGTAAGAGTGAATGTATACACAGTGCACAGGTGCATGTGCATACACGGGACTATGATCCTGGCCTTTGCAGTCTCCGTTGAGGCTATCTGCCGTGACCGCAATTCGGTCTGGAGGACAATATTATTGTAGCTTTCGCCTTCGTATTGTTTACTGACTTTAAAGGTTCCAAGTATCACGTGTATGCATATACGCGGTAGAACCACGTTGCAGCTATATTATGGTTGTAGAATGAATGTGTCGGCTCGACCGGGGACGGACCTCGCTCTCACAGAATACCAGCGTAAAATAGCAGCTTAATGCTGCTGTGTTTCATATAGTGAGTGTAGAGAACTGGAGACCCGTTTTACTGGAATCGAGGCATTCCATCTTAGTCCTCAAGGATGACAACGCATCTCCATTTTGATTCTTAATCGAGGTTAAATGTAGATGTCTATTGGCCACAGATTCGCTTACCATCAGGTAGACTGTGAGCTCGTTTGTCACCCTAATCCTACAAAAAATTATAAGTTTATTTGTCCCTAATTTAAAAAATAAAACTCACTCAATTTAAACTCAACGAAGATATAAGGTACTTTGAATAATAGACCTCGCGTAAATAAATTGTAAATAAAATGACATTGTTTATCGGGATGTTAATAATAAAACGCTTTCTAGAATTTTTGAAATTGTCGCTGTAACTAAATGGGATTTTAAGAACTTTCCAGAAACTACCAATTTTCCGTTCACGTTTCAACTATCAAATGGCTGGAAACAAAGTGCTATGAATTTCGAATAAAAAGAATATTCGCAATAAAAACTCCAGGTGCGTGCAACGAAACGCGATATGCGATGTAGTAAAAAATTAATTCAGTCCTCGTTCGACTCGGTAATAAATCTAAGTTTTACGATTATCGGCGGAATTGCGAAAGGATGTCAATATTTTCTTATATTACTCTATTATTTACGTGGTAAAGCCAAGCTACAGCTATATATAGATCTTTTTTTTAATGAAAACGAGGCATTCGATTTTAGTCCTCACGGGTGACAACGTATCTACATTTTCATTCGTTATCGAGGATAGATGTAGATGTCTGTGGTTCACAGTAACCATTTAACATCAGGTGGACTGTGTGCTTGTTTCCAACCTTAATACTATAAAAAAATATTGTTGTAGCACGAATGGGTACCACGCCCCCACGGGATACCAGCGTAAAAAGTCTGCTGAATCCTCCTGTGTGTGAAGTGAGTGTGAAGAAACCGGTAATTCGTCTTAGTTCTCAGTGACAACGCATCTGCATTTTGATTCTTCATCGAGGATAAATGTAGATGTCGGGCCACAGCATTCATTTACCATCAGGTGGACTTGTATGCTCGTATGTCACCCTTATTCTATACAAAAATATATCTATTTAGGGTCTAGATGGAATTTCAGAAGGTAAAGTAATACAAAGATACTAAGTACATTGCTCAAGTAAGAATTTGTCGTCACGACGTAGTGAATAAAAATGGAGGTTGACAACGACATTTTAATTACTAATATTGAAACAATATAACAATTCATTCGTTACAACTTGGGTTGGCACAACCGCAGTTTTTTTATTTTTAGTCGTTATTAGGAAGATGTTACTGCCCATCTCCTGATTTGCAGTAGAGGATTTGATGAGACTAAATAAAGAACATAGGATAAAGATACTCGTAAAGGTTATCATATTAATTTCAATAAAATGCTGTTATGGTAGCAGAATTTACTAATATAACAACAACGTTTATACTCAATGTGACGAAGTTTGTCTAGTTTGTCTTTCTAAACTCTTTAACCTTACCTAGCAGAGGGAATGTCGAATACGCGCGATATTGCTTTGTCCTTAAGTAAAGATTTAAAATTAGGGAACAAGATCAATTTTTGGATCTATAATATAAGACTTTTCCGTGGTGGAGTCATGCTTGAGCAATATCATGGTTTTAGCACGAATGGATCAGCTCGATCGGAGTAGGGCCACGCTCGCACAGACTACCAACGTCAAATAGCAGCTTAATGCAGAGAACCGGAGACCCTTTTTACTGGAAACGAGGCATTACATTAAACACATGGGTGACAATGCATGCGCATTACTCTTAATCGAGGATAAATGTCGATATCTATGGACCACAATATCCACCTACCAGCAGGTGGTTATGTGTGCTCGTTTGTCAGCCTTATTCTATAAAAAGAGGTCTTTATTTAAAAAAAAGACGTATGACAAACCTAATTACAGCCCATCGAAATAAAACTACTGAACATAGGCCCTCCATCATAGCTTTAGAAATAGATTTTAAGTGCGTACCGTTTTTCCTAACAGCCATTGACTTCAAATAAGACACGTCACGATTGCAAAAGCGCGGGAAATATTTTTTTTAATATGTCATCGGCCTCAATTTAAGTCATAAAAACCAAAGCTATCGCTTCCGTGAAAGCAACCATCAAAGATGGCCTCCTATAAAGCAAGGGATCATGTTTCGCGACCGCAATGACGATCACTGGAGAATGTGTCTCAGAAATTGTGCGATAATGAGGACATCCACGACTTTTTCTGCCACCAAGGCGGCGCTGCGGTGAAATATTTTAGAGATTTTATGGATGCAAATAGAAATCATTAGAAAAATATAAAAGTTAATATTTCTTTCTAAAATGTTAATTATATTTTAAATTAATTTCATTTAAATGATAAACCAAACTGCCGTTGGAGTAGGCGTGTCATAGAGTGGTGACCGCGTTTGGGTGAACGTAGTGGGACACCCTCTGGCTAGATGGAGCGACGATCTGCGCAAGGCGGCTGGCAGCAACAGTATGCGTGAAGCCGAAGATCGGGCTAAATGACGCTTGGGAGAGGCCTATGTCCAGCTGTGGACTGCCGCAGACTGATGATTATGTTGATGACGATGAAGCATAATTGAAAATTCTATTGACTAGTTGTTGTTGTTGAAACGATTAGCCAATAAAGGCAGGCAAATTTCTTATACCATACAGCCTTGTCTGATGAGAATTTTGTTCAAACTGGAATATATTTCATTCCTGACTTCCTGCAGTGGTACGACCGAATAAAAATTGTTCAGGATTTCAAACTTTACAATTTTATTTATATTTCATTTGTAGACGCAAGAAAAATATAACTAGAAAAATTTGTTTGCGAGTTCGCCTTTGTACTTTATGTATGCAGAAGTAAGTGGAAAAGTCGGTAAGGGATACCATAGACGGAAATTTATCTACTAAATTGGCGATATTTTGAAGATTTGCCCTTCTTTGACGAGTATATAAACGTAGGTAGGTAATTAGGTATATGGACGTGAAAGTGGCGACTGAGTTTCAGAATCACAGAAAATTTCGCAATCTCTGCATACCCCTCTTCGTGACAAGGGTGATGCTTATACCTATCTCAAATATTGCCTCACAGCATTTGCATTTTTTTTTATTTTTAGTCTATATTAGGAAGACGCTGCTGTCCATCTCCTAATTTGTTTCCCTCTGTAGTTTTAGTAAAAAAAGTGATACACACTCTGTAAAAACTAGGAATAAACAAACTAGTGACACCAGTTTCTCGACTCCATAGAGTCAGTAGTCATTCACCATTCTTGAGCAATGTATACGCTATTACAACAAAGCCCCAGAAAATATCTCTCTATTACCAAATTTAAATATTTAATTAAACAAAAACTATATAAAAAGGGTTATTATATAAAAAATACATGGTTAATAATAACCCCTGGGAATGAGGTGGTGGTTTCCAAGCTGTTTCTAAAATAAATTTCGTAGATATTTTGTGACCATTTTGTAAAAATGGTCACAAAATATCTACGAAATTGTAAAATTATTTTTAAAAAAATTTACTGCTGGGTTTCTTGCTAGTTCTTTCAAGGACAGAGGTTTTTTTTTCGAAGCAGTGGTAAAGTAAAAAATTACTTTCAATAAGGATTACAACGTGTAATCTATATTGAATAAAAGATTATTCTATTCAATTTTATTCTGTCGCCTCTTATGACATCCACGGGATGATATGGTGTAGTGGATATTCTTACACCGCTACCAACAGGCACTGTTGTTTATGTAATGTTAACACACTATAACGATCCAACTTTAACTACCCAACAAGGTACATTGTTGATAGCTCTTGTATTAGAAGCAACACGTCTAGATTTGAGATTATCCAACTGCCAGCACTTTCGCGACTTTCACTTTGTGAGGGGTTAGAGTTACGTTTGTTCTTAGACGTATAATTGTTCTGTCAATTGGAAACGAGGCACGTACTCGACGCAAATCACTCGAGATAAATACGGATAGCAGATACCTACATAGTATATATATTGTTTTTCATTTGTTCATTACAGCCTTTCTAAACTCCACTGCCGAATATATACGCCTCTCCTGTTGATTGCCTCTGTCATGTTGCTACGCTTGGCGGGTAAACAACCGCAGTTTTTTTATCATGCTGTTGCCGTTGTCCTGTTTTTTGAAGTGAAAACCTCTTTAGCGGCGCTGTACACTTTTTTGTAATGGGTAAAAATGTTAAACTCGCCTCAGGACACGTGACCCTGATCGAAAATTCGTAAGACGGTTGGAGAGAGAGAAACAGCCTGTGCGACGTAGGAGAGGAAGTATCCCCTCTCTTTCTACGACGCGGCGAAAATGTATGCCTGCGCCTGCTGTTCCGTTTAGGCGGCGCAGGGCGCTTGCGCGAATGTTCGTTTGTGATAATTAAAACAATTCGTGCAAAATTATGCCCTAATCATTCCAAAATATCAAAAATGCACAACGTTAATATTCAAGTTTTCACTTCTGCCGGCACTCACGGAGTGCAACCCGTCGTTTTTTTTATTTCCTTCTCTCGTCTTTTACGGAAAAGAGATTATATGGAGGAGGAGGAGTAGGGTACTGGATTCTCTTACGTCTTCTTGCATCGATCACCAGCATGAAATGGCAGCATAATAGACGGCTTCATGTTGCAGTGGTTTTGCAATGAGTTGCGACGCTGAGGGTTGCGGGTTTGAGTACCGCATGGAACAAGTATTTATATAGCCTAGAAATAGTTATTCCGGGGCTGGATGTTTGTCCTTGTGTAATTTATGTATGTAAACTGCCTCCACGAAACAGGAGGATATCATCCTAGAGGGGAAACGTTTTTTTGAAAAAAACATACTGTTTTTGATTCAGCACGGCCACCTTGTGGAATTTATTGTCATTTGTGACGTTTCTAAACTGATGTAACTTCTGGACCTATAACAAGAAGTGTGTCTACTTTTATTATATATATGTTATATAATGACCATCAACTCGCCAGCAATATTATAAATTACGGTGTTCCTATTCTATAAAAAATGAAAGGCGGTGAGCCGCGCAATAGTTTGCCTCTTCCACTATTAAAATTCAGTAAATTTTAACAAAATCGATACCTAGTAGGGTGCCTTCATAATGCTGCAGAAAGCTCTTATATCCTCATTTTTTTTAAATAAAGCAATCAGAAAATCGGTAAGATTCGAGAAAATTACGTGGACACTGGAAATTCCCAATCACGTTCTCTCTAACTATTCTAATGCTTCCCATGGTTCTTCATCTCTTTTCTTTAGTATATTCGTCTCTATCTAACGCCCTGCACAACAATCATCTTGGAATACCAGTATAGTTATGACAGGCCACTCATCCTAGCGATAATACTATTGTAGGCTATTGTCTTAATAGACAACTCGCTGGTTGTATAGAGTTTGTGTCTATGTATGTATGATGGTTCCATGTGACATGGTAATCAAGAAATAAGTTAAGTGGTTTGACGTTAGTACGCTTTATCTTCAGCATATCGACCTAGGGCTAGATTTTTATACGCAGAGCCATGCTGCAGTTATATTAGTAGTATAGTTGTAGCACCAATGGGTCTGTTCAAACGGGGAGTGTCTACGCTCTCACAGAATACCAGCGTAAAATAGCAGCTTAATGCTGATGTGTTTCGTATGGTGAGTGCAGAGAACCGGATACCTTTTTTATTTGAAACGAGGCATTCCATGTTAGTCCTCACGGGTGACAACGCATCTGCATTTTGATTCGTAATCGAGGATAAACGTAAATGTCTATGGGCCAGAGCAACCACTTACCATTAGGTGGACTGTGTGCTCGTTTGTCACCCTATCCTATAAAATAAAGATTATGAGTACCATTAATCGACAAGCATGTATGCGTAGGTGTATGGATGTAAAGGAGGCGAGAGAGGTGTGTCAGGATCATGCCAAGAGGAAGTTTGTAGTCTCTGCCTACTACTACACTATGAGTGTAATGTTGTTATGCTTTATAATTAGGTTTTCAATAAGTTATTTCAGTGCGGTCTACCATCTTCAGGTTTACAAACACTTATCATCAATTGGAAGAGCATTCAAATACTGGTTTGTAATAATTAAAATTTTGAATACAAAAATATAATTTATAAATAAATGCGAACTCCAAAGATCTAAAAAAATATGTCTACATTCTAGCTTTAGAAATGTACACTAAGATACAATAAAGAATTAAAGCGTCGTGGTTTCAGAAGTTATTGTGTGGACATTAACAGCAAAAGGCATAACGCAAGCAACTAAAGTTTAACGAAAAAAATCATATATTAAAAAAAGAATCATTAAAATCGATTAACAAATGACAATGGTAACATACATCATCATCATCAATGTAGTCTAAGTGCAGCTAATGGTTGACTACCTCGTTAGTTGAGTGGTCGTAAACGCAACTGCCGATCATGAGGTCCCAGGTTCGAATCCCGGGTCGGTAAAAAAATTAGTTATTGCGTTTTTTCCTCAAGACATTCTTAGTAGCTGTTCGGAGTCAGGAAGTTGGCGATGCTTCACCCCCGTGCCTCGGAAAGCACGTAAAGCTGTTGGTCCTGCGCCTGATCTCTCTCCGGTCGTGTGGGTTTATCGTCCCATCGGACCATTGGAGTGAGGGAAAAGAGAGTACGCCTGTGCTTGCGCATACACTTTGGCACTATAATCCTGTCCTGCGCCGATGGCTGGTCTCCGTTGAGGCTAGCCGCAGTGACCGAAATTAGGTCTGGAGAACATTATAGTTAAAGCGTGGATGGGTCAGCTCGACCGGGGACAACGCTGTGTTTCGTGTGGTGGGTGTAGAAAACAGCAGACCCTTTTTTAAACTTCTAAACTTTACTTTTAAAGCATTACATAAAACTAATATAAAATGAATTCAAACTGTTCCATTTGTACCATGATTGACTCAAATTAAGTTAAGACGTGAAAAATTTTTAAACGACACTTTTTTTTTAATTTCTCGAAACCGGGCCTAGCGTAGTCACGTGTACACCGTCTTCCGTTCAGAAGACTGTGATCAATTGTATCATTACATTACATAAGATACGCCTCCTATCCATTGAGCTTCCTCCGTCACGTGTGGACAGTTCACGTGTTATTGGATAAGTGCGAGATTTTGATTTGCTGTGATAAAGATATAAGCTAAAAAGATAAAAGCGAAAGTAAACTAACGACAGCGTTTCTTTTTAGGGTTCCGTAGTAAACTAGGAACCCTTATAGTTTCGCCATGTCTGTCTGTCCGTCTGTCCGTCCTCGCTTTAATCTCTGTGACCGTTAGCACTAGAAAGCTGAAATTTGTTACCAATATGTGTATCAATCACGCCGACAAGTTCGCTTCACCATCTTAGGCTACATCACCACTTACCTTCTATTGGTGGGATTGTAGTTAAGCGCCGGCTTAGACTCGTTTAAAAAAAATATTTATAAAAAATTCCGCTAGGTTTCTTGCTGGTTTTTCTTAGGACAGAGGTTTTTTTTTCCGAACCAGTAATAAAAGTACAAAAAAAAACAAATGATTTTCAATTAGGTAGGTGAGGGTAATATGGTCGCCTTCAGCTTGGCCGCCCTATGAAACCAAAACTAAGAGGAGGGGAGAGACAAAAACACAGTGTCATATACTATAACTAATATATTAAGAAAACTATACCAAACAAGCTTTGGCAATAATTAGCAACACTTCAAAAAATCAACTTAAAAAACCTAACTACGCTACACAACACTAAAATCGATTTTAATATTTATTATAATTTCGCTGCTTTCTCGACGCCATTTTGATACTTTATTATTTGGTTGACCGATAAAGAGCTATCGTAACATAGAACCTTCTATGCAAACAAGGCTGTACTCTTGGGTTTATAAAAAAGTGGTTGACTATATTAACCTCACTTACTATAGGAATTACTTGTTCCCATACAATTCCCTTAACCTCGTCTTGATTGTGATTGTGATCAGTGATTGTTACGCTCGCCTACCGCATAGAATTCCCTCGCGACCAACAACACTAATACAATTTAGCTTTTATTAAAAGTCATTGCACATGAATTGGCAAAGATCATAAAACTACTACTTGAGAGTTGTAAAATACAATATCCATTGAACGTTATGAAGTCATTTTTGTTAGCTTCATGAATGCATCAAAGAGGAATGTTTGTAATGTATGAGAAAATCTGTTTTTGTTTGATGAAAACGCTTTCACAGAATACCACCGAAAAATAACAGCTCAACGCTGCTGTAATTCGCAAGGTCGGTGTAGGGAGCTGGATGCCATTTTTACTGGAAAGAAGGCATTCCATCTTAGTCCTCAAGGATGACAATGCATCTGCATTTTAATTTTTCATTAAAGAAAGATAAAAGTTGATTAAACTCAAAAAAAGTGGAAGTCTGTCAGGGCAAGGTCTGGATGGAGGATGAGGAAGTGTCCACTTTTAGCTCTTCTAATTTTAAGAACTGCCGACGTCCTAAAATCAATTTGACTTCTTTAATAAAACTAAATGTTTTAATGAAACTTCTTTAATTTACCGATTTGCCCCAAATGATCTGATATTGTTTGGACACTTACTGCAAAATTCGACGCTAGCTTTAGCGTATATTAAAACGAATCGACTTCCACTATCGCCTTCAGTACGTCATAGTGTATCGTATAGTCAGTGAGTGTAGAGAACCGGAGATTCCTTTTACTGGAAACGAGGCATTCATAGATTGATGATTCTATGGGCCGCAGCATCTGCTTACCATTAGGTTGCCTGTGTGCTTATTTGTCACCCTTATTTTTTCAACACGGTCGCGAAATTCATTAGTGAGGTTAAAAGTTTGCGAACGTAAGCAATTGAACCAATAACGCACAGTTCGTTCTTTAGTAATGCTAGGTCCGTCATACGTATTGTTTCTACGTCGGAACTAATAACTTAAAAAAACACGAGTTTTATTGGGTTGGTACCATGTTTATAAATATAGTGATAGTGTAGGAAAAATAAAACACTACGAAACAATTTAATAAATGATTTTGAAAAAGTAATAACATACAAATTTATTTGACCCTGGTACAAGTCACCTATTACTTTGAACATTAACAATCCACAAAATTCCCTCGCTAAACTTTTTACATAGATTGCCTCATATGAGATATTTTGCCATAGCAACACTTGACAAGCGGGCTGGAAACGATAGTTTTTTTATAATCGTTATTTGTTATCAGAAAGATGCTGAGGCCCATTTTCGTTTTCCTCGGTCGCCTGTTACGATCCCAACGGGACGATACGGGATATTGCGTATTCTTTCACCGCCACTACACGTTTAACAATTCAAATTAACAATTATTGACTATCATTCGTGCCAGCAGACATCGGAATGAATGATTTAATTCAATATAGATTATTGCATAATTCTTATTGAAAGTAATTTTTTTTAATTCACTGATTCGGTAAATACCCATGTCCTGGGAAGAACTAGTAAGAAACCCAGCTGACCTTTTTAGGGTTCCGTAGTCACTAGGAACCCTTATAGTTTCGCCATGTCTGTCTATCCGTCTGTCCGTCCTCGCTTAATCTCTGTGACCGTTAGCACTAGAAAGCTGAAATTTGGTACCAATACGAGTATGTGTATCAATCACGTCGACAATGTGGTAAAATAAAAATTGGAAAAAATGTTTTATTAGGGTAGCCCTCCTATATGTAAAGTGGGAAGTGATGTTTTTTTTAATTTCAACCCTAACGTGTGATATATTGTTGGAAAGGTATTTAAAAATGAATAGGGGTTTACTAAAATCATTTTTTGATAATGTCAATAACTTCGGAAATAATCGCTCCAAAAGTAAAAAACAATGTGTCCCCCCCCTCTAACTTTTGAACCATAAGTTTAGAAAATATGAAAAAAATCTGAAAGTAGAACTTTATAAGGACTTTCTAGGAAAATCATTTTGAACTTGGATGGTAACAACAGTACCCACTACCGCGAGCAGTTGCAGGAGCGCGGAGCGCTGCTGGAGCGCGAGCTTAATAGATACCCACCTTTAAACTCATAAGTGGGAACACTTATTGTGACGGACGGGAAACTACTGGCCGGTTTTTTTAAACATATTTCAATTCACAATAATTTTGTTTGTACAATTTTTAAATGATTTTTATAGAACCAGCATGGTGGCGATCACCTCATTCCCAGGGGTTATATTTTTAATTTATGTATCCTTTAATAATTACAATTACTCTTTTTGAACTATTTGTCTTTAATAAAATATTTAAACTTGTTTAATGAAATTTTTCGTACATTTTCTAGGATTTCACTATAAATGAATTAATAATTCAACATTGAACCTGCATTACTCACGTATTGTGAAACTCACGTCGATTTAAAGCCAAAATTCCATTAAAAGCTAAAGTGTAGAATACTAAATTCTGTACAAAACCTTGTGTAAATCAGCTTATAATTAACCATATCTGTGCGTCCATCACTCGTCCGCCAGGGGGCGGTACTTCTCATTATTATGAGGTGGAGATCTCACGTAATGAGCCACCGATTAACGTATGGGGACGTTTTTATTTTAAGATTGTTTTAAGGCCAATTTGGACAAAAATACGACGATTTTGACGCTCGAGAATTGATACCACTTGTTATATCTTATTACAAGAAGCATTAACACTCAGAAAAAAAATGCGCATACGTTACTTTTTTTATAGAATAAAGGTGACAAACCAGCACACAGGCTACCTGATGGTAAGTGGATGCTGAGGCCCATAGACAATCTACATTTACCCGCGATTTAGATCCCAAATGCAGTTACGTTGTCACCCTTGAGGACTAAGATGAAATGCCTCGTTTCCAGTAAAAAGGGTCTCCGGTTCTCTACACTCACCATTCAAAACACATCGGCATTAAGTTGCTATAATTAAACGATGGTATTCTGAGAGGGCGAGGTCTTTCCCTAGTGGAGCCAATCCATTTGTGCTACAACCACGATATACCTGTAGCATGGTTCTGCCGCGAAATACTCAATTAAATACTTCATTGAATGGATTTTTAAAAGACATACCAGGCGGTCCCATAATGAACTGGCCTGATATAGTTTATCGTGCACTTAATATAAGAAACATGCATCGACATGAAATGCTTAGTCTTTGTTTAACAGGCATTTGAATAACGAGAGTCGCGTATTTTTTCAAAATGTCGAAAACTGAGTATCGAAGTGGCATAAAGTTTCTGTTTAAAGAAGGTTTATCCCCTGCCCAAATAAAAGAACGATTGGATGGCGTGTATAAGGAGTCTGCCCCCTCCTATAGCACAGTGAAAAATTGGGTGAAAGAATTTCGCCTCGGGAGAGAAACCGTCGAAGACTTTGGCCACGACGGTCGACCTGTGGAAGTGCTCACTCCCGAAACGATTGCTCTTATCGAAGAGGAGGTTCTGAGTGACTGCCGTTTGAAGATTAGAGAAATTTCAGCAAGGCTTGGGCTCTCTAAGAGTACCGTTCATCGCGCGATCCATGAACATCTTCACATGAAAAAAGTGAGTGCAAGATGGGTACCGAAACTTCTTTCAGCGGTACAGAGACAGGAAAGAGTGCGCTGCGCTTCGGACTTTTTGGATCTTTGTGGCGAAAATTCAAAGACTGTGATCGAGGGGCTAGTGACTGGTGATGAAACTATGATATTGTATTATGATCCACAAAGCAAGCGCGAGTCAATGGAATGGCGTTATAAGGGTGAAAAGCCCCCTAGAAAGGCAAAGGTGCAACAATCGACTAAAAAACTGATGTGCACAATATTTTGGGATTTTCAAGGCATTTTGATAGCGGATTTTAAAGAACGTAATACAGTCGTGAACGGATAAGATAAAGGAAAAACGAAGAGGCAAGCTGTCTAAAGGTGTCCTGTTGCTCCATGACAACGCCCCTGTTCATACCGCTGGTGTTTCGAAGGATGCAGTTCGTCAATGCGGGTTCACAGAAGTACAACATCCACCTTACAGTCCAGACATGGCCCCGTCCGACTATTATTTATTTCCAAATTTAAAGCGGGACTTAAGAGGAAGAAAATTTTCAAGCGATGAAGAGTTGCAGGCGGCCGTCTTCAGTCATTTTGAGGATAAAAAATGTGATTATTTTTATAAAGGTTTAGAGATGTTGATTCACAGATGTCAGAAGTGTGTTAGTATTCATGGTGATTATATTGAAAAATAAAATTGGTTTGGTTTCATTTCCTTCATTGGTTCATAGTTAGGCCAATTCATTATGGGACCGCCTACGTACTTTCTGCATTCAACAACTGTCGGAAGGTGTAAAGAGCCCCATTCAAAGATTTAAAGAATCGATACGCGAGGAACTTGCCGTCAGATACCGCACTTAATTACTCGCCCGAGGCACTCGCTTCTTACTGAGAATTTTCGCGGTGTTCATTGGACAACGATAAACATACTTAAATCTTAAAAGTACCTTAAACGTTTTGACAGAGGCGACATATACCGAAAAATGTTGGAATTTATTCCACCTTGTAACAAAACAGTTTTTCAGTGATAGTCTCGGCTTTGGTGTGTGGTTCAAGAAGAGTCTCAGGTGGTAGAGCCATGTTACAGCGACGAGTATATGATAGTTGTAACATGAATAAGTCGGCTCGAACGGGAAAGGACCACGCTCTTACAGAATATCAGCTTAAAGCGCTATCCCGGGTCGAGCGGAAAAAATCAATTATTGAGTTTTTCAGTCAAGAAATTCTGAGTACCTGCCCGGAGTAAGGAAGTTGGCGGTGTCTAAACAAAAAAGCTCGTAAAGCCGTTGATGTCGCCTGATCTCTCTCTGGTTGTGTTGGTTTGCCGTTCCATCGGACCATGAGAGTAAGGGAATAGAGTGCGCCAGTGCTTGCGCATACACTCGTGCACCCTGTCCTGCGCCGATGGCTAGTCTACGTTGAGACTGGTCGCCGTAATCGAAATTCGGTCTGGAGAACATTATTTATAAAAATATTTCCCCGAAACCGTAGTGCATATATTCTTTGCCGAAACTTCTTTTTTGAAACAGATTTCAGTTTAATAAAAAATTTATTACTTTGCAATAAAAAATTTATTATATTTTAGTTTTAACCTACGAGTAAATCTGATTATATACTTACTATTTTCTGTAATAGGATTATTCATACGTGGTAGAGCCATGCTGCAGTTATATTAGTAGTATGGTTGTAGCACGAATGGGTCGGCTCGACCGGGGAAGGACCACGCTCTCACAGAATACCAGCGTGAAATAGTAGCTTAATGCTGCTGTATTTTGTATGGTGAGTGTAGAGAACCGGAGACCCTTTTTACTGTAAACGAGGCATTCCATCTTAGTCCTCACGGGTGACAACGCATCTGCATTTTGATTCGTAATCGAGGATAGATGTAGATGCTTATGGGCCACAGCAACCACTTACCATCAGGTGGACTGTGTGCTCGTTTGTCACCCTATCCTATAAAAAAATGCCTTCAGTCAATTCTATGTGTGTTTTTTTTAAATATTTACGTGATAAACGAACTTGCAATCCACCTGGCTGTAGATGTGGCTACTGTAGCCCACAGACACCCACAGTTTACTTTAAACACGACATGTAGGTTTGTTACATCCACGCTTGATTTCTTAGAGGCAGATTACATGCATAAGTTGCACAATGACATACATACATTGTTATAGAAGAGGCGGAAAACGAGCATACAGCTCACCTGATCGTAAGTGACCAACTGTCCATGAACAACTGCACAACCAGGGAAATCGCAGATGCGTTGTCGGCCTTTTAAAAAAGAGTAAGCTTTTTTCTTGACGTTCCTTAAGTCGTATCGATTCAGAAAAATCTCTGGTGGTAGTCGACTCCACAAGGAAGTTGTGCGAGGAAGAAAACTTCTTCTAAATCGCACAGTAGTGAACCGCCAATCACCCAGACGATATGGATGCTATGGCGAGTTTAATCTATACTACATCCATATTATATTTAAAACCACGAGTTACCAAGGTCTACTGGATGAAAGTTTGTCTGTATATCCTCGATGGCCAGTATGTACACGTATCACAAAAATAACCATAAAAAATATTCTCTACATCTCTCCATCAGAAGCTTTTATTTTTTTCTTGAGACATTGTCATTGGTCTTCCAGCCAAATACTAATCCGTCGTATCGTCTCCCGGCTGATGATAATTTTAACCATCAAAGCATACTTGCTTTCAACAGGTCTGTAACCCGTGTCAAGCATCTAGAATCCTAGTTGTCCACATTCCAGGCACGCATAAAAATAAAAAATAAATTCGTTAATCCTTATTTTGTTATTTATATTAGTACCAGTTACTCGACTCTACTGAGTCAGGAATTAATTCTTGTGACGATGTATACCCTTTTACAACAAAATTTCGGAAGATATACAAAATTTGACCTACACAAAGTTCAAAAAATGTATTAAACTAAGTTTGAATATAAAGGGTTATTATAATATTAAGGAATTTATGGATGATAATAACCCCTGGGAAGGGTGAGCTAGCAAGCTATTTCTAATTTGTTTTGTTGTCAATTGTAACATATAATCATTTACACTGACGAATCATACGTCGATAGTTCCCATGCGTCTCACCATGCTTGGACAGACGGTTCCACCAAGGGCATTAAAAAACCTGTATCTAAAGGTAGCCGCTTAGTCATAGTGCATGCGCGTGGCGATGCAGGTTTTGTGCCGAATGTTTTACTGACGTTTAAAGCCGGTACAAAAAGCGGCGACTACCATGACAATATGAATTCTGAAAATTACGAGCGGTGGCTCCGTACTCAACTGATACCAAATTTACCGCCTAATTCAGTCGTGGTAGTCGATAATGCATCGTACTACAATAAACAACTCGATGCTGCACCAACGTCCAATTCAAAGAAAGCAGACATGCAAACCTGGCTTCGTCAAAAAGGTATTGAATTTGAAGAGACCATGCTAAAGCCGGAGTTGTACAACTTAATAAAAAAATGCAAAGATAAATTTAAAAAATTTAATATCGATGCTATTTTGAACGAAGCAGGACATTCTGTACTTCGTTTGCCCCCATATCACCCGGACCCGAATCCTATTGAAATGGCCTGGTCCCAAATAAAAAGTTATGTTGCCTGTAAAAATGTAACTTGGAACCTGACACGTATAACTGAGTTGATTCATGAAAAAGTAAATTTAATGGGAGCAACAGAATGGGGGAAGCTATGCACGAAGGTAAAAGAAATAGAGGCTGATTACTGTAAAAGCGATCAAGTGGTGGACATGATGACAGAAACATTTGCTATCCACATAGGGGATCATGATTCCGACTCAGATGAGGATGGAAGCTCGAGTGACGACAGCGACGACGATGAAATGGCCACTTCTAGCACCAACACCGCGTCCTCATCTGGTTTTCACGTCACGCATGATGACTTAATGGAAGGAGTTTCAACATTACTTTAATTTTATTTCGATTAAACATTCTATAATACATAATTCAAACATGTTTTTAATTCATTTTATTGATATTTTATCTAATATATTTTTCAATGTTATAACTAATAAGAATAACAAATATATAGGTACGAAGCCACGACCCGCGAGCGAAAGCCTAGTTAAAAAATAAATTAATAGGCACATAACTT
The DNA here is from genome assembly GCA_036936625.1 of Parnassius smintheus behrii. Taxonomy (NCBI): domain Eukaryota; kingdom Metazoa; phylum Arthropoda; class Insecta; order Lepidoptera; family Papilionidae; genus Parnassius; species Parnassius smintheus. The sequence goes on from JAUPFT010000022.1 coordinate 41,006,952, forward strand.
TCGTGCGAGACTGTACCCATGCGCAAACACACTCCCACCACTTTCTTCCAGCGTTCTTTTTACGTGACGCGTGCTATACTTGATTGTAAACTGTTATTTTTTTAAATCCCACTGAGTGTCGTGCAGGTTCTTCACAGGACAGAGGTTTTTTACAGAATCAGTGATAAATATAAAGTGACTTTCAATAAGTGTTATTTATAATCTATAATAAAAAAAATAAATCTGTTTCTTTTTCTATTCCTTCCGATTGTTCTCTCTAAATAGAACTCCATTGGAGGCATCTATTCGGCAATAGTACGTGTATCGGTTTTAAAACCTTTCTAGCGCATACCTAGATTTTTAATAGAGTTATATTTACTCTTTTTATTGCAATGTACGCCTTGGGTGTTGTTAAAGAAGATAATGCGAAAGGCTAAATCGCTTGTTACCGTGTATTTAAAAAAAAAACTCAAAATAATACATAACAAAAATTGCAACCAAATCTGTTATATTGATTTTACAGCGTGCTTTATTTGAAACCAAATCCACAGGGTGTACGTCCAGTCATATATCAAAGTATCACCTTACGGAAGTTGTTAACGTGTTCTCACTCGTCTTGGACATTTACGAGAATTGCGTTAAAGAAAACCAATCAATATAATTAAATGAAGCGGAGCCCGTTATTTTGTACCAGTCCAATTTGAGTATTTATAATCTAAAAAGTCTATGACATCCCAGATGCTAGATTTGTAGTTTTGCTCGTAAATTGAGTACCTATTCAGACATCTTTTCGGTTAGTGGTCACGTAAAATAATGTATCACATAAAGAAAAAGACACTTCTTTGTGCGCATTGAAGGTAAAACTTTACTTTTAATGTGAAACTAAATATGCGTGTACTTTGCTACGAAAATTCAACATTAGGTTATTTCTAACTTCAAACTTTCATTTATATTTATGGGAAATAATTACAGTGATTTAAGATTTCTTGATCTTTTTCTTCATCAGTCCACTGTTGCATATAGGCCTCCCTTGTAAATGATATATTTGCTGGCTGGCATTTCTGAGTGCCAAAGTTATTTCACAGTATGCAATATAACTTCGATCATGCATAGGGAAGGGTAGATCTTCTACTGGGCATGGTGGTTAACCCGGAGTGCGCCTCTATCTATATTATATGCTATATTATATGAAGTGCCGTTCAGAAACTTCGATAGTGTGATGTAGACTTCGGATACTATTTGGTCGCAACTCTCTAAGCTACATGTAGTCTTTCGACAATACATCGGAATGTAGCGGTGTACTCTTCCTTGTTCTAAAACCTACTTAGAGATAAGAGCTATATTATGGTTGGTGGTTGTAGAATGAATGGGTCGGCCGGGGAAGGACAACGCTCTCAAAGAATAAAAAATAGCATAATACTGCTGTGTTTCGTATAGTGAGTGTAGAGATCCACAGACCCTTTTTTACTGGAAAAGAGCCATTACATATGGGTCCTCAGGGGTGACAACGCACCTGCGTTTTGGTTCTTAATTGAGGATAGATGTAGATGTCCATGGGCCACAGCATCCACTTACTATCAGGTGGACTGTATACTCATTTATAACCATTATTCTATAAAAAGAATCCTGCAATACAATCCTTATTTTCTTTGCCAAATAGTACAAAAATAAACAATACATCTGAGGTAAATTATATCTTTTGACTTACAAAATGCCCTTGGGACATTTCAATGAAATATATGTAGAATGTCTGCGTTGTCAGAAGATGAGTTGATTTCATTTTATTTATAAAACGTAACGATGTCTCATCGGAACGAAACAAAAATAAAATACGGCCTTAATGTCTAGATGTATTTTTGTCATCAACGTGATTTATACTTGGGAATAGAAAGATTGCCTATTATTATAATATAATATGTAGGTATGTATAAGTTAAATTTCAATTTTCAGTTATAAATTACAAGCTTTTTCAACCGACTTCAAAAAAGTTCTTAATTCGACTGTATTTTTTCAATATGTTACCTTAAAACTTTTTTCTAGGTGATCCGAATATGATGCTTCTTTTTTTATTTGAAAACTGGTGCTTCTCATTTGGTTTCATATAAATTTTATCCTGACTCGTAGATTTTGGGTTATCCTTAATAATGTGTATTTAATTGACTTCGACTACATTGCTGATGTTTTCATTCTATTTATATATAATTTTTATAGGATGGGTGACAAACGAGCACACAGTCCACCTGATGGCAAGTAGTTGCTGTGGCCCATAGACATCTACATCTATCCTCGATTACGAATCAAAGTGCGGATGCATTGTCACCCGTGAGGACTAAGATGGAATGCCTCGTTTCCAGTAAAAAGGGTCTCCGGTTCCCTACACTCACCATATGAAACACAGCAGCATTAAGCTACTATTTGAATCTCTTACGCTGCTGTACTGTGAGAGCGTGGTCCTTCCCCGGTCGAACCAACCCATTCGTGCTACAATTATACTACTAATATAACTGCAGCATGGCTCTACCACGTAGGTTATTGTAGGGTAGTGTACGTATATAGGAAGGACGTTTGCGGACGTTGCGCGAAAATCTTCGCAACCCTCATGTGGTTGAAAACAAAAGAATGTGGATGTAAAATCAGTTCCTGTGGTGACCCAAACCAAGAGAGAGAATGACGGGTTTACTCTTGTTGAGAAGAGACGTCGGTCGAAACCCGTCTGTAACCAGCGTGGGAGTGCCAAAATAAACGCAAGCACAACTCTGCGTACTGTGGAGCCCACCATACAGCTCTACATCTCCCGTTTGGACAAAAGTACGTCGGGAGAAGACGTCCTGCGTTTCGTGGAAGAACGAAGCCGATGCCGCATAGAGGATCCGATCTCTTGACATTTGCAGCGTCTGGAGTCTAAGAGGTCCACGAACTTCAAATCCTACGTACTCCAAGTTCCTGCAAAATACAAAGAGACATTCCATGCTCCCGATTTCTGGCCCTCTGGGGCAGTGTTTCGCCGATACAGGGACGCGCCAAAGAAGAAAGTTCCCTAAATAGTGTTATATTTATATTTTATATATATTTTTAGATTAAGGTATATATTGCTATGGGCCAATGTTCTTAATTTTTAAGTCCTTGATGCCTGAAATAAAGTTATTGTATTGTATTGTATATACGTAGGTATTGAAGTCGGTTGTACAATTTTTTTAATTTTACTACTTGTAAAGACTTAATAATGAAAAAAGAGCCATACGGTCCACGTGACGATAAGTTTTTACAGCACCATCATAGTTCTCAGGCGTGAAAACGCGTTGGTATTTTGATTCTGAACTGAGGGTAAACGTCTACGCCTTATCCTATAAAAAAAAGAAACACTATGCTATATTCTGCTGTTGTACGTGTGTGCGACGCGTGTGTGTGCGTTGTTGTATTCCGGTATAGCCGGCCGATACATGCATGTTCGATTTTCAAATGCATGTGTCATCGACGAGTGGAGGATTTGAACGTACGGCATTTCTCCAAACGAATTTCGGTCTCGGCGGCCATTATCAATGGTGACTAGCCATCTGCGTTTGGCAGGATTGCAGTGCATAAGTGTGTCCGCAAGAACGAACGGAAAGAGATCAGGCACAGGACCAACGGATTTACGTGCTTTCCGAGGCACGGGAGTGAAAACATTGTTAACTTCCCGACTACTAGGATTGCCAGATCTCAAGAACAAAATATCTGGACAAATTTTGAAAATGTCGGGGGTTTTGACGTTGTTGTCGGGAGAAATAAATATTAAAAATAAAAAATTTATTTTTTAATTAAGAGGCCACAAAAATACTTTAAGCAAAACTAATTTAAATACACTTCATTTTTAAGTTGCCACATGTATTTGTCATTTCTCAGTCTTTATTGTAGTCTACCAATTTAGATCCTTTAGTAGTATTCAGAAAGGATTTAAAATTCAAACAATTTACTTCAAAAGTTCAGTCTAATTACTTAATTAGCTTTTATTTTTATTAAATCAAAGTTCAAAAGTTTACTTTCCGAGAAGCTATTTCTCTGGAGATTTTGAGTTTTGTCGAGTCTGGAGATCATTTGAAATGTCGAAATAATCCAGACGAATCCCGACCATCTATCAAACCTAGCGGCTACTGAGAACTTTTTGATAGAAGAACCCAATAACTGATTTTTGCCCGTCTCGAGGTGCGAACCCGGCACCTCATGGTCATCAACCGCATTTACGAGTACTACACCAACGAGGTAGTCAATCTCTATCAGTCAAATTTGAACAGTAAAATAAAGGTCCTTAGAATGAATTTAACATAAATTTTTCTAACAATATATTGTTAAGGTACACCCATTTATGTAATTTTACTCATGATGATAGGAAAAATCATGAACTCTAGGTAGCTATTCACCTCCTATTTACGAGTTATTTTAAATTTCCGGGTGCCATACTTAAAAATCAGTGTTTGTGGACATAAACAGGTTCATACGTTTTCTAACGTTATTACGACTGCATTGGGTCTATAATTGCGTGTTATTATACTAAGCAGTATTGTTTGCATCTAATTTGTCCAATGTACGATTTAAAATAACACTAGAATCACCATTGACCTGCTTTTTTGTAAGGTCTTTGTTCGTTTGCCATGTGTTTCATATCGAGCTGTAATTGTTGTGTTTTATTTTTGTACTTTACATTGCGAGCAAATCACGATGGGTATGCTAGTTCATGTGTCGGGAACCACTGTAGGAAGTTACTTTTTATGACATTTAAACACAATACCTTGTTTTAGGAGCGAAACTCTCGTTAATATACCACCACATGGTACGGTAGAGCCCTGCTGCAGTTATATTGTGTTTGTAGCACGAATGGGTCAGCTTGACCGGGGTAGAACCATGCTCTAACAGAATGTCAGCTTTATGCTGCTGTGTTTCGTATGGTGAGTGTAGAGAACCTGAGACCCTTTTTACTGGAAACGGAACATTCCGTCTTACTACTCAAAGAGAACGTATCTGCATTTTGATTCTTTGAGGATAAAAATGTAAATGTCTACTGGCCACAGCATCCATTTACAGCGGTGGTCTATATTCTCGTTCGTCACCACTTAGTCTATAAAAAAGAAGTGGTGAGTGGTAATACCAATCCAGATGGACTCTTTGGCAGAAAAGGAACTATTCCACATACACGTTTTTTTTCAAAAGTTGATATAAGTGTCATGTTCTGATGTAGTTTATTTAAAGTAGATTACGCGAGTCGAACTTACTTCACACTCAACACGCGCCTGAGTTTATAAACATTGTGATCGCTCAGCACCAAGAATATGACGTGATGTTTGTTACCATTATAAACAAAGGGAATGTGAAATTAATGTAATATAATCTCGCACTTGTATCCTTATAACGGGCGAGCAGAGTCGAAGAAGTGTTTCAACAGCGTAAAATAGTAGCTCAATGCCACTGCGTTTCGTATGGTGTAAAGAACCGGAGATTCTTTTTACTATAAAACGAGGCAGTCCATCTCAGTCCTCAAGATCGACAACGCATTTGTATTTCGATTCTTAACCGAGGATAGATGTAGATGTTTACGGACCACAACATCCACTCACCACCAGGTGGACTGTGTGCTCGTTTGTCAAAAAATTGCTCTTGCAACAAAGTATTTGAATATGATAATGTAATTTGGTACAAAAATTAAATAATCAATACAAAACAGTTAGACAGCTATACTATCGCAATGGGTAATTAATAGAGATAGGCCGAATATGGATTTCACCGAATGCGAATATTTGGCCGAAAGTTTGGTAAAACTTATACCGAACCGAATATTCGGCCGAACATTATTCGGCAGGATCACCTCGGTACCTAACCAATTTACGTCGAAACTTGCAATGGTGCAACTTGCTGGATTAGCGCCGGACCCTGCCCCTCGCTCACCCGCCATATCTGAAATGTTATTGCATCATCTGGTACTGAGCAAACTACTAGCACATGCTTATGTTTTGACAATTTTTGTATACCATTCTTAGTGAAAATTGATAATTATATGATAAAAATGAGTGACAGGAAATCTACTATTTAGACTTATTTTAAAGAAGTAAATTGAGATATACTAAAATATAATGTAATGTTTTTTTTTTTGTTTGATTTTGAAAACGTTTTATCAAGCTTTCTATTTGCTATAATTGGATTATTTCCAATTATTTAATATCTACAGTGCCTCAAAAACATAACGCTAGATTTAACCCATAAATAAAATATACGTTCAACAGTAAAATTGTGAAAGACATGGCATTAGTCAATTCGTACATTTCAATACGGTGGACACTTTAACGAATGGTCTGCGATTTAGTCGGATATTCGGTCGAATACGAATATTCGTTAAAACTGCGAATATATGCCGAATACCGAATATAAAACCAATATTCGACCCATCTCTAGTAATTAATCCTGTAATGCTAGTCGTAATCGTAACTTTCAGAAGTAAATAATCATCACTGGTATCATGATGAAAATTGTACGTCTGAGTAGTTGTCCAGTAATAAAGGAATTCGATTCTGTCCACTCACCATACGAAACATAGCAGCATTAAGCTACTATTTCCTATTTTACTATAAAAAAGAAAAAAGTTAGTTTTTGTGAAATGTTCCTAATTCTTGCCAAAGCTTGTTTGTTTTTTTTTCTTAATATATGAGTTGTAGTATACGACTTTGTGTTTTTGTCTATGTCATCCCACTAGTTTTGGTTGTATAGGACGGCAATATTATTCTCACGCACCTGTTCCTGCGTGTAATCTGATTCTGGCATGTAACTAATCATGTCCAAACCAAGTCTAAACGCAAAACCGTGTACTAAAATATATAACAAGCTCTATTTCAACGCAACTCTCGTAAAATGCAAATTTTGTTTTCTTAACGCTCATAAAATTTATAAATAAGACACTGAACAACGTCGCCATATCTTTAATGATCTTTATCTAGCAGAAATCAGCAGTGAAAGTTCGCAGTTTGTATCGTTATGTCAAATCTAGACTCGTTTTCCAGATATAAGTACTAACATAATTATATTTTCTACGGTAAACTGCTAACGCATAGGTCAGCTACAGGTGACCCGTATACAGTTTCTATGAGGATTAAGTAATCCGCTAGATTAACAAACACTGCTAAATTTAAAGATGTCTTTAAGTCTCGTGTTGTCGCAGTCATTTTGACTTAAAGTGATAGAGGCAGCAATAGACTTAACAGTATCTTAAAATTGAGCGCTTGAGTGGTGGGTGATAACTGAAAACGCATTTGTATTTTGTTTTTATTATTGTTTTCTTATAATATGTTGTTGATTCGTAACCAAGGACGGATGTAGATGTCTATACGCCACATCATCCACTTACCATCAGGTGGACTGTGTGCTTGTTTGTTAACCTTATTAAAAAAACGTAATTTAACATTTTGCATTATGATTTATGAATCATCATTACTCTGTCCATGTCAGAAAACAGATCTTTTCCAAATTGGAAAGAAGGAATTTATAATACTATATTAATTTAATAGTATAGTTGTAGCACAAATGGGTCGGCTTGACCGGAGAGGGACCGTGCTCCCACAGAATACCAGTAAAATAGTAGGTTACTGCTGCCGTGTTTCGTATGGTGAGTGTAGAGAACTGGAGGCCCATTTTACTGGAAAAGATGTATTCTACGTTCTTACGGCTGACAACGTATCTGCATTTTGAATGTCTATGAACCACAGCAACCACTTGCCATCAGGTGGTCTTTTTTATATAGAAAAGGTGGCAAACGAGCATGCGGCTCACCTGATGTTAAGTGACTACCATCGCCCATGATCAACCGCAACACCAGGGGAATTGCAGGTGCGTTGCCGGCCCTTTAGAAAGGAGTAAGCTCTTTTCTTGAAGGTTCCCGGGTCGTATCGGTCCGGAAAAATCGCCAACAAAGAGGTTGTACGCGGAAGAAAACTCCTTTTGAAACGTACAGTGGTGGCCCGCCAAGCATCCAGATGGTGTGGATGGTATCGGGACGTTTGCCGTGTAGTGCGTTCACGAAATTTGGCGGCTTTGATTAATCCGAACAATTCCTCAGAGCACTCAACATGGTATATACGAAAGAAAATGCAAAGAGATGCAACATCTCTTCGCAGTGCCAGTGAATCGAGCCGATCGGAAAGCACTCGGTCGTCGACGATTCGAGCCGCTCTGCGCTGGATGCGGTCAAGTGGAAGGAGCTGGTACTTAGTAGCCTGAGCCCAGAGATGGGAACAGTATTCCATGTGCGGCCGAACCTGCGCCTAGTAAAGTTGCAGGCGGTGTGCCGGCACGAAATACTGTCCCGCTCTGCTGAGCACGCCAAGCTTTTTCGAGGCCAATTTGGCCTTCTCTTCCAAGTGACCACGAAACTGCACGTTACTCGATATGTCGACGCCGAGGATTCCGATACTGGCTGAGGCAACAAGGGGAGTGCATTGAAACTGAGGAGATACGACAAAGGGGTTCTTTTTAGCGGTTAACGCGCCTCTAAAGCCGCCACAACATGGCATTTCGTCTGGCAAGATCAAAATTTGAAGTTATCTGTAATTATTTCAAAGAAGATTAAATTTTCTAATACTAGCGTCATACTGCACTACATACCTTACAGTCTACGTCAATATTAGTCTTTGAACGAAAATAGTTTTAGATGCTTATAATTATTGAAACCAGAAATTTTGACGTAAAATCAGAGTTTCCTGTTAATAATTACTAGACTTAACTACGTGTTTATTATAAGAATTGGACTTTTTATGAGTAGCACCAAAAGTAAAGAAAAATTTTCAAATGACAGGAATTATCTCATCCTCATCAATTTTTAAATAAATTATAGCTGTATATTAAAAAAATGCATTTCTAACGTGTCTGACATACAGACACTGACGGAAGACTGACAGTAACCCGTGTAGCAGCGGTATAGAAATATCCACTACCTCTTATAACCCCGTGGGTGTCGTAAGGGGCGACGGTGGGAGAGGGAGACAAATCAGGAGGTAAACAGCGGCGTCGTCTTAAGAGGATATAGTAAGTCAGCTCTCAGCTCAAATTCTAATTTCGCCCCCACTTCCCCGCGCGTCGTATGCTATGTACCGACATGTTTGTAATCACTAATACTGTAAGTAGATAGGTGGTTAGATACCGCCAACCCAGTCGCTTCTTATTTTTATTACGGTTATTTCCCATTTTAATTTTACGTCGTCCTGTTGCGTAATGTGTATTCTGATTGTAAGCGACACAACCTCTCCCTTCAAAGGCCGAAGCGAAACTGACCAGGCGGCTGGAATCAAGCTTCAAGAAGCCGATAGTTTAGGTAATTTTTTTTTACAGTGAAAATAATGGTATTTTAAAAAAAGTAAATAACATAAGCACTGCTTTATAGTTAGTTCAGTTAGTATGCAAAGTTTCATGATCGTATTTAAAGTATTTTATGAATGACAGCGGTTTATTGTTTATTTTGGAGGTAACTTTGGATTTTTTCGTACCGAGAAAATTTTACGAAATCGTGTTTTCGTCTCACATAGTCCTTAACATTAATCCTCAACTTTACCATATATTTATTTCAAAATTAATGCTGCAATATTTTCGGCATAACGGAGGATCTTGCTAAGCCATTTGAGGTTATATTTCCCCTTAAGGGGACTACAGGAGCTAAACGCAAGTTTTATAATGCTTCAAAGTATATGATCCACTGCAGTAAACATAACCAGAAAAATATATAATATTTTTCTGGATATATGTCTAGTACCTACTGCGGAGCCGTTCTATTTTAGTTTGCTACAGTGGTTACTGTTTAAAACGGAACGCAGTCTAGTAAACTGTCACCCTCCATTTTCGACACTGTTTTCGAAAGAAAATATTTATCATCTACCCTTTTTCTGTTCAACAAGAAAAGTTATTATTTGGATGTTGTTGCTTTTAAAACTTAATATTTGAATAACAATATTAATTTATAATAATAATAAGGTACTGCGGCTGTATTTTCGAATCGAATCGAATCTTTCACCAGTGAGAGCACTGAACAGTGCTTTGTGTATACCGGAACGAGGCCAAAATTTTTTGTGACAGACAAACACTGAGGTGATTTCATAAGAATTACCTTTATAATAAAGATATTAATAGTTACTTTGCAATCCGGAATTTGCACTGACAATTTAAGGAACCTTACTTAGCGGTCAGCCGCTGCAGAGTCAAGAATACCTGAAGATGCCACGTGTAGAGGCGAAACACGTGTCGTATTGTCGTCGATGATGTGTCTTTCCTAGAATAGTGGTGTTGGAAGTTGTGGTGTTGGGAGTAGTGGTGTTGGGAGTAGTGGTGTTGGGAGTAGTGGTGTTGGAAGTAGTGGTGTTGGGAGTAGTGGTGCTGGGATTAGTAGTGACGGGATTAGCAATTGAAGGAAGGCGGGAGGTGTTCTTCAAACTAGGGAAGACACATCATTTTATTTAATTGAGCGGATTTTTGCCAAGTAACTATTAATATCTTTATTGTAATGGATTTCCGCAAAGTAACGCCTGATTCTATCACTTAGAATTACCTTTGACTATTCACAGAGCACTAACAACATCAAAAATATCTCTTATCTTATTTTTGCTACCATATTTGGTTCATTGTCAGTTTATTGATCTTACTGTTTAATATTACTCTGTGTAGGGCCCGCCACACACATACGGAATTCCGTTTCGGGGTTCTGTATGTAGTGTGTGGCGGGCCTAAGAGTTTACTAAATTATTTTCCGTTACAGTGACGCAGTTCCTGTTAATAATTACTGGACTACGTAAATATTTATTAATTATAATTCTAGAAATCTAATTATGACAGGGTGAGAAACTGTGCGATAAAAGAGGAGTGTAGTTTGCAATATGATGCGGTGACCAGGATTAAGAAAGGAATGCTTCGGTGGTTTGGTCATGTAGATATAATGAATGAGGAAAGACTGACAAAGTAAATATACGTTGCAGAAGTGAATGGAAGAGTCTGAAAGGGACGTCCTAGGCGAAAGTTTTTAGACCTAATTGGAGATATATTAAAATTGGCCCAAATTAAGAGTACCCTTAACCGACGAGCATGTATGCATAGGTAAATGGATGTGGAAGAGGCGAGAGAGGTATGTCAGGATCGTGCTAAATGGAAGTCTGTAGTCTCTGCCAACCCCTCTGGATGACAGGTGTTAGTGTTTATATATTTATATTATATAAATCTTATTCTTTAAATCATTCCGAGCAGAGGTCATTTCATATATACAAATGACAGATAGTTATTAGGGTGGGTCTACGCTAGAGGAGCTGAGCACAAGCGGAGCCGCTCTACTCGCGGTGTCAAGTGTGGACGTACAACAAGCCTACAACATGCAAATCGATGCATGCGATGCAAATCCCTTTTTGTTTGTGTAAAAACCGACAATAGGCAGAGTACAGATTCGAGCACGAACCAAACGCTCGAAGCGCGCTAGTTCTAGACTTGTAAGTCGGTCCACACTAGATGAATTTGTGCTCGGCTCATGCTCCGCTCGTACTCGGCTTGTCTAGCGTAGACCCTTTAAAGTTTTACGTGTTTAACGTGGCAGGCCGTGCTGCAGCTATATTATGGTTGTACATATGTACAACCATCATGAATATATAGCTGCACGAATAGATGGACGCGATTGGGAAACGTCCGTGGGTATTAGATATTGATAGTAGAATTTGTAATCCAGATAACTTTTTTTAAAGAATAAGTGTGACAAACGAGTACACAGTCCACTTGGTGGTTAGTGGAAGCTGTTACCCATAGACATCTACATTTTTATCCTCGATTGAGAATCGAAATCCGTGGCATAGTGGCTTAGCAATGAGTGGCTGCGCTGGGAGTCGCGGGTTCGAATCCCGCACGGAACAAGTATTTGTATGGCCTACAAGTAATTGTTCCGGGTCTGGATGTTTGTCCTTGTGCAACATATGTTTGTAAACTACCCCCACGATACCGGAGAAAATCCTAGTGTAGGGGTAACGTTTTTAAAGAAAAAAAACAAAATGCAGCTGCGTCGTCACCCCTGAGGACTAAATGGAATATTTCGTTTCCAGTTAAAAAGGTTCTCCGGTTCTCACCATACGAAACACAGCAGCATTGAGCTGCTACATTACAATGGTATTCTGTGAGAGCGTGGTCCTACCCCGGTCGAACCGACACATTCGTGCTACAACTAATATAGCAGCAGCGTGGCTCTACCACAAAAAAGCCATTGCTCATTCTGCATCTATTTCTCAATATTTATATTTTTTAGGAAAAATATAAGTAAAATTACTATTATATTGCTTTTTATCTTATTACAAAAACTTATAATCCAAGTATGACTTGTCTCCAAAGAGACGCATGACTATTGGCATATAAAAACATCAAATAAAAGATCAAATCTATACTTTGCCACCGTAATATTTGTTTCATCGTCAGTTCATTGATCCTACTGTTTAATGTTACCCTGTACGCACATTCTATACGTTTACCGCGTTTTTAAATTTTCCTTTTGTCTCCTAGTTGATTGTCTATCGCACAATTGATTGTTTTAATAGTCAATCAATATTCTCTCGGCTATTTGCGACATCTCAGTAGCATCAGTGACTTCTGTTAACACGGATATCGTTCTGTTTTATTCGTGCTTTTTTATTAGATATAATTTGCAATTTTTTTTTTTTATATATTTGATTTGTTTTAATCTCTATTTAAGTTTGGTCCATGCTGTCAGTCTATATTTTCGTACGTGACAATCAAACATATCTTATATTTATTACCATAATAAAAAACTAAAAATAAAATATGTAGTTATATAGCCCCGTGTATACTATTACTACTAACTGTATATGTGTGTGTGTGTCTGTGGAATCATAAATCCAGAATGGATGACCCGTTTTTAATTAAGTTTTTTTCGTTTGAAAGTGTCTTATTCGAGAATGTTCTTAGCTATGTTTCAACAAAATCTGTTCAACTGTTTAAAGATCATCGGCTCATTTGGTTTTGGGGGATTTTAAAATTTAAGTTATTTTGTAAATCTATTTAAGTTTCCTCATCTTGTTCCTTATTGAACGATTATTAATATTTTATTAAATTTGTAGGTATTTAAGGAATTAAAATAGGTAATCTATTAACGTAAAATATTTTTCTTAACAACATTTGTACTCTTTTTTATATGATCGGGTGATAAGCGAGCAGAAGTCCACCTGATGGTAAATAATTGCTGTGCCTCATGATATCTACATCTATCCTCGATTACGAATCAAAATGCAGATGCGTTGTCACCCGTGAAAACTAAGATAGAATGTCTCGTTTCCAGTAAAAAGGGTTTTTACTATTGTTGACATTCGATAAAATTTGTTATAATATGTTAATATTCTAATGTTCTTTTTTGTTTGTTACAGATAAACGAATTTAAAAATGGGAACTGAACTTAAATTCGAAAATAAATTAACCGAAAAGTTATAGTGAACAATTAGTTAGCACTACAATAATTTCGTTATTAGAAGATTTTTTGTCATCTGTGTCAATCAAAAGCAGTGTATATGAGTGAGAAGACGGGACTTGATGACAAAATGACTAATATCACTCCGGAGACGAGGATCATGATGATGAGGTCTGCGGAGAGCAAAGACGGCTACCGGAGACAGGTTTGTATTTTCTTCTATATATTCAAGTATCCAAAGACACAATTCAATTACAAAATTGAATGTTGTGGATGGTCTTCAATGAAACTTATCTTTGTTCTGTCCTCAACTGAGAGTCAAAAATCAAAATGCAGATGCATAGTCACCTATGAGGACAAAGGCGGAATGCTTTGTTAACTGTAAAATTGATCTCCGTGTAAGGTACAGTGCAATAAACTTACTCAACACTGTTTTTCAACAAAACAAAAAAATTGCGTGCACTTTCACCATCACCACTAATCCCAACACCATTATACGAGGTAGGTATGTGTATACCATCAAATATTATCGTCGAAAATACAAGATATTTTAGCATCTTTAACAGAAAAACATAGTATTGTAACTAGAAGAAAAATGGTACATTCATTAAGTCCGTGAAGTTCCCGAACCTAATCTGGTGGAGCATGGTGGCCACATATCATTAAATATCACCAATGATCTTCTATTACGCTCAGAATTAAGAGGCTAGTGATCATTATTATTTTTTTATAGATTAAGGGTGACAAACGAGCACACAATCCACCTGAAGGTGAGTGGATGCTGTGGGCCATAGAAATCTACATTTATCTATTAGAATCAAAATACAGATGTGTTGCTAGCTGGGACTTAGATAGAATGCCTCATTTCCAGTAATAAGGGTCTCCACTTCTCTACACTCATCATTCGAAACACAGCAGCATTAAGCTGCTTGGTCGTACCCCGGTCGAGCCGACCCATCCGTGCTGCAACCACAATATAGCTGCAGCATGGCGCTACTACGTACCATAAACCATAGCTTGGAGAAAACAATTCCAAGTGAAGAATTTTTAATGTATATTTTTTGTAAAGTTATGCTCTATGTTATGTGCGGTTTACCGCAACCTGTTCTGAGTGATGGATTTTTTGACGTGACGTGCAAAGACATTTTTATATTAATGGAGTTTTTATGGAATATTAACATTTTAACATATTTGTATATTATTGTTTTGTGTACGTCAATCGTTTTTTCTTTTTCTTAAAAATAAAGGTTACATAATAAGTAATAACCCCACACTAGGAATTTCTCCCGTGCCGTGAAGGCAGCTTACAAACATCACAACTACAAGCACCCAGACCAGGAAAAATTATTTGTGGGCTATACAAATACTTGTTCCGTGTAGGATTTGAATCCGCGGCCCCCAGCGCTACAAATCATTGCTAAGCCACTGCGCCAAGGAGACGTCAGGTTATGCCTATGCCAATTTTTTTCTTTCTTTCTTGCTTTATTATATCCTAGTTGGACTACTTTGTACGTCGCGCAACATTAACTCGTCTAGAATTCTAATCTAAAACCATAACTTTTTAAGTTATAATTATGCATTAGTTTATGTTATCTGACAGTAGTCTAATTTCAATTAAGGTTGTAGGTTCGAATCCTCCATTCGACTACAGTCGTGAACCACTCCTAAGACAAGCGTTTTAAGCTTACCAGGAGCACAGGAGTTTCAGGGAATATTTCTAATGTAAATAGTATTGCTGATATTATATCTATGTGTGAATACGGGCCTTTGTTGTCCTGAAATAAATAAAAATTAATTCAAAAATAACTTGGAAGCAAGGAACGCATATAAAGAATTGGCTGACGCTACAGGCCATCCCGGGAACTTCCCGCTAATTTCAAATGCAAGGCGCTCCAAATTTCACCAAATTATGTTGCGAAATCTCGAAGTTATAATAAAAAAACTTCTTTTTGAAATTCTTTCTCTTCCGATATATCACGAACAAACGAATCGATTTTTATTTTCCAACGGCATTAGACGTCATTTTTTAAGGTTAAGAGTTCAAACTAATCAGTAGTTTGAAATCGATCGCTAAAGCCATTTAAAAGTTATTCAAAAAAAGAAACAATTTTTTAAATTTTTTATTATTGAGATTTCTCAAAATCTACTAGTCCGAATCAGTTCATATTGTGAACAAATCTATTCCACATTGATATCTTTAGAACGCCATCTCAATCGATCAAGACGTTCAAAAGTTATGAAAGGTTTACATACTTACATACACAAACACACATAAATACATACATCCGTACGGACGTCCACGTGAAATTAGTCAGAATAGCTTTCTGGGATCTCAAAACGTCGAGATCTGATGAAAACTCGATTTTCGAAAATCGGGATTTTCATCCCGATTTTCGAACCTACCTATTTTTGAAAATTTTCAATTTTCTTAGCGGGAAGTTAAAAAAAATATTTAACAGTCTTTAAATTTGACAGGATAATCTATTGATCCAATTAATTCAACAATACACCGGAAGACATTACTAATATTGTCTTGTGAGAACTCTACGAACTATTTTAAAATCTATTTACTGGCGTTAACATCGTCGTCAATCTTTATAATTTGTGGTCATTTAGACTAAGCCGTGTGTTAAATTATATTATGTAATTTATAGGTCATATTAGTCAAAATAACAACCGCTGTACTATTTCATTTGACGCATACATACAAATAAACTATCGCGTCTTAACAAATGGTATGGTTGTTTAGACTTGTGGGATATCCCTGTACATGATTCTAATTTAGGGTATTTATGTTGGTCGTACGTCATGACATCTATGGTTTTAAAAGGCGTAGTGAGTATAGATAGTCGTTGCATATAGTTTCGCTAAATTAAGGCTCTTATGGTACGTGGTAGACGCCACATATATTATGGTTATAGTATAGTACTAATGAGTTGCCTTGAATCACCACACTCTCACAGAAATAGCAGCTGAAATCCGCTGTGTTTCGTATGGTGTGTGTAGAAAACCGTAGACTCCTTTTACTAGACAATACGAGTACATTCCGTTCCAACTTAGTCCCTAATTTAAAAAATCCGATGACACTGTCCATATTATTACAAAACGTTTGATAAGGCACCAAAGTATTCGTGAAATTTGACATTTACTGTCAAATTCTATACCTAGAGTAATAACTTATTGCATACATACTTATTTATACGTGGTAGAGCCACGTTGCAGCTATGTTATGATTATAGCACGAATGGGTCGACTCGAGCGGTGAAGGACCACACTCTCACAGAATACCAATGTAAAATAGCAGCTGAATGCAGCTGTGTTTCGTAGGTGAGTGTAGAGAACCTTTACTGGAAACGAGGCGTTTCATCTTAGTCCTTAGGGGTGATAACGCATCTGCATTTTGATTCTCAACCGTGGATAGATGTAGATGCTTATGCGCCACAGCCATCCACTTACCATTAGGCGAACTGTGTGTAACAAACACACTATATATTTTTCGCAAGACTTCTTTATTAAAACACTAGTTTAAACGATATTTTCTTAGTAATAAGACGGCGTTTGTTTTGATTGTAACATATTCCGTTTTAAAAAGCAAAACAAACGAAGTAAACATACAAACAGATTGTAGAAGATAAAAGAGTTTCAAAATGCTCATAATTTTTGTATATACAGTTTCTTTTAAACGTTACAGTCTTTTACGATAGTTCTATACCTCAATTAACCTAAATAATATTGACAAATATAGTTCGCATGTTACTGAATACGGTGGACGTAAAACTTTTCTCTCATAGTGAATTCTTATATATGTGCGAATACATCATGGAATTATTTTACTAGCATAATTAATTTTACTTTCCCTTAAGTAAAAAAATATTCACGTAATCTTTAGGAATCCAAGTTAAAATCAACGCGAAAAAAAATGTAAAAAATCCGTATAATGCAATGTATTAAATGCATGTTGTTTGTTATTTCTATATTTTAAATAAGCCAAGCAGCTGTTCTTGCCGCGGTGTTCCAATCTGAAGAGTATAAAAGTTATGTTAGGTTAGGTTAGCATACATACGTCCCACAGCTGGGCACAGGTCTCTTCTCATTTCTGAGAGGGTTTTAGGGTATGGAAGTGTCCGCCACGCTGCCTTGATGCGAATTGGTGAACTTTAAATAAATTCGAAATATTTTTTTGTCTTATTTTTCAGTCTTGCAGGTTTACTCACACGGAACAATTAGTAAGGGTTATCAAAAATACTTCCGTGTCTGGATGTTTGTCCTTGAAGAATTTATGTATGTAGAGTTGTGTATGATAAAATCCTAGTGTCCCCTACACTTACTTCATTTTTTTTTTCAAAGAGAAAGAGCAACTGATCGCAGGAAAAATACCTATCGGTGATTCCTATAGTAATTTAGTAATTAAAGAACTATTGACTACAAACCATTTATTGCGCTGTATAAATTAAGGTTATTATGTAATACATTACATTACCAATATATCTTCCGCCATTTCAGCATTACAAATGACACGATAATATTAACTGTCGACAAAATGGTACATGACGCGACAGTTTCTTTGGTTCTTAATTTAATGAGGTTAGGGATGAAAATAGAATGTTGCAAGCACTAATATAAATTTGTCGAGGGGGATAAAATGTGAGGCAGTGTGTCGGACGTTGACCTCCCCAAATGTTCAGTACAATCTAGCTGACGCTTTTGGATAAAGTGATTAGTGACGAGACCGTTTCGTTTGATATCGATGTGTTTATCGATTTACAAAAGAAATTGCGTAAGACAAGAACACATCAACAAGTTAACTGTCCATAGTTAGAAGGATTGCCATTTTTTAAGAGAATAAGGGTGACAAACGAGCACTTTGTCCACTTGATAGTGAGTGGATACTGGTTATCCTCTATTAAGAATCATAATACCTCGTTTCCAAGTAACAAGGGCCTCTGATTCTCTACACTCATCCTACGAAACACAGCAGTGTTATGCTACTATATTTCGATGGTATTCTGTGAGTGCATGGTACTTCCATGATCGAGACAAACCGTTCATGCTAGAACTGTAATAAAGCTGCAGCATGGCTCTATCTTATAAAATATCCATATCCAGTATATGTTAAGGTACTCGATATATAATTATTACTATAACACGACTTTATATGGTTTGTCAAATCCAGTTATAATAATTCACCGACCATTAATTTTATTCGCGTATATGGACTTAACGAACAATCAATTTTGATGAGATTAAAAAAAAATACGTTATACGTTTTGGTTTAAGAGTAGCAGCGGTGAACGGTTTCTCCTAGTGCAGATGGCGTATCTGCGACTAAATAATTTGTCGGATATTATTTGTAAACAAATTTCTTTTTTTAATATTAATATCTAAAGAACTTACATTTGCGTGCTTTAATTAAACTTTCGTAATAATTTAATTTTATCGAAAAATTATTCTATCGACATTGTCGATTTATTTTGTTCCATCGATATCATTTAATAACTTAACGCACCTTCCACAGCACATTCCAGCTACACACCGCGTTTGAAACATTGATCGATTTCGTACAGCTCCGTGTGTTGAGAGCATTTACATCCCGTTCATACATACATCTCTATACCACCCGGGTGTTGTCGACCTTTTTTTATTGCTATTGATATTTTTAGTCAGTTTCCGGATTCCGAACGTCTACTGCTGATTTATGGACGCCTGCTATATTTTACACGTGTTTTGGGTTCTACGACCCTTGGTTAAATTATATTATATTATATTATATATACTTATTAAATGAAGTAGACAAAGTAAGTGTCTATTGATAACAGAAACAGGCATATAAACTAATCCAATCGTGCCCGTTTGAATGCTTAGGTAATATCGCAATAAAAGTACCTACCTAGAAGTGGATGAAAATTACGGCATAGAACACTGTTACTTCACGTCTAGACAGCTTACTCGTTAAATACAAGGCCGGTTCTGATGTCACATGGCAGCTTTAGAGTCAGTGGAAAAAGCCAACTTTGTCGGCTACCTATGTTGAACACAGGCTCACGGAGCACGACTCACTTCTTGAATTATTATCAGGAAGATGCTGCTGCCCAACTCCTGTTTCATTTTCTCTCCTCTGTCGCTTTTTACGACTCCCTCGGGACGATATGGGGTAGTGGACACCACACGGTCACGGCTTGTGCTGTGAGATCCAGAAATTACTAGCTTAGTTTTTAGGGTCGCTAATGCATTTATACCTTATTAACATTTTATTTTTCGGTAACTATTCAGATATTATTACAGTGTGATCGAGATTAGGTAGTGGTTGATATCCCTTGGCGCAGTGGCTAAGCAATGAGTTGTGGAGCTGAGGAACGCGGGTTTGAATATTTTTTATAGAATAAGGTGACAAATGTGAACTCCCTTTCACCATTCGATAATCAGACGCGCGGTCGGTTTTCACACTTTTAGCTACCATCCGACATACCATCAGAACCAAGCGGTCCACTTCTCCGTTCATAATGCGAACATGCGGCCAGTATCTGTCTTTCCATCAGCATACAATGTGGGTGTCACTGAAAAAGAGCGAATAAGAAATGCTTATTCCTATAGAGCCATGGTAGCTCAGGGGCTTAGTGGTCGCTGTAAATTTCCCAGTTCGAGCAAATAGGGTTTGATCCTCGCCGATACGTTGAAAGAAGATGAACTGATTTACCACGTGCTTGGCGGTGAAGGAATCGTGAGAAAACTGCATGTCTAAGAAATAAGAAAATTTTTTTTTTCGAAGACACGTGAAATTTGCTAACACGCTGCCCCAGCGCGATGGATTTTTCCTTACCCTAACCTAAACCCTCTCAGAATTTTTTATTTTATAGAATAAGCGTGACAAACGAGCTCACGGTCCACCTGATGGTAAGTGGATGCTGTGGCCAATAGACATCTACATTTATCCTCTATTAAGAATCAAAATGCAGATGCGTTGTCACCCTTGAAGACTATGATGGAATGTCTCATTTCTAGTAAAAGGGTCTCCGGATCTCTAAACTCATCATACGAAACACAGCAGTATTAAGCCGATATTTTATGCTGCTATTTCGTGAGAGCGCGATCCTTCACAGGTCGAGCCAACCCATTCGTGCTAAAACCATGACGTAGCTGCAGCCTGGCTCTACCACTCATAAATGAAAAAAGGATGTGCCCAGCAGTGGGACGTATTTAGGCTGAAACTTTAACTTTATAACTATTGTATACTGATTGTCTTTTCATGTAGCATGAACCAGCAGGCACTTTCATTCTGATCATCGTCATAGCATCCCATTACAATTTCACTGTTGAACAGAGCTCCGCAAGGAAAAAAACTTCCTGTATCTATTACCAGGTCATCACTCCTACTAGTAGGTGGCCATTTTAGCACTTTTCTCCGACATCAGTGAGCACATACTTTAATGATTTCAATTTATATTACTTTTTTTTTGTAAGTTACTACTTAATTATATTTTAGGATACTTCATTATATTTTAATTTGTAAGGTCATTCATTTTGTTTTTATAATATAAGATTTTGGATAGAAGTATGTTAAGGCAGAATATGAATGACAGGGTGAAAAATTGTGTCATAAGAGTGTGGTTTGCAAGATGATGTTGTGACCAGGATTAAGAAAGGAACGCCTCAGTTGTTTGGTCATGTAGAAAGAATGAACGAGGAAAGAGTAACAAAGCAAATTTATATACCATATGTGAACTGTAGAGTTGGGAAGGCACGCCCTAGACGAAATGTTTATCGATCAAATTGTCGATATATATTGATAATGAACCAGATTAAGAGTACACTTAACAGATGAACATGTATGCGTAGGTAGGCATGTGGATGTAAAGAAGGCGAGAGAGGTGTGTCAGGATCATGCCAAATGGAAGTTCGCATTCTCTGCCTACTACTATGGGTGACAGGCGCGAGTATATTTTTATTAGATCTTAGATATCTGAAATAAGAAAGAAAGTCTTTGTGTAACGAACGGCAACGACTAGAAGATATAATACGACTAAAGTAAAAGTTGCATAGTTGGCTTAGATTCCTATACCTTTAAACGAGCAATATATAATCGGAATCTCGGAAACGGCTCCAACGATTTTCATAAAATTTTGTGTACAGGGAGTTTCGGGGCAATAAATCGATCTAGCTAGGATTTATTTTTAGAAAATGTCTTTTTGTCCGTGTTTTTAGGCAATGAAAAACTGCTACAATATCGTTAGAATAAGAAGGTAAATTTTGACAGTTTATTGATGATTACAAATAGCTTAATTGATATATTGGGCGGCCACAAAATCGTAATACCATGGTTCGGGACCTACCGGCCGACTTTTTTTAATTTTTTTTTCAAGTTCCTTTCTTTTTTGAGAAAATCTATTTTTTTTTAGTATTTTTTAAAAACACAAACATTTAAATTGAACTAATTTCACTCATGATTTTTTATTCAACTAAACAGTTCAGTTTTTTCTATAATGTCGCTGAGATCAAAAAATATTATTCGTATTTCATCAGTATGTAATTTGTATCTAAATATAATTTCCAAAACACACGAATTAAAAAACCGAGCGAAAAATACCGAGCAAAGATCGGTCAACCGGGTACTCAGGTATAATATGACTAAAGTAAAAATTACAAAGGTGGTAAAGATAGTGCCGTCAACTTGAACAGATTTTTCAAGTAAATAAACAGCATATTCAAATCGGTTGGTTTATACACTTCAAACAGTAAGAATATAGTAGAATAGAATGTAATAATAGAATAATATAAGAATAGAACAGAATATTTTTATTCAATATAGATTACAAGCACTTGTTATTAAAATTCACTTTTTACTTTTACCGCTTTACTACAGTTTTTTTTTAGGAGAGGAGGCAAACGAGCGGCTCACCTGATGGTAAGTGATTACCGCCGCCCATGAACAACTGCAACATCTGGAGAATTACAGATGCGTTACCGACCTTTTAAAAAAGAGTAGGTTCTTTTCTTGAAAGACGCTAAGTCGTATCGGTCCGGAAAAATCTCTGGCGGTAGTTGATTCCACAATGAAGTTGTGCGGGGAAGAAAAATTCTTTTAAACCGTACTGTGGTGGACCGCCAGTCATCCATATGGTATGTATGGTATCATGAGCTTTGTCGCGATGTGCGATGGTGAAATTGTGCGGCTGAATATCCACTGCCCCAAATTGACCTATGGGGGTCGTAAGAGACGGCAGATGGAAATTGATACAAGAGAACAGCAGCATCTTCCGATGACAGCTCAAAATAATCAAGAAATACGATTGCCAACCTGCCTGCCAAGCGTGCTAACTGTGGCAAAATCCTCTCAATTTTTTATTTATACGATTTTGCCATAGCCTATATTTAGCCGTAGACTTTGAAATAATAAATGAATCCATTTTGAACTAAAACATCCACTAACCTCAAAATTGTTTTCAACCACAGATCCTGGCTGCGTTGGCGGTGTCCCTTGGGCCTTTTGCGGCTGGCCTTAGCAAGGGTTACATGTCTCCAGCGATCGCTTCCATGCAGGAGTTGGAACATCAGAACTCCTCCTTCACAGTCAGCGATCAGCAGGCCAGTTGGATTGCGAGCCTTAGTTTGTTAGGTACGTTCCATTAAATATTTTTTTTATTTTGTTATTGTTTTTTAAGAAAAAGAAAATTGAAAATTATCACAATTGGGAAGTTATTGTTTTTACACTGTTTTTCGAAAATTGAGTTTTCATAAAATTTTGATACACTGTTTTTTTTTTTGGAATAACTTTAAGACGGCTTTACCGATCGATTCCAAAAACTAATCAGCTTAAGGTTAAACCTTGAAAAACCACGTCGATCGCCGCCGGTCCGGTCAAAATCGGTTGATTCGCTCGTGAGATATCGTTAGGGAAATTTATTTGAAATAATTGACTTTTTTAAATTACTCCGATATTTCATATTCAACGTCATAATTTGGTGCAATTTGGAGCGCTTTGCATTTGAGATTAGCGGGTAGTTCCAGGGATGGCCAGCAGGGTCCACCAATTTTTTTATAATTTTCTAGCTGGTATCCGGCACGTTGCTGCCGTAGAAGAAATATTGTGGAAATAACATTTTAAAATTGGAAGAGTTTTAGTTTTTAATTAGTAATGAAAATAGATATATTGAAATTGAATGATATATTATAACTTGCAAGTAGTCGGTACTATACACGCACTACCTACATTATGTTATGCCTATAACGATAGAAATATAAAAAACAGCAAACAACGCTTCTTTCTCTGAGCCTATAATCTTCATGCAAGTGTAATAAGCAATAAGTTGACAAAGTTTTACCGCAATCTGTTGAACGGTGCGGTTGCGAGTAAAGTACGAACAAATAAACAAACATTAATATTTATATATTACATATTATATATAATATATAAATATTATATTTATGTATATGTATATGTATATATATATATATATATATATATATATATATATATATATATATATATATATATAGATAGATAGATAATATAGATATATATAATATTTATATTTTATTTTTATATTACCCTTTAATAAGGTGACAAAGGATGGACTTAATGTTGTATTTGGCATTCTTTACCCAGTCCACCCAAGGTATCTCAGTCTCATCTCAAGGTATCTCTCTCGTAATTAAGTAATTAAAAACATATAAATGTATGTAAACATACATATCAATAACCAGCCCAATTTGCGGAGAAGGTTCCGAATAAGTAATACATATAGGCAAATGGTGAAGAAAAATTGATTATAAAATCTCAAAACATTTTGTCATTGTTATCGTTTAAATTAAGAATGCGTGCGATTATACTGCTCACGCACACATTTGTAACGATCGTGTTCGATCGGTGGGCAAAATCGTTTTTGTCAATAAATCAAATTTAATTTGGTATAATTTAAAATAAAATTAGAAGCCTTATTTCCCCGTATTTTCAAAAACTGCAATAACAGTATATCATTATTTATATACTTGTACCTACTTAAGTTTAAAATTTGGCTACTGTTTGAAAATAAGCCCTGTATATAAACATACAACGTCCTTCAGCGAGCTACGGAGAGGGCTATGCCCTTTTATGTTCCCCTAGTACTGAGTAAGTCTATAAAGGCTGTGTCTGAACATAATCCCGACCCGATGAACCTTTCTATATGCTATTATGTATTGAACATATTTTCTTTGTCGTCCAAGCGTAAATAATTGCATCAGTGCGTAGATTAATAAATAAATAGAGCGTGCAATAACAAAAAGCTCGTGACCTGTGATTTTTTTGTAGCGCTTCGTTTTACGTATGCGAAAATACAAAAAAAGTTGGCCGACAGGGGACACCCGGTAGATAAGAAACAACTATTTGTTGGTAGAATTTATAATTAATGAAAACCAATGAAGAAACTATTGATAAAGTAAATCAAATAACATCAAATATTTAAAAAGTATGTATAAATTTCAGTGAATGCGTCAGGTTTACTGTAGTCAAATACAAAGGCACACGCAGTACACAACTCAAGTCAAAGAAGTGTATAGTACACGCACACACAAGTTAGCCACGAACGGTGACGTAGAGGGGGCATGACGAGAAAAGAGAGCGTCATGCCGTTTGCCGTCTCGACATACGAATTGGTTTTACTACCAAGGTGCTCCAACAGATGATCCTCATCAAAAATAATTAAGGTCTTCGATATTAGAGAAGGGTCACAGTTAGGCATTGGTATCTTCTTTAAAGACAGGATTTACCTTAATTATCACGCTAGGTATAAATTGTAGCGTGTAACAGGGTAAAGCCACGCTGCAGCTATATAATGGTTGTAGCACGAATGGGTCGATTCGACCGGGGAAGGACCACGCCCTCATAGAATACCAGCGAAAATAATAGCACAATACTGCTATGTTTCATATGATAAGTGTAGAGACCCGAAAAACCTCTTTTACTGGAAACGAGGCCGTCCATCTTTGTCCTTAGGGATGACAATGCATATGCATTTTGATTCTTAACCGAGGATAAATGTAGATGTCTATGGGCGACAGAATCCACTTACCATCAGGTGGACTGTGTGTTCGTTTGTCACCCTTATTCTATTTAAAAAAAAGGTAGTCGGTTTGACCAACGCAGTACCAGATGTCTTATTTTTATAGAAGCATGACAAACAAGTGTACAGAACTTTTGGTAGTAAGTGTATGAAAGTCATCAAGAATCATCAAAATATATGTGTTGTCGTTCCTGAGGACTAAGATTAAATTCCCTGTTACCGCTGATATTCTGTGCGAGCTTTTTCCTTGCCCGTTAGTATCTAATCCTTTGTGCTGCAGCAACTTTTCTCTTATTATACTAACCACACTGCAGTAGGTCGCATTTCATCAGTTGGCAAAGCTTAATTCATTCGTTAAAAAAATGCTTTACATACGGTTAAAGTACAGAAAATGTAGAAAAGTTCACATAATCCTAAATGAATATTTTTAGCAAGGTTGGCAAACGATCACACAGCCAATCTCATGATAAGTGGATTCTATGGACCATAGACATTAACATCTGTCATTACCTAAGAATCAAAATGCAAATTGCGTTATCAGATCTGAGGAAAAATGGAATGCCTAGTTTCCATTAAAAATGGTCTATAGTTCTCTACACTCAAGATACGAAATACGACATAAACGAGGTATTTCATCTTAAATTCTCCGGGGTGACAATGCATCTGCATTTTGATTCTTAATCGAGGATAAATGTAGATGTCAGGTGGATTTTATTCTCGTTTGTCACTTATATTCTATAAAAAAGAATAAAAAAGAAATAAAAACATAATATAGCTGCAGCGTGGCTCTACAAAGTACAAAAATAATACCGTATTCATTTAAATATTTCTCTAACTTTACCGGCAGTGATTTATTAAACTTAAAACATTACTTAACATCTTTACCGGTAATGAATGAATTCTTTATGAATTCTAAGCAGCACACGGGATGCATTTTAACTAGGATAAGGCTCTACTATTGCACCTGGTATGACATACCAGCGCACAGATTATAAATGGACAGATATAACAAAAAGAAAAATTTTATTAGTTAATTAAATTAAATAACGCTTCAATAAAGCAACACATATAGTATGTTTTGTGCAGGTTTGATGTTTCCTTTTTGTTCTGTACAGTTGGGTTTGTGTCAAAAATACGTAGTCAGTAATTGGAGTGGCGTGGCGGAGCGCACATCGCTCTGCCATCGTACACTAAAGTTACGTTTTACCTTTGGATATTGATTATTTGAAAGATAAATAAACTGACGATAAATTTTAAAAACTATGAACACAAGTAATGGTCTTATATAAGTTCGCCAACACGCATTGGGGCAGCGTGAGGCACTTCCTTGTCCTAACACCCTTTCAGAAATGAAAGAAGTAAATAAGCTGTAATTCCTGCTGGGTACGTGCAACTTACCAATTCAGTACGTGTCAATGAATTATTCAAGATTATGTACAATATATAATATATAATAATTTACGTTTATCAAAATAGAAAATTCGTAAAAACCAAACCACATCAGAACTCTCTGTCATTAAACTACTCTGCGCACTATGCTATTGTTCCTTGTATTTTATGCTACACGCATAGAACAGTTTTAATAAAACATAGTTTGTTCTAACTATGCAGTTACAAGTAACTTTCATGTTCGCTCATATTAGGTACCTTTAGCTTCATTCACCCGGAAGAAATTATTAATGTACTACATTGTATATTTCCCTTCAGTTAGGAAGAAGCAACAATTACAAAACGCAAGGCTTACTCCCTGCATTTTTAAGTTTACAAAATATAGAATCAATTTATAGATTAATTAGTGGTAAAACCACGCCATCGTCTCATGCGGACCACACTCTCAGAATACCAGCGTAAAATAGCCGCTTGAAACTGCTGTGTTTCGTATGGTGAGTGTAAAGAACCAGAGACCCTTTTTACTGGAAACGAGGCATTCCATCTTAGTCCTCAGAGATGGCAACACACCTGCATTTTGCTTTTTAATCAAAGACAGATGTAGATGTCTATGGGCCACAGTATTCACTTACCATCAGGTGGACTGTGTGCTCGTTTGTCACTCTATCCCATAAAAAAACCATAATACACTGCTGAACAGAGGCCTCTCTATAAGTTCTTATAGGGGATACTTGCCACAGTTGCCATGCTTAGCGAGCGGATTATTAACCACAGTTTTGTAATGGGTGCGTTTGGCAGAAAAAAGCGCTAGCAAGCGCTTACTAGCGCTAAAATAGTTTTCGACCAGGACACGATTGCTACTTCAGTAGCGCTGACACAATCCGCCATTTCGCTTATTTAATTTTTTTTTTTTATAAAAACGTTACCCCTACACTAGGATTTTCTCCTGTATCGTGGGGGCAGTTTACAAACAAAAATTGCACAAGGACAAACATCCAGACCCGGAACAATTATTTTGTAGGCCATACAAATACTTGTTCCGTGCGGGATTCGAACCCGCAACCCCCAGCGCAGCCACTCATTTGTTTTGAAGTAGAGTTTATAAGTTGTTTTTTTGCAATATTAGTTTTACGTAATATAATGACATGAATAGAACATATACATGTTATTAAAAATTCATGATTGGTAAGTTTTTAATATGAATACTTCACAAAAATAAATTTAAATTAGGTTAGGTTCCCCGGTTAAAACTAACATCGCGTCCTAGAGGAAAATAGCTACTTACGATTTGACAGCGCTTGCCGCTTACGATCGCCATTTTGCTTACAAGCGCTTGCTAGCGCTTTTTTCTGCCAAACGCACCCAACGTCTAGATGTTATGAGAAAGATGCTGCTGCGTATCCACCAACGGGACGATATGGGGTGGTGGATAGTCTTACACCGCCACTGTAAACACCAGCGTCCAGCAAATATGCGATTACTGTAATATACATATTTACATGGTAGAGCCACGCTGCAGCTATATTATAGTTGTAACACAAGCGGGTCGGCTCGACCGGGGCAGGACCACGCTCTCACAGAATACCAGCGTCAAATAGCAGCTTAATGCTGCTGTGTTTCGTATGGTGAGTGTCGAAAACCGGAGAATTTTTCTACTAAAAACGAGGCATTCCATCTTATTCCTCAGGGGTGATAACGCATTTGCATTTTAATCCTTCATCATCATCATCATTACAGCCCTTCACAAGTCCACTGCTGAACATAGGCCTCCCCCAAGTAATGCCACAAAGCACGGTCCTGAGCCACCTGCATCCATCGACTTCCTGCATATCTTACCAGGTCGTCACTCCATCTAGTGGGGGGTCGCCCTACACTACGCCTACCGGTACGAGGCTGCCACTCGAGAACCTTTCTTCCCCATCGGTTTTCGGTTTTTCGAGCTATATGGCCGGCCCATTGCCACTTCAGCTTACTAATCCGTTGGGCTATGTCGGTCACTCTGGTTTTACTGCGGATATCCTGATTTCTGAGTCTATCACGCAGAGAAACTCCGAGCATAGCCCTCTCCATAGCTCGCTGAGCGACCTTGAGCGTCCTCATACGGCCAGCAGTGAAGGACCACGTCTCAGATCCGTAAGTCATCACTGGCAACACGCACTGGTTGTACAATCTAATTTTTAGAGATTGAGGTATACCTGACGAGAAGATATGTCGTAATTTCCCGAACCTTTTAATCCTTAGTTGAGGATAAATGTGGATGTCTGTGGGCGACAGCATATACTTAATCGGGTGTATAGTGTTGGAGATCGCGCGATGAGTGTGTCAGTTAGTGATATTTCGTTTATGTATACATAGATTAAAGTTATAACTTACCGACATTAAAATCGGCGGAGATAGCTCGCGTACTGTCAAATTTACAGCGCACGTTTAGCCCCTGAGTTACCACGTCTCCATTTCTTGGCTTTCCATTACTTTCCACGACTCCATTACTTGCAAGATAAAATTTATGGAAAACCTTAAGTAGAACACATGTATCTATGTATGGTAAAACTAACGAAGTGTTGTGTCGAAACGAAGATTCATGTCACAATACTGTTTGTAAATCGATCAAACCAATGACTATTCGCGTTTTATGTACGCTTCACACCTGACGATTTACATCGGCGCTAACGAATCTAATGGGATGAATATTTTTTTGACAGTCCACATGATGGTAAGTGAATGCTGTGGTCCTTAAACAGTTAAATTTATCATCAATTAAGAATCAAAATGCATAAACGTTGTTATCCCAGACGACTAAGACCTTGTTACCAGTAAAAAGAGTGTCCGGGTTTCCTACGCTCACCATACGTAACTGAGCATTAGCCTGCTGTTTCACGCTGGTGTTCTGAGACATCGTGATCATACCCCAGTGGCACTACTAATAAATAGATACACAGCACAAAGAAAACGTCTACTTGTTACCGATGACAGATAGGCAATGCGAGTGAGGCACCACCGTTGGTTTGTGTACTACCTTTAATTATATATTTAATTTTATACGTGGTAGAGCCATGCTGCAGTTATACTAGTAGTATAGTTGTAGCACGAATGGGTCGGCTCGACCGGGGAAGGACCACGCTCTCACAGAATACTAGCGTGAAATAGTAGCTTAATGCTGCTGTGTTTCGTATGGTGAGTCTAGAGAACCGGAGACCCTTTTTACTGGAAACGAGGTATTCCATCTTAGTCCTCACGGGTGACAACACATCTGCATTTTGATTTGTAATCGAGGATAGATGTGGGTGTCTATGGGCCACAGCAACCACTTACCATCATACCAGGTGGACTGTGTGCTCGTTTGTCACCCTATCCTATAAAAAAACATATATCACAACTCTTCCTTTTTAGATATTAATTATTTTATTACTACGATAAACAAACAGAACAATAATGATTTCTTATATTTACGCGAACACTACTCGCCCGTGACCATGAGTGCTGTAAAGCGTTCGAAACGTCGGGTATTAAAAAGCTAAACATACGCGATAAATTCCGTAAAAACTGGTATTATTTAAACAGAACAATGTTTTAAACCTTAATCAATCATCAATCTGAACTTTTTTATCATGATCAACAACATGACCTTTCATTTCCTAAAAGTGTACGATATTTCTCCTGTACTCCTGATCCTGACCAGTGTCATCATTTTTTGTATAGTGTGCCTCTTCCACGTAAAAATATGACTACAAAAGCACAGTACTTAGCCGTTTAAAGTAAACAAGTTTATTGTAATTTCTAAAGTTGATTAATTTTAAATGTTAAGTGATAAAACCATACCATATGGAATATAGGTGTATATGGACCACATTCTACATTTCCTTTCTTTTAAAAAGTCTTTGACATTTCTCGTCAGGTGTGAATCGTACAGTACAGTATTTTTATTGACACTCAGCTATGGAGCTTACGTAATTTTTACCTTTCGATATTAACGCCCTTCGACAACGCCAACATGTGATTTTGTTACAGTGTGGGCAGTAACAAAACGTTAAAAATCATGTGAACGTTCTATAAATATTGGTTAACTTGACTAATGATACCATGTTTAGAAATAACAGGTTTTAATTTGAAACTAAATGTATGTTTTATGTTGGTAAAAGTAAAATAAGTAGGCTGTACGAGGGCGGCACTGAAAATTTCGGGAATCAAGGAAGTGACACAACATTACTTGAATAAAAATGTATTTATTGCTTTTCGAAGTATTCTCCGCGAAATTTGACACATTTTTCCATACGATGGAACCAATCATTGAAGCAACCATTCCATTCGGAAGTTGGGGTCTCCAAAATGGCCGTTTTGTAGGCGTACACAGCTTCTTCAGGTGATGAAAATCTCTGTCCACGCAATTTATTCTTTATTTTAGGGAAAGTATAGAAATCATTAAGGCTTAGGTCTTAGGCCTTAGGCGGATGGTCTAATAATTCTATGTTTTCTTGCTATAAAAACTCTTTTGTTCTGTGTGCGGTGTGAGAACTCGCATTGTTGTGATGGAGGATGATGCGGCGGTTGCAGTTCTCTTTACGGAGTTCAGAAACTACCTGTGGCAAACAAATGCTAGCTTACCATTCTGCATTAACCGTTCTTTGTCCCTCAAGGGGAATAGTCGTAACATGGCCGGTTTTGAAGACAAACGTGGTCACCATTTTTTTTTGCAACACTCCGTGAACGAACAATTTTTGTTGGCTTTAACTCATTTTCGAACCCCCAAACTCGTGACTGGTTTTTTGTTTCGGGTTCGTACGCGTATATACAGGATTCGTCACCTGATACGATGTTGTATACAGCATTTGAGGATCCTGCGTGGAATCTTTCGAGAGTTCTGATGCACCAAGTAACGCGAGCCGCTTTGTGCTCTTCACAGAGCGAATGCGGTATCCATCGGGAAAACAACTTTTTTACACCTAATTGTTCATGCAAGATTATTTGTATTTGACTCATGCCAATGTCTAAAGTTGCCTGAATTTCGCACTATGTCACATGTTGATCTTCCTCAATCAGCTTACGCACAGCATCAACGTTTTTTTGGGTGACTGCAGTTTTTGGACGACCTTGACGGGGATCATCACTGAGCTTGACACGTCCACGTTGAAATTCAGAAAACCAGCGATAAATTGAGGTTTTGAATGGGGCTTCATCACCAAATGTAGAAATCATCCGGTCAACACACTGTTTTTGTGTTAAACTACTTCGAAAGTCATAATAAATTATCGCTCTTAAATTTTCTCGAGTCAATTCTATTTTCTCAACGACTAAACAAGTATGACAAAACCTTGTGACAAGACCGAGAATCTTTTTTAAAATAAATAAATGGTATTCAATTTTTAAAACCAAGGAGTTGTCAATTAAAAAGATTTTAATATGACAGGAACAGTTGAAATATTTCATTCCCGATACTTTTAGTGCAGCCTATGTATGCCCTCTTACTTTTGACTTTTATCTACATTTTTTACTTGCTGACGTGCAGATCATAACAATGAGTATGTATTAAATCAGCACTGAATTCTTTGTCAATAGAGGTGGTATTGTTACCACTTTCTCATGGTTGGCAAAGCATTACTATTTATGTTTTTTAATCAAAACCATAGGATAAGATTAATAAAAATACCCAATAATAATAAATAGGCAGTAAAGAAGTGTTTTTCTAAAATAAAACCAGCCAAAATTATTCCTTATAACATCAGCTATCTTACCAGTGAAATTTCTGTCAAAATCGGTCCTTCCGTTTCGGAGATCAGCTGCAAAAAACAAACAAACAGACTTATGTATGTATGTATGCGCAAGCACAGGTGCACTCTCTATTCCCTCACTCTCATAGTCCGATGGGACGGTAAACCGACATACTCTGTTCCTAACTCCGGGCAGCTACTGAGAATTTCTTGACGGAAAAACTCAATAATTAATTTTCAGGCCCGACCCGGGATTCGAACCCAGGACCTCATGATCAGCAGACGCACTACTACAACCACTAGACTAACGAGGCAGTACATTATTAATATGTATAAGAGACAAAATAAATAACATACAATAAAATAAATAGTATAAATGTGTTAAATATCGCCCCAATTTGAATATTTGTCAACAAAACACAAATTGATTCCGCATTACATGAAACAAGGGTACATAAATCAGTAGGGCCTTCCATCTCAATACGTCATTCGGACAGTTTCAGATCGTTCATCATTGATCATTGAGTTCATTGCCTCAGGATCGGAAGCGTGATGAAAATTAGGTCGAAACATCCCGTATTTAACACTTTGTTAATGCACCTCGGCAGCCTATTATGCGTGCCCTTTTTTAGAATAAGGGTGCCAAACGACACACTCTACTACGGACCAATAGACATCTACATGTGCTCTTAATTAAGAATCGAATTGCAGATGGGTTATCACCACTTAGAAATTACATGGAATTCCTCATGTCCAGTTAGAAGGCCCTCTGGTTTCCTACTCTCATACAAAATACAGGCGTTAAGCTGCTATTTGACGCTGGTATTCTGTGAGATAATGATTGGTTGGTTATTATTTTATATTACGTTAAAACATGGAGTAACTAACAATAACACCAATGTTCACTCTTTCAAAGAAACACTCTGCCTACAGAGATGTACAAAAACGAGTGCAAATTATTTTAATGCCCGTCAAATAACACGGTAAGGTTGCCGGAGCAAATCGCAGCCCGCGTACCTGATCTTTACCAGGGGCTCGAAGACAGTCTAATTATTTGTTTATTAATGTACGCGATTTTAGCGCGCAATTTGTATTTTTCCTTGCCGGTTTATATCACGGTGTGAAAGCATATTTTTTTAAATTAAAAACTTTTTGGTGTTTTAGTGAAGTAAGGACGATGTTACAGTACGTGTAATGGTAAGGGGAAATAGTCTATAGGTAACTAAATCTATTATTGATTAATCAAAATGAACATGTGTAATGACATTTGGTAACTAAGTGTAAAATCAAATTTTTGTCAAAAATACCAATAAAATAGTTTTAATCAACACATAACTTATAGGTTTCATAGTTGTATGAGACTCGTACTTATAATAAAATAATTTGCCAACTGTGTTACTTACCTTGCATATTATGAATGATGACTACTTTCACAATTTGTCATTTAAACCAATATTTCTTCTTTTTGCACTGTTTTCGTCAGCACTATTCTCGTCACCACTACTCGCACCACCACTACGTTAGGAAAAATACACCATCGACGATAATACACGTGTTTCCCCTCTACACGAGGTGTCTTCCGGAGAAATTTTCTTAACTTATTAATTTTTACATCTTTAATATAATGGCTTCCTGCAAAGTAACGTTCGATTCTATTAGTTAATACAACAACATACAAGTACAAGATGAAATTAATATGAACTACAGATGTTACAGTTCTTGGTCCTCTTATGACTACCTCTTGCATAAATACTATTTAACAACTTTAAGTAATAGGCGATTACTATTTGACTGTACTTTTCTTTACAAAATTTGTCGTTACTTTTTTGATTGCTTTCAATTTGTCAATTGTATATACCTTCGTGTACCAAGTTGCTCACAAAGAATACGAAACACTCACGTGCATCGTTTGTTTTTCCTTAATCTGTGCAAAACAAATGCGGGCAAGCGTGCGCCTTTGCGTCATATAATTGAACTGTACAACCACAGCTTCTCCGATGTAGACTTATTTACCATGTCCCTACCTCAATTCAGAAAAGCGATAAAACTTGTATTAAATGACTTGTAAATTTTTTATTTTTATTTTTATATTTATTACTATTTTCTTATAATTTTATAACGTTAATCTAAATTGTTTTATTTTATGTAATAATTTTATTACATAAAATATATTATATTTTGTGTAATATTCACGATTTTGCTGATAACGGCTAAGTATGCATTGTTGTCTCTAGTTTTTAGTTTCTTTTTTTTGGTTCTTTTATTCTATATTTGTGTTCTCTGTGCCTTATAACTTTAATTAGTACCGTAATTTTGTGGATAACGGTGTTGGTTGTGTAATTAGTTTATCTATTTACATAGGATTTGAATTGTAACTTTTATTAAACAACTGTTCGTTGTCCTTAAAAAAATATGTAGGTCAAATTTTCTATATTTTCTGGGATTTTGTTGTAACAGCGTTCATCACCCCAAGAATGAATTACTGCCTCAGTGGAGCCGAGTAGATACTAGCTTGTGTAGTAAGTACTGGCAACTTAAAATTATTTCCAATGTTTTTTTAAACTGTTTTAGTCAGTCTTCTAATAATTAAAACCATAGAGAATTTAGGCGAACACTACACAATGGGTGCGTTTGGCAGAAAAAAGCGCTAGCAAGCGCTTGTAAGCAAAATGGCGATCGTAAGCGGTAAGTGCTGTCAAATCGTAAGTAGCTATTTTCCTCTAGGACATGAGGACGGGGAATCTAACCTAATTTGAATATATGTTTGTAAAGTATTCATATTAAAAACTTACCCATCATGAATTTTTAATAGCATGTATATGTTTATTCATGTCATTATATTACATAAAACTAAAATTGCGCAAAACAACTTATAAACTCTATTTCAAAACAAACAAATTAAATAAGCAAAATGGCGGATTGTGTCAGCGCTACTGAAGTAGCAATCGTGTCCTGGCCGAAAACTATTTTAGCGCTTATAAGCGCTTGCTAGCACTTTTTTCTGCCAAACGCACCCATTGAATGGAACTATTTTAACTTCTTTATTATACGACGTTTCTTTCGCGGTCACGGTATTTAAAAAAGTTATAATTAAACGCGATAAAATCAGTTATATTAATTTATTTAAAGCAAGATTAAACAAAGCTAAGACTTAATCTTTAATAACGTGTAATACCCAGCGGCAAGCGGTTGCAAATATAAACAAGCTATCACCACCCGGCGTTGCGCGCCGCGGTGCCGGCAGACAGACAAACAAACATATTGTGCGATGCGGTTTCCCCGAGGCTTATTTGCAGATGTTTGAATGTGGAGTTAGTGGAATAATTAATATCGAAATCAGTCTGTGAAATAATTATTATATACGTGATAGAGCCGTGTTGCTGATTCAAACGCAAATGTGTCCTCTCGAATGGTAAAGCTACGTATATTGTAGTCGTAGCACGAATGGTCGGCACAACCGGGGAAAGACTACGCTCTCACAGAATATATAAGCGTAAAATAGCAGCTCAACTGTGTTTCGTACGATGAGTGTAGAGACTTTTTTTACTGGAAACAAGCCATTCCATCTTAGTCCTTAGGGGTGTCAACTGTCAACGCATCTGTATTTTGTATTTTAATCTCGGATAGATGTAGCTGTCCATGGGAAACCGCACGCACTTGACATCGGGTGGATGTGTGCTTGTTTGTCACCCTAATTCTATAAAAATGTTTTGTTTCATATAATAAGTGATAATAATTGAAGACTCTTTTTACTGGTGACATTTATTAAACAAATAATGAAAACATACGGGCAAGTTTATAGTAGCCTAACATATTCACGGGTATGGAAACTTGGCCAGGTATGACTTTTGCGACAGCTTGCTTTTAAATACTTTTTCTTCAATTAATACTGCGTGATGGGCACAAGAAATGTCTCTTAAGTTTTCAGTACTATTTCATGATTGATATAAGACAACTACACCAACAATTAAGTTTGTGGCAGCGGTTAATTTAAACTTCATACTCTTAAGGAAAATTAGAATATTCACCGCTTTAAAACACGCAACTTTAAAACACTAGAAAATAGAGAATATGTTTTTATAATTATTTCTTATATTTACACGTTTTAATGTCCCGACGTTTCGAGCATTTTACAACACCCATGGTCACTGTACAAATTAAAATTAATAACAAAAGTGTGCGTTGGCCGGGAATCGAACCCGGATCAACTGCTTGGAAGGCAACTATGCTGACCATTACACCACCAACGCCGCTGTGAACAGGGATAAAAAAGTCACGTGTATATTGACTCAAGTGTTTAAACAGTTTGCAGCCTTTAAATAAAACTAGGTTTTTAAGGATTTTATTTTATATTCGAGCCGTTTCGAGCACTTTGCAGCACCCATGGTCCCGGGGGGACTGAGATGTTAGACTTAGACGTCCCGATGTCATAATTAACCGCGATTACCCACATATTAAAACTATTAATTTTTGTTCCTTCTTCTTTAATCTTGAAGTCTTGCAGTTGTATGCTTGGTTTGGGATTTAATTTTATTAATTATAGGATCCCAAGCAAATGGTAGCACCCAGCTAGTTTTATTTAAAAGTATGTTTTTGTCATTGTCTATACACGTCAGTACCGCGTGTTATCGCTTCTAGATCTGAAAAATGCCTATATTCGGTCTGGTATGACCTGGATGATGTTTTTAACATCGATTTGCGGTATTTTTGTGCAAGCGGCCAATGCTTTATTTCGGAGCTAATCAAGAGTTTGTGTTTTCGTCTAACATAGTCCTTAACATTAATCCTCAACTTTACCATATATTTATTTCAAAATTAATGCTGCTATATTTTCAGCATAACGGAGGATCTTGCTAAGCCATTTGAGGTTATATTTCCCCTTAACCCGGCGCCAATGACAAAAAAAAATGACGCGGGCCATGACACCGGGTCATCATGACCCGCAATTTTTTGGATAATTTTTAACGAAACTAAAGTAATTTTCTGAACTTAAATAAATGTTTATAAAATAAGGGTTCTTTTCATACGAAATAAAATAGAAATAATACTAATATAACCTTTAAATCAATTTTTTTATTAGATTTTCTTATAAAACATGCAAAATCAATATTGTAAACATAACATGAATACTTTTTTGATTTTTGGATAATTTTTCGAATGAATAATAGTGATCAATGATTTTATGTACTAAAAAAGAGATCATACAAACTTCTTATCATAACAATAAGAAGGAATCAGTCATCTACTTCCTCATTCAAGACATGGAACAGTGGAACTACTACAATTATTGCAATACGGAATCAAATGATCTGGCCATATGTAAATGTGGCATGCATGACAAGTATGAGATATTTTCTTATTCATTTTAGACGGACATAATTGACATCTCTTACGACTTCCTGGAACCTTACTGGGAAGTCCCTCGGTAGGTTCTCCCACGAAATCTGAGATTTTTTAACATAATTGACGATGTAAATTCACTCGTGTCTTTCGAATTCTTAAATGCTCATGTACCAAAGTGTGTCCCAGGTTGTCTAGAAATGACGCCTTTTTGAATGTGTATCGTTATTATTATATTACATTAGCATTTATGCCCGAAATATCCAACATTACCAATTAACCAATTATCAAAGTTAACACTACGATAATTATTGGAGATTGGTAACACAAGGCGATTTACTACATCAAACGGTTTGTAACTAATCGAGTATGGGCCATTTGGTTGTTTTTCGCGGAAAATGTTTTTGAATCTACTAAGGTCAATATTTTAATCCTCGTCCTCTGAATGCGTCTAGCATCTCATCAAGCGTGCAGTTTTCTCCCAGCTAATACATTTTTTTACATTCTTCAACAAACTCTTGAAAAAGTTCACGTGTTTGTGCTAATTATTAAGTATTTGTCTTTCAGCGTTATTTCGTAATAATATTTTTGACAAAACAGCTGAAATAGAACAAAGGAAATTAACCTCAAACACCAAATAAACGAATAAAAGCAAGTCACAAAAATACTACGCCAGCGATGACGCTGGCTCATTTTTACCCGTATTGACTTGACGCATGTATATCTCGTTCTCGCTCCGCAGTCAGCATCGCACTTAGTATACCAACGGTCCGGGAAGAGGGAGGCTGTATCTCCAGCTACACAAACTTTCAAACTTTACGACCGAAGTCAAAAAAATCTGAGTCTGTTTAAAATCGCCTCTAGTC
This sequence comes from Parnassius smintheus behrii, assembly GCA_036936625.1. NCBI lineage: Eukaryota > Metazoa > Arthropoda > Insecta > Lepidoptera > Papilionidae > Parnassius > Parnassius smintheus. The sequence continues at coordinate 41,045,710 of JAUPFT010000022.1, forward strand.
AATATGACCCAGCGTCATTGGCGCCGGGTTAACAGAGGCGTGCGCGTTGCGTAAGTATCAATCAGTCCGAACCTTAAAGCGTTCGAACACTTACGACTAGTGTTCGAACTTTTTTAGTAAATCAGTTTAGTTTAATTAAGAATAATAAAAACGCTCGAGGAAGTTTTTAAGTCAAAAATATAGATATTTAGATGCTAATAACTTGTGCTTGTGGTGGGCTAGGAGAGTATTTAATCTTTCGTTTAATCATGTGCCACATATGTTCGAGTGGATTTAAGTCTGGACTACAAGCTGACTACTCCAATTTTTGAATACCGACCTCTTTTTATTAATCACGCAATGCGCTACGTGTGTGTTCAAATCTGAAGGCAAACGCTTATACACTGCTCTATGTTAGTAGGTACCTCATATTCAGTTCATACTGTACGCTCAAAAATTCAGTATTTGTTTGTCAAAGTTCTTAATCGGAAATAAATGTAGTTGTCTACGGGCCACAGCATTCATATACCATCAGGCTCGTTTGTCACCCTTTATAGAAATCAAGTTCGCCAACGCCATGAAAATACCTTGGAAAGATTTAGGAATAAATTTCTCTTACAATGTTGCCAACAGTACTCTCGTAAATTTACACAAACAATCAGATATATTGTCAGTTTGTTTACAAAGCAATTCTGTATGCAACTTAAATGCAAATTTAACTTAGCGTTTGCTTTTCGCAATTTTGACGTTAAATAATTGTTAGTTATAAATTATAATTTTAAATTAAATTTACTTATGTCCAGGTATAAAAGCAACTATCTACTAGATGCAGGATTTCCAGACGTCCATTATTTGAAAGGACGTTCTCTATTTCAAACCCAAATAATTGAGGTGAAAGTTTATCGACCAAATTGGCGATATATTTAAAATGGGTCAAATTAAGAGTACGAATAACCGACGAGCATGTATGCGTAGGTACGTGGATGTAAAGGAGGCGAGAGAGGTGTATCAGTATCGTGCCAAATGGATGTTTGTAGTCTCCGCCTACCCCTCTGGGTGACAGGCGTGAATGTTTATGTATGTATGATACCATAAAAGCATTTTATTGAAAACAATGTGGTATCTTATCTTTACATCCTGTCTTTTATTTCACCATCATCATTATTTCAGGCCTTCACAAGTCCACTGCTGAACATAGGCCTCCTCCAAGGAACGCCACAAAGCAACTTCCCAAGCCAACTGCACCCATCGACTTCCTACATGTCTTACCAGGTCTTCACTCCATCTAGCTGGGACACGCCCCACACTTCGCCTGCCGGTACAAGGCTGTCACTCGAGAATCTTTCTTCCCCAACTGTTATCGATTCTTTGAGCTATATGACTTCGATATCGAATACTACATACAGAACATGCAGAACATACAGAAGCTGGCAACCCTAACTAGATGAATTGACTACCTGATAAGGCTTGCAGGTAGGTCGATGCTCACCCTAAGGACGTTGTTTTGTCTGGGTAATGCTTAGGTTCAGCTGTAACTTTGTGATGAGTATTAATGATGATGATTACTATCTAGTAGTATTATTTATAGGCTAATAATTATGACAGTAAAACATATTGCTATGGGTGGACATTGTAGATCTATTTCCCTGTATAATAAGCCTTTTTGTCAACCGAGCTACGAAGTCTACAGTAATTATCATCTATATTATGCTTGCAATGTATATTCTTTTGATAATGAAATGCTGTGGAAATACGGTCATTAAGTAGGTAGTATGGTCATGTTAGGGCTGAACCTAAATGACATAGTGGTAAATTGTGTGATAAGAGAAAAGTGTGGTTTGCATGATGATTTTGTGACCAGGATTAAGAAAGGAATACTTCGGTGGTTTGATCATGTAGAAAGAATGAATGAGGAAACAGTGGCAAAACAAATCTATGTTGCAGAAGTGAACGACAGAGTCGGGAAACGACGTCCTAGATGAAAGTTTATCGATCAAATTGGCGATACAGTAGAACGTCGATTATCCGAACGTCGATTAACCGAACGACCGCTTAACCGAACTGCTACCTCAGTCCAACACGCAGGGATGCGACCACCTTCTCGCTTCTCCGCGCAGTGTCTCCTGTTGGCCTACGTTCCGTACCGATAAAATATAAATATGAGATTAACAAACGATTAGAGAAAGGCGAATCTGCAACCAAGTTATTTAAGAAGTACAAATTGGTTAAGCTGACAATTACGGATATAAAAAACAAAAGACAACCATATCCAATTTTATATCCAGGCATGATTTTACCAATGGGTCGACAAGTCGTAAAACTATGAAGCTGGCCACGAACACCGATCTCGATGACGCTGTTTATAAGTGAGTTACACAGTTAAAAAATCGCAAGGAAAACCTATCTCTGATGCTATTCTATGTGAAAAGGCAAAACATTAAATAAAAAATTTGGAAGACCGTCGAACTTTCAAGCACGGGCTGATTAAAACGGTTTAAGTCAAGACATGGCATTTGTGAGCTTCAAATACAAGGAGAAAAACTGTCTGCTGGTTCTTCAGCAGCTAATTCTTTCAAAATCAAGTTAAGCGACGTATTGAAACAAGAAAATTACGTTTTAGAAAACGTTTACAATTCTGAACTCAGTTGGAAGGCTTTGCCAATAAAAACTCTTGCCTCGCGTCGTGAATTAGCGGCACCTGGTCTAAAGTAAATAATCGTATCACTGATTTAGCTTGTATTACAACCGTTATAAATTAAATTTATATTACATATTATGAATATGTTTTTATTAGTATATTGGTACATACGATTACACAGTTCGATTATCCGAACAAACCGGTTTTCCGAACACCTATGTCCCCCAATTAATTCGGATAATCGACGCTCTACTGTATATTTAAAATAGGTCAGATTAAGAGTACCTTTAACCGACGAGCATGTATGCGTAGGTATATGGATGTAAAGGAGACGAGAGAGGTCTTTGCCTACCCCTCTGGGTGTCAGGCATGATTGTTTATGTTGTGTTATGTAATGCCTCATCTCCAGTAATAATAGTTTCCGTTTCTCTACAGCATTAAGCTGCTTTTTTACGCTGATATCCTGTGAGTGTGTGTTTCTTCCCCAGCTTAATACTGCTATGTTTCGTATAGTGAGTTTAGAGATCCGGATACCCTTTTTTAATGGAAACGAGGCATCCCATCTTAATCCTCAGGGGTGCCAACGCATCTGCGTTTTGATTCTTAAACGAGGATAATATATATATTGGTCACTGCACCCACTTACCATCAGGTGGACTGTGTGCTCGTTTTTTCACCCTTATTCTATAAAAAAATATTCATACGTTACGTCACTACATATCATTAATATTATTAAATAGCATTTATATAATTACGTACGGTACGTGTAAATATGCATATTTTTTTAAATATCTTTGTTTCCCAACATCAAAAGCTTGCCCGCTGACATGCAAAATGCAATCGTAGCATTAAACATCTCAAAATGGTCGTAAAACTCCGAACTTTACACACCCCTTCCAGGAACCAAGTGCTAAACGTCAATTTTATCCGCAAGTTTCTTCTTAACTCACTCAATGGCATAAGATTGAATATCCCTTGACGCATTGGTACTTTTAAGGTGATGTGCCGCTACTTTTAAAGGCGTTTAATAAACTTTTCGGGTTAATAGTGTATTTAAATGATTTACGACGGAAGCAATTGTGACCTTTATGAACGGAAAGCCATATTTTTAAACTTCACTTCAAGTACGCGTTGACGACTTGAAGATCAGCGGTTAATGCACCTATTACAAAACTTCGTATTGCAAAACACCGGTATTGCCAATATTTCTCTAAATTTATTTATCACAAAAGCCTCTCCACAGCTTGATGTGCGACTTCTGCTTCCATAGTAGCCTATAAAACTAAACAGTATATTATATGAAAACCATTTAGAATCGAAACGAAGAAGACTCCGTAATTTAAATTCGAAATGCCTTCTCAACTCGACAGTGTAATCAATTTGCAACAAAGTAGCATCGTAAACTAAGTTAAAATGTGGTACATTTATTCGGCTGTTTACTCCCATGTCCTATTTCAGGCATAAACACTTTGATTGGTGTTTTATTTTGTTAGGGTTGTCTGGAAGAAATCGCTTTTAGCGATAAGACCGCCCACTGTAATGCTGGTCTTATTTTTGTGCGAGTTTATGTTTTCACCTACAATAAATAATTACCTATCCATCTGTTAAATAGATACGTTTTCTTTGCAAAGCTAAAACTTATTCAGTATTTTTAAGGCTGTTCTCAATATAATTTAATTAGATAGGGCAGTGGATAAACGTTTGCCTGCAGTGTTAATGAGACTCGGGTTTAAATCCCGGATCAAGATCAACAAATACTATTTGGCCTGTAAAACACCACAAAGTTAGATATGAAAATCCTAGTGAGCTAGTAATTTTTAAAAACATAACATTTTAAAGAATGAAAATAAATGAAAATGATGATTATAATGTTCTTTAAAATAATTAAGTGTTAAGTTTAAACGAAGAATCAAAATCATTAAGTTTAATGAAAAAAGATAACTAATAGAAAGCTCGTAAAATTTAATTAGACTTTAATTACAATTTCCTTCAAACCAGCGGTGTTACGATGTAACTCGAGTAGGAGTCAATTGCGATGAGTATCACTCTCTGTAACTAAAATAAGACATTAATTTAAGAAAGACAGAGGCATATTATCGATACTGCATCATCAACAAATGAAATTAAATGTCAATATTTACCATTTTCGTTTAAGTAATGGTTTTAGTTTGAAGTAGAATACTATCGTCATCAACTGTCCGTTGGGGTAAATAGTCGTCTCCGAAAACACTTCCCAATGTGCCACATCAGCGTACTGTGAAGAATTATATGAACGAAATACACGTCATACTAGGCTGTATGACATAGTACCTTTTGCCTTTATTTAAAAATAAACAACATTTAAACTTTCTTCCCAAAACTGTAAATAATGGGTGCGTTTGGCAGAAAAAGGCGCTAGCAAGCAAAATGGCGAAACTAAACAATTTGCGGCCTCAGACAGTAGCGCTGACACAATCCGCCATTTTGCTTATTTAATTTGTTTGTTTTGAAGTAGAGTTTATAAGTTGTTTGGTACAATATTAGTTGTAAGTAATATAATGACATGAATAAACATATTATACATGTTAATTCAAAAAAAAATTCATGATTGATAAGTTTTTAATATGAATACTTTACAAACATATATTTAAATTAGGTTAGGTTCCCCGGTTAAAACTAACTTCGTGTCCTAGAGGAAAATAGCTACTTGCGATTTGACAGCGCTTACCGCTTACGATCGCCATTTTGCTTACAAGCGTCATACGCGTGAGAACTTGTGTCATAATTTTCGTACATCCAATTTTTTTTAAAGGAAATATATGTCAAAGGCGATTCAATGCAAGGGACGTGATGCTGTAAGGTCTGATGTAGGTAATATTACCTCTACTATTTTGTAATAGTATTGTATGTAAATACAACACGGACAAGGTTTATGATCTATTGTGTTATTGCGTAAAACGTTGAATAAAATAAATGGTCATTATTGGCCATAGTTACGTTATGGTAGTCATGAACCCATAAAAGCCGTAGTTCAGGGCTAAACGTACCAGTAAACTTATGTGTAGGTACGCGAGAGTTGAAAATATCCGACACCAATCAAATTGTTAGTTGCAAGTATTACTACATGCACGGTGGTGAAGGAATACATCGTGAGGAAACTTATTACTATTATATATCTTATTTTGCACCGCTTAGAAAACAGATTACAGGGAGTAAAACTTAGGAGGTAGGGACAATAAGGTGGTCTTATCGCAAAAAGGAAACTCTTCCAGAAAAATTTAAAGGATTAAAAAATTGCACTAGTGGACTATAATTATTGGATTAAATTATCTATATCTATACATATAATAAAACAGTAACGAAAAAAAACTGTACATTGAGTATTTTCGAGAAAAAATAAGTGGCTTTTGTTAGAAAAACGTAACTGATGACAAAAAGTGACTTTTTAGAATTTTTGTCTGTTTGTCTGTTTGTCTGTGTGTATGGTACGGCTTCACGCCAAAACTACTGGATAGATTGAATTGAAATTAAGCAAAAATGTTCTTTGTTTACCAAGGAAGGCTTTAGGCTACATATTATCACGCCGTATGTTATAGGGGGTAAGCAGTATTGATTTTAAAAGGTTTTTCTCTGTAATTGAATGCACAAAATAATTGAATGCACAAAATGATATGTTATTAGTTAAAATAAAGTCAAAAATGTTTACCGCATTAAATGGTGCAAGCTTAAATCCCATAATATTGTTTTGAAAAATCGTAAATTTTGTTTAATTTTTGCACTTTTTATGTGCATTAGGAAATCCGGTAACTTTACATGTCCTATCTGATTGTATGGAGAGTTTCACACCAATATTACTAAACAGATTGATTGGTGGTACAACAAGTTACACTATCATGAATCAAGTCAAACTTTTGGTTCTAAGTTATCATCCTATAGAAACGGGGGTTACCTTTGTTGTCTGTGTTGGTTGATGTGTTTAATTTTCCTACGAATAATTATTATTTTTCTACTATTACGTACTTATTCGATAACTTTTCATTAATTTGAATATCGTTGGTATCGGATTAAGAAGGAATCTAGCTATGCCTTTTATAAAAATATCAAATCTGTCTCGAAACTCAAGGGTTTTTAAGATGCGCAGGTTAGTTAGTAGTAGCAGTAGTTTCTCTCGAACCCACGCAGAGCTTTAACAACGGCTAGGTGCTAGCCGTGAGCGTAATGCACTAAGTTTGTCCGCAGAAACTAGCACGCAGCGCCAATTACGACTAGAATTTAAACGAATCCGCACTACTGCTTCTCGATCTCAGGAAAGTGTAGAACAACGAGAAATGCTTTTGGCTATCGATCGGGATCATCATTCTCTGTCTCGCGCATCCGAAACGGTTACACAGAGGGATCAGAGGTTGAGTTTTCAGAATATCCGCTCTGAGACTGCTCGATCACTTGAGAGCAGTCAGGAGCGTGAGATACGACTTGCGCGTGACCGAGAACGTGGGCAAAGCCAGGGGTACAGCTATAGTTATTTGAAGAATTGGAACACCTGTTGTGGAACTCCAAAACCCAGCGACATTATAACATATATAGGAATGACGCCTAAGCAAAAGTTGTTTAATCTGATGGGCATTTCGTGTTGACTTACAAAAATGAAAGATATGGAACGTCTCGAATCGTCTCGCACATCACGTTGTTTTCCCGTCCCCGGGCTCTTAGAATTCGAAAACAGACGTTTTAGATCTTCGATTTTGACGACCCCGTTGTCGCTGGCGTAAGCAACATCATCCGCGTACAAAGTCGCGGGCAGCAGCTAGTATTATAGTAAACGTGGTTTCAAACCTGGTAGAGCCACGTTGCAGGTATATTATAGTTGTAACACGAATGGGTCGGCTCGACCGGGGAATGACCAGAATGGTGAGTTTAGAGATCCGGAGACCCTTTTTTTACTGGAAACGAGGCATTCCATCTTAGTCCTCAGGGCTGACATCGCCATACCATCAGGTGGACTGTGTGCTCGTTAGTCATCCTTATTCTATATAAATAAATGTATAAACTAAAACCTTAATAAACTGAACCGATATATTATATTATAGCTACAAAACAATACACCGATTCGCATAAACAATAAAAAATGTGATAAATATACATAGGGTTATAAAGGCAAATATACATAAAAATCTTACGTTCGGACTTTCAGACCGAATCGGCGAGTCTTAACGGAGACTTAAACATCTGCGCAGGACAGGATTATAGTGCCCGAGTGTATGCGTAAGATTAGTTGCACTCCCATAGTTCGATTGGACGATAAATCGACACGACCGGAGAGAGATCAGGCGCAGAACCTACGGCTTTAGGAGGACACGGTGATTCTCGAATCTGGCAACTTGTTCTATCACCGGGAGATCGACCATCTGTCCCAAGGAGGTGTCGGATTTATCGTCTACAAGTCTCTCGTCAACAACGTTGTAAAGATTGAGAGTGTGTCGAGGAGGGTAGCGTACCTGATACTCAGAATCACCAAACGGTATTCGCTGAAGGTCATACAGGTTTACGCACCAACCTCGGCACATCCCGATGAGGAGGTGGAGGAAATGTATGAGGATATTTCCTGAGCCATGCATTCCTCCAAAACCTACAACACGGTGTTGATGGGAGACTTCAACGCAAAACTAGGCACAAGAGAAAACGGTGAGCTGAAGTAAGGGAAATTTGGAGTAGGGCAACGGAACCGAAGGGGCCAGCAGCTGAAGGGGCCAGCAGCTGGCCGACTTTATGGAGAAAGAGGGACTCTTTATGATGAACTCTTTCTTCCAGAAGTGGCCCCACAGGAAGTGGACCTGGTCGAGCCTCGACGGTTCGACAAAAAATTAGATTGACTTCATTATGACGACCAGACGCCAACTGTTCAGTGATGTCTCAGTGATCACAAGGGTGAAAACTGGCAGCGATCACCGAATGGTTAGAGGCACACTGAACCTAAACGTTAAGTTGGAGAGGTCTCGCCTAATGAAGTCAACGCTCCGTCCCCCACGTGCTCTATTCCAGAATCCCGAAAACTTTCATCTCGAGTTACGTTACCGCTTTCAGTGCCTACAAGATTGCAATCCAGTGGACGATATGAATGACAAGCTCGTGGAAACTGTCCATGCGGTCGGAGCTAAGTTCTGCAAGACCCGTCGCAGAAGAACACAAAAACTCTCCGATCACACTCTTAATCTCATGGCTGTTAGACGGGAGATGAGGCTGCAATCGTCAACAGATTTGACAGCATACAGGCAACTGAACAGACAGATCTCCAAATGCATGCGGCGAAACTTACGCAACTTTAATACAGCTCGTATTAAAGAAGCGATCGAGCGGAACCAGGGCTCCAAAGTCTTCGCCAGAGATCTGTCTGCCAGTAAGAGCCAACTGCCAAAGCTGAAGACTGAGTGTGGCAGCGTCGTTTCCGGGACACCTGAGATTTTGAGTGAGATTTAGAGGTTCTATGGGCAGCTGTACACATCATCGTTGGAGCCACACGCAAGTGTGAGTAACGATCCAAGAGCAAGTCTTATCCGACACTATTCCGATGATATCCCGGACGTTAGTCTAATCGAGATTAGAATGGCTCTCCAGCACCTTAAAAACGGCAGGGCCCCAGGCGAGGATAGAATTACAGCAGAGCTTCTGAAAGCGGGTGTAACACCGGTACTTGAAGTCCTTCAGAAGCTCTTCAATTCCGTCCTCCGTGGTGGCACTACTCCAGAGGCGTGGAGCAGAAGTGCGATGGTCTTGTTCTTTAAGAAAGGCGACAACGCTCTCTTAAAGAACTACAGACCGATTTCTCTTCTGAGCCGCGTCTACGTGCTGTTTTCGAGAGTCATTACGAATCGTCTCGCACGCAGACTCGACGACTTCCAGCCTCCCGAACAAGCCGGATTCCGAAAAGGCTTCAGTACGATAGACCACATACATACCCTGCGGCAGATTGTACAGAAGACTGAAGAGTACAATCTGCCACTTTGCCTAGCGTATGTGGACTATGGGAAAGCCTTTGATTCCGTCGAAATTTGGGCGGTGCTACAGTCCCTTCAGCGGTGCCAAGTTGACTGTCGGTATATAGAAGTGCTGAAGTGTTTGTACAGTATGGCTACGATGGCTATCCGAGTACATAACCAGAGCTCGAAACCTCTCTGACTCCTCTCTGACTGGACTGGAAAGGATACGGTATTAACATCAATGGCGAGTACATCACACGTTCGATTTGCCGACGATATAGTCCTTATGGCAGAATCGCTGGAGGACTTAAGCACTATGCTCAATGACCTCAATAGTGCCTCCCAACGGATAGGTCTTAAGATGACCATGGACAAAACAAAGATCATGTTTAATGTCCATGTCACACCTATGCCAGTACTTGTTGGGAGCACTATGCTCGAAGTTGTTGACGAGTACGTTTACCTGGGACAAATAGTCCGACTAGGTAAGTCCAACTTCAACCGAGAGGTCAATCGACGGATTCAACTCGGCTGGGCAGCGTTCGGGAAATTACGACATATCTTCTCTTCAGGTATACCTCAATCTCTAAAAACTAGATTGTACAACCAGTGCGTGTTGCCAGTGATGACTTACGGATCTGAGACGTGGTCCTTCACTGCTGGCCGTATGAGGACGCTCAAGGTCGCTCAGCGAGCTATGGAGAGGGCTATGCTCGGAGTTTCTCTGCGTGATAGACTCAGAAATGAGGATATCCGCAGAGAAAACCAGAGTGACCGACATAGCCCAACGGATTAGTAAGCTGAAGTGGCAATGGGCCGGCCATTTAGCTCGAAGAACCGATAACTGATGGGGAAGACAGGTTCTTGAGTGGCAGCCTCGTACCGGTAGGCGTAGTGTAGGGCGACCCCCGAGTCGATGGATGCAGGTGGCTCAGGACCGTGCTTTGTGGCATTACTTGGGGGAGGCCTATGTTCAGCAGTGGACTTGTGAAGGGCTGTAATGATAATGATGATGAGGGGGTGAATGAAACACCACTAAATTCCTGACTCCAGGCTGTGCCACTGAGAATTTCTTGACACTTTTCACTTGATTTTTTATAGGATAAGGTGACAAACGAGCTTACAGTCCACCTGATGATAAGTGGATGCTGTGGCCCATAGACATCTACATTTATCCTCGATTGCGAATCAAAATGCAGATGTGTTGTCACCCGTGAGGAGTAAGATGGAATGCCTCGTTTCCTGTAAAAGGGTCTCCGGTTCACTCACCATACGAAACACAGCAACATTAAGCTACTATTTTACGCTGGTATTCTGTGAGAGCGTGGTCATTTCCCGGTCGAGCCGACCCGTTCGTGCTAAAACTATACTACCGATATAGCTGCTCTTTCTCTTATTATTATTTTATATGAAACTCCCTATTTCACTCCCTCGGGGTTTAATTTTTCAAAATACTTTCTTAGAGAGTAGTAGTCTATATTAAGAAAGGAGTACATGTATATACCAAATTTCAAGTAATTATATAGATGTTTGGTTACCTTTTGTTGATAAACAAAACAGAGCACAGACATATCTGAGAGGGTTTTAGGACAAGGATTTTTCCGCCGCGCTGCTCCAATGACTCTAACCACGCATGTTTTAAAAACTGTCTCTGACATGCAGGTTACGTGGTAGAGCCACGCTACAGCTATATTATAGTTGAAGCACGAATGGGTCGTCTCGACCGGGGCAGGACTACGCTATCACAGAATACCAGCGTAAAATATCAAGCTGCTATATTTCTTATGATGAGTTAGAGATCTGGAGACCCTTTTTTACTGGAAACGAGGCATTCTATCTTAGTCCTTAGGGGTGACAACGCATCTGCGTTTTAATTCTTAATCGAGGATAAATGTAGATGTCTATGAGCCACAGCATCCACTTACCTCAGGGGGACTGTGAGCTCGTTTGTCACCCTTGTCCTATAAAAAAAAGGTATTTTCACGATGTTTTCCTTCACCGCTGAGCACGTGGTAAAAAACAATCAACGATTTAATAGGTGTGGTCTGGGATCGAACCCAGTGTGCTCATAAACTGTTAAATTTACAACAAGTACTTAACCCCTGCAACCACGGCTTAGCTTGAGGCTTATCTGCTCGGGTTTGCTATGTCTGAGCTTTTTGCTGCAGCACTGCTAGGTCTCAGGCTCGAATCTCGCGCAGAAAAATTATTTTATAGACCACACAACACTTTTTAATGCATTGGTATTGCCTTGAAATAATATTTCCGGGCTTGATGTACGTCCTGACAAATATCCTGATTTCCATAGAAAAGTTGTAAAAGTTATTAACAAATGTAAAAAACCCGATTACACCACTAGTAAGCAAAAATCTACTGTATTTAGTTGAAAAATTGAAAAATCCTGACATTTGCAACATTCGACCGCAATCCTGACAAAAGTCCAAAAGTATCTCTACTCAGTACTCATATAACTCTTATATGCGGAGCGAAATAGAGGAACAGATGCATTTCCGTCACCATTACACGTCAACTATGCTTTGTCAATACTTCAATTCAAATTCAAGACATGTAGCTCATTAACATCATTCATAATATACCTTGCAGCCACGAATGATATATTGGTAATTTATACAGGATCGATTTATGAGTAGAATTACGTCCATTTACATCATAAAATGGCCGAGTCGTTCAACCGGTTCAGTGTCACTTATGCTGATGCTTCATGGATATAAAATGGATAATTACGAACACTTACGGTGTATCCCAAGCTATTATAACCCCGTAAGTAATTAAGAAAAGGCTTTATTCAAAATTTTTATTACATAATAATTCTTATCTACGTAGTAGATTGGATAAATATTATTCTATTATAAATTATAAAGATTTAGAGCTATATTATGATTGTAGCACGAATGGGTCGGCTCAACCGGAGTTGGACCAGCGGGGTCCTAACCACAGAATGCTCGCGTAAAATGCTGCTGTGTTTCGCATAGTGAGTGTAGAGAACCGGAAACCCTTCTCTGGAAGAGAGGCATTCCATCTTAGTCCTCAGTGATGACAACGCATCTGCATTTTCTGAGTGTCAAACGAGCACACTGGACTGTGTGCTCGTTTGACACCCTTATTCTATAAAAAAGATATAAAATGAATAATTTTACGAACACTTACGGTGTAATCCAAGCTATTATAAACCCAGTAAGTGATAAAAAGATGGTTTCATTTAAAATCTTATACAGTATCTCTACAGAAAGATAAAAGTGGATTAAATCCTTAAAATAATATGTAAAATCCTTCATTATACAGTATGAACATTCTCTGCATTAAAATATCTCGCTAAAATTAAATTAAATTAAATAAAAGGGAAAGTACCGAGCAACATTAACCGGTACGAGTAAAGGGAATTAAAAATAGTATAAAATTTCTTCGAAATCGTTGGAGATGTTACGAAAAAATTACACATCATGTGAATTTATTTAGGTTAATGATAAGATTAAGTAATAACTTTGTCTTCTTCCAGTTCTTGTTCAAATGCCCAGGTTTTTGATCATAAACCAGATTTTATCGTACACCTGCGACATACATATATATAATTTAAGAGGATAACGTCAGACACGATTAAATATAGGTACAACGCTTTCTTACGATTGTATTGTACAAATATAATAGTTTGTTATTTCAAGTTCGTTCTATTGGATTATATGTTTTCATAACTATGTCGTAGAGAATCATAAATATGCCGTTTTATGTTTTGAATATGAATTGAAATGTAACTTTAACTTGTGACTGTGTGCTCGTTTGTCACCCTTATACTATAAAAAAATATATGCAGATTTCGTCACGATGAGTTCCTTTACCACCTAGAGCGTAAAATTCTAGATGGTAAAGGAAAACGGAAATTAGCATTTAAAATTGCAATTATCATTTTCGTTGATGCCCGTGGAGATTGATGGCTAGGGGCACATTAACCTCGTAATGGTTGCCTCAAATATCCCCCATGTTGTTACTACGTTTGTCAGGTGGGTTAGAAGCCGCAGTATTTATTTTCTAGGTGATAATTTGAATGCCAATGCTTTAGATAAATTGAACCACTTGGCAAACCATTGAAGATTATGTCTGAGACCAAAATTTGCGGCCATTGAACCCATCACTTGGAATATTATTTACAAAACTAACTAATAGTTCTAGGTGAAAAGTTCAAAGTAAAGCAAGAAACCTGGTGAACTCACGCCTCCCCTATAATTTTTTTTTTAATAGAAAAGGGTGACAAACAAGCACTCCAACTGATGGTAAGTGGATACTGTGGGCCATAGACATCTACATTAAACCTCGGTTAGGAATCAAAATGCAGATGCGTTGTCACCCCTGAGGACTAAGTTGGAATGCCTCGATTCCAATAAAATGGGTGTCAAGTACTCTATACTCACCATACGAAACACAGTGGCATCAAGCTGCTATTTTACGCTGGTATTCTGTGAGATGGTGGTCCTTCCCCGGTCGGGCCAATACTTTCGTGCTAAAAACATAATATAGCAGCAGCGTGGCTCTAAAGTAGCAGCTGAATGTTACTGTATTTCATATGGTGAGTGTAAAGGACGTTCTTTTTACTAAAAACGAAGCATTACATCTCAGTCCTTAATGGTGGCAGCGCATCTCGAGGATAAAAAATGTAGATGTATTGACCGTAGGGTTCACAGTATCCACTCACCATCAGGTGGACTGTATGCTTGTTTGTTAGCTTTATTTAAAAAAATGTTTTTTTGTTTGAAGATGCTTTCAGGCCACGGGCTGCGATAACCACTTACCATCAGGGGACTGTTAGTTTAACTTAAATTCTATAAAGTAAACAATCGCCCGGTCTACCTACCCATTTATAAAATTCAGAACAAATTGTAACCAACGTAGAAACATTCGCAACTCCTTCTATAAATAAAACAGCGATCAGTCGGTCGGTCTTCTGTTTATTTTCGTCTGTGCGTTCTAAATGATGCGAAAGCGTACAAAGAAAGTAAATAGGTCTAGAGTTTGATTTATTTGTTTGCTAGTCTTTATATAAATGCAAAGCCGCTTTTGTTTCGTCTTTGCCTAAGATTCCACAACTCAAACATGTAAATAATTTTGTTAGTTGCCATAGTGACCCAATATAGGTAGGTGGTAGAGTTACGCTGCAGCTAATATTGTGGTTGTGGCACGAATAGGTTGGCTCGACCAGGGCAGGACCATACTCTTACAGAATACCAGCATAAAATAGCAGCTTAATGCTGCTGTGTTGCGCGTGGTGCGTAGAGATCCGGAGACCATTTTTAATGGAAACAAGGCATTCCATTTTAGTCCTCAGGGGTGGTAACGCATCTGCGTTTTGATGCTTAATCGAGGGTAAATGTAGATGTCTAAATGCCGCAGCATCCACTTTCCCAGGACTGTGTGCTCGTTTGTTACCCTATTCTATAAAAAAATTCAAGTAATTAAGCAATTTATTGGAGAGTCCTATGAGCAATGGACTTTTGTTAGTATGTAATGGATGGACAGATATATTTTATAGACATTTTCAAATAGATTTATTAGTTTCAGCTAACTTAAGTTCTAGAATGTCCAATTTATTGTAGCGGTCATTTTTACGTGATAGAGCCACGATGTAGCTATATTATGGTTGTGACACGAATGGGTCGGCTCGACCAGGGTAAGATAGCAGCTTAATACTGCTGTGTTTCGTATGGTGAGTGTAGAGATCCGGAGACCCTTTTTTGCTGGAAACGGGGTGTTCCATCTCAGTCCTCAGGGTGACAACGCATCTGCGTTTTGATTCTTAATCGAGGATAAATGTAGATGTCTATGGGCCACAGTGTGCACTTACCATCAAGTGGACTGTACGTTTGTCATTGTCACCCATATTTATAAAAAATCTAAAAGGTAGCATCCAGGTACGCATGCCTAATGTATCTCCCTTCACATTTCTTCTTTTTTTTCTACAGGTGCATTAATAGGGGGTATACTTGGCGGCATGGCGATGAGACTGGGAAGACGGTCGGTACTCCTGGCCGCGGCTCTACCCTACACCGTCGCCTGGCTTGCGACGGCCCTCTCCACCAGTGTCGACATGATCTCAGTGACATCCTTCTGCGGCGGTATGCTAGTCTGCTGCATAACCATGATTACTCAGGTTTGTTTTTTTTATATAATTGAAGCTACTAACGAACTCACAATCCACCAGTGGTATTTTTTTTTTTCATAAAATTACGGTGACATGCGAGCACACAGCCCTTTCGATGGTAAGAAGAATCAAACTGCAGATGCGTTGTCGTCACCCCTGAAGATTAAAATGGAATGCCTTGTATACAGTAAAAGGGTCTCCGGTTCTCTACACTCATCATACGAAACACAGCAGCACTGAGCTGCTGTGTATGCGGTATTCTTGTATAATTAAAATTTTTCTGCAATGAGTCTTATTTAAAATCTATTTCTATTTTAAAAACTCTCTAATTCGTTAGATAATGGTTGCGAGTAATATTAACAACAACAGACAGTAATTATAACCATTGTTGAAAAAAAATACTTTTCACAATTAATCCCAAGCTTAGTTTAACATAAAAACATCTAATTAATCTGACTCCGGTCGTCTGACGTCCGGTTTGCGCTACTGTTCCCATACGTTATTTAACTGCAGACTTATTTTATAGAGTTACAATTCGTATAGAAATGGCTTTTGTTATATTCTTCGTGTTTTGTACTAATTTAAAGAACGGAACGCTTATGGAATCAGCTCGCTGTCTGTTTATCGCAAAGATTTATTTTATGTGTGTCAAGTCACATTCATTTATTTATTACAGTCTAGCAAAAGTTCACTAATAAACAAAGGCCTCCTCCGTAGATAAACACATTGCTTGCAGAGGGGGGGGGGGCTTTATTTCCATAGTAGCGTACCGTTAGAGCGGTTTTTGAGAAACAGATCAATTTAAACAAATATAACTCACTTAAAGTACTCTATATGAACAGTTCTATTCGTGAGTTATTAAGAATACATCTAATGTTGTTTAGTATTAAGTTTATCTTAGTTGTAAAATTAGAGTTATAGGCTCAATGAAATTTTAACTTAATTCCTTATACACCACAAGGATAAAAAAGTAGAATTCGATTTTACCAACCTCACTTCTATATTGCGGTAAGCACGTTTTTATACTTAGTCAAATTTTATTCAATTAAGTGCATCAACTATGCTATTAAATATGAGATAGGTCTGATAAAAACTCTAAAAAATAAACAAAAACTACGGATTTAGCATCCGTAGTTTTTTTACGGTACTCTGCACGGTACTGGTACGAAGAAGAAAGAAGAAAGAAAGAAAAAGAAAGAAAAAAAACCTTTATTCACTGGAACTGTACACATCACAAAAATAAAATAATAAACAGTTAAAACTTATCAGATTAATATTACAAGTGATGGGGTGTGTATCGAGCCAGTGAAAAGGTTATGACTCAGCGTAATGCTGCAGGGTAACCCACAGCGCTGATGATTCTGCCATAACCACAGATACACGCACGATCCGCCTGGGTGTATTTTATGAAATACGTTTCTATAATAAATTAAAACTAAACGTTGCTCGTCAATATACCTATAAATAATTAGTCCCACGTATAAGTACATTAGAGATACATACATACGTAGGAGACATATTATACTTACACATAAATTTAATATAAAAATGAAAAAATAAAAATTTCAAAATACGTACACATATACACAGACACATATATAACACACACATATATACATATATACATACACATACATATACATACATACACATATATACATTCGGTAAATACATACTAAAAACAAACATATAATGCTCAACGATGCTGGAATAAATATCTGCTCTAGGCTTAAGGTTGAACTTTTTGTAAGTGTAATAAATGATTTTTATAGTGTGATTCAAAATTATACTTTGAATTACACTCACGAATAGGTGGAGGAATGTCGTTCCAGCACCTAGTAGCTATATATTTGAAACTACCTCTAAAAGCTGCAGAACAGTAAGTGGGGTTGGCAAGTGGTTTCGTACAAGACCTGATGTTTTGTTGATTTCTCCATATAAGTTTACTATATAAATATAGTGGCGACTTAGTTTTCACAACATCAAACAGTAAATTAGCTAGGTGTAGTTTCTGCCGCGCTTTCATTTTTAAAATGCCTGCTTCATTGAAAAAAGGTGTTACATGAGACCGTTTCGGTATTGAGAAGCAGTATCGTGCACATGCATTTTGTATACGTTGAATTAGACGTTGTGACTTTTCCAAAATACAGGGTCCGTACACTGCAATGCAGTGGTTTAATTTTGATAGAACGAGAGATTCACACAGTCTAATTCTTAAGTCCAGCTGAATATATTCGCGGATTCTGTATAAAACCTTTAACCTATAAAAGCAGTTGCGGACAAGCTCAAGTAAGTGTTTTTCAAAACGCAGTCTGCCATCCATAACTGGTACGCTGGTAACTCAGCAAATATCTCTTCTAAGCGGGAATGTTTGGGGCTTAACATAAGCCCCAAACATTTCCACTTAGCGTGGAATTTTGTTATGCTATAAATTAAAAAAAATGTAATTATGCTGGTTTTTGCTTCCTTCTGAAAGAAGCAAAAAAACAGCATGTTCTTGCTTTTTTAGTTGGCGGAAAAAATAAAAATGTCGGTATTACTAACATCACAGATTTTTGGGCAGAGAAGCTTGCTGCAAAGATATCGGAAATCGTTCATAGACCTCAATTAATTATAGTAACGTATATTTTGGATATCATTTAGTTTACATTCCGTAAGTGCACTGCCAGAAATTCGCTTGCGGTGCATAATACAAATAAATCACACTTTAATTATATAATTAATCTAACTACTTTCTTATTCTGTCGTTGTGAATAACTTATGTCCACCTTTCTAGATACTTATCAATGTCAGTTCTACTTCATAATAATGGAAAACTTTGTTTGATAATAACATATATAAATCTGCTTTTTTACTTTCATCTTTACGTGTAAGAGTCAGGTTGCAGCTAATAGTTTTTGCACGCATAGGTTTAGGCCGGGGTAGGACTACACTCTCACGGAATACTTGCCCGCTTGAAAAATCGGAATAATACTGCTGTGTTTCTTACGTTAAGCGAATAGGAAATCTTTGAAATTGGTAACGAGTCATTCCATTTTAGTTTTCAGGGTTACAAAGCATCTCCATTTTGATTCTTAATCTATGATAGGTGTAGATGTGTATATGCCGTAGCATCCATTTACCAGAAGGTGGACTGTGTGCTCACTTGTCACCCCTAATCCATAATAAATAAAAATTTTGTGCAGACGTTGTTCTGCCCTTTTCGACGACCCTTTGTCATGTCCTATTAAAAATCCTTAAATAAGCAAAAAAAAATTATAGGTCACTCAAGGGGAAAAACTATCCTATCCCTCAAGTTTGACCAAACTGCACACGGTGTGCAAATTTGATTAAAATCCGTTAAGTAGTTTAGGAGTCCATCGCGGACAAACAACGTGATACGTAATTTATATATATATATATACGAGCTTGCCAGGCATACGTTGTTCTGCCCTTTTCGAAGATCCTTTGTTATGTCCTATTAAAAATCCTTAAATTCGTTAAAAATATTGTGGGTCACTCATGGGCAAAAAAACTATCCTATCTCTCAAGTTGGGCCAAACTCCAGACGGTGTGCAAATTTGATTAAAATCGGTTAAGTAGTTTAGGAGTCCGTCGCGGACGAACAACGTGACACGTAATTTATACATATTAAGATATATACATACATATATATATATATATATATATATATATATACTATCTATATATATACCATAAAATGGTGGAGCCACGTGTCTAAGGCTGCCGAAGTCTAATTCCCCGGTCGAACCTTAAACCTATTACGCGAGATATTAACTAAAGTGGACTGTATATGCGAATGCTTCTACGCTTACGTAAAAGCGACTACTATGGCATGCGGTACAATGCACTCGCTCTTCCCTAAACTAAAACTATTATTGTGCCAAATCGATGAAAAGGAATCCTGCCTGATTAGGAGAAAAACAAAATTGGAGCGGGTTAAACAATTATATCAGGCAGGAACTAATTAAAGGAATATTGACTCACCGGGGTTTCTTCTATTTGTGTTGAGCACTATAGCTGCAACTTCTGGAACTTCTTCTGGAACACTCCGGAGAGAGGCGGTGCGCGACTATATCTCACACGAGGTGAGGCGGGTCTCCTGGAGCTCGACTGCTTCCAGGCTAAAGCGGTTTCTACTAGCGGTGTGGATTCAACGACGACTGCGACGGGAAGAGAGCTGTTGTTCCAATGACTGGCGCGGCGGGAAGAGCGCTGTTGTTCCAATGACTGGCGTGGCGGGAAGAGAGTTGTTGTTCCAATGACTGGCGCGGCGGGAAGAGAGCTTCCGGAACTCCTTCTAGACAGACACTCTGGGGCCCCAGGGGTGCGTCGGGAGAGAAGCGTTGTATCTATATATCTATATATATATATATATATATATATATATATATATATATATATATATATATATATATATATATATATATATAATATTAAAAATAAAATACTGCGCTTGCCGATCCACTTGCCAAGCGTGGCAACTATGGCAAATATCCCCACTATGAGGCAACCTTTGGGGGAGTCCTATGTACATTAGGGTAACGGTAACGGTAGTTTTACTTTCTAAGTTTATCTGGATAGCTATCATTCATACCTGAAAAAAGAACCTTACGCTGAGCAATGCTCATCACTCAGACACTAGTTCATTAATTAAGAAGCTGGACTGTTTACCCAATAAATATTTCGTTTAACCCCACCAAATATTATATTTCCGCCCGTGCCAATAAATAAATGTGGAAAATTGCTCCAATGAATCTCCACTATTCCATACCGCACGTGATGGTATGGAATAGTGGATTATCATCCGCACCCACTAAACGGTAATAAAAAAATAATAATCCTTAAAAAATAACCTAAAAGGCGAACCGACCAAGTTACACATATTAAAAGAGTATGTGGGTAATTACGAGTGTTCTACACCTCCTTTAAAAATAAACAATGGAACATCAAGAGACAGAAATTCCAAATATGAATCCAAAGCTTTTTCATCAGTTTCTTTTGAATACAGTAACATTACAGTTGTATGCACGACTTAAGTTAACATAACATTATCGTATTAAAGGCGCGTTTTCATAATAAGACTCATTCATTTAACAATCGGCTCACATCGATTTAATCAAGCACAAGGATGACAGTTATATCGGAAAAATCACAAGTTCGCACGACTGTCATTATATTCAATAATGGAACATAATTAGAAACTATTTTCACGCTTACGACGTAAGTGAGCACTGAACGTCGAGCAAATCGTTGATGCAAAATATTAATGATTCAACGGGTAGCATAGTATTTTATTATTAAACAAAAATTTAAAACTGTTATGTTAATATCTCAATATGTAGGTAATGCTGAAACATATTTGTATATGCAAATATTAAATATAACAGCTGCGAGGGTCAATAGTTGTCAATTTATCAGTAATTATTATTATATTTTAATATTTTTATATATTAATTTTTATATTTTAATACTTAATATACAATGTGACATGAAAATATAAATAATAATGATATGACACATACATAACATTTACTATTATTTGCACTATGCAAATAATAGAAAATGTTTTGTATTATTATGTCACTTTCTAGTTTATTTTTATGTTTTTTTTGTTAATTATTATCAATGTTTTTTTGTAATTTTAGTCTATATTGTACTTAATAATATTTAATGTTTTTAAATTTCTATCATATTGTACATCAGAAATGGTTAATGTGTTGTACTATTTTTTAATAACAACTGTAAAACACACACATTATGCAAAATAACCAAATAAATAAATAAATTATCAATAGAAATGACAAAAAATTTTTTAGACCACTTGTTAGTTACAAGTGAATAGATTGAAACTGTTATTTTACATGAAGTAAGCAGGGTGAGCACAAAGTATACCTTATGACGATTATGTGAACGATGTAGCGCATAAACTCGTAAACTATGGCAACTATCCCCAATTGAAGTTCAAAATACAGAAGTGTTGTCAGTTGTCACTTCTGTGAACTAAATTGGAATACCTAATTATCGTTATCCACCATATTAAACACAGAAGAATTATGCTGTTTTTTTACGCAGGTATTTTGTGATCGTTCCTCAATCGACCCCACCCGTACGTGCTGCAGCTATAATACGCAAAGAAGTGCAAATATCGTAATGTAATTTTGAAAATTTGTTATTGAATCATATCTACCGTGTGTCACACGTAGTAACAGTGAACTATGAACAAATGGTAACAGTTGAATAGTACTTTAAGAGGCTGCTTTATGCAGTTTCACGTTGTATTCTCACGGCGACACAAAAACTTGAAAGCAAGCCTTGTGTTTTATGTATTATTGCCTCGTCTTCTAACACAATACGAAGGGTGCAGCTCTACAGTAGTAACGGTATGAGGCATAGCTTCAAAGGACGCATATTAGGTCAACGGTATTTTATCTACTGCTAATAATATTTTCTTTTAACATTTTGTATAAATCGGTTTCAAAAACTATGTCCTCTTTAAAACTGCTCTAACGATTTTATGCTAAGCCGTTTAAATGCAATAAAAATCCAAGGAAAGGAACTTTTTTCAAATTATGTTCTTATTAGACTCGGGCGTTTCTTTGAACTGAAAGTGCGTTTAATACAATACGAATTTTTTTTCCGTATGATGGCAAAATTAAATACAGTAAACTAATAGTTCTTTGTACTAAGAAAGGTAATGTGATAGAACCATGTTGCAGCTATATTATGGTTGTATCACGAATGGGTCGACTTGACCGGGATAGGACCACACTCTCACAGAATACCAGCAAATAGCATTGTTACTGTGTTTCGTATGGTGAGTGTAAAGAGCCGGGGACCCTTTTTTACTGCAAACAAGGCATTCCATCTTTGTCCTCAGGGGTCACAACCGATCCGAAATTTGATTTTTAACCAGGGATAAATGTAGATGTCTATGGGTCACAGCATCCACTTACCATCAGGTGGACTGTGTGCTCATTTGTCACCCTCATTTTATATAAAAAAATTATACGTGGTAGAGCCATGCTGCAGTTATATTAGTAGTATAGTTTTAGCACGAATGGGTCGGCTCGACCGGGGAAGGACCACGCTCTCACAAAATACCAGCGTGAAATAGTAGCTTAATTCTGCTGTGTTTCGTATGAACCGAATAGTGTAGGTAACCGGATACCCTTTTTACTGGAAACGAGGCATTCCATCTTAGTCTGTAACAGTACGGATACTATCCCTACTTATACCCTTCCTTATTCGTGTCTGGTATGGTGGACATTGAAACGTTGAAATTTAGAAGGGCAATGTCTCAAGTCATGCAATATCTGTCCATAATTCACAATAGGATTGATAGACCCCAAATACTAGAGCGTGTCTGCATCTTGGTCCCTGGGAACGTGTCAGCAAACTCGCAGGGACAGGTGGCGCCACGGCGCCGCCTGCGACTGCTGGAGCCCCCCGCCCACGTACCGAGCGCGCTCGTCAAGCGCCCACCAACCGCGTACTCCGCATTATTGGGGACATACTTGCACAGAACCACGAGCCAGATTTATTTGCCGATAGATTAGGACATTTCTACAAAGAAATTCAAATAATTTTAAATACATTCTAGCCATCTAACTTACATATATTGTTTTCATAATTAATTATTATAATTGCTATTTTGCTATATTATTACTATTTTATTTTAATATTAATGTTATTTATGGACTCAGATTGTATTTTTTATGATTTTTTTTCTATGACATTACTGATGTATTGTTAATAAGGATATTGTAAAATAATTTTGCTATTACCTATATAATGACGAGGATGTGTAATACCGAATTGATAATCTTATAAGCGTTTTGGATGTGTCATCTGTTAGCTTGTAAGATGAAATAAATAAATAAATAAATAAAAAATAGTCCTCACGGGTGACCTATCTGCATTTTGATTTGTAATTACACTTACTATCAGGTGCACTGTGTGCTCGTTTGTCATACTATCCTGTAAAAAAAACTAAAAAAGGCATGAGATTATGGAAGTATGAAAATTTTATTCAAATATCTTAATTTTAAAAGCGGAAAAAGTAACTTATTTGTTACTAGAAAAGAATAAAATGGCCTAGATAGAAAAGAAATTTATAGTTAAAAGTATTCAAACTAATAAGTATTCAACCTGAATTCCATTTTCGAATATAGTAACACTAAAACATGTGTTGTAGTATGATGAACACTGACGTTCAGTAAATCCCCACCCCATCCCACTAAATAAAAATTACTATCTACGTTGCGGTTTTTACACATATTAGCTACTGTATGTTAACAACGATCTGACTTTATATCTGATTTAAGTTAAATAACGATATTTATACATAATATTACACAGAATATTTAAGGCGTAAAAATGGTAGGAATTAATAAAATATTTATAAAAAGACATATCTATTTTATTACTTGCTCTATGTATTTGTATACACGCGACCTTGGCCTGCAAAATACATACCGTTCAGTTAAATGAGAATATTGTCCGCGTTATAGAAAACTCGTACTCACGTTGTTGATAATACGAATAGTTGACTGCAATAGCAAACATTTAAAAAAAGCAAGTCAATATTAAACAAACTGTCGTTTAGGAGCGGTGTAAGCAAACCCATCATTACATCTAGTCACGGGTGTGGTAAAAGTCGGTTGTAGAAATCTCTGGAAGTTCTTAAGCCCACCGATAGATGGCGGTTTTACCATTTTTAACGACAAAGTAAAAAAAAACTAGCTACGGGGAAATCGTTACGGTACAAGACGTCTGATGCTGCAAGCGCCCATCCTCCTGTCACTTGAAATATGACCATGTCCAGCAATAACTGGACATAAGGATAAAGTATACGACAAACGTCGTTACGGATTATGAGAAATGCCATTTTTTTAAAGAATAAGGGTGGCAAACAAGTTCACAGCCCACGTGATGGTAAGTGGATGCTGTGGCCCACAGCATTTACGTATATCTTCGATTAAAAATCGTTAAGATGCGTTATCACCTCTGAGGACTAAGGTTGAATGCCTCTTTTCCAGGAATGAAGGGTCTCCGGTTCTTATAAGCTGATATTTAACGCTGGTATTCTGTAATTTATATGGTAGAGCCAAGCTGCAATTATATTAGTAGTATAGCTGTAGGAGGAATGGGTCGGCACGACTGGGGAAGGACCACGCTCTCACTAAAACTGTTTCGTATGGTGAGTGTAGAGAACCGGAGACCCTTCTTACTGGAAATGAGGCACTCCATCTTAGTCCTCCCGGGTGACAATGCATCTGCATTTTGATTCATAATCAAGGATAGATATAGTTGTCTATGGGCCACAGCAACCACTTACCATCAGGTGGACTGTGTGCTAGTTTGTCACCCTATTCTATAAAAAAATAAAGTTTTTTTTTATATAGGATAGGGTGACATTTACCACGCTTGGCAGGCAGAATCACAATATGTGACAATTACGATGCCAGTCGCCGGTCCGAGTATTTTACACCTAGAGTATACGAGATGGTTATACCTAGAAATACCAAATGTCAGAATTTGTTATGACAAAGACTTTTGTGCTCTTGTCAGGATTGCAGTCAAATTCTGGATTTGTCAGGATTTTTCGATTATTTAAAAAAATACAGTAGGTTTTTGCGTGGGTGTACAACAATACAAATAATTCACGCTTTTTAATTACGTTTGGAACAAAATATCAGAACTTTTCTATGGAAATGAGGTCTGTGTGAACTGTCAGGGCTTTTCAATTTTCCGTCTGGTTACCCTAGTTATACCGCCATATCGGAGCAACTGGTTATCCGTATAAATAAGAATCAATCACCGCATTTATAAAAAAGATCATGACTTGAGAAGGACTGGACAGATTTTGATGATTTTTTCATGTGTATTTGAGTGGTTCTCAGAATGGTTTGGATACACAATTGCTCTGTTGTCGAGATCTAGAAATCACTCTTGCGAAGCCTAAGCGGATCGGTATCAATACATAATAAACATACGCGTCGAATATAGAACCTTATCCTGTTTTCAAGTCTGTTTTAAATAAAAATAAGTAATACCCTTTATTTCAAGCCGGTACTTCATTACTCTGAAATTAAACATACTTTTTAATTTTTAAGAAAGTTGACTAATGACTACTCTGGATTTCGCACTGCGTGTGTTCCGGACGCTCATAGCTAGTTGACGTATAGAAAAGGCCGCAAAACTGTATTTGTTTGACAAAACAGTTTTATATATTATACAGTCATTTAGAACGCATACGTTACGCGCATGCATTGTGTGTGCTCCAGATATTTTCTTTTCTGTGCGGCTGTAGATTCAACTAAATGTAGTTACAAGCGTATAAATATTAACGTGCATTTATATTAAAAATTCTTTTGCTTCAGTATCGGAAAATAAATTAATTTGGAACATTATGTGTCCCGCCTTGAAATTGTTACGTGTTGGATTCTTGGAAAATTTGTGTAAAGTTATACGTCGTATCGAGTTTTATTAAATTTATGCAATTCAAAATCTAAAAGTACTTAGAGTCATATTTTACGTCGTAGAGTCATACTGCAGCTATATTATTTTTGTGGCACGAACGGGTCGGCCTGACCGGGAAAGAATACCAGCGTACGGCGAGTGTGGAGAACCCATAGAATACATACTATAATACAAACATAATAGAACGGGGGAGTGGGCGGAGCCCGTGTAGCCACTAACATGTCACTTACATGTCAATTCACACCTATAAATGTCAACACAATCAATCGTTTCCAATTTTCGTGTCAATCATCGCTGCATAGAAATTATTTCAATTATTTTAATTAAATAATAATATATTTTGTCCACAGGTATACATTACAGAAATCGCCGTACCAGAAATCAGAGGATGTCTCAGTTCTGTCTCCAAGATCTTGAGCCAAATCGGGATCCTCATCTCCTATTCCCTAGGAGCATATCTGAACTGGCAACAACTGGCGCTGGTTGTTGCAGCCGCGCCGGTACTGCTCTTTCTGGCGTTACTCTTTATCCCCGAAACTCCTTCTTCTCTCTTCCTGCGCGGTAAAGAAGAAGATGCAGCAGACTCTCTCCAGTGGCTTCGAGGACCAGACACGGATATTCGGCAGGAGTTAGCGACTATTAGAACTAACATATTAGCCAGTAAGCAGTTTAATGATGGAAGAGCAGGAAAATTGAAAGTTTTACTGTCTAAGAGGCTAACCAGACCTGTGCTAATAACTTGCGGTCTGATGTTCTTCCAAAGGTTTACGGGTGCCCATGTCTTCAGTTTCTACGCCGTTCCCATGTTCAAGAAGACGTTCAGAATGATGAATCCTCATGGAGGAGCGATCGCCACCAGTGCTGTTCAGCTTCTAGCGTCTTGTTTATCAGGAATGCTTATCGATAACATCGGTAGACTCCCCTTATTGATGATCAGTGGTGTGATGATGTCTATTGCATTAGCTGGTTACGGTTCTTACGCTTACTATATGGCGATTTTCATGAACTCCACGGATTTAACGCAAACCGAACCCGCCGCGTATGACTGGATACCACTGATCTGTGTCTTAACGTTTACCATCGCGTTTTCACTAGGCATCAGTCCAATATCTTCACTCCTCATAGGGGAGCTCTTCCCCCTAGAGTACAGAAGTACTGGTAGCGCGTTAGCGACAAGTTTTAGCCACCTATGTGGTTTTGTTAACGTGAAAACGGCAGCTGATATCCAGGATCATATAGGCTTGTATGGTTTGTTTTGGTTGTACGCTGGTATATCTGTACTTTGCTTGCTCTTCGTGGTGCTTTTCGTACCAGAGACTAAAGGACGAGAGATCGATGAAATGGACCCCAAATATGTCGAATCGTTGTGCATTAATCGATAGTCGATCGAAGCAGCCATCACTTGGAGTGATGCATGCCAGAATAGACTGATTTACTCGTGCAATAAGAACGAGATTGGCGTGTGTTGTCTAATACATGGCGCTGACTGTACAGTCAGGAATGTTTTTATACAGTATTATTTGTTATTCGTTTGTAGATAACTAGGTGTTTCCTTCGAGATTTTCAGTGCCTTAAAAGTAACAAGTTCCTCTTATTCTATTTCAAAATTAAACTTACGTTTACTAAGAAAACTAAATTTAAGAGCAGCTAAACTAAGATTTAGGAAAGTTTCAGTCGTTTTATAAATAGTTTTTGAAATTAAACAAATTTATATAGAATTTTTAAACATAGTTGTTGACGATTTAATAAATGCTTATACAGAGGATGTTATTGGATGTCTGACGATGCTATATATATTTATTTATTGTAAATATAGTTTAGCTAACAGGGCGACATTTGTCTTATTACACTTGAGTGGTAGCAGAGTGGACGAGAGTGCGGAAACTTCACACAAGCGTCTCAAAACAAAACGCACACAGAGAAAATAAGTGCTGCTGAGTGCTGACGCGTTTATCGCGTTATTTTCTCTTTATACCTACTACTGCAGATGAACCTTGCACTTACGTGTGTGCGTTTTGGGACGCTTATATGAAGAGTCCAAACATTAATTGACTCTGGTACAGGGGCTATGAAGAGTAAATAAAATATCAATACATAAGAAATAAGTTTTACTGTCCGTCTGTAATACTCTGAAATTCTTCAACATAAAAAATGAAATTTAATTATTTTTGTCAAATATTTTCTGCTTTTTTATATTGTCTGTGAAGCGAGATCATTTCTGTGAGTCTGCTATGAAGTGAGTGTATTTAATAAATAAATCAACTTTATCATCACAATTATATTAATAAAATGTGCTAATTTACAAATATTAAAAAGAAATAACATATTATGTGATACAAAATACATAATATGATCATGTTTCGTACAGATTGTACGAGTTTAGATATATTTAATATCTTTATATTTATGTATATACATAAAACTGTTTCGAAGAGTTGAGTCCGTCTATTTATATTACTCTATTTCGAAATTAGCAAAAAGTAACAATATTATTTATATAATGTGCAGTCTGTTTCACGTAAGAAGTCCTTATTCCGCGGCGCAACGTTTTAGGCGAAAGTTGACATCTGCTGTCAAATACCAAATTGTTTTTTCTTTAGTTATGCACACGTAAGAAATAAGGTGTGGTTTTGACTAAGAGTTATAATATATTATAGGTATTTGTGCAATTTTTGATTATACATTATTATATTTACCGCGGAAATATTCCATGAAACAGACTATACAAGTAGTAATGAATACAGATAATAAATGGTGCAAAGAAAAAAAGAAAAGTGGTGCTAATGAGGTGCCTTGAATTTATAGAATTCTATATTATATTGTTTTATAAATGTATACCTAGTGAATTTTGTAAATAGATATATTTTAAGTGTGTACATAGTTATTATGTATTTATGTAGTAAGAGTCTCTACAAAAAATGTTGCCATAAGTTACATCGGCGTCTGTACGTCACTGTATTGATAAAATGTATTTTTCCTGTACTTAAAAAAGTGATTTTAAGTGTCTAATTAAAAATTTTGAACCATATTTTTATTTTTATTAAAGACTGCCGTAATTTCTATACAAACTTCCGGATCATTTTCTAAAATTAAATAATGTAATAGGTAAAGACTGTTAATGTGGAATTATTTGGCAAAAGCTAGATTCTTCCGCGTTTATACTATGACACAAATTGGTCGGTTCGACCGGGGAATTGTGGCGGCGCTGTCGTCGCGCCACAGAAGGACCACTCAGAATACCAGCGTAAAATAGCAGCTTAGTGCAGCTGGCTTTCGTATGGTGGGTGTATAGAACCGAAGGGCTTTTTTACTAGAAACGAGGCGTTCCATCATGGTCCTCTCGGATGCCAAAAGTTAAAGTAAAGTTACAGCCTATATACGTCCCACTGCTGGGCTCAGGCCTCCCCTCATTTCTGAGAGGGTTTAGGGCAAGGAAGTGTCCGCCGCGCTGCCCAAATGCGTGTTGACCTATTTTTTTTTCTTATTCCACAGACATGCAGGTTTCCTCACGATGTTTTCCTTCACCACCGAGCACGTAGTAAATCAGCACTTAAAATTGCAATTAACAATTTCGTTGGTGCCGGCGGGAATCGAACCCGGGTTACTCGCGTTCTGTTATATTTACAGCGAGCGTTAACCACTGAGCTACCACGGCTCTATATTTTCATTCTTAATTGAGTATAATAGAGTGGATGTCTATGGGCCTCAGCATCCACTTACCATCAGGTAGACTGTGTGCTCGATTGTCACCTGTATTCTATAGTACGTGAGGGTAATATGGTCATCCGGTTAATATGGTCACTTTCTTGTAACTCAAAAACTATAGGCTTGCTTGAGCGATGCCATTAAGAATCTAGATTTTAGATATAGCACGTGAGGGTAATATGGTCATCCGGTTAATATGGTCACTTTCTTGTAACTCCAAAACTATAGGCTTGCTTGAGCGATGCCATTAAGAATCTAGATTTTAGATATAGTACGTGAGGGTAATATGGTCATCCGGTTAATATGTTCACTTTCTTGTAACTCAAAAACTATAGGCTTGCTTGAGCGATGCCATTAAGAATCTAGATTTTAGATATAGTACGTGAGGGTAATATGGTCATCCGGTTAATATGTTCACTTTCTTGTAACTCAAAAACTATAGGCTTGCTTGAGCGATGCCATTAAGAATCTAGATTTTAGATATAGTACGTGAGAGTAATATGGTCATCCGGTTAATATGTTCACTTTCTTGTAACTCAAAAACTATAGGCTTGCTTGAGCGATGCCATTAAGAATCTAGATTTTAGATATAGTACGTGAGGGTAATATGGTCATCCGGTTAATATGTTCACTTTCTTGTAACACAAAAACTATAGGCTTGCTTGAGCGATGCCATTAAGAATCTAGATTTTATATATAGTACGTGAGGGTAATATGGTCATCCGATAATATGGTCACTTTCTTGTAACTCAAAAACTATAGGCTTGCTTGAGCGATGCCATTAAGAATCTAGATTTTAGATATAGTACGTGAGGGTAATATGGTCATCCGATAATATGGTCACTTTCTTGTAACTCAAAAACTATAGGCTTGCTTGAGCGATGCCATTAAGAATCTAGATTTTAGATATAGTACGTGAGGGTAATATGGTCATCCGGTTAATATGTTCACTTTCTTGTAACTCAAAAACTATAGGCTTGCTTGAGCGATGCCATTAAGAATCTAGATTTTAGATATAGTACGTGAGGGTAATATGGTCATCCGGTTAATATGTTCACTTTCTTCTAACTCAAAAACTATAGGCTTGCTTGAGCGATGCCATTAAGAATCTAGATTTTAGATATAGTATGTGAGGGTAATATGGTCATCCGGTTAATATGTTCACTTTCTTGTAACTCAAAAACTATAGGCTTGCTTGAGCGATGCCATTAAGAATCTAGATTTTAGATATAGTACGTGAGAGTAATATGGTCATCCGGTTAATATGTTCACTTTCTTGTAACTCAAAAACTATAGGCTTGCTTGAGCGATGCCATTAAGAATCTAGATTTTAGATTTAGTACGTGAGGGTAATATGGTCATCCGGTTAATATGTTCACTTTCTTGTAACCCAAAAACTATAGGCTTGCTTGAGCGATGCCATTAAGAATCTAGATTTTGGATAAAGTACGTGAGGGTAATATGGTCATCCGGTTAATATGTTCACTTTCTTGTAACTCAAAAACTATAGGCTTGCTTGAGCGATGCCATTAAGAATCTAGATTTTAGATATAGTACGTGAGGGTAATATGGTCATCCGGTTAATATGTTCACTTTCTTGTAACTCAAAAACTATAGGCTTGCTTGAGCGATGCCATTAAGAATCTAGATTTTAGATATAGTACGTGAGGGTAATATGGTCATCCGGTTAATATGTTCACTTTCTTGTAACTCAAAAACTATAGGCTTGCTTGAGCGATGCCATTAAGAATCTAGATTTTAGATATAGTACGTGAGGGTAATATGGTCATCCGGTTAATATGTTCACTTTCTTGTAACTCAAAAACTATAGGCTTGCTTGAGCGATGCCATTAAGAATCTAGATTTTAGATATAGTACGTGAGGGTAATATGGTCATCCGGTTAATACGTTCACTTTCTTGTAACTCAAAAACTATAGGCTTGCTTGAGCGATGCCGTTAAGAATCTAGATTTTAGATATAGTACGTGAGGGTAATATGGTCATCCGGTTAATATGTTCACTTTCTTGTAACTCAAAAACAATAGGCTTGCTTGAGCGATGCCGTTAAGAATCTAGATTTTAGATATAGTACGTGAGGGTAATATGGTCATCCGGTTAATATGTTCACTTTCTTGTAACTCAAAAACTATAGGCTTGCTTGAGCGATGCCATTAAGAATCTAGATTTTAGATATAGTACGTGAGGGTAATATGGTCATCCGGTTAATATGTTCACTTTCTTGTAACTCAAAAACTATAGGCTTGCTTGAGCGATGCCATTAGGAATCTAGATTTTAGATATAGTACGTGAGGGTAATATGGTCATCCGGTTAATATGTTCACTTTCCTGTAACTCAAAAACTATAGGCTTGCTTGAGCGATGCCATTAAGAATCTAGATTTTAGATATAGTACGTGAGGGTAATATGGTCATCCGGTTAATATGTTCACTTTCTTGTAACTCAAAAACTATAGGCTTGCTTGAGCGATGCCATTAAGAATCTAGATTTTAGATATAGTACGTGAGGGTAATATGGTCATCCGGTTAATATGTTCACTTTCTTGTAACTCAAAAACTATAGGCTTGCTTGAGCGATGCCATTAAGAATCTAGATTTTAGATATAGTACGTGAGGGTAATATGGTCATCCGGTTAATATGTTCACTTTCTTGTAACTCAAAAACTATAGGCTTGCTTGAGCGATGCCATTAAGAATCTAGATTTTAGATATAGTACGTGAGGGTAATATGGTCATCCGGTTAATATGTTCACTTTCTTGTAAATCAAAAACTATAGGCTTGCTTGAGCGATGCCATTAAGAATCTAGATTTTAGATATAGTACGTGAGGGTAATATGGTCATCCGGTTAATACGTTCACTTTCTTATAACTCTAAAACCACAGCCTTGTTCGCATAGATGGCTTTGTGATACGATAGCTCTTCACCAGTCAGTCAAATAATATAGGGTCAAAAGGGCGCTGCTTTGTCTACGCCATTTTGACAGTTGACATTAAAGTAAATATTTTAGTCGATTTTATTATGGTGTATGTAGTTAGTTTTTTTAAGTTGATTTTTCGAAGTGTTCTTAATTATTGCCAAGGCTTGTTTACTTTTTTTTCTTAATTAATTAGTTATAGTATACGACTTTGTGTTTTTGTCTCTCCCCTACTCTTAGTTTTGGTTTTATAGGGCGGCAAGCTACAAAAGCTACTTCATACAATGGCCTGTCATATACAAATGGAAGGATTTTAGTCCATGTGTAATTTACTTTTAATGTTTACCAGGTGATTTGGATTTCGTTTTTGCCTAAAAATCCGTCTAGGTATGAATCATCCTCTTACCTATTCTTACCAAGCAGTGGTCTGTGCACTGCTGTGTTCCGGTCTGTAGGGTATAGAAAGCAAGCATAATTACAGTCTGTGAGGCATTAGACATGTGTCTATCATTCATTTCTCGTGACCGAATCGTTCTAGTACATTTCGTCACGCGCACCGGTACATTTGGATCGATCATTTTGGGCTCCAGTATTCTACACTAAAAACAATTCATTCAGATCATTCGTAATTTGATCGGTTTTCGACTCATTCACAATTCACACCAATCACGAGTTAAAAAGGTTCCGTCAATTGTTTGTGATTGATTGTACCGGAACATTCAAAAACAGATGAATGAACCATCATACTTTTAAGTGTACCAGCTCCAACATACGAATCATTCATGATAGACATATTGTCTATGAGGCATTCCATCAGTTCTCTGAGGTGACAACACATTTGTAGCCTTCCTCGTACAAAATTGGTTGCAGATGACCAGGAACTGCAGTGGACACTTACCATTAGGTGGACTGTAAGTTTTTTTATAATCAATATCATATAAAATGACACTGTGATACATGAGAAATTCTTTATGTGGCGGCAAAGTTGCGGCCTTGCTAATTTTAACTGCATAAAAATGCAGTGATAATATTATATTAATAAAATTGATAGCTACAGTCAATAAAAGTGTTTGCCATAACCGTTATCATTAGCAGGCAAAGCTTTTTATTAGGTTTTTGCAAGTTTTTCGCTCGGTCGTACATAGTTAAAAGTAGTTTCTAATAGTGTGAATAATTTGGTCACTTGTACTCTGCAGTTGGATAGGTTTCGTACTCTGGTTCTGTACTCGGATAGCCATCGTAGCCTTACTGTACAAACACTTCAGCACTTCGATATACCGACGGTCAACTTGGTACCACTGAAGAGACTGTCTGACTGAGAGGACAATCGACGGATTCAACTCGGCTGGGCAGCGTTTGGGAAATTACGACGCATCTTCTCGTCAGGTATACCTCAAAACCTAAAAACTAAGTTGTATAACCAGTGCGTGTTGCTAGTGATGATCTACGGAACGGAGACGTGGTCCTTCACTGCTGGCCGTACGAGGACGCTCAAAGTCACTCAGCGAGCTATGAAGAGGGCTATGCTCGGAGTTTCTCTGCGTGATAGACTCAGAAATGAGGATATCCACAGTAAAACCAGAGTGACAGACATAGCCCAACGGATTAGTAAGCTGAAGTGGCAATGGGCCGGCCATATAGCTCGAAGAACCGATAACCGATGGGGAAGAAAGGTTCTCGAGTGGCAGCCTCGTATCGGTAGGCGTAGTGTAGGGCGACCCCCCACTAGATGGAGTGACGACCTGGTAAGACATGCAGGAAGTCGATGGATGCAGGTGGCTCAGGACCGTGCTTTGTGGCGTTACTTGGGGGAGGCCTATGTTCAGCAGTGGAGTTGTGAAGGGCTGTAATGATGATGATGATTGTACTCTGCGTGTTTTTTTTTTGTATTTTATGGCATATTATATAAATTATCATATGTCATTATTTGGAGCGACTATAATTGGTCTGTGAGGTCCCCTCGCGATGAAGTTTCTGGAGGAACTTTTTAAAACGTGGTAGAGCCATGCTGCAGCTATATTACGGTTATAGCACGAATGGGTCGGCTTGACAGATGTAGAATCACGTTCTCACAGAATGACCGCGCCAAATAGCAGTTTAATAATTTTGTGTTTCGTATGGTGAGAGTAGAGAACCGGAGACCACTTTAACTAGAAACAAGGCATTTCGCCTTGGTTCTAAGGGCAACGAATCTGCATCGAAGATAAATGTATATGTTTATGTGCCACAGCATCCATCCATGGATTGTGTCCTCGTTTTTCACCCTTATTCAATTTATAAGAAAACTGTATCTGCGACTGGTTACTTTTTCTTCTAACTAAACTTCTAACAAAAGCCATTTAGCAAGGTTTGATCGCTCCTGTAAAATATTATTACGCTATAGGCAGGAGCGCTACCGGGCCTAGGCTGACGCATTAACGTCTCGGGATGTAAATACCAGCGCTCTTAAAAATAAGTATAATTTCACCTCTAAGTTTTCAAAAGAGTGATTGCCAAGGCAAGGTCAGAGCACATCGGCAGAATTGACGAGAACCTATTTCGCCTTCCTTCGGGAACCTGTGCATTCTGATCTCTTGCCAAGGTTTTCCAAGGCAGCTTCTGTCAGCCATCTCTTCCATCTCTGTACATGATAAGTTTTTGGCCCATGCCGCACTGGAGAACTCTCCGTGAACGTCAAAAGTAGAGTAGGCCCATTGTGCTGAACACTTTGACTGGCCTGTTGGTCTAGTGGTTAGTGACCCTGACTGCTATGCCGGAGGTCGTGGGTTCGATTCCCACCCAGGACAAATGTTTGTGTGATGAGCACGATAATTTGTTCTGTATCTGGGTGTAATTTATCTATAATATTTATGTATTTAGAAATGTATATGTATGTTTATCAGTTGTCTAGTACCCATAACACAAGCTCTGCTTAGCTTGGGACTAGATGGCGTTGTGTGTGATACTTGTGGAATATTATTATTATTATTATACACGTGTGCTCCGGAGTTAGCACCGGTTTTAACGCGTCTTTTCCGGTACTTCTACTCCCAAGGCATAGTCTCAAATTTATGGAAGACAGCTTTGATCCACCCAACGCCCAAAAAGGCGACCGCTCAGACCCGTTCAACTACAGGCATATCGCCATCACCTCCTTGTTCTCCAAAATAATAGAATCCATTATAAACTGCTAGCTCATGAGGTGCCTTGAGAATCGCCAGCTTATTACCAATACGCCAATACGGTTTTCGTCGTCTTCAATCAGCTGGTAATCTTCTAGTCTACCTAATTTATAGATGGGCGAAGGCAATATAGTCCAAGGGGGAGGCATTAGTCGTTAGTTTGGACATAGCGAAGGTCTTCGATCGGGTCTGGCACAA
This sequence comes from Parnassius smintheus behrii, assembly GCA_036936625.1. Lineage (NCBI taxonomy): Eukaryota > Metazoa > Arthropoda > Insecta > Lepidoptera > Papilionidae > Parnassius > Parnassius smintheus. The sequence goes on from JAUPFT010000022.1 coordinate 41,081,910, forward strand.
AGCGTTTGTTTTAAAGCTTCCTTCCTATGGCTTTCCCGGAAATTTTTGACATTTCCTTGGCCTAAATCTCTCTCTCTATCTCTCTCCCTCTCTCTCTCTCTCTCTCTCTCTCTCTAGGAAATGAGATGCTTGTGCACAGCAGTGGGACGTATATAGGCTGTAACTTTAACTTCTGTACTAACAATAAGTATACTTTCTCTTGACCTCCGTGTGTCATACCCTTATTCTTTAAAAATATTTAAAAAAATAAACAAATTTTTAATTTTTTCTTGACATATTCCATAATCATATTTTGTCATATTCCTTTGGAAACATTCTCATCAGTAACGTTGAGTCAAAGTTCACACGATCTGTGACCAAGTTTATTATGTAACATAAAAAAAAACAGGAAGCGTTACGTGCATTGTTCTTTAATCTATTGTTAACGACACACTGTGATGCACAAACAGACAGAGTTAGAATAATAAATGTTGATGAGAGTAATGGAAATGTAAATAAATGTGTTATTGTTGTTATGATTTGTCAATTAAAGCAGCCATTATACCATATATTATTATATAGTATTATACCATACAGCCTAATCTTATGTGTATTTTACTCACAAAATCTTCACAATTTGCTAATGCTTTACGTTGCGAAGATATTGCTAGATTTTGAGAACAGCTAAACCCAGTTTGAGACGATGTTGAGTTTGAGAGTTGATGACGATAATCAAGCAGCGATAATAATTTACAAACACTTCAAACGTTATCCCCTCAGAACAATCCGTTTTACAGAAGCAACAATCCGTCGGTGGTTATGTTCCCGCTGAAATCTCCAATAAATATATATGTCATGATTTTTTTTCATTTATCGTGTCATTGGTTATAAATCCTACAGCCGAAACGAATGATTTCAACGATGTACTAATACCATTAGATACGATGTAATTGACAAAATAATTTTAATTTCTTACGTCGAAAAATAGTTATCATTGAATTTTTATTTCATTCATCAGTTTAATAAATCTTGCAATCATGCAATTAGATATATGGTTGCTAGATCCCCTTTTTTAATCAGGGTTTTGTACTTTTATTTGACCCATATTTCGTAAGGGAATTGGTAAACGCCTAATAAAACATAATAGCAAAATTGCTTTGACGTCACTAGTAGCTTTTCGGTGAGGCTTTTTATTTAAGTACAAAGGGAAAATTTTATGTATGTAACTATAAATATAAAAGAAATAAGAAATGATTTAAAAAAATAATTAAAATAAGAGAATAAAAAGAAGTTCTTTCCCTTTGTAATTAGCTCGTGGCCTGCAAAGAGTAAGAGCCGCATAGGCTAAAACCACAAACATCTCGAAAATATCAAGGAGTCCTATTCCTTCTCATCGCTCGCGTCGGACGGATCTAGATTCCTGCTGCGTAATAAATTCGGAAGACACCTTTTTATAGAACAATATCATGCTTTATGCTGATAATATATAAAAGCTCTTTTAAGAAATGACTTTTATACGTTTTACGAGACGTAGAGCTACACTTATTTATTTGTTTGTATAAAGTAAACCAATAAGCCTTTAGTTGAGTTTAGTTTAGTTTACGACGGGCTGCTTTCCGCAATTCCATGTCTAAGCGCGTATTTTACGCGTGGGCAGGAATAATGTTATTATTCGAGCCATGAAATCTCCCCGAAGAAGTTCAACAGTCCTTTGACGTTGCAAGCAACTTCGAGGTGCGATCCCGGCGTACCGAGATGTTTAGCCCTGTATGAAGCGACCTCCGAACATGTTAACAACACGTGAGCCGCCGTTTCTTCCTCCACCATGCATGCCCTACACAGGGGACTATCTGTAACACCTATGGTAAATAAATGTTTCTTAAAAGGGCCATGTCCTGTGATAGCACTTGTTACTATCCTGATCTGTGGCTTATTCAGTCTCATAAGAACCTTGGTTAAATGACTGTTCATTTCAGGCAGGGCCTCTCTTGCCTGTCTACAGTCTACTAAACCCTTCCAAAGCTGAGCGTGTAAATTATTGAAGTTTCTACGTACCAGTGAACGAACGTACCCAAAGGGGATTGGTATTATAGGTTCCGGCCCTATAGTGGCCAAAGCCGATCCTCTTTTGGCCAGTGTGTCCCTTAATCTATTGCAGAGTCACATTGTTGTGCTTACATACCTTATTTAATCGTTGATGGCATTCATATATTAGTCCCGAGTTCGTCACATTACAACTCAGAGCTTGTAGTACCGCCATACTGTCGGTCAGTTTTCTGATTGAGAAATCCTTTACCTTCCTAGCCTCTATTGCTATTAGGAAGTGACTATCAATTAGGATACGTTGAGCTTCATCCGGCGATGTTGAGTAGCTTTCGTCGGGTTTCTTTAAAGAGATGGATCCCGGAGTGTTCTGTTTAGCTAGGATTTTCCTTATTCGATTCGCTTGTTCACATGTTTGTATGTTACCACAGAATTTGCGCCACCCTGTTGAGCTTCGATACCTGATACAGTTTTTGTATTCAGACTTAGCTTTCTTATATAGTGGCCAGTCTACATCAATTAAGGTATTCATGGCCCTATTTAGGGCTTTTCTTACCTTCTTACGTTTTCTGTCTAGTTCTTTACCTCAGAATGTTGCTTTAGCTCAGAATTTTTTGGTGGAGATGATTCATGGTAGCTATCGATCATGGGTTTAGTAACAGCTGCTAGGCTGCTACCTGTTCTAGGAGCGATTGATCTGCTATGGTATTTGTTCCCCCACACCCTCGAGCGACCAATAAGCCTTAGAGACAAACCTAATTCAAGTTTTCCAAATTACTCCCATTTTTATTTGTCATTAAATGTTGGGTTATTTCAACCTTTCCTAAACATCAGAATTCAGAATTAAAGAATTTTTAAAATTTTTGCAAAAGAAAGCTTTACAAAAAAGAAAGTGTCGCTATAATATTAATATTATACTTAAAAGGAACCTACAGTTCAAGCTACGGTCCAAAAATATACCATTCAAATTTAAAGCATATAAAGCTATAAATAAGAATCGTCGAGTTTAAAACGCCCGGGATCAAATCACGGGGCCCTTCAATGCTCAAACACCGCTCCATTGTAGTCACTGAAAGAAATGCACTTGAAATGTATTATTAAACAGGGCGTCAAATTGATACTTAAAGAGTTCCCTAGTGAGAAGACAATCCTGTCTGGAGCAACAGGTTCATCATCATCATCATCATTACAGCCCTTCACAAGTCCACTGCTGAACATAGGCCTCCCCCAAGTAATGCCACAAAGCACGGTCCTGAGCCACCTGCATCCATCGACTTCCTGCATATCTTACCAGGTCGTCACTCCATCTAGGGGGGGGGGGTCTCTGCCGGACTCGAGGATTACAGTGTCCTGTGTTATTAAGAAGATACAAATAAATTATTGTTGTCATTTTTGTCTTATGTCTACAAATAAAAAATATGTACGTAGTAGATTGAAATTTTGAACAATTTATTCTTCGGTCATACTGCTGCAGAAAGTCAGAAATTAAAGATATTTCAGTTTGAACAACATTCACATCAGATTAGGCTGTATGATATTAGAACTTTACCAGCCTTAATTGGCAAATCATTATAAGAACAACTAGTCAATATACCTATGTATAGTGCCACCAACTTATCTGTTCAGGTGGACAAAATTGGAACTAAGGCCGCCATTTTGTAAATGACATTTTTATAAAATATAAATAATATATATAATAACACTAATTCTCACTAATTTTAATATATTAACACGAAATTTGTTTTATTTTATATTATGTGTACCTAATGAATATGTAGTCACCTATTTCCTCGGCGAATTTCTTAAATGGCAATAGTAAGCACTCCACTAGCGACTCTGTAAACTGAACAGATAAGTTGGTGGCACTATAATTATCAATTATGCTCATATAGAGTAATTAGTAGCATAGAGGGAATCCTAAAATTTGAGAAGAGTTTTGTGAATATAATACATAACAGAATAGGCTGCATGGTAAACGTTGCTTGCTTTAATTGGCGAATGGTAACAACTACAACAACTACTCTATTTCAAATATATACTCGATTTTGTATTTAAATTATGTTTTACCCGTGTGGTTAAAGAATGGGATTGAAAATGGCGTCGCCTCTATTTACCTTTCGCTCGCGCACTGTCGCTAAATATACTCAAACCCGCCAGTAACGACTGCATAAAAATATGTTGCAATATGCGTTTTTTGTACGTTCTGTAACTTCAGTCCAACTTGTCAATGGCATCAATGGCAAGAAAATGGCATAAACTACAAAAGAAAAATGTGAGCTACTACGTGTTCCTTAATAATTAATAATATAACCAATGCTGGCAAAAGAGCGCCATTGTATCGCTTAATGCAAAATTATAATGATCACTTTTGGGACATTGACATTTTTAATAACTAACTAATTTCTTTAGAAGCAAACTGATTAATAAGCATAAGAGTATTATTAACTAAAAACTAAATAAATTAAATAAAAAAAATCAAAACATAATTTAAATATATAATTGTTTGAAATCAAAACTAAAAAGTGCACAGTTTTTTTTGTTAAGTAATTCCAACTAATGTCATTTTGTAATATTGCATATTATGTAGTAAGTCCTCCTTCACATCTCTCACTTTTGTAATTTATCCTATAAATTATTATCTGAGGCTGGTGGTGTTGGCTTCACTGGATTCAAATTTTAGGATTAAGATTAGTTATTAAGCCTCTGTTGAAGTTGTTTACTGGTCCTTAAATAAATTAAAAAAAATAATAATCTTTTTATTAATATTGTAGTATATAATATTTACATACATGATATTGAAACATGAGCGAGTAGTAATCATTTTTAAAATTTTCATTTGTATAAAACTTCACAAACAAATAAAGTGTAATACCAAGAATGGTCTCGACTAAATTTTATCAGAAAAATTTAGGGATTTTGTTAAAATAGTTATTTTGATAACGTAAAATAAACGGTCTCTATGTTATTATCTTAAGTACAAATAAAGCCGCGTATTAATTTTACGCTTCAAGAGGTCGAACATTGACGCGCATTCCAGCCGGCCTTGGAACGCGCACCAAATTTTTCGTTGGAATGCTCAAACGTGGAGTGGAAGCGGGGTGAGCATTCGCGTATTCGTTGCGTCCCGAGCTATGGATAACCAAAGTTGACGTAAATTGACACAATTATATGGTTCAAAAGTCGTTTTATCATAATTAAATGCACAGAGAAGATGCATAGGGGGAACTATGAATAACTATCCAATATCCATGTTACACGGTCAAACATTGAAACAGCTGCCGCGCGCGACAGGCGCGCTTAGTTGATATACTCCGAACATTTGGAACGCATTGCGCGGAACGCACTGGTCGGTGCGGTCATTCATGGCCTGCGAGCCAGCAGTGCGTAATCGATACGCGGCTTAATTGATCCTACCCAAGTGAAACCAGAGCGGGTCACTAGTTGTAAATGTCATTTTAAAATTGATGTACCTACTTGTCTATACAATTATTTTTAAATATTTTTCAATAAGCCGAACAATATATCGTTATAACTATAAACCGTTATTAGCAGGTTTTCGGTATCGGTACTGTGCATTTTCACGGCACTGGCTCGACGAGCCACCATTTCCAATCCCATTCTTTATCCGTAAAGACTGTATGATGATTTTTTCCAGATTCTGATAGGTCATAAGCTTGATATTTTATTGATATCTGTAATGATGGCGTAAGTAGACACTTAATAATTACATACATATAAAAATACATAAACACTCACGCCTGTCACCCAGAGGGGTAGGCAGAGACTACGGACTTCCATTTGGCACGATCCTGACATACCTCTTTCGCCTCTTTTACATCCATATATCTACGCATACATGCTCGTCGGTTAAGGGTACTTCTAACGTGGCCCATTTTCAAAATATCGCCAATTTGGTCGATAAACTTTTTCCTAGGGCGTCCCTTCCCGACTCGGCCGTTCACATCTGCCATATAAATTTGCTTTGTCACTCTTTCCTCATTCATTCTTTCCACATGACCAAACCACCGAAGCATTCCCTTCTTAATCCTGGTCACAACATCATCTTGCATACCACATTTATCTCTTATCACGCAATTTCTCACCCTGTCATTCAGATTCAACCCTAGCATATTCCTTAAAGACCGCATTTCTACAGCATTTATTCTACTTTCGTGCTTCTTCTGCCACACCCAGCTTTCACTACCATACATTAAAGTAGGGACTAACACAGCATTATGAATTACCATACGTGCCTGTTTTGACACATTCTGGTTCTTCATAATAGAGTGTAGTGCCCCATTCACTCTATTCCCTGCATTTACTCGTCTTTCTATATCCCTATCATATCTACCATCCCTGCTAAATACACATCCCAAATACACAAACTCATCCACTTGCTCAATTAACTCTCCTTCTATTCTTATTTCACATAACGTTTTGCTTTCTTCTCTTTCAAAAACCATCACTTTCGTCTTACATGCGTTCACTTTCATTCCCCTTTCTTTTAACTCCCAGTTCATTAATGTAACCATCATTTGCAACTCAGCCGCCGATGACGCAAATATGACTTGATCATCGGCATACAGAAGGCATTTGACGGTTAACTCGCCCATTCTTAACCCACATTCTTCATCTTTCAAAGTTTGCAAACACCGGTCCATAAATAGGTTGAACAGCCAAGGGGAAGCTACACAGCCCTGTCTGACACCTTTTTGGATGCCAAACCAGTCCGAGTAGACCCCATTGATCCTGACACAAGCACTAGAGTTCCTATAAAGAGACCTCAATGCCTGTATCAAACCATCGCTCAACCCATATGAGTTCAGTGTTTGCCATAACACATTCCTGTCCACTCTGTCATAAGCCTTTTCCAAGTCCATGAATGCACAAAAAACTTTCTGGTTTTTGGCCAAAAACTTCTCCGCAATCATGCGCATGGAAAAGACTTGATCTGTACACCCCATTCCCTTTCTAAAACCCGCTTGCACATTCCAAATTTTTCCATCAGTTTCTTTCATAACACTTAATAATTCTAATAACAAATTGCCACAACATCTAGTCAATTTAGTTTTAAAATAAGTATGGTGATTTTTTCAGCTTGATTAAATAAAATATAGTAATTTATTTTATTGATATAAATGGCAGTTTCATATCAATTGTAACATAAGTAGACGCCTAATAATTCCATCAACAATTTTTCGCCATTGTTCTTTAAATATTTTTGATTTGTTTTAAATCTTGCCTGTGAACTCATCTCGTAAACACAAATGAAGGTATATAGGCCACATCATCAACTTACCTTTGGATTGACTGTGGTATCTTACTCCTTTTTCTTTAAAATAAATAGACAGTCTATCGCACACTACAACCCTTCCTGTTGCAGTAATTGAGTACCTGTTTTGTGTATCTCTTTCTGCTGATGAGATAAAAGGGTGCAGTGCTCCCGGGAATGAAGCTATATACGTACATGCTATACAAGAGAAACATTTCAATATTTTAATTTGACAATTCTCAAGATATTTTCATATCATAACAATTAATAAGTGACTAAAGACACGCTCCACACCACCTTTAATTATTTTTTTTATCAGATTAGGTGCCAAACGAGCAGATGTAGATGTTTACGGACCATAGCATCCAATTACAAACAAGTGGACTGTGTGCTCGTTTGCCAACCAATAAAACATTAAATACTTTTAATTTTATTTACCAATTAATTACCTAATCCTAAAAACTACGGGTTGTTCGTAGTACTATTCACGGTAAATTCTGAGCCCTTGAACTTCAACTGATCTAAAGTAAACATAGTCATCACCAAACTAAAAAGTTAAAGTTACAACCTATATACGTCCCACTGCTGGGCACAGGCCTCCCTTCATTATTGAGAGCGTTTTAGGGCAAGGAAGTGTCCGCCGCGCTGCCCCAATGCGTATTGGCGAACTTCACATGTCTTCGAAATATTTTTTTTCTTATTCCTCAGACATGCAGGTTTCCTCACAATGTTTTCCTTTACCGCCGAGCACGTGGAAATACAGCACTTAAAATTGCCATTAATTTCATTGGTGACGGCGGGGATCGAACCCGGGTTACTCGCGTTCTGTTATATTTACAGCGAGCGTTGACCATCTGAGCTACCACGGCTCACCAAACTAACCTAAAAGATAATATATTAGCCTGCCACGAAAGGGGTAAGCAGAGACTACGTGCTTCCTTGTGGCAAGATCCATATATCTATGCATACATACTGGTCGGTTAAGAGATATCTTAGATTATCTCGAAAACAACACTCTGTTTCATATTTTATTAAAAATTTTGTCGAATTGATAGTATGAGATATTAAGGTGAGGATTTCACCGTGTAGTCGCAGCGTAGGAACATCCACTAACCAATACGATGGTGTGGTTGTTGTAAAACGTGAGAAAATGACAAATAGCAGTTTTCTGGTACTACCATCCTGCTAAAATATTGCCCAGACATATTGTAGTGGTAAGTAGACTTTGGTAAAGAAGTCTATAAGACTTAGGTCGCTCTCTATAACCGTGTGGTGACTGTGTAAGAATATCCACTAACCCCGTGTTTCAAGAGGTGACAAAGGGAAAATGAAACAGTGGATCGGCAGCAGCATCGTGGCAACTATGGCAAAATATTCCCCATGAGCCAATCTATGAGGAAGACCTATGTTCAGCAGTGTAGTTGACAGTCTATAATGAATAAAAGTACAATTGATAAAATCCTCCTTATTAAGTCTAAAAGAAATATCTTGAGATTTATTCTCGAATTAAAACTCACATGTTGTGCGCTTTAACCAATCAATCGATTGATTAGAGTTCTACAACTGAAGCCATGAAATGGACCGATCAAAATCACAATAAGTGCGAAAGGGACAGAATATCAGAAAAGTTACATGCAATATTTATCTCTAGAGATGCAATCATTATAGAGCGGAAGGCAAATAGGGTGGGGGAAAGGGGGAAGCGATAGGAGAAGTTTTTCGCTCTACATTTTCACCAATTACCGTTTCGTTAAAAACGAACTTTTATGATTTTCAAAATTTAAATATTTATAATATGTAGGTCGTATTTTTAAAGCGCTAGTAGATTAGGAGTTTAGTTAACTGCCTCGTCGGTCTAGTGGTTGTAGTAGAGCGACTGCTGATCATGAGGTCCTGAGTTCGAATCCCGGGTTGGGCCAAAAAGTGAGTTTTTCCGTCAAGAAATTCTCAGTAGTTGCCCGGAGTCAGGAAGTTGACGGTGTCTCACCCCCGTGCCACGGAAAGCAGTCCACGGAAAAAGTCCTGTGCCTGATCTCTCTCCAATCGTTTCGGTTTACCGTCCCATCGTATTATGAGAGTGAGGGAAGAGAGAGAGTGCACTTGTGCTTGCGCGTACACTTGGGCACTATAATCCTGTCCTGCCCCGATAGCTAGCCTCCGTTGAGGCACGTTGCCGTGGCCGGAATTCGGTCTGGAGGACATTATTATTAGATTATGAGTTAAGCGTCCGGCGTAAATTTACGTGTTCTCTTTTTAAACAGTACGCAAGTGGTTGGGGTTCGATTCCCGAAGACATCATTGAAATTTTTAAGTGCTGATTTCGATGAACTCAGCGGCAAGATTTCGATCGCCATCGTGAGAAAAAATAGGAAGTATTTTTACCAAATTTTCGAATGCTGCTCAATTTGTGGTTAAGTTTCTTTTTCGTTTTATAGGATAAGGTGACAAACGAACACACAGTCCACCTGATGGTAAGTGGTTGCTGTGGCCCATAGACATCTACATCTATCTTCGATTACGAATCAAAATGCAGATGCGTTGTCACTCGCGAGGACTAAGATGGAATGCCTCGTTTCCAGTAAAAAGGGTCTCCGGTTCTCTACACTCACCATATGAGACACAGTAGCATTAAGCTGCTACTTTACGCTGGTATTCTGTGAGAGCGTGGTCCTTCCCCGGTCGAGCTGACCCATTCGTGCTACAACTAAGAAGTCTCGTGCTACCTCTACCACTTTACGCCTAAGTGATTTCGACACCACGAGACTTAAGGACATCTTAAAATTGAGAAGCGTTGGAGTATTTTGCCACTAGGACTACAAAAGTTTCAATTTATTACCATACATGCAGTTTTGGCAAATTGAGTTTGTTTTTAATAATTTTTGCCTTCATCGATCCCAAAAAGACCACTGCTCTCCCGTTGTAGGAAAGATTGGGTTTTCCTACTGTCAATAGATTTATAGTAGCAATCTGGAGTCACAAAGCTGGCAGTGCAGTGTAGACATGTGTTAGTCACAAATGATTCGTTCGTTTGAGCTGGTATATTGAATGAGCCGAAAACCGACCGAATCCAGAATGATCTGAATGAATTGTTTTTAGTGTAAGGTACTGGTACTGGAGCCCGAAATGGTCTATTTGAATGATCGATCCGAATGTACCGGTACGCGAGACAAAATGTACTGAAATGAATTCAGTCACGAGAAATTAATAATTGGCTCATGTCTATGGTAGTGTTTCATCTGATGGTAAGAGGTTGTGGGTTGTGGCCATGGGAGGAAAAAGGAAGAGATCTCCTACCGGACAAGGTGTTCGGGGAGCGGTTGGCGCTCCATGTTTTAGTACGGACCTATTCTATATATACTGTTTTACTTCGGAACTTTGATAGCGCGATTTAGGCTTCGTCGTGTTTCGCTTGCGGTGCGAAGACAGCGCCGCCAGGAGTACTATAGTCCACGGACACCAGAATTCATGCAAAGAAGGATACAGATGCGTTAAGCAGCAAAATTCATACAAAGAAGGATATAGATGGGTTGTCACCTCTAAGGACCAAGAAGGAATACCTCCCAGCCTGTAACTACACTGGATCCCTATACCCTCAGACCTGAACACAAAAGCGCAAGCATTGCCATTTGGGGCAGAAATAGGTTAGAGTGGTAGCTAACTAAAATGATTCCCAGGCAGTACGCCAGTCCTACCATCTAGTAATAGCATCCTAGTAGTTTTAAGAAACTAATTGTAAAATTCTCACTGATTGTATCTTAAATATTTAAATATTTACATTCTCGAGAGTCACTTTTTTATAAGATAGGGTGATAAACTTGCACACAGTCCACCTGATGGTAAGTGGTTGCTGTGGCCCATAGACAACTACATCTATCCTCAATTACGAATCAAAATGGAGATGGGTTGTCACCCGTGAGGACTTAGATGGAATGCCTTGTTTCCAGTAAAAAGAGGGTCTCCGGATCTCTATACTCACCATACGAAACACAGTAGTATTAAGCTGCTACTTTACGCTGGTATTTTGTAAAAGACTGGTCCTTCCCCGGTCGAGCAGACCCATTCGTGCTATAACTAAACTAGTAATATACACGCAGCTTGGCTTTATCACGTATAATGTATAGTAAAACTTTTTAAATACAAAACATTTTATTTCAAACGGAACCATATGTTCTTCCAAGTTATTGTTATAAGAATACGTTTGTGTACACAGCTGTTCTTTGAAAGAAATAATTTGTAGTTGTACCAGATATTTAAAATTATAACGCGTTTTTCAATTTAATACACTACCAGTACATTTTTTAAACGTGGTAGAGTAATGCTGCAGGTATATTGATTTTATAGTTGTAGCACGAATGGGTCGGCTCGACCGGGGAAGGACCACGCTCTCACAGAATACCAGCGTAAAATAGCAGCTTAATGCTGCTGTGTTTCGTATGGTGAGTGTAGAGAATCGGAGACCCTTTTTACTGGAAAAGAGGCATTCCATCTTAGTTCTCAAAATGCAATCAAAATGCAGATACCTTGTCACAGGTGACAACGTATCTGCATTTTGATTCGTAACGAAGATATATGCAGATGTCTATGGACCACAGCAATCATTTACCATCAGGTTGACTGTGTGCACGCTTGTCATTGTCACCCTTATCCTTTAAAAAAATATGACATAGAAAATATACTGGTGGTAAAACCCTTTTCTGCCCAGAAGTTTGTCTTGGTCTGGTTATGTGTGCCCGTCTCTTTTATACGGGTTAGAGTAACGCTGCAGCTATATTTTGGTTGCAGCACGAATGGTTTGGGCTCGACCGGGGAAGGAGCACCATCGTAAAATAGCAGCTTAATGCTGCTGTGTTTCGTATAGTGAGTGTAAATAAACTTTCTTAACCAGGGATTGACGTAGATGTCTACGGAACACATTATCCACTTACTATAAAAATCAAGTTACGAAGTGTGAACGTTTTTTTTATTATACTCTTCCATTGTCATCCGAATTTGAGCCATATTCAAAATTTCAATTATTGAGCTTCAAATCAAAAAGAAATTGAGAATTTAAATCACACACGATTATATAATCGTAAGTATGCGATGTCTGGCAAACCGAAACTATAAGTATTAATAATTAGCACCGAGCTCACACCGAGAATCAATAAACTCTTTGAAGTCGGTTTAGACTGCCGCATCGGAGTTGAATTTTTTTCCTTGTAATAATAAGTTGTCCAAATACCGGAAAAATTGTAATCTGTTGGAGCAAGTTCCAGTTCCAAGTTGTGCAGTGTGTGGTCTTGCGTTGTCGCGAAGCAGCAGTGGCCTAGAGCGATTGACCAATCTCGGTTGTTTAGCAGCTAGTTTTTCCTTCATGGTTTGCAGTTGCTATAATAGTTTGGCCAGATTTTAGAAAGCTGTAGTGAACGAAACCGGCGCTAGTCCACCAAACACTCACAAGTAACTTTTTCTGAGTTAATTTTCGTTTAGGGCAGGATTTGGCTGGGTCTCCAAGGTTAAGCCATTGCGACCAGCGCTGCCGATTATCGTACAGTATCCATTTTTCATCACAAGTAATGATTCGATTTAAAATCCCTTCATTTTTGTGTCGGTTGAGCAAAGTAACACAGCAGTCGACACGTGTTTGCAAGTTCGATTCACTCAATTCATGAGTTACCCATCGTTCAAGTTTTTTTTTTTTTACTTTCCCGATTAGCTTCAAGTGGATTAATACAGTTTTATCACTTACCCCAAAGTCTGCACCTATCTGTGAAGTGATTTGTGATGGATCCGCTTTCACAATAGCCTTTAATTCTTCATTTTCCGCTTCGGTTCTGAAGGTCGTGATTTCCAGTAAGCAAACGTTTAAACAAAAACCGGCCAAGAGCGTGTCGGGCCACGCTCAGTGTAGGGTTCCGTAGTATCCCGTCCGTCACAATAAGTGTTCCCACTTATGAGTTTAAAGGTGGGTATCCATTACGTTCGCGCTCCAGCAGCGCTCCGCGCTCCTGCAACTGCTCCCGGTAGTGGGTACGTGCGCGAACATGGAGCGTGCAATATTGCACGCTCCGCGGCAGGCGATGCCAAGGAGAGACCAACCGAACAATTCGATAACACCCGACCCAATGTAATAAGTACCTACAGCGCCATCTCTCGGGGAATTGGGTTACTAATTAATACATAGATGTGCCAGAAGTTTTCGGTGGTAATTTTGGATTGCGAGAACCGATTTTAACAATTCTTTTTTTGTTTGAAAAAAGATACGTTCAGGATAATAAAATATGTAAACGAAGTTAAAAAAATACTTGCATATACGATTATACTACAAACTTGAATTATTTTGTACAACTTTTTGTCTTTTTTGTACGAAAACTTTTTCCATCCAAGTTCAAAATAATTTTCCTAGAAAGTCCTTATAAAGTTCTACTGTTCAGATTTTTTTCATATTTTCTAAACCTATGGTTCATAAGTTAGAGGGAAGGGGGGGGACACATTGTTTTTTACTTTTGGAGCGTTTATTTCCGAAATTATTGACATTATCAAAAAATGATTTTAGTAAACCCCTATTCATTTTTAAATACCTTTCCAACAATATATCACACGTTAGGGTTGAAATTAAAAAAAATCACTTCCCACTTTACATATAGGGGGGCTACCCTAATGAAACATTTTTTTCCAATTTTTATTTTACCACTTTGTCGGCGTGATTGATACACATATTGGTACCAAATTTGAGCTTTCTAGTGCTAACGGTCACAGAGATTAAGCGAGGACGGACAGACGGACAGACAGACATGGCGAAACTATAAGGGTTCCTAGTTGACTACGGAACCCTAAAAACGTACCGTGCTTCCTTTTGAGATACCAGCGCCGTACACATCACTAATCCTTCGAGCTGTTTCTGCAGCACTGGTGCCACGGTAGAACTCATACTCGTAAATATACCGATATTTCATGTTTTCCGTTGTGCGGTAATAAGCGACGCCAAAGAAAAAAATATGGGAAAAAAACAAATGAATGACTTTTTTCAAAACTCAAATATACCAGCTAAACGAATTTATAAATTTGAATTCGGAATTCTTAACCAAAGAGGAGATATTTTAGATCAAAGTGGTCAGTACGACAAAACGCTAATTTCACATGTGAGGACCCAATATTTAGAGCGGTTAGTGACAAACGAAATTTTACTTTATTTCGTCGAAAAATATAGACTGCACTTCATGTTCAAGCGCAAAATTAACCGCCTCGCCCCGTACCTCAGAAAGCACGGGGGTGAAACAACACCAACTTTTGGCAAAAACCTCATTGAGATAAACCTCATTAATGATTGTGGTCCGATCCTGACTACGAACCCTAGACCAACAGTCGCGCTTACAACCACTAAACCAAAGAGGCAGTTGAGTAGATATTTTCAGTGCAAATTGTACTTGTTTTTTTTTTGGATTTGACAATCCTGTGAGACTATAATATATTAAACGCTACCTGTGTAACTATTTTTCATTGAATCTCTCAACAGCGTTGGTGGTGTAATGGTCAGCATAGTTGCCTTCCAAGCAGTTGATCCGGGTTCGATTCCCGGCCAACGCACACTTTTTAATTAACTAAGATATTAAGTATGCTTTTATAGAATTTTTTATAGAATAAGGGTAACAAACGAGCACACATACATCTATCGCGAATTTAGAATCAAATTGAAGAATCGTTGTTACTTAGAGAACTAAGTTAAAATATTTAGTTTCCAGTGAAAAGTGTCTCCAGTTCTGTGAAGTGAGGTGAGGATATTCAGACAAAGATACTATAATGTCTAGTTATGTGGATGTGAAATAGCGAGGAAGATTTGTCAGAATATTGGCGCAAGATAGTCCGTACTCTCTGCCTACCCTTTTAGGTGACTGACGTGAGAGTTTATGTATTGTGCATTATCTCTAAGGTTAGTTCAGTGCTGATTATGTTTGATTTTGAGACGTGGAAGCTAAAGGTGTACGCACTTGCCGTGAATAGCACACCGAGCAACAAGTTTTTTTTTGTAGAATATGATGAATATGAATATGAATATGAAGAATATGATGGCAAACAAGAACTCAGTCCATCTGTTGGTAATTGGATGCTGTGGCCCATAGTCATCTACATCTATCTTCCATTACGACTTTGTGGACAAAGAAGGAATGTCTCATTTTCGGTAACAGATGTCTGGTTCTGTACACTCACCATACGAATCACAGCAGCATTAAGCAGCATTGGACTTTAATTGGTTGTATTTGTAACGGTAACTATAACGGTAACGGTAACGGTGAATATAACAACGAATATTAAATGAAAGAGTACAGTATAAAAATGTCGAATAAAGTACTAGCAGAAACATGATAAAAATAAACATAAGGGGAAACATTTCAACTGCAAGAACATAAAATATGACAAAACCACACTAGTACCTACTTCTGAACAAACATTCTAAACAAACATTAAAATATATTTACTGTTGGCCAATGTTTTTGCTTTCGTATCACCGACACAGACACCACTCGCACTCGCTCGCTCTGTATGTCAACTTGAACTGCGAAACGTATGCTTTATTTTAATATGTTTTAAATTAGTAAACACCTGATATTTTTTTTTTTTATAGGATCGGGTGACAAACAAGCACACAGTCCACCTGATGGTAAGTGGTTGCTGCGGCCCATAGACATCTACATCTATCCTCGATTACAAATCAAAATGCAGATGTGTTGTCACCCGTGAGGACTAAGATGGAATGCCTCGTTTCCAGTAAAAAGGGTCTCCGGTTCTCTACACTCACCATACGAAATACAGCAGCATTAAGCTACTATTTCACGCTGGTATTCTGTGAGAGCGTGGTCCTTCCCCGGTCGAGCCGACCCATTCGTGCTACAACTAAACTACTAATATAACTGCAGCATGGCTCTACCACGTATAACATTTCTGTGAAATATTGTTTTATCGTCCCATATCGTCTCGTGGGTACCGTAAAAGGCGATATCGGGAAACTGAAACAGGAGTTGTGCAATAGCATCTACATTTTAACAACTACAAATATAAAGAACTGCGGTTATCACCTTGCAACGCCAAGCGTGATAACTCAAAAATGAAAAAATCCCCCCTATAAGGCAATCTATAGGGGAGGCTTATGTTCGATAGAAAACTTTTATAAGTTTTAATGGAATTTTTTAATGTAATATTCGCGTAGGAAAAAAGATATGTGACATCGATTTACCATTGGTTGAACTATGTGCTGGCTTCTTACCCTTTCCTCCTTAGAATAAATTGACAGCTCTATCGCACAACCCTTTCTGCTAGTGGTAATTGCCCTAGCTGGTATGTTTTATTTTTCTGCTGACGAGATAAAAGTGTGCACGGCCCCCGGGAATGAAGCTATATCCGTAAATGCTATACAAGAGAAACATCTCAAGATTTTAATATGACAATTCTGAAGATATTTTCATGACAAAAAATGTCAAACGAGCTAACAGTCTAGCTGATGAAAAGTTAGTGGTCACACAAATCAGAACCCGTAATTATACTATGGCTACAGCTATA
Organism: Parnassius smintheus behrii; assembly: GCA_036936625.1. NCBI lineage: Eukaryota > Metazoa > Arthropoda > Insecta > Lepidoptera > Papilionidae > Parnassius > Parnassius smintheus. The sequence goes on from JAUPFT010000022.1 coordinate 41,098,738, forward strand.
GTGTATTTCACACATAACATTTAAAACAATAAACTAACAATTTCATACACACACACACACACACACACACACACACACACACACACACACACACACACACACACACACACACACACATAACATAACATAACATAAGCACTCACGCCTGTCACCCAGAGGGGTAGGCAGAGACTACGGACTTCCATTTGAGACGATCCTGGCATACCTCTTTCCTTTACATCCATATATCTACGCATACATGCTCGTCGGTTAAGGATACTTTTAACGTGGCCCATTTTCAAAATATCGCCAATTTGGTCGATAAACTTTTTTCTAGGGCGTCCCTTCCCGACTCTGCCGTTCACATCTGCGATATAAATTTGCTTTGTCACTCTTTCCTCATTCATTCTTTCTACGTGACCAAACCACCGAAGCATTCCTTTCCTAATCCTGGTCACAACATCATCTTGCATACCACATTTATCTCTTATCACGCAATTTCTCATCCTGTCATTCAGATTCAACCTTAGCATACTCCTTAAACACCGCATTTCTACAGCATTTATTCTCTTTTCTTCTCTTGCTTCGTCTGCCACACCCAGCTTTCACTACCATACATTAAAGTAGGGACTAACACAGCATTATGAATTACCATACGTGCCTTTTTTGATACATTCTGGTTCTTCACAATAGAGTGTAGTGCCCCATTCACTCTATTCCCTGCATTTACTCGTCGTTCTATATCCTTATCATATCTACCATCCCTGCTAAATACACATCCCAAATACACAAACTCATCCACTTGCTCAATTAACTCTCCTTCTATTCTTATTTCACATACCGTTTTGCTTTCCTCTCTTTCAAAAACCATCACTTTGGTCTTACTTGCGTTCACTTTCATTCCCCTTTCTTTTAATGCCCAGTTCATTAATGTAACCATCATTTGCAATTCAGCCGCCGATGACGTAAATATGACTTGATCATCGGCATACAAAAGGCATTTCACGGTTAACTCGCCCATTCTTAACCCACATTCTTCATCTTTCAAAGTTTGCAAACACCTGTCCATAAATAGGTTGAACAGCCAAGGGGAAGCCACACATCCCTGTCTGACACCTTTTCGGATGCCAAACCAGTCCGAGTAGACCCCATTGATCCTGACACAAGCACTAGAATCCCTATAAAGAGACCTCAATGCCTGTATCAAACCAGCGCTCAACCCATATGAGTTCAGTGTTTGCCATAACACATTCCTGTCCACTCTGTCATAAGCCTTTTCCAAGTCCATGAACGCACAAAAAACTTTCTGGTTTTTAGCCAAAAACTTCTCCGCAATCATGCGCATGGAAAAGACTTGATCTGTACACCCCATTGCCTTTCGAGAACCCGCCTGCACATCCCAAATTTTTCCATCAGTTTCTTTCATAACTCTTTCAATTAACACCTTAGCATACAGTTTACCCACAATACTAAGCAAGCTGATACCACGGTAGTTTTTGTAGTCCTGCTGTGACCCTTTTCCTTTATATATTGGTACTATAACTGCTTTACACCAGTGATCCGGTACCCGTTTTAATTCCCAACACAAATTAAACAAGGTGTACAGCAGGCCTGCCACCACTCCCTCTCCAGCCCTTAGCATCTAGAGTGATACTCTATCATATCCAGCTGCCTTACCTGCTTTCATACTTTTCATTGCTTTCATTATTTCATCTACACATATCTCCATACCCCTTTCCACTTCTTTCGGAATTTCTTGTTCATTTAATTCAGATGTCAGTGACAATAATAACTCGGATACAGACTAGGATCTGTCGCTCGAGAGATCTGCATATTATATAATCGCTCAGTGACAATAATAACTCGGATACAGACTAGGATCTGTCGCTCGACAGATCTGCATATTATATGAGGACGAGCGGTCTGCGTTGGTAAGCAAATTAAAGATTAAAAATTCCATCTTTTTGTAAATGTGATGTGTCGGATCTCTTAATACAGCAAAAAAATGATTAGTTCGCCATTTTTGTAGGACGCCAATTCAGCCGTACAACTATATTTAATCTAGAGCAGTGCGGTTGCCACTAGTTTTCTTGTACGCATAGTACCGCGTGGACTTATATTTTGATAGAGGGGAACGCCTGCGTATGGATAATATCCCCCTGGTCCATGATTCCATGAATGTTAAAATCCTCTTTATTTTAAGTCGAAGAGAAATATCCTAAGACTTATTCTTCAATAAAAACTCACATGTTGTGCGCTTCAACCAATCAATCGATTGATTAGAGTTCTACGACTGATGCCGTGAAACGGACCAATCCAAATCACAATAAGTGCGAAAGAGAAAGTATATCGAAAAAGTTACATGCATTATTTATTTCGAGAGATGCATTCATTATAGAGCAGAAGGGAAATAGGGTGGGGGGAAGGGGGATATGATATTATGAAAAATTTTCACTGTACAATTTCACCAATTACGGTTTTATTAAAAACGAACTTTTGTGACGATGTTCATAATATATAGGTCGTGATTGCCTCGTCGGTCTAGCGATTGTAGTAGTGCGACTGCTGATCGTCCTGGGTTCGAATCCCGGGTCGGGCCAAAAAATAAATTATTGAGTTTTTCCGCCAAGAAATTCTCAGTAGCTGCCCGGAGTCAGGAAGTGGGTGGTGTCGCACCCACGTGCCTCAGAAAGCACGTAAAGCCGTTGGTCCTGCGCCTGATCTCTTTCCGGTCGTATCGGAATACCGTCCCATCGGATTATGAGAGTGAGGGCATAGAGAGTGCACCTGTGTTTGCGCATACACTTAGGCACTATAATCCTGTCCTGCGCCGATGGCCTCCGTTGAGGTAGGCCGCCGTGGCCGAAATTCGGTCTGGAGGACATTATATAGGTCGTATTCTTAGAGTCGTGGTAGAAGTTATGCTTACTGACGTAAATTTATATGTTCTCATTTTAAACAGTACGCGATCGACCTGGGTTCGATTCCCGCCGGGACTCAACTCAACGGTAAGATCAGCTGTAAGATTTCGATCACCAACGTGAGGAAAAATAGGAAGTCCTATTCCCAAATATTATATTATTTATATAAAGTCTCGTGCTGTCGCTATCACTTTAAGTCAAAGTGACATTTTTTATAGAACAGGGGGCAAACTAGCATGCGGCGCACCTGATGGAAAGTGGCTACCGCCGCCCATGAACAACTGCAACACCAGGGAAATTACAGGTGCGTTGGCTGCCTTTTAGAAAGGAGTAAGCTCTTTTTTTGAAAGTCACTGAGTCGTATCTGTCCGGAAAAATTGCCGGAAACGATTCCACAGAGTGGTCGTTCAAGGAAGAAAGCTCCTAGTAAAACGTACAGTCGTATACTGCCAAGCTTCCAGATGATGTCGAATGGTATCGTGAGTTTTGTCGCGATGTGCATTCGTGAAATTTGGCTACTGGAATTAATCTAAACAATTCCTCAGAGCACTCCTTATGGTAGAAGAAATAAAAATGAAAGAGATGTAACATGCATTTATACGTGGTTGAGCCACGCTGCAGTTATATAAGTAGTACAGTTGTAGCACGAATGGGTCGGCTCGACCGGGGAAGGACGACGCTCTCACATGGTGCTGTGTTTCGTATGGTAAGGTAGAGAACCGGAGACGCATTTTACTCGAAACGAGGAATTCCATCTTAGTCCTCACGGGTGACAACGCATCTGCATTTTGATTCGTAATCGAGGATAGATGTAGATGTCTATGGGCCGCAGCAACCACTTACGATCAGGTGGTATGTAAGCTCGTTTGTCACCCTATCCTATTAAAAACGTCTCTTCGCAGCGCTAGTGTATTGAGCCGATCGGAGAACAACCACTTACCATCAGGTGGACTGTGTGCTCGTTTACCACCCTTACACTATAAAAAGTAATAGCGACATAGAAGTCGTTTTGAGTAACTATGTAATGTTTTCATTTTTATTTTTTATTTCGTTATAAAATAACATGACTTCCGCACTAGGATTCTTCCTGTATCTGGGAGTAAGGACAAGCATCCAGAATTCTAGACCCGGAACAATTACGTGTTGCAACTCATTGTTAGGCCACTGTGCCACGAAGCCGTCGTTTATCACTGTATTCCAAATAATATAAAAATAAACCATATCCGGGAATATGACTTTTAAATACAAAACCCATTTTTTCCGATAGAACAATATGTTGCTCCAAATTATTGTTATAAGAATACGTTTGTGTACACAGCTATTCTCTGAAAGAAAGAAAGGATGTTTGGTTGTACTAGATATTTAAAATTATAACACGTTTTCAATTTAAAGTAACACAAACTAGATCTTGAGATGAACATGGACAAAACAAATATCATGTTTAATGTCCATGTCACAGGAGGAGGTCAATCGACGGATTCAACTCGGCTGGGCAGCATTCGGGAAATTACGACACATCTTCTCATCAGGTATACCTCAAACTCTGAAAACTAGATTGTACAACCAGTGCCTGTTGTCAGTGATGACTTACGGATCTGTGACGTGGTCCTTCACTGCTGGCCGTATGAGAACGCTCAAGGTCGCTCAGCGAGCTAGGAAGAGGGCTATGCTCGGAGTTTCTCTGCGTGATAGACTCAGAAATGAGGATATCCGCAGTAAAACCATAGTGACCGATATAGCCCAACGGATTAGTAAGCTGAAGTCGTAATAGGCCGGCATATAGCTCGAAGAACTGATAACCGATGGAGAAGAAAGGTTCTCGAGTGGCAGCCTCGCACCGGTAGGCGTAGTGTAGGGCGACCCCCCACTAGATGGAGTTACGACCTGGTAAGACATGCAGGAAGTCCAGGTGGCTCAGGACCGTGCTTTGTGGCATTATTTGGGGGGGCCTATGTTCAGCAGTGGACTTGTGAAGGACTGTAATGATGATGATATATATATATATATATATATATATATATATATATATATATATATATATATATTTCATTTTTTATTCTAAAAGTGAATACTTGTTTTTTATTTAAAAATATGCAATTACTGTAAGTTTTCCGAATGAAATAAAGTAAAATATCTGTCAGCTGACATCCGATTACGTAATTTGAAGTGCGTAGTGATTTTATTTTATTTATTTATGAACCTTTACTTGTTACTCACAAACACATACACAAATTTCATAATTCAACTCAATTATGTGCAACTTAAACCCTGACATTAAAAAGTAAATTATTTACCGATGTAATTAAAATTCAACTGTTTTATGTTTGCTATTTAATGCGACATTATTTTCTTTCTATTTATTTTCGTTTTTTACTTTTTTAAACTAGTATATAAGTGTTTCTCGTTTAATTGTTCAATTACGAATTAATTAAATTTTCAATTAAGAATTAACTACGGCGATCTACAGGCGACCTAAGATACATGTTTCACCTAGTTTTTTTTTTCAAATAGAAGCACATATTCTTTGTTGCTCTCTTAATATATATTGTTGTTTGAAATAAATTATTAATTAAAAAAAATGATTATGACACATTCACACACACACACACACACACACACACACACACACGCGCGCGCGCTCTCACACACACACACACACATGTGTGTGTATGTGTACACAAACACTCTTAAACAGGGTCTGAGTATTTAGATTATTCAATAATCTAAATTCTAAAGACTCAGACAGATTATGTATAATAATTGACTTCTATAATCATGCGGTCCTATGAAATTGCCGTTTTATATGAAATAAGGTATAGTAAGTTTTTTTTCTATATTTTTTTTCAATCAATCAAAGTAATCACCCATGCAACCGAGGCATCTTTGTCAACGCAGTAGCAGTTTATTGATGCACTTCTTGAAAAAATCAGCTGAATAAAAAAAAATTCTTCAAAGGCCAAAAAAGGTAAACAACTCTCGGGTATTGAATTTTTTCTCGCCATAAAATTATCCAAATCTGGTGTGTACGTTGGATGACGGAGAGCTTCCAGCCCCAGCTCTTGTAACTTGGAGACCGTCTGTTGTTTTGTATGAGGTCGCGCATTGCCGTGTAAGAGCAGCAGGGACGAGCGATTGACCAAAGCTAGTTGGAGACATACGAGCTTCTCCATCATTGTGTTTAGTCCTTCACAGTACACATCTGCAGTAATTATCATCCCGTTTAGCAGGAAGCTGTGATGAACACACCGGCGCTAGACCACCAAACAGTGATCATTACTTTTCTACATTTTTTAATTTTTTCTACATTACATTGTTTAGGTGATGAACCGGGATACAAACAAATTGCCGAGCACTTGCGATTGTCAGACAAAATCTATTTTTTGTCGCAGGTAATTATGCGGTTCAAAATTCCTTTGTTTGTTTGCATGTTGAGCAGTGCAAGGTGCAAGCCACGTCTCGACGCGTACTTCGCGCTGGCGATCATTGAGTTGGGGGCATTGAGTTACATGTATTTCTTACTAGAGATGCTATTCCAAACAAAAAAATGTGCACTATCCTATGTCTTCGCACATTTCTACGAGGCATTACGTCTTAGTGCCCAGGGCTGACAAGTGACAACGCATCTGCCTTTTGATTCGTAATCGAGGATAGATGTAGATGTCTGTGGGTCACAACAACCACTTACCATCAGATGGACTGTGTGCTCGTTTGCCACCCTTATCCTATAAAAAAGTAATAGCAACATAGAAGTCGTTTTGAGTAATTACGTAATATTTTCGTTTTTATTTTTTATTTCTTTATAAAATAACATTACTTCCACACTAGGATTCTTCCTGTATCTTGGGGCAGTTTACATACATAAATTTCACAAGGACAAACATCCAGACCGGGAATAATTATTTGTTGCAAGACATTGTTAGGCCACTGTGCTTTTGAGCCGTCGTTTTTCACTGTATTCCAAATAATATAAAAATAAACCATATACGGAATTGTTTTTTTTTTTTTTGTAATACAAACCCATTATTTTATCAGAGCAATATGCTGTTCCAAGTTATTGTTATAAGAAGAAGTTCGTGTACACAGCTGTTATTTGAAAGAAAGAATATTTGTAGTTGCACTAGATATTTAAAATTGTACCAGATATTTAAAATCGTGTTATTTTTCAGTTTTAACTATTGCGTAAAATGGCAAGGTATAAAAGCTTGACTAATGGGTGCCCCACGAACTCAATGAAAGTACGCGTCGAGACATGCCTTGAACTGCTCAACGTGCACGCAAGGGAAAACAAACGAAGGAATTTTGAACCGCATTGTTACCTGCGATAAAAAATGGATTATTTTTGACAATCGCAAGCACTCGGCAATTTGGTTTTATCCTGGTTCAGCACCTAGACAATGCAAAAAGAAATGGTCACTGTTTAGTGGTCTAGCGCCGCGCCGGTGTGTTCATCACAGCTTCTTTCCAAACGGGATGAAAATTACTGCAGATGTGTAAAGAGCCCAGTCTTTCAGAGCAAAACAGAAAAATTGCGTTCTGGTGACACATCTACACCCTCCCTGCCCCGCCACTTCATGTACCGCCACCGCAGTTATCTTTCTGGCCGTAGCGTGGAAAGTTGCTCTACTAAGATTTTCCAGTATCAATTTATCTAATATACAGGATTATTGATAATTAGCTAACAAATTTTCACATACAGATTTTCTACCTCGTATCTATTTTTGTTCCATGCTTTTATTACAAAATTCGTTACACAAAAAAAATATATTTTAAGTTTGTATAATTTTTGTTGTTTTGTTGAAAAGGTTTCTAAAAGATAATCATCTAGAACCTGTATAACATGTACTCGTATTATTGATTATTCAAATGAATCTGGCAAGTGCTAGAATGAGTCGTGCACTGAGGGTTTCGTAATAAGTCGATGACACTATCGAAAATCCGTCAAGTACGTCAAGTAGTTCTAAATACTAAAATAGATTTAAAAAAAACTCAAAATAATTTCTATATAAGTACAAACAGTCCACTATCACACATATTTATAGTTTCTCATTAAAGTATAATGTAACTTTGTATAGCATTTACCTATATGCATGAATTACTATTCTTGTACAGCAGCATCGACGGACGACTTAGCGCTTTTTTTTAATTTATTCGCAATGGCTTGAATGATGTATGGAGGGTCTTTGATTGGCATCGAGCGTTCCATGCGAGAATCAATTAGCTCAGGAAGCTAAAGAGGAAGAAAAATGACGTCCAATTTTTTTTAGATTTTGACGTTTCTGTGATCAGCATGACAATTTGCGAACATTGCGCTAAGTCTCCTATTTGACGTCCGTATATTGGACGTCGTAAGCAGTTTGACGCCACATTATATCCAAAATTGGCCATAGTGGGCGTACAATAAATTACGGGATGCTGAGGATATTACTTAATAGTTTACTTGTAGTCTACGTGTATTACTGAATAGTTTTCGTATCTAAAAATGTCATTAACTCGACATCAGCAGCTACCGGTAACAAGGAAATCTCTAGTTGAAAATCAAAAAGACGAAATTTTCCTTATGACACTTAAAAATTGAATTAAAAAAGTATTTCTATAAAAACATAATGTACTTTTTTAAAAAAAAAAGGACATTAACCACTCGTGGTAAGCTTAAATTGCTTGTGTTACGAGTGGTTCACGCCAGTAGTCGAATGGTGGATTCGAACCCACGACCTTTTTGAGTTCGCGGTCCGCTCCCTGCCATTAGGCTACTGTCGCTTGTAAACAAAACATCATGTGCAATCCAAAAATGTATAATACTTCTATATTTCCTCGAAGAACTTACATAATATGTAGGTTTTACCTATTTTACTATAATAAAATCTGGGTACAAATATGCAACTCATTTATAAACTATTCTTAAAAGTACCTACCTAATTATATACCTAATATTTAACGTTTTCTGGTACAAGCATATTTTTTACGTTTATGGTCCATATCGAAATTAAAAGTTATAAAACAAATACAAAATGATTTATAAACCCTTAAAGAATTATATGCAAAAAATAATAAAGTAGAGAAACTTTCAATTCGTAACAATGCGCAACCAAGATTAGGGAAAGAGAGAGAAAGAGAAATGTTAGAGCGAGAGGAAGTGCAAAAATTTGGCACAGACAAGACGTCTGAACGCTACAGCCGCTCAGCGGCTACTAAGGAATATTGCCCGCAATTATTGTTTATAAAGTCAATATTTTATAGGTCGATCGAAATAATTATTAATTTTGAAATAAAGTGGTTTAAATTATTATTTTTTAATATTTGTCTAATTAAACACCTGCCCTTGAGAAAAAATAATTATAGCATAAATATTTTCAGCTATTGCTATGAAACAAATAGTTTTTTATGAGGCGAAAACAGCGAAATTTAACGAAATTGAGACCTCTTATTTAAGACAATGAAAGATATTTAGAAAAACAGAAACAGCGCATTTTGGAGATGAAGATGTTTAGCTATTAACGCGCTGAATAGATTTCGCCTTTTTATTATCGATTGCCTTATAATGGTACACGAACAAAGCTCGAAATTGCGTTGGGTGCGAGAGAGCTCTATTTACCGTTTGATTTATCTAACATAGACCACATAGATGAACCAAAAAAAAAATTTTGCCATTACTTATAATCTGGGTATTTATGTGTTATCAAAATATTTTACTCTGAAACAATAATTTGCTGTAAAAAAAGAAATCAAAGTGGCGCTAATGATTCGATGTGAGTCAACTTTAAAAGACTGTAGCCACACACAATGATGGAGAAGCTCGCACGTCTCCAACGTGCTTTGGTCAATCGCTCGTCCCTGCTGCTCTTGCACGACAACGCGCGACCTTATACATAACAACAGACGGTCTCCAAGTTACAAGAACTGGGGCTGGAAGCTCTCCGTCGTCCGACGTACTCACCAGATTTGGATAATTTTATGGCGAGAAAAATATTCAATACCCGCTACAGCACAACAAATTTTACACACACAACACACACACACAACATATAAGAAGAAGTTCGAGTACACAGCTGTTATTTGAAAGAAAGAATATTTGTAGTTGCACTAGATATTTAAAATTGTACCAGATATTTAAAATCGTGTTATTTTTCAGTTTATTGCAAACTTTACTAACTTTTTTTTTTATTTAATTATTTAAGAAAGCAACAAAGTATATGTGCTTCCATCTAAAAAAATGGTGCCAAAACTTGGTGAAACCTGTATCTCAGGTCACCTCTAGATCGCCGTGATTAAATGATTTCCTTCGTAATTGAACAATTAAACGAGATACACTTATATTCTAGTTAAAAAAAGTAAAAAACGAAAATTAATAGAATGGAAAACAACAAACATAGACAACAGTTAATAATATTAATTACATCCGTAGATATTATGTTATACTTTTTAATATTAGCGTTTGCACATAATTGAGTAGAATTATGAGTAATTGTTTATGCGTCTGTGAGCAATAAGTAGACGTACAGAAATAAATAAAATAAAGTGCATATATCACACACTCCAATTTACGTAATCAGATGTCGGCTGACAGATATTTTATTTTACTTTATTCGGAAATCTTACAACAATTGCATACTTTTAAACTAAAAAAGTATAATAATGTACTACTAAGTCATTTACAAGTTTTCACTTTTAGAATTAAAAATAAAAGATATAAAGATAAGCCAGTTAAAGATAAATTAACCAATTAACAGTTCTTTAAAGGGTAAACCTATATTTTATATGAATTACTTAAGGAATTAAGATAAAGATTTTTAAGCAAAAAAATCACTAGTTAAGGTACTATTGGCAACAATTGGGGAAGTATTAAATGGATCATATCAAAATTAAACGAATTTATAAATTAAGCAGTTTTAATCATGAAATAATTACGTACTTAGATTGTATGAGCTCTGTTTATGTAAAGAAGCCTGCGTTTCCTCATATCTGTTATTAGAACCTTTTGTCTTAATAATTTGGGACATGTTTCAGAACTTTAAGAGAGTAATTGATAATGGGACTAGACTTGCTTTGGGCAAGTGGTTCCAATATCAAAAAATTCATTAAGCTCAGTATTTTTGCAATTATCTCGAAAAATATGTGAAATTTAGTTTATTTAAACTGAAAAATAACACGATTTTAAATATCTGGTACAATTTTAAATATCTAGTGCAACTACAAATATTCTTTCTTTCAAATAACAGCTGTGTACTCGAACTTCTTCTTATATGTTGTGTGTGTGTGTGTTGTGTGTGTAAAATTTGTTGTGCTGTATAGGGTATTGAATATTTTTCTCGCCATAAAATTATCCAAATCTGGTGAGTACGTCGGACGACGGAGAGCTTCCAGCCCCAGTTCTTGTAACTTGGAGACCGTCTGTTGTTATGTATAAGGTCACGCGTTGTCGTGCAAGAGCAGCAGGGACGAGCGATTGACCAAAGCACGTTGGAGACGTGCGAGCTTCTCCATCATTGTGTTAAGTCCTTCACATTACACATCTGCAGTAATTTTCATCCCGTTTGGAAAGAAGCTGTGATGAACACACCGGCGCTAGACCACTAAACAGTGACCATTTCTTTTTGCATTGTCTAGGTGCTGAACCAGAATAAAACCAAATTGCCGAGTGCTTGCGATTGTCATAAATAATCCATTTTTTATCGCAGGTAACAATGCGGTTCAAAATTCCTTCGTTTGTTTTTCCTTGTGTGCACGTTGAGCAGTTCAAGGCATGTCTCGACGCGTACTTTCATTGAGTTCGTGGGGCACCCATTAGTCAAGCTTTTATACCTTGCCATTTTACGCAATAGTTTTGATGCTATCGTCGAAAGCTGCAACTCATTTAGCCGTAGATTGAGTATCCAAAGCTGCAAATAATTTAGCCATAGATTGAGTGTCGACCAAAGTTTTGGGACGACGTTAATTTTTCAGGTTGAAATTTCCAGAACAGAAGCGGGAAAACCAATAACAAGTGGTGCGTTCTTTTGTAGTATTTGATGTTCCGTGCAGCTAGTGCCACTATGTTGCCACGACGGTACACATATTCCATAATTACTCGATTTTTAAACGTATCTACGATTACGAAAAAGACAAATGTATAATTTTGAAAATAAAATTCCATTTTTTTAAATAGTTATATTTTTTAATAAAAAATAATTAATTTGAAATTAACATTCTTAGGAGCCATGGTAGCTTAGATGGTTACCGTTCGTGATACCCGCCGGTACAAATGAAATTGTTCGCAATTTTAACACATCGTGAGAAGAAGAGAAGAACTACGTGAGCATGTCTGAGAAATAAGAAAATAAAATTTGAAGACATGTGAAGTTCGCCAACACGCATTGGGGCGGCGCGGCGGACACTTCCTTGCCCTAAAACCCTCTCAGAAATGAGGGGAGTCCTGTGCCCAGCTGCGAGACGTATATAGGTTGTATACAATTCTTAGCCAAACAAAAATTATTTTGATTTGAAATGGCCAGCACTGCAGAACGGCAATTTTATAGCGAAAGACCTATTTATTATAAGATTTTGTTAAAATTAATATGGTGGTCCCGTAAAGTAAATAAATATGTATATTGTTTGAAAGTCCTAGACTATCGATATAAAAGGTCGACAAACTCTGTGACGACCACTAAACCTACATAAAAGATACTATGTTAGCGCTTTAAATATTTAAAAAAAATATAGAAGGTATTATAGTTACTTATTATACTTACTACTATTAATAACAATAATAAAGTAATTTATCCTTATTTTCATAGATTAAACCATGGGCGTTGGTGGTGTAATGGTCAGCATAGTTGCCTTCCAAGCAGTTGATCCGGGTTCGATTCCCGGCCAACGCACGCTTTTTACTTATACCATTTTTGTACTTTTTTATTCCTTTTAATTTTTATCTATTGTGGAACATTACATTGCTTTTATGGAGACCATCAAAATGCCTGTAATTTTACAAGTCATATATTACTATCGTTAATAGAACTATCTATGGTAACGTCTGGTAGGAGATGTACAGACGCTTAATTTTTTACTATCTATCTTATATACATAAATTACCAAAAAAATGTTTCTACCTATGTCCGTTATAGACTTTGAAACTATCCAAACGATGTGCCCAAAACCGGTTTCATTAGAAAGGCAATAATGCGAAGATGGTTTTAGACCACTAAAACAATGCATTAGGCACTATATAAAAAAGTTAATATATAAACGAAATTTCCTTTTTGTCCAACAAATAAACTTTTTTTATTATTATTTATTTCTTTCCTTTAGCGTAGTAGCACAAAGCCGGGTATACGACAGTTAACGTTAAAAAAAATTATTCAACATATTTGCCAGCCCTTTGTATTTGTATCTATAACTGAAGATGCATATGGCTGACCTTTCCCAAGAACGCGCAGAATTACCTAGTTATGTTAATTAAGTTGGCGCATCCCTTCTTTTTTTTAGAATAGAGACCGACCAACTAACGCACAGTCCACCTGATGTTAATCCGCGATTAACAATCAATACACAAATAAGGATTCACCTTTTAAGACGCCTTTTATGAAATGGAATGCCTCATTTTCAGTAAAAAGGGTCTCTGATGAAAACACAGCAGCGCTATGTTACTATTTCATTAGTATCCTGAACGTGCTCCTTTCCCGATCAAGCCGACCCCTGTTGCTGAAGATATTACATACCATACGGTGTAGCGCGAGCCGTAGTAGCTCAGATGTAAATATAACAGAACGCGAGTAACTCGGGTTCGATTCCCGCCGGCACCAATAAAATTGTTAATTGCAATTTTAAGTGCTGATTTACCACGTGCTCGGCGGTGAAGGAAACCTGCATGTCTGAGGAATAAGAAAAAATATTTTGAAGATATGTGAAGTTCGTCGACACGCATTAGGGCAGCGCGGCGGACACTTCCTTGCCCTAAAACCCCTCAGAAATGTCAGCTGTGAGGAATAAGATGGGATGCCGTCCTTTCCATTAAAAAAGGTCTCCGGTTCCCTACACTCACCATACGAAACACAGCAGCATTAAGCTGCTATTTTACGCTGGTATTCTGTGAGAGCCTGGTCCCTCCCCGGTCGAGCCGACGTATTCGTGCTACAACCATAATATAGCTGCAGCGTGGCTTCTCCACGTATTTTATATACTGTGAATAAAATTTAACGGAGCATTGAAAAATCGGTCCTAATACTGAACATAGGCCTCCAATAGCTCATTTCTCCATAACGAGGATATTTGCCTCAGTATTTATACGTGGTAGAGCCACGCCCTCGCAGGATACCAGCGTAAAATAGTAGCTTAATGCTGCTGTGTTTCCTATGGTAAGTGTAGAGAACCGGAGACCCTTTTTACTAGAAACGAGGCATTCCATCTTAGTCCTTACGGGTGATTACGCATCTGCATTTTGATCCGCAATCGAGAATAGATGTAGATGTCTATGGGCCACAGCAACCACTTACCATCAGGTGGAGTGTGTGCTCGTTTGTCACCCTACCCTATAAAAAAAGTATCTTGGTCTCTTAACAGGTTAGCAAACGTCCTTTTTATTTTATAGTTGTTATTAGGAAGATGCTGCTACACATTTCCGGGGTTTCCCCACGTCGCCTTTTACGGCACCCCCTGAACGATATGGGGTAGTGGAGTCTACACAGTCAGTATATTGAATAATTGTTTTTCATTCTATCTAACAATGGCGTTGGTGTTGTAATGGTCAGCATAGTTGCCTTCCAAGCAGTTGATCCGGGTTCGATTCCCGGCCAACGCACGCTTTTTATTACCATAATAACGATATATTTTATTGTTTTAAAGTTAATTACCTTTACCGGCCATATACGTCCCACTCCTCGCCACAGGCCTCCGCTCATTTCTGGGAGGGTTTTAGGGCGAGGAATTGTCCGCCGCGCTGCCTGCTGACTGCTAAAATAGCAGCTTAAAACTGCTGTGTTTTGTATGGTGAGTGTAGAGATCTGGAGATTCTTTTTACTGGAAACGAGGCATTCCATTTTAGTCCTCAAAGGTGACAACGCATCTGCATTTTGGTTCTTAATTGAGGACAAATATAGATGTCTATGGGCCACAGCATACACTTACCATCGGGTGGACCGTGTGCTCATTTGTCACACCTATACTATAAAAAAAATGAAACGGATTGGAACCAACTAAATCGTACAATTCCTGCTTAAACTGGGGAAGGAAACGGTCTCACAAATACCAGCATAAGATAGCATGTTAATACTACTATATTTCTTATACCACCGGAGACACGTTTTACTGAAAACGAGGCATTCCATATTAGTCCCTAGTGACAACGCATCTGCATTTTGATTCTTAATCGAGGATATATGTAAATGTCTATGGGCCGCAACATTCACTTACCATCAGGTGGGCTGTGTGGTCCTTTGTCTCCTGTATTCTATTTAAAAAATCTAAAACTGTATTCATTAGTAGACTTTTGACAAAAAGTAACGATTTGCAGGTCAAGCATTTCTTCCGCGTGTCACCTACACACTAATCAGACATATCTTCTAGATAAACAAAAACATGGTATTCCCAAACACTTCGTGTGCCAGCTATAAACCATGGCGTTATCTTTTTTCTTTTACTAACTCATCATGGTTGGTTAAGTCATTTAGGTACTATAGCCTTAATTGGATAGGCAGTCTTACACATCTTTTTCGCAAGTTTTACTAAATTAAACCCAAGATATTAATCGTAGAGCTTAAAGGACACATCTTTCACACATAATTACATTACAATAATATTAACGTGCAAAAAATAGTTTTTTCTTTCTTTCTTTCTGATTGTACATTTTATTCCATCTCGAGGATAATAGCTGAAAATCATTGTTTGCTCTCTGAGCAATATTAATCGCTGAGCTATGATCTTTTTGTTAAACTGCAACACCCATGTACATTTAAATTTTAAGTTTATGTATTTTTTCATAATACCTACTTTGATTTGTATAACTAGTTTAATCACTGAATTTACGTGTGTGATTGGAGAAACAAATAAACGCTTTTATCTATCTATCTAATCAAATGTACATTAGCAGTACATATATGTGATACATTTCCCACTCCTGGACCAACCTCCACCGCGCTGCCCTGATGTGTTGTGCTAAATTATAGGCAGTTTTTTTTAATTGCTTAGTAAATCTCAACAACAACACAACATCATCATTACATCCCTTCACAAGTCCACTGCTGAACATATGCCTCCCCCAATTAAAGCCACAAAGCACGGTCCTGAGCCACCTGCATCCATCGACTTCCTGCATATCTTACCAGGTCGTCACTCCATCTAGTGGGGGGTCGCCCTACACTACGCCTACCGGTACGAGGCTGCCACTCGAGAACCTTTCTTCCCCATCGGTTATCGGTTCTTCGAGCTATATGGCCGGCCCATTGCCACTTCAGCTTACTAATCCGTTGGGCTATGTCGGTCAAAATATCAGTTATCATCTTCTTAAACTCCTCTAAAAATTAAGCATAAAGTGCACTATGAATCATTGATTAAAACTATGATTTTCCGGGAAGTCTGCAGTTTATGATCATATCCTAGACGGCCCCCACCATTACATCAAGTTTGATAGAACACAAATCCTTGCGAAAGAACTTCAATTCCTGCCAAGCATGATACGTGAGGCATGCCTGGGACCCTGTAATTAGTATAATTAAAAGTAAACCCAAGCATACCACTGCAAGACTTCAAGACACGGCAAATTCATTCTGCGTAGATCGGACCATAAATAATAATAATCAAAAAGCTGAAGGTACTCCGGGTTAACACTGACATCGAAACATCAGTCACCTCATTCCTCTGTGACCATAGGTGCTGGAAAGCACTCGAAACATCTGGAATTAAAAATCAAATAAATTAAACGAGATAAAATCCAAAGAATAGTTTCAGTCAATATGTAGTGTTCATGTAAATATGAGAAATCATTATGCGTTAGGAATCTTAAAAAATAAATCTCGATAACATAAAAGCAGACTGCCAAAAGTGTGCGTTGGCCGGGAATCGAACCCGGATCAACTGCTTGGAAGGCAACTATGCTGACCATTACACCACCAACGCTTGTATGATCTTATTTAAAATACTTTTCAATTTGTATTGAATTCAACGACAACGCAATGAACGTGATATAAGAACAAAACGTGATATTAACATTATTTGACAAAATAATCGATTACTCGTATTAAAACATTTTACTAGGTTTTTCATTGAGAGCGCTCAAATTTTGAAATTAAATAAATGAATATTGCCACAATTTTTATTTTATTTTAAAGGATATTTGATAAAATTATGAATGGAATATAAAAAAGTATAGTTACAGCCTATATACGTCCCACTCCTGGGCACAGGCCTCCTCTCATTTCTGAAAGGGTTAGAGCCGTGGTAGCTCAGATGGTTAGCGCTCGCTGTAAATTTCACAATACGCAAGAAAACCAGGTTCGATCCCCGCCGGCACCAATGAAATTGTTAATTGCAATTTTAAGTGTTGATTTACCACGTGCTCAGAGAGAAAAACATCGTGAGGAAACCTGCATGTCACACGCATTGCAAACACGCATTGGGGCAGCGCGGCGGACTATTCCTCGCCCTAAAACCCTCTCAGAATGGAATATAATTACAGTCAAGTCGCCGCCGCGACACCGCTGTAGGTGTAGTATCCTGGTAGACCGATTTTGGGCGACATCTTCTCATAAATGGGGATCAATTTCTTGAAGAATACGAGTTGTGTTAGCCTTCATGGCGGAAATTCTCTGTGGATGTCTGCATAGACCAGAGATTTCACGTAGCCCCACAGAAACCACTCGAGCGTTAAGTCACACGATCTCGGCGGCTCGTGTAACTTATCATTGAATAAATTCAATGTTCTTGTGCAGCATGGTAAGTGGCGCCGTGCTGTTGGAACCACATATTTGTAAGGTCCATACCATCTATCCTAAGCCACCAAATACGTGTTACCATCGTCCGATCTCGGTCACCATTGACAGTGAACGGGGCTCCTTACGCATTTTCGAAGAAATAAAGGCCGATGATAATACAGGACCAAAATTCACACCAAACAGTGTATTTTTTCGGAGTGACAAGGGAAAGGATCACGCTTTCACAGAATACCAGCGCTTTCGGGCGCTTTACAGCACCAATGGTTAGAAGGAGACTGAGAACTTTGACGTCCTGGCGTCATAGATAACGAAGGATAATATTGAAAATCTTCATTTAATAAATGCTGCAATGTTTCTTATGACGAATGTAGAGAATCAGACACCCTTTTTACTGGAAACGAGGCACGCCATCTTAATCCTCAGGGGTTACAATGCATCTGAATTTTGATTCTTAACTGTGAATACCAATGGCCACAACATCTACTTAACATCAGGTGGGCTGTGCGTTCGTTTGTCACCCTTATTTCATACAGAGAAATCAAGATAAGTTGCCTGAACTTATAGTGGGGAATCGAACCCGGATCAACCGCTTGGAAGGCAACTATGCTGAACATTACACCACCAACGCCGCTGTGAACAGGGATAAAAAAAGTCACGTATGAAGCGAATTGATTCAAATGTTTAAATAGCTTGCTTGCAGCCTTTAAATAAAACTAAATTTTGGGAATTTTGTCGCTTATATTAACTTATTTTATATTCCCGACGTTTCGAGCACTTACAGCACCCAGTCACGGGGAGGGGGGGGGGGACTGAGATGCTTGACGTCCCAGTGTCATGGTTAATCACGGCTACCTCCAGATCAAAATGATTAATTTTTGCTCCGATATACGCGGTATGAACCTATAGTATCTTGAAGTCTTGCAGTTGTATGCTTGAGTTGGGATTTAATTTTATTAATTATGGGATCTCAAGCGTATGGTAGCACCCAGCCACCATCTCTTTTGAAATTAGGAAATTAGTTATTATAAACATAACCAAAGGGCCATTACGTGCAGCAGCGGTGTAAGAATATCCACTAGCCCATGCCGTCCCCTGGGTGTCGCAAGAAGCGACGGAGGGGAACTGGAACAGGAGACTGGCAGCAGCGTTTTCCTGACAACAAGTAAAAAAACCCAAACTTCGTTTGCAAACCCGCTAAATAGCAAAACTAAAATCCTACCTACTAATAGGGAAGCCAGATCAGAAAACTAAAGTATAATAGATATAATAAAGTATCTAGACTTTGGGGTTGTTTGTCGGGAGAAATAAATTTTAAAACTACAAATGTAAAATAATAAGTTTATTTTTTAAATTAATAGGATACAAAAATATTTAAGGTTGTTGACACTTATCTAATATAAGTACACGTAACTTTTTGATTGCCACATTTATTTGGCATTGGAATTTACTGAGTCCACAAATTCGGATCTTTTAATAGTATTCAGAAAATATTTAAAATTCAAAAATTCAGTCTAATTAATAACTTAGCGTTTATTAAATAAAAGGCGGCTGTGACGTGAAGAGAAGCTGTTTATCTGGAGATTTGTAGTTTTGTCGGGAGTCTGGAGATCATTTAAAATATCGGGAGAATGCACATTAATCCCGACCATCTGGTAACTTCACCCACTAATGCCAACTATGGCAAAATCTTCCCTACGTACTGTAGGGGAGAGGCCTATATTTATCAGTGGAGATTTATGTGCAGTAATGGATGGATGGAAAGAAAATACCATTTATAAGACATGATTATAATCTTCCTAGGACAGAGGTTTTCTGTAAGTATTATTGTAATATACTGTATGACCTCTTTTACCGTTTGAAAAAATAGGGTATAACATGTGAACGGAGTAGAAGCATATGGTACTGATATTTTACAAAAAATAAAAAGAAACATTTTGTACTAAATAAATAAATAAATTAAAATCTATCGAAATTCAAATCATATCCACCCTACTTTACGAACGGTTCGATTCCCGGCCAACGCACGCTTTTTATTACCATAATAACGATATTTTTTTATTATTTATCTATGTAGTGCCATACAAAATAATTTTATTAATTATAGGATCCCAAGCAGACGGTAGCACCCAACCATCTTTCTATTGAAATTAGGAAATTAATTATTATAAACTTATCCAAAAGGTCATTCTGTGTAGTAGTGGTGTGAGAACATCCACTGCCCCATGCCGTCCCCTGGGTGTCGTTAGAGGCGACCGAGGGACACTGAAACAGGAGACTGGCAGCAGCATTTTCCTGACAATTCAAAATATTAAACTAAGTTTGCAAACGGGCCAAACGGCAAAACCAAAATCCTACCTACTAATAGGGATGCCAGATCAGAAAACTAAAATATCTGGACTTTGGGGTTGTTTGTCGGGAGAAATAAATTTTAAAAATAAAAATGTAAAATAAAAACTATATTTTTTAATTAATACTTAATAGGCTACAAAAATACTTAATATTGTTGACACATAACTTATTTAAGTACTTTTAGGTTGCCGTATGTACTTGACGTTGGAATTTACTAAGTCCACCAAATTGGCTCGTTTAATAGTATTCAGAAAATATTTAAAATTTAAAGTTCATTCTAATTAATAACTCAGCATTTATTGAATCTAAGGCAGCTGTGATGTTAAGAGAAGCTGTTTGTTAGGAGATTTTTAGTTTTGTCGGGAGTCTGGAGATTATTTAAAATGTAGGGATAATCTAGACAAATCCCGACCATCTGGCAACCCTACCTACTAATGTCAACTATGGCAAAATCTTCCCTACGTACTGTATGGGAAAGGCCTATGTTTAGCAGTAGAGTTTTATGTACTATAAAGGATGGATGGATGGAAAGAAAAGGCCATTTATAAGACATGATTGTGATCTTTTCAGGACAGAGTTTTTCTACAAGTACTTACTTACTTACTTACTTATCTTCACGCACAATCCCTAACGGGGTAACCAGAGAGAACAGATCGCCAAGTGTCACGATCCTTACATACCTCTTTCGCTTCTTTCAGGTTCATTAACTTCTTCATACATGCACGTCTAGGTATCCGAGTACTCTTGACCCTCCCCTCTTCGAGCAATTTGCTCACATGGTCTTCGAAAGTTAGTCTCGGTCTACCTCGACACCTTTTAATATTTACTTTCGCTCTATATATTTTCTTCACCATTCGGTCTTCACTCATTCGTTCAACGTGCCCAAATCATTGGAGTACGCCCCTATCAATTTTTGTGATAAGGTCATCTTTCAATCCTGCCATATTGCGAATCTCTTCGTTTCGCTTTCGATCGGCTATGCTAACGCCACACATTTTACGAAAAGATCGCATCTCCACTGCATTCAACTTGCTTTTATGCTTCTTCTGGCATACCCAGGTTTCGCTGCCATATAACAAAGTCGGTACCAACACTGTGTTATGTATTGCAAGGCGTGCACTCTTCACCACGCCTTGCCTTTTTACTAATGCATTCAGGGCACTATTGACTTTGTTTCCGGCAGCGACACGCCTATCCACATCTAAATCACATCTTCCATCCCGGCTGAAAGCACTCCCCAAGTATACAATTTCATTTACCTGTTCTAGACATTTTCTACAAGTATTATTGTAATATACTGTATGACCTCTTTTACCGTTTGAAAAAAAAATAGGGTATAACATGTGAACGGAGTAGAAGCATATGGCACTGATATTTTACAAAAAATAAAAAGAAACATTTTGTACTAAATAAATAAATAAATTAAAATCTATCGAAATTCAAATCATATCCACCCTACTTTACGAACGACAATAAAATAATAAATTTAGTAGGTTGTTCAAAAATTTTTTCAAAAGTTTATTTCAAAAATTTTCTTTTTATTTTTTGTAAAACATCAGTGACATAGGCTTCTACTCCGTTCACATGTTACACTCTATTTTTTTCCAGACGGTAAAAAGGGTCATCATAATGTCAGTATATTAAATAAAAATGATTGTATTATATTCTTCACATAGCTGATCAGATACCAATCTATAAATCCATTATATCAAATCAATATAGATAACAAAAGATGAAAAGAGCATTACTTATCTACATATTTCATATTAGTACTACTATGTCCATTATCCATGTCCAGTTCTTGTTGGACGTACAATAGTTAAAATAAATATGTTTCATTTAATGTTAGTTAATTCAATTGTAATTTACATTTATTTGATCATTTATTAAATTACATTTTTTATTAAAATTAGTATGACTAACGAGCACACAGTCCCCTGTTGGTAAGCGGATGCTGCGGCCCATAGACCGCCTTAATCTCGTTTAAGAATAAAAAAGTAGATATGCATTGTCACCCCTGAGGACCAAAATGGAATAGAGGTGTTATTCCAGTAAAACTGGTTTCCGGTTCGCTATACTCACCATACGAAACAGCAGCATCGAGCTGCTACTTTACGCCGGTGTTCTGTGAGAGCCTGGTACTTCCCCGGCCGAGCCGACCCCATCGTGCTACAACCTTAATAGAGCTGAGGCGTAATCATAATTTACGTAATAATTATCTGTATATTAATAACCTTTATCTGTTAGAGCCATACTGCAGCTACACAGTTGTAGCACGAATGGGTCGGGTAGGAAGCAGGCCCCCACAGTTACCGGGTGCAATCGCCGCATTGTGCTGCTGGGTGTTGAAACAGGCGACAGAAGTAAACAAATCAGTAGAGCTGCGCTGCTCATCATAACTCGCTGTCTTCTTAATAAGGACTAAAAATAAAAAATAATCGATTGCGTTACGTAATACTTGAACGCCGTCTTAGGCGCTCAAGTATTACGTAACGCAATTTTTGAAGATTTTTAACCCTCCCTCCCCCTCTCCAATGTAATTCACAAGTTTTTGTGTAACCCCTCCCGCTCTCTAAACGTTACGTAATACCTATGCGACCATTTTTATCTAAACCTGCGTTTCGCCTGGTGAGTGCAGGTGGCCGGAGACCCCTCCCCCATTAAACAAAGTAGCGGAGTTAAATAGAACACTACCCCAGGAGGGTACTAAATCCCCTGGTGGCGGAGAATCTCTCGCTAAGCATCCACGCCCAAGCTACCCTACTCTTCACGTGCGTGGGAGTTCGGCGGGCAAAGGCATCTCCGGTCACGCTACCCGTGAATTTCTGCAACATCAGGGGACTTCATTCAAACCGACGGATATCAGATCGTGTGATCGCGTTTGGCACCATAGGCCGGCCGATTGGAATAGGATGCGGTCTTTTTTTGCATCCTACCCTTGGGGGCGGGTTTGCTTCCCGTCGAATGATCCCAACGTTGTGGCTGATTCTGTCGCTGATGTGGTACTTCAGGGAATGGAACTATTTATTTCATCATCTGTGGTGCCTTCTGGAGGCAGAGCTCACCATGGTGTGGTCACTACTGTAAAATTGTGACGCCATAAACAGGAGAGCTACCGGACCTGTGCTGACGCATCAACGTCTCGGGATGCACCACCTAGCTCTCGTAAAGAAGTATAATTCCACCTCCAGATCCTTCAAAAGTGTCATTGCCAACTCGCATAGGCATAACTTTTTACAGAGTTGCCCGATTTTGATAATTCTTTTTTTAATAGACCTCGAAACTGGTCCCATATAAATCAGGAATTTTTTTACCCTAAGGGTGGTAAAATAGGGGTGATTTATTATAGAAAAGTCCGATTTTGAATTCTTTTTTTATTGGATAGAGTACACCTCGAAGTTGGACCCATATAACTTAATTCATCTGTTACAGTCTGTGGAAATTGACTGCTGGACACAGGCCTCCAATAGCCCATTTCCTCACAAAGAGGATATTTGCCCAGTCTCTTGGTCTCTTGGTCTCTTGTTCTCTTGGTGGGTTAGCAACCGTACTTTTAGCTAACATCTCCGGATTTTTCCTTCCTTGCCATTTACGACATCCCGCAGACGATATGGGGTAGCGGAAAGCCTTACGCAGCCACTACATTAAATAATTGCTTTTCATTCTTGCTAGCAACGGCGTTGGTGGTGTAATGGTCAGCATAGTTGCCTTCCAAGCAGTTGTTCCGGGTTCGATTCCCAGCCAACGCACACTTTTTATTACCGTAATAACGATATTTTTTTATTATTTATCTATGTAGTGCCATACAAAATAATGTGTGGATATGTGAGCCGTGGTAGCTTGTGGTAAATCGGCACTTAAAATAGTAATCAACAATTGCATTGGTGCCGGCGGGGATCGAACTCGGGTTGTTTGCGTACTGTGAAATGTACAGCTAGTGCTTAGCCCCTAAGCTACCACATCTCTAGTACAGCATGATTTAGTCAAAATCTGTGTCATTTTGCAGCTCAAGAATAAATAAGAATATTTACTACCACATATTTAATATATTTATTTAAGAATATAAGAAGATTTGATTGATTTAAGAATATTTATTTCAACATATGGTTGTGTTTCATTAGTGCTGGCGGGGATCCAACCCGGTTTCTTCGCGTATTGTGAAATTTACAGCGAGCGCTAACCATCTTTTTTTTTTTTTTTTTTTTTTTTTTTTTATAGAAGAGGGGGCAAACGAGCATGCGGCTCACCTGATGTTAAGTGACTACCGCCGCCCATGATCAACCGCAACACCAGGAGAATTGCGGGTGCGTTGCCGGCCCTTTAGAAAGGAGTAAGCTCTTTTCTTGAAGGTCCCCAGGTCGTATCGGTCCGGAAAAATCGCCGATGATAAACTATTCCACAGAGAGGTTGTACGTGGAAGAAAACTCCTTGTGAAACGTACAGTGGTGGACCGCCAAGCATCCAGATGGTGTGGATGGTATCGGGACGTTTGCCGTGTCGTGCGTTCACGAAATTTGGCGGCTGGGATTAATCCGAACAATTCCTCAGAGCACTCCCCGTGATAGATGCGATAAAATACGCAAAGAGATGCAACATCTCTTCGCAACGCCAGTGAATCGAGCCGATCGGAAAGCACTCGGTCGTCGACGATTCGAGCCGCTCTGCGCTGGATGCGGTCAAGTGGAAGGAGCTGGTACTGGGGAGCCCCAGCCCAGAGATGGGAACAGTATTCCATGTGCGGCCGAACCTGCGCCTTGTAAAGTTGCAGGCGGTGTGCCGGCATGAAATACTGTCCCGCTCTGCTGAGCACGCCAAGCTTTTTAGAGGCCAATTTGGCCTTCCCTTCCAAGTGACCACGAAACTGCACGTCACTCGATATGTCGACGCCGAGGATTCCGATACTGGCTGAGGCAACAAGGGGAGTGCCTTGAAACTGAGGGGATACGACAAAGGGGTTCTTTTTAGCGGTTAACGCGCAAACTTGTGTCTTCTGGGGGTTAAACTGGACTAGATTTAGTCGTCCCCAATCCGAGACTCTGTTCAGCAAAGACTCGACTTCAGACACAAGTTTGTCCCGGCACTCGGAGACGTTTTCCCGAGAAATATTGGCTCGGCCGGTGTAAAGAGCATCACCAGTGCTGTCATCTGCATAGCAATGAATGTTACGGGTATGCAACATATCATTGATATGCAGAAGAAACAGCGTTGGCGATAGCACGCAGCCCTGTGGAACACCAGCATTAATAGGCTTGCAATCGGAGCTTGCACCGTCTACAACGACCTTGATGCTCCGATCTGCAAGAAAGCTGGTGATCCAATTGCACAATTTCTCGGGAAGCCCATAGGAAGGGAGCTTCGAAAGAAGCGCTTTGTGCCAAACCCGATCGAAGGCCTTCGCAATGTCCAAACTAACGGCCAATGCCTCCCCCTTGAACTCTACTGCCTCCGCCCATCTGTGAGTGAGGTAGACCAGAAGATCACCAGCTGACCGACCACGGCGAAAACCGTATTGGCGGTCACTAATCAGCTGGTGATCCTCAAGGTACCTCATGAGCTGGCAGTTTACAATGGACTCCATTGTTTTGGAGAACAAGGAGGTGATGGCGATTGGCCGGTAGTTGGACGGGTCTGAGCGGTCGCCTTTTTTAGGGATCGGGTGGACGAAAGCCGTCTTCCACGATTTTGGGACTACGCCTAGGGAGTAGGAGTACCGGAAAAGACGCGTTAAAACCGGTGCCAACTCTGGAGCACACGTCCTCAGCACAATTGGGGGGATTCCGTCAGGCCCACTCGACTTGTGGATGTCCAGGGAGAGGAGTGCTTTGCGAACCGAGCGCTGTGTGAACTGCACTTCCGGCATGGAGCACTCACACCGCGGGATGGTCGGCGGCGTACTCCCCCCGTCATCGAGAGTCGAGTTAGACGCAAAGAAGGAGCCTAGAAGATCGGCTTTCTCCCTTGCAGTATGGGCCAGTGAGTCGTCCTCCCTGTGCAGAGATGGAAGAGATGGCTGACAGAAATTCCCCTGGACAGCCTTGGCGAGAGACCAGAATGCACGGGTTCCAGAAGGAAGGCGAACTAGTTTCTCGCCAATTCTGCCTATGTGCTCTGACTTTGCCTTGGCAATGACTCTTTTGAAGGACCTAGAGGCGGAATTATACTTCTTTTTATCTGAGCTACCACGGCGCTAATTGCAATTTTAAGTGCTGATTTACCACGTGCTCAGCGGTGAAGGAAAACATCGTGAGAAACCTGCATGTCTGAGAAATAAGAAAAAAAAATATTTCGAAGACATGTGAAGTTCGCCCACACGCATTGGGGCAGCGTGGCGGACTATTTCTTGCCCTAAAAAACCCTCTCAGAAATGAGAGGAGGCCTGTGCCCAGCAGCGGGACGTATATAGGCTGTAACTTTACTTTACTAACTTTTATGGTTGTGTTAGTGTCACAAGAGGCGACAGATCGCAATAAATCAGACGGTCAGCAGCGTCTTTCTAATAACACCAAAATACCAGCGTAAAATAGCAGCTTAATACTGCAGTGTTTCGTATTGTGAGTGTAAAGAACCGGAGACCTGTTTTACTGGAATCGACACATTCCATCTTAGTCCTCAGAGGTGACAACACATCTGCATTTTGATTCTTAATTGAGGATAGATGTAGATGTCTATGGGCCACAGCATCCACTTACCATCAGGTGGACTGTGTGTTCATTTGTCACCCTTATACTATAAAAAAAACACAAAAGAAATGAAACGGATAGGAAACAATGTTCATGCTCACACTCTCCAAAATGTATCCTGTGAAATTCCGAAAAGCTGTCTCTTAACCGGGGAAGGACACGCTCTCACAGATACCTGCATAAGATAGCAGGTTAATGCTGCTATGTTTCTTATAGCACCGGAGACACGTTTTACTGAAAACGAGGCATTCCATATTAGTCCCTAGTGACAACGCATCTGCGTTTTGATACTTAATTGAGGATATATGTAAATGTCTATGGGCCGCAACATTCACTTACCATCAGGTGGGCTGTGTGGTCCTTTGTCTCCTGTATTCTATTCAAAAAAAAATCCAAAACTATATTCAGCAGTAGACTTATGATAAGATGTAACAGTTTGCACGTCAAGCATTTCATCCGCGTGTCACCTACACACTAATCAAATCTACATTAGCAGCCCATACATGTGATAAATGTTTCACTCATCTACCACCCTCCACCGTGCTGCCCTGATGTGTTGTGCAAAGGCATTTTTTTAATTACTTAGTAAATCTCAACAACAACACAACATGCAGGTTTCCATTCGAGACTTTCTTTCACTACAAAGCACGTAGTAATTCAATACTTAAAACATCAGTTCATAAGCCCCTCTAACAAATTAAGCACACAAGTGCACTATGAATCATTGGTTAAAAATGTGATGTTCCGGGAAGTCTTCAATGATCATATCCCAGACGGCCCCCTCTGTTACACCAGATTTGATAAAACAAAAATCCTCGCGAAAGAACATCGATTCCTACTAAGGATGATACGTGAGGCTATTGAAATATAAAAACACCTCAATTTCAATAGAGAAGGAGGCTGGGTGTTATCACCTGCTTGGAACCCTGTAATTAATAAAATTGATACCAAACCCAAGCATACCACTGCAAGACCTCAAGACACAGTAAGTTCATTTTGCGTAGATCGGACCATAAATAATAATTAAAAGGCTGAAGGTACTCCGGGTTGACACTGACATCGGAACGTCAGTCAGCTCAGTCCCCCGTAACCTTGGGTGCTGCACCTGCAACGTCGCGTCGGGAATTAATTAAAAAAAAACAATTAAATTAAGTGATAAAATTCATAAGATTAGTTTTAATCAATGTGTAGTGTTTACATAAATATGAAAAATCATTATGCACTATCTTTAAAAATAAATCTTAATAATTTAAAAACAGATTGCCAAAATTATGCGTTGGCCGGGAATCGAACCCGGATCAACTGCTTGGAAGGCAACTATGCTGACCATTACACCACCAACGCTTGTATGATCTAATTTAAATTAATTTTCAATTTCTATTGAATTCAATGACAACGCAATGAACGTGATATAAGAACAAAACGTGATATTAACATTATTATTATTTTATTTTAAAGAATAATGACACTATATTTCTAAAATATAATTTCAGCCAAATCGCCGGCTCAACTCCGCTGTAGGTATGTATTCTGATAGACCGATTTTGGGCGACACCTTCGCATAAATAGGGCTGAATTTCAGTAAGGACACGAGTTGTGTTGGTCTTCATGGCGGGAATCGTATTTAGTTTGTCTGCATAGACCAGAGATTTCACGTAACTGCACAGAAACTACTCGAGCGTCTCGGCGGCTCGCGTAACTTATCATTGAATAAATTCAATGTTCCTGTGCAGCATGGTAAGTGGCGCCGTGCTGTTGAAACCACATATTTGTGAGGTCCCTACCTTTCATCAAGTTCAACATAAAGTTAGATGTAGATGTCTATGGACCACAGCATCCACTTACCATCAGGTGGGCTGTGTGCTCGTTTATCACCCTATCCTATAAAAAAAATATAAGTTGGCTGGACTTATAGAAGAAACACCAACTAAATGTTATAAAAAGTTGAAATTAATAACAAAAGTGTGCGTTGGCCGGGAATCGAACCCGGATCAACTGCTTGGAAGGCAACTATGCTGACCATTACACCACCAACGCCGTTGAGAACAGCGATAAAAAGTCACGTGTGAAACGTATTTATTCAAATGTTTAAATAGCTTGCTTGTTTTTTACTTTTATACTCCCGACGTTTCGAGTACTTTACAGCATCCAGTCACGGGGGGGACTGGGGTGCTTGACGTCCCAGTGGTAGTGGTGTGAGAATATCCACTGCCCCATGCCGTCCCCTGGGTGTCGTAAGAGGCGACCGAGGGACACTGAAACAGGAGACTGGCAGCAGCATTTTACTGACAACAATTCAAAATATTTAACTAAATTTGCAAGCGGCCCAAACGGCAAAACCAAAATCCTACCTACTAATAGGGATGCCAGATCAGAAAACTAAAATATCTGGACTTTGGGGTTGTTTGTCGGGAGAAATAAATTTTAAAAATAAAAATGTAAAATAAAAACTATATTTTTTAATTAATTCTTAATAGGCTACAAAAATACTTAATATTGTTGACACATAACTTATTTAAGTACACCTAACTTTTAGGTTGCCGTATGTATTTGACGTTGGAATTTACTAAGTCCACCGAATTGGCTCGTTTAATAGTATTCAGAAAATATTTAAAATTTAAAGTTCATTCTAATTACTAACTCAGCTTTTGTGCTAACGCTAGCTAAAGCTAAAGCTAAAAGCTAAAGCTAACGGCAGCTGTGATGTTAAGAGAAGCTGTTTGTCAGGAGATTTTTAGTTTTGTCGGGAGTCTGGAGATTATTTAAAATGTAGGGATAATCCAGACGAATCCCGACCATCTGGCAACCCTACCTACTAATGCCAACTATGGCAAAATCTTCCCTACGTACTGTATGGGAAAGGCCTATATTTAGCAGTAGAGTTTTATGTACTATAAAGGATGGATGGATGGAAAGAAAAGACCATTTATAAGACATGATTGTGATCTTTTCAGGACAGAGTTTTTCTACAAGTATTCTTGTAATATACTGGATGACCTTTTTACCGTCTGAAAAAAAAGGGTATAACACGTGAACGGAGTAGAAGCATATGGCACTGATATTTTACAAAAAATAAAAACAAATTTTTGAATTAAATAAATAAATAAATCGAAATTCAAATCAGATCCACTCTACTTTACGAACGACAATAAAACAATAAAAGTAGATTGTTCAAAAAAATTTAAAATTTTATTTTTACTTTTTGTAAAACATCAGTGTCATAATATGCTTTTAATCCGTTCACATGTTTCGCTCCATATTTTTCCAGACGGTAAAAAACACCTACTCCGTTCACATGTTATACCCAATTTTTTTCCAAACGGTAAAAAGGTCACCCAGTATATTGAATAAAAATGATTGTATTATATTCTTTAAATAGCTGATCAGATACCAATCTATAAATCCATTACATCAAATCAAATAAAATACTAAACATTTATTGTGGAGCAAATATAACAGAAGATCAAAACAATATTACTTACTTATTTCATATTAGTATCACTATGTCCATTCCATTGTCATGTCCAGTTCGCGTTGGACGTACTTATAATAAGAATTGTTTATACTTAATTTAATATTAGTTAATTCAATTGTCATTTTCGTTGTAAATCAATCATCATTTACGTAATAATTACCTGTATATGTATTAATGTTTTTTTTTTTGTAAGAGCCATGCTGCATCTACATACCGGAAACACGAATGGGTCGGCTCGACCGGGGAAGGACCACGTTCTCACAGAATACCAGCGTAAAATAGCAGCTTAATGCTGCTATGTTTCGTTTGATGAGTGTAGAGAACCGGAGATCATTTTCACTGAATTCGAGGCATTACATCTTAGTCTTTAAGTGTGACAACGCATTAGCGTATTGATTCTAAATTGAGGATAGATGTACATGTCTATGGGCCACAGTAACCACTTACCATCAAGTGGAGTGAGTGCACGCTTGTCACCCGTTTCTATTTAAAAAAGGTTGAAATTGTATTAATACACTGACAGCTATTTTAAAACTCAACTGTTTGACTAAATGATATATGGTAATTGCGATAGCGAAAAGCGTGCGTTGGCCGGGAATCGAACCCGGATCAACTGCTTGGCAGGCAACTATGCTGACCATTACACCATCAACGCCGTTGAAATAGACATTGAAAAATAATTATATGCTAGTACGGTGAAGAAACTTCACCGTACGTTGACCCTACGAACCAATGGTCTGCACAGCAAATAGCACAAATACGTAGTCATCTCTCAGCGACTCATACTTGCGTCGTATATTGGAGGCCTATGTTCTAACCTTGACTTACTTGGACTTAAGTTTAGAACAGTATTACAAGGTTTTGTAGTAATTACTTGGAGTGGGCCTATGATCACTACAGGACTTGAAATGATAAACAAATGGTTAATGATGGTGATGACTAATTGTTTATCTTATTTTTTTTATAATAGTGGGACTATAAAATAAAAAAGATAGAATATTATTTACTGATGATACTCCATTTATTTTCAAAAATTTTATGAAATATAAAAGTCTCTACTTATAGGTTTTTTGTTTGTTCATTCCAGGACTGAGGTTTTTTTCCGAATCAATAGTAAATTAAACATAAGAGTGACTATTAATATGTATTATTTATCATCATCACCATCATCACAGCCCCTCGAAAGTGCACTGCTGAACATAGGCCCCCGCAATCGCAATCGACTTCCTGCATGTCCTACCAGGTCGTCACTCCATAGAGCAGGGGTTGCCCTACACTACGTCTACCGGTACGAGGCTGCCACTCGAGAACCTTTTTTCCCCATCGGTTATCGGTTCTTCGAGCTATATGGCCGGCCCATTGCCACTTCAGCTTACTAATGTTGGCTATGTCGGTTACTCTGGTTTGAATGCGGATATCCTCATTTCTGAGTTTATCTCGCAGAAAAACCCCGAGCGTAGCCCTCTCCATAGCTCTCTGAGCGACCTTGAGCGTCCCCATACGGCCAGCAGTGAAGGATTACGTCTCAGATCCGTAGGTCATTCACTGGC
The DNA here is from genome assembly GCA_036936625.1 of Parnassius smintheus behrii. Lineage (NCBI taxonomy): Eukaryota > Metazoa > Arthropoda > Insecta > Lepidoptera > Papilionidae > Parnassius > Parnassius smintheus. The sequence continues at coordinate 41,130,589 of JAUPFT010000022.1, forward strand.
AACACGCAATTGTTGTACAATCTAGTTTTCAGAGTTTGAGGTATACCTGACGAGAAGATGTGTCGTAATTTCCCGAATGCTGCCCAGCCGAGTTGATTCGTCCGAACCGTCGATTGAAGTCTCTGGGTAGAAATTGGACTTACATAGATTATTTGTCCAAGATAAACGCACTCGTTAACAACTTCGAGCTTAGTGCTCCCAACAAGTACCGGCATAGGTGTGATGTGGACATCTGCCAAAGACCTTTGTTTTGGCTACGTTCATCTTAAGATCTATCCGTTGGGAGACACTATTGAGGTCATTGAGCATAGTGCTTAGATCCTCCAGCGATTCTGCCATAAGGACTATATCATCGGCAAATTGAAGGTGAGTAATGTACTCGCTATTGATGTTAATACCATATCCCTTCCAGTCCAGTAGCTTGATAACATCTTCCAATGCAGCGGTGAAGAGTTTCGGGGATATAACGTTACCTGTCTTACACCTCTCTGAAGTTGGATAGGTTTGGAACTCTGGTTCTGTACTCGGATAGGCTTCGTAGCCCTACTGAACAAACACTTTAGCACTTCGATATACCTACGGTCAACTTGGCACCGATGAAGGCACTGTACAGTAGCACCGTCCAAATTTCGATGGAATCAAAGGCTTTCTCATAGTCCACTTACGCAAGGCAAAGAGGCAGATTGTACTCTTCGGTCTTCTGTACAATTTTTTGCAGGGTATGTATGTGGTCTATGGTAATGAAGTCTTTTCGGAAACCGGCTTGCTTGCGAGGCTGGAAGTCGTCGAGTCTGTGTGCGAGGTATTTCGATGAGGCGATTCGTAATGCCACAAATTTAACAAAAATACCGTGCTTTGTGACATTACTTGGGGGACGCATATGTTCAGCAGTGGACTTGTGAAGGGTTGTAATGATGATGATGATGATGATGATGATTATTCGTAACGACTCTCAAAAACAGCACATAGACGTGGCTCAGAAGGGAAATCGGTCTATGTTTCTTCAAGAGAGCATTGTCGCCTTTCTTGAAGAACAATCCCACAACTATTCTGCTCCACGCATACGGAGTAGTCCCATCATGGAGGAGAGCTCCTAAAGGACTTCATGTACGGTTTCCCAACCGTTTTCAGAAGCTCCGCTGTTATTTCATTCTCGCCCGGGGCCTTGCCTGCTTGAGAGCCTGAACTGACGTCTGGGATATTATCGGAATAGTGTCAGATAAGACTTGCTCTTGTTACTATATCACTACTTACACTTGCGTGTGGCTCCAGCGATGATGTGTACAGCTACCATAGAACCTCTCAATCTCACTCAAAAGCTCCGGTGTCCCAGAAACGATGCTGCCACACTCAGTTTTCAACTTTGACAGTTGGCTCTCTCTGACAGACTGATCTCTGGCAATGATTTTGGAGTCTTGATTCAGGTCGATCGCTTCTTCAGTACGAGCAGTATTAAAGTTGCTTAAGTCGCGCTGCATGCATTTGGAGTTCTGTTTATTCTGTTGCTTGTATGCTGTCAACTCTGTTGGAGACTGGAGCTTCATTTCGTTTCCACGAGCTTGTCATTCATATCGTCCACTGTATTGCAGTCATCTAAGCACTGAAAGCGGTTTTGTAACTTGAGCTGAAAGGTTTCGGTATTCCGGATTAGAGCACGAGGGGGCGGAGCTTTGACTTCATTAGACGAGACCTCTCCAACTTAACGTTTAGGTTCAGTGTGCCTCTAACCATTCGGTGATCGCTGCCAGTTCTCACCTTTGCGATCACTGAGACATCACTGAACAGTTGGCATCTGGTCGTCATAATGAAGTCAATCTCATTTTTTGTCGAACCTTCTGGGGGAAAGAGTTCATCATAAAGAGTCATCCTATGTCACTTCTACAACGAGCACACAGTTCACCTGATGGTTAGTGGTTGCTGTGGTCCATAGAAATCTACATTTAACTTCGATAAAGAATCAAAATGCAGATTCGTTGTCACCCCTGAGGACTAAGATTGAATGCCTCGTTTCCAATAAAACGGGTCTCCGGTTCTCTACACTCACCATACGAAACACAGCAGCATTAAGCTACTATTTTACGCTGATTTTCTGCGAGAGCGTGGTTCTTCCCCGGTCGAGCCGACTCATTCGTGTAACAATCATAATATAGCTGCAGCGTGGCACTGCCACATACAAAACTTGATAAAAAAAGAATTAAAAGACTGTAATGTTACAAAGTATGACACTGCCATGTATATATATAAAACAACTAAATTCCACTTCTATAAATTATAATCAATGTAATAATAACATCCGCCGGGCACAGGAATAGCGGATTTTATATTTATATTACAGAAAGTAGTCTGAATTCACAGTGTAATGTTAACATAGAGGTCTATCATAAAGAAATTCATAATAACTTTTTTTTAAAGAGCAATGAAAAATTAAATAATACATTAGGTTTAAGGAGCGAACGTGAAGTTCGAACGAAAGTCGTGAGTTCAATTCTATTACTGTCTACTGTCGTGAATCAATTCCAAGTACATATATTTTTAAATTACTTTGATTTTTTACATAGATTTAAGCGAACGTTATACATGGAATATAACTATTTTTACGGATTTTATCGCGTTTAATTTGACTTTTCTTAACTCCTGTCTCTTCGAGAGCTTTACACCCATGTTTGCGAGAGGTGGAGTGGCGGGATGGGGGGGGGGGAGATTAGTTGTTTGATGTCCCGATATCATAGTAAACCTGCCGTACCTTCAGATTCAAGTGGTTTTACTTGGATTATTCCTTCCTTAATATTATATTTATAAAATAATATAATATTAAGGAATGTTTAGATGATCATAAACCCTGGGATTGAGATGATGGATTGGGATGATGATAGTTTGTGTTTTAATTTGTTTTATGTTGTTAATTCTTGTGTAACTTTAATGATGTTCCAGATTTTTTTTTTTCAAAAAAAGCTGCTGGATTTCTTACTGGTAAATTATCTTGGTGGTAAATTAAGCATATGAGTCACTTTCATAATATATTATATTATAAATAATACCTCTTTAAAAAAAATCTATTGTATTCTGTTACCAATAGAACACAACGAGTGCGTGTTGCCAGTAATAACTTATGGATCTAAGACGTGGTATTTCGCTGCTGGCCGTATGAAGACGCTCAAGGTCGCTCACCGAGCTACACGTTATATTATACGTACTATTCTTACACAAACATAAATTACAAACGAGCTCAGACCTGGATCAATCATTAGTAGGTCATACCAAGATTTGTCTCGTGCGGGAATCGAATTGGCGGCTAATAGTCCCATCGCTATTATCCATACTATCTAAATGCCTGTTCAAATAATAGAATTAACTAATAATATTAATAATTTCTAGCGTGTTTTCTTCTCGAAAATTAAATATGGATCAATATCAAATAGTATAAAATAAGGAAATATTCCCAATATCGATAAGCCTAGTGAGCTTCAACGTCTTGGATTACCTAAAAAGACAAAAATTGATACGACCCGCTTGCCATTCCCTATTCCATAGCTGTTCATTAAAAAAATCTTAGCATAAAAGACTTCACACGTTTTTAATAGTTTTATTATTAAAGATAAATATTTTATCTTCATTTGTGTATTTTTCTTAATAAAGAGACAGATTTATGTATATGAAACAAACATGTTTATATTTAGAATTTATAATTTTAAAGTGAATAATTCATACAAATTAACGAACACATGATGGCTTTACCGCCATCTACCGGAGGCTTTCTTTACTCTTTCTTTACTAAATGGTTTGGTTTCTTTTCTGTCTAGGAGTCCATCTGGGTAGCCACCATCCTCGTATCTATTTCTGCCGTCAAACAGCAGGACCGTGCACTGTTCTGTTCCTGTCTGAAGGGTTTAAGAGCTAGTATAATTAAAAGCTGTGGGGCATGACATCATAGCCCTCAAAGGTGATAACGCATATTTAAGTTTTTTTTACAGTTGGTTGCAGGTGTCCATGGGGTATAGTAGCCACTTGCCACCATATGGGCTTTAAGTTCGTTTGTCATTAAAATTTTATAAGAAAAATAAAACTTTGATAATTAGCGCGAAACTGTTCGTGATATTGTGGCGACGCAATCGTCGTGCCGCAAACGAAACACACCGAAGCCTAAATCATGCTATCAAAATTCCAAATCATGAACAGTATATATAGAACATCTCCAAACTCTCACGGAGTGTTGACCGCTCCCCGGGCAGAAAACCCTTCCACGGCCACAGTGGTGACCCCGACGTGATCTGAACACGCAACCAACAACCTTCGGAAACTTCAAACTTCATCATCGTCATAAAATACCTCACCCATTCGCTCCCGAGCAGATATCGTCTGCAGACTTCATATCCTGCAAGCCACCTAGTTTCACAAGGTACATCGCAGCACTGGAATAATAATGCTTCCTGTTCCTCCAAGCTACTCTCTACGCTACAGTGTTCGGCACGGCTCTGAGCCTTACTGTTTCCCTCTGCTTCACGGCACTCTCGCAGATTACTTGCCTTCTTCTCGACTCACCGCAGACTACAAGACAATCTGCTGGCACTTGCACATTCGTCGCGCGATTCTTGCGCTGTCGTCGCGTCGCAAGCGAAACACACCGAAGCCTAAATCACGCTATCAAAATTGAGAATCATAAACAGTATATATAGAACATCTCCGAACTATTACATGGAGTATTGGCGCTCCCCGGATAGAACACCTTGCCCGGCGGGAGATCTCCCCTTTTCTTTCCACGGCCACAATATGATGATTGTTAAAACTGGTAAAAATTAAAATACGGTACTATATCTATTCCGATTCCTAAGTATCTAGTAGGATTCTAAAGTAACCCATTTTCTTCAGATAGAAGGGATTTGTCATAATTGCTGAGTTTGGCTGGGAATTGCCGAAAACCGTTCTATTTTTAGTTTATTTTTGATGCTACACGCCGTTTTTTATTTTTCTAAATGTATTTATTGAAAGTCATGAAATTCGATATTTGCCCTCGTCGCCTCTTACGACGCTTGTTAAAACATTATAGCTTCTATAATTATTTTAGTTAATTTATAAATTACTAGTTCGTCTAGGTTCGTAGGCTTCGCCTTTAAAGGATCGTTTATCAATTACAGCCCTTCATAAATTCACTGCAGAACATAGACACCATCCATCGACTTTCTGCATGACTTATTAGGTTGTCTGTCCATATCATGTCTAGTGTACGCCGCTCTACATTTCGCCTACTGGTACAAGGCTGTCACTCGAGAAGCTTGCTTGCCCATCGCTTTTCAGTTCTTTGAGCAACATGGCCGGCTCATCGCCACTTCAGCTTTCTAATCCGTTGGGCTATGTCAGCTGTTTCTACTACGAATACCCTCATTTCTAAGTTTATCATGCAGAGAAACCCTGAGCATAGCCCTCTCCATAGCTCGCTAAACGACCTTAAGCTTTTTCATACGGCCAGCAGTGAAGAACTACGTCTCAGAGTTATAACTCGTCACTAGCAGCACGCTCTGGTTGTACAATCTCGTTTTCAAGTTTTGAGGTATACCTGACGAGAAGGTGTGTCGTAATCTCCCGAACGCTTCCCAGCTGAGTTGATTCTGCAATAAGGACTATATGGTTGGCAAATCTATGGTTATCGGACAGCCATTTTAGGTCTACTGTATAAACACTTCAGCACTATAATATACCAATTGTAAACTTTGCACCGCTAAAGGAACTGCAGCATTGCACCGCCCAAATTTCGAGGAAATCAAAGGCTTTCTCATAATCTACATATGCAAGATAAAGTAGCAGGTTGTACTCTTCGGTTTTCTGTACAATTTACCGAAGGGTATGTATGTATGTAGTCCATGTTGCTAAAGCCTTTTCGGAAACCGGCTTGCTTGGAAGGCTGGAAGTCGTTGAGTCCGCGAGACATCACTGAAAAGTTGCCGTGTAGTCGTCAAAGTGAAGTCAGTATTATTTTTTGTTGAACCGTCAGAGCTCGACCACTTTCTGTAGGACCGCTGCTGGGAGAAAGATGTCGCTTCATGAAGTCACTCCAAGAAATGAAGAAATAACGTTACTTTGATGTAATATTAAATTAAAGACAAGATATTTTATAACTTTTGTAATTTATTATTATTGTTATTCATTAGTATTCTTTAGAACTATCATGATTTGAAACTCGATTAAACACTAAAAAGAGACGAACATATGCGTCGTGTGTGCGTGTGTATACGATATGTTTTAACCCGTGAGAGAATGAGATAGAATATATTATATAGTGTTTATTATAAATCTATTTATATCTTAATTACATAAACCATACAATTATCCTACTCCTGATACATTCTCTTGAAGCTTAGTTTTCGGAAGTGCTCACTTCTACCGGGTGAGAACTTCACACATGTTTTCTTTAAATGACTCAAGTTTTTTGGATAAAAATTGGATTAAATATAACCTAGATCCCTCCTGACATTGCTTTCTATCTGTTAGTTTCGTTTATTCATAGTCGGTTCATAAGTTCCGAAGATTGACAAAAATTTTCAAAATCATTACTTATGTCTTTAGTGCCTTAGCCAGTTAATTCAATATAATAGACAGGCCACTCAGTTTTGATTATAAAATTTAAAAAAATACAGTTTAGTTAATTCGTTCAAATTTACTAAAACAATATGCGCTAATGCAAGCTATTATTTACAAAACCTGTTGAAATTAATTTGGGTTTCACCCTCTTTAAAACTAATTAAGGCCTAATAATTTATACATAAGTGTAAAACATATTACGGATGCATAAACTCCTGCTCGAAGATAAAACAGGATGAAATGTTTACTCTGACGGTAAAAGCGCAATGCCGTAAAGCGTGTGTAAGCTCTCTGATGCGTTATTACTCTGCGCACTCCCCCATTTAAGATGTAAACACATAAGTATAGAGAGGTAGCTCGCGGGGTTGAGGGCTGATGGGGGCTGGTTTTCAGTCAGTCGACGCGGCACTACGCCGCCGTACGGACGCGCGAAGGCGCTTTGATCGCCTTTTTTAAATCACTATAAAACCAAGTGTTGGTTGCAAACCTATATGTTTTATTTTTATTTTAGATGAGATCATTTTGTTTCGTTTGTTTTTAAATATTATTTTTAAACTCTCCTTCAAACTGTTTCCGTTTCAAAATTTCCCGAATTTCCTGCCAGCATCCTTCCTTGCTTCCACGAATTTCCCCTTTCCATATTATTTCACGATAAGTTTATTTCGGTGTTCCGTTTCCAGATTGGTGTAGTGGTTACGAACGAATGGAAATTTTGTCAATTTGTGATGCCTTTCGGATTGGCTTAGATCAAGAAAGTTGCAGCGTTATTAATTCTGTAAGCTTAACAGTTTGTTGTTTAAGATCATTTTTGCTTTTAATTTTTTCATCATAAGACCTGGATTTTTGGACCTGGAAAATCCATCTAATGGCGATGTGATAATATTCTCTACCCGGCATCGTCCCGTGCGTGTCAAAGAGGTGACGAAGGGGAACTTAAACAAGAGATGGGTAGCAGCTAACAGCGCCTTCCTGATGAATGATGAACTACTTCCTGATGAATGATGAACTACTCAAAATAATTAAAATCTGCAACTTTAATTATATTAGAGTTGTTAATTGTTGTCTATTGTTTAATTACTTAAGTTGCCAATTCGTCTGTCAAGTGTCGCAACTATGGCAATACCCCATATGTGGGGGGGGCTATGTTCGGCAGTGGAGGATGTAAAGGATGTATGGAAGCCTTGGATTAGGCTGAAGTTAACATTCGTACAAAGAAACAGACATACTGTTACATATTCTATTAGTACTTAATTTTTTTTGTATTAATTTTTTTTTAATTGTGTATTGTTTATTTTTAGCTATTGTGCAAAGGCTTGTAGGAAATGCTGTGAACACTAAGCGTGCGGTGTTTACCTATTATTGAATGTGCACTTAGTTTATATCACTGTCTTAGAATTAAGCAAGTGTTATTAGTGTAACATTTGTTGGTGAACCAAATAAATAAATAAATATTCTATTATACATTTATATTATTGAAAGAATCACATTTAATCTATACATATAAATAAAATAAAAGTGTATGAGTGTTATATTGCACTAAGTGACTTCTATTAGGCTCTAGGCAGTGTTGCCGTTTCAGCGCATTTGGCGCTAGATCTAGTCTACTAGTCTACTAGATATTTTTAGGACGTAAATATTTAAAATAAAGCGCTATATACTCTAGAACTGCACCAGATCTAACGCCAAAAGCGCTGAAACGGCAATATTGGCTCTAGAGGTTATTTGCATGTTATTTAGATATGACTAACTATTTTCTTTAAATTATGTCTGTCTGTATGTATGGCTAAACCGATTTTTTTATAAGATTGGGTGACAAACGAGCACACGGTCCACCTGATGGTAAGTGGTTGCTGCGGCCCATAAACACCTACATCTATCTTCTATTACAAATCAAAATTCAGATGCATTGTCACCCGTGAGGACTAAGATGGAATGCTCCGTTACTAGTAAAAAGGATCTCCGGTTCTCTAAACTCATCATAAGAAACGCAGCAGCTATTTTTCACGCTGGTATTCTGTGAGAGCGTGGTCCTTCCCCGGTCGAGCCGACCCATTCGTGCTACAAGTATAACTAGGTACTAATATTACTGCAGCATGGCCCAACCACGTGTCAGAAACTTCACAAACAGATAGAGAGCGAAACCACTAGGAATCTAGGCTGAGGGTATTTTTTATTAAAAAATAAATGATCTTTGACGATATTAAATCAAATCCTAGGATCCTATCCAGGCGAAAGGGAGGGATCTAGATAACTAGATCGAAATAGGTAGAAACTATTATAGGTAGAACTAGGTAGAAATTATCGTGGAATATATATGACTAATTTTACGGATTCTATCGCATTTAATTTTAACTTTTTTTTTAATTCATGACGTTTCGGGCACTTTCCAGCCCCCATGGTCACGGGGTTGACTGAGGTGTGATAGTTAACGAAGGGTACCCAACTTTTAAATATAAATTTTTTGTCCGATCTACGCAGAACGAGCTGACAGTGTCTTTGAAGTCTTGCGTTAGTATGCTTAGGTTGGGATTTAATTTTGGTTTTAATTATGGGATCCCAAGCAGATGGCAGCACCCAGTCCTCTTTTCCTTTGAAATTAGGATGTTTTTAATTTCAATAGTCTCGCGAATCATCCTTGGTAGAAATCAATTTTCTTTTCGTGGATTTGCGGCCTATCAAATCTGATTGGGACGATCCAGAACATGTTGACATATTGCAGACTTCCCGGAACGACGGTACTTCACATCAGTGGTATATTTTTTCACGCGGGTTTTTGTGGATCTTTTTATGTTTATATGTACACTCCTACATCTTGTAAAGGAGTAATTCACTTGACAGATGGTAAGAACTGATTAATCTTCGGCGACTGGTAGTATGTTCGTATAGAAGCCCGCTTCAAGGTTTAGCCTATCTTGTCTGTAACTTTTCTGACATATGGTATGGTAGGTAGACGAACAACGTAGTTAGTACTGCAGGGACACCCTCGGCTGTGGCCGGTTTCACTCGGTTACTGTGACGGACGCGCGGGACCTAAAGCTCGTTGTTGTGCAAAACTCGCTTGACGTGCTGGAGCTCAGGAGCCAGGTGTTTACTGCCACAGGTGCTGATCTGTATATGCATAAACTTGTATACTCGTATGCTTTAAGGTATATTACAAACGTCACTAACATAAATATAGCCCTGTCGGTTTATCATGCTTATGTAGTTTCAATTCTGCGTTACATGTTAATTATCTGTGGAAATGGTTCTCGATCAAACAAAGTCTTTATCACTCAAAAATAGTCAAGTAATGTTGAAAAGAGTTTACTCCTTTCTAAAAAGCTGGCAACGCACCTACAATTCCCTGGTGTTGTAGTTGTTCATGGGCGGTACTTGTCACTTGCTGCATGCTGAATTGCCCCCTATATTTTAAAAAAATAGTTGTCACGCTTGGTAAGCGGGCAGGCAACCGCAGCTTTTAAGGTTCCGTAGCTAAACAACAAGGAACCCTTATAGTATCGTTACTTCCGTCCGTTCGATCACGGTATTACTCAGACCTCAGGTGCTAGAAAGCTGTGATTTAGCGCAGTTATTATTAATCACGCCTATAAAGCTGTGAAATAAAATCTTGAAAAACGTTTTTATTTTGAGTACCTCTCACACAGATCCTTATAATTTTCTTAGCCATCTAATCCATCATGTGGATTGTCGTTGGTAGGCCTTTCAAAAATATTGGGGTTATAGGAAAACATTTATCCGTTTCAGGAGTTCGTTTGCGAAATATTTAGATTGCAAGTGGTATTTTTTATTAGTCACATGTCTCTCTCTACCAACTACATCACTATTTTAACCGACTTCAAAATGGAGGAGGTTCTCACTTCGAGTGTATGTTCATTTTGTTATGTATCTATGTTACGCGGTACTTCCCAGATTGTGAACTGATTTTAATAATTATTTTTTTATTAAACAAGCTTTACCTCAAATTTTGAAGAAAAAACTCCGCTCCTAAAAGGTAGAAAAGAGGCGAAAAAGTTACATATTAAACTATTGCTTGTAGAATTTCATATGATATCTTCGTAGATATATATGTATATATACGTGGTAGAGTCATGCTGCAGTTATATTAGTAGTATAATAATGTCCTCCAGACCGAATTTCAGCCACGGCGGCCTGCCTCAACGGAGGCTAGTCATCGGCGCAGGACAGGATTATAGTGTCCAAGTGTATGCGCAAGCACAGGTGCACTCTCTATTCCCTCACTCTCATAATCCGATGGGACGGTAAACCGACACGACCGGTGCAAGATCAGGCGCAGGACCAACGGCTTTACTTGCTTGCGGAGGCACGGGGGTGAGACACCGCCAACTTCCTGACTACTGAGAATTTCTTGAGGGAAAAACTCAATAATTAAGTCTTTGGCCCGACCCGGAATTCGAACCCGAAACCTCATGATCAGCAGTCGCACTACTACAACCACTAGACCAACGAGGTAGTATAGTTGTAGCACGAATGGATCAGCTCGACCGGAGAAGAACCACGCTCTCACAGAATAAATACCAGCGTAAAATAGTAGCTTAATGCTGCTGTGTTTCATTTTGTAGAGAACCGGGGACCCTTTTTACTAGAAACGAGGCATTCCATCTTAGTCCTCACGGATGGCAAGTGACAACACATCACATTGATTCGTAATCGAGGATAAATGTAGATGTCTATGGGCCGCAGCAATCACTTACCATCAGGTGGACTGTGTGCTCGTTTGTCACCCTAGTCTATAAAAAAGAGATAAAGAACCGATTTTAATGATTTCATGGGTAGTTCATAAATTTGGAGAAAAAATTCATGGGTAGTTCATAAATTTGGAGAAAAAATTATATTTATTTGCAACCCTTATTTGCAACCCTAAGGGTTGCAAATAAATATAATCTTTTCTAGCAATTCCAAGTCAGCTTTTAATTTTTGTTAAAATTATAATTATAGGATATGTGAAGTGTGCACGATAGTAGTAAACCTACCTATATAGTTGAAAGGAAAATTACCTACCTATATAGTTAATAAACCTAACCTATGTAGTTAAAAGGAAAATTATCACGGCTAATTAGGCTTGATAAGTTAACGAGTAATTGGAATATTTTTTTATAACGTTATTATAACTTTGCAATGTTATTTTATACTGTAATAAATAAACATTTTATGAGAAAAGATTTATGCTACTAAACTAGTATTTTTTACCTGGCTCGTCAATAATTTTTTTCTCATCTACGTTATTTCGTTTTCAAAAAGTTTTTCATCTAGTCAGAAGTAATATTTTAATCTAGTATTCACCAAAGTACACTTTCAGGTCACTCTATCAAGTCCGGAGGTAAGATCTCATCATAACTAACAAAACGAAGTCAAACTCGGCACACCTAGTTCTACTCTTCGAGGATATCTACTATGGCTTTAAGTTTTCTTTTGCGGGATAGGCAGAATGGATCAATCGCCAAAAGATCGATCCTGACATATAACTTTCTCTTATTTTGTAGTTAGTAATTATTGTAGTCACACAGTGTCATTGGTGGTACTCTCGGTTTATGTGGACGATCCTCAGGGTAGTTTAGCGCTGTGGTGGTTTACGCGAAGGCTTGTTACGTTCGATAGGAAACAAAAATGATCATATTTTTTTACGAAGTTGTGAACTATTTAATGTACATTGTATCATTTTCAAAAGGGAAACGTTTTTTTAATCTTTTTTGAATATCAGTCCCTATAAGTATGCGCCGAAAATAAGTCCTTAAGCTACCGTCGTCCTATTTGGGCCGATTTTTAATCGTTACAGCGGTCAAACTGTGGACTAACTTAACCCTTTCGCTGTTGCGTTCACAACACATACGCCCTCGCTATTGTCTTATTATTGTACCAAAAAACCGGACAATGAAAGTGTTAATACGCTAATGCTATCAAGATGGCGCTTTTCTAAGTTCACGTATTGTGACAAGCAACTACGGAACCCTACCAATATTCTGTGCGTGACGCAACACGCACTTGGCCGTTTTTTTTAAATTATTTCAAATTGTTATCGAGAAGATGCTGCTGTATTTCTGTCACCTAATAACCAACTCAAAATAAATTCTCCATCAGCTGTGCACCGATTTTAATGAATATTATCTTTGGTTACCATAGCCAGGAAGCTCAAGATCACTTAGTGAGATATGTAAACTGTTTCTCTGCGTTGATTAAAACTACTTTTACGGATTTTATAGCGTTTTATTTATATTAATTTTAATACCCGACGTTTCGGGTGCTTTCCAGCACCCATGGTCACGGGGGGAGGACCATGGATGCTGGAAAGCACCCGAAACGTCGGGTATTAAAATTAATATAAATAAAACGCGATAAAATCCGTAAAAGTAGTTTTAATCAATGTATAGTGTTCGCGTAAATATAAGAAATCATTATGTTTCTCTGCGTGATAAACTCAGAAATGAGGATATCCGCAGTAGAAACAGAGAGATTGACATAGCCCAACAGATTTGCAATTCGAAGTGGCTATGGTTCTAAGAACTGACAACCGATGGGGAAATAATGTTCTTGAGTGACAGCGTCCAGTAGGCGAAGTGTAGGGCCGCCAATAGATGGAGTGACGACCTGGTAAAACATGCAGGAAGTCGATGTATGCAGGTGGCTCAGGACCGTGCTTTGTGGCATTCCCTGGGGGAGACCTATGTTCAGCAGTGGACATGTGAAGGAGTGTAATGATGATGATGATAATTATAGTTTAATATCAATTAGTTATACTTCGGGAGTGGTATAATAAGTATAAACTTGCAGAAAAAATTCCACCCCAAATGCAAAATCTTAATATATATAAATTACGTGTCAAGTTGTTTGTCCCCGATGGACTCCTAAACTACTTTACCGATTTTAATCAAATTTGCACACCGTGTGCAGTTTGGTCCAACTTAGATAGGATAGTTTTTTTTTCCCATGAGTGACTCACAATATTTTTTTTGCGAATTTAAGGATTTTTAATAGGACATGACAAACGGTCGTCGAAAAGGGCAGAAAAACGTCTGCCTAGCAAGCTAGTAGGAAATAAAGTTTTAAGTGTAACTTTCTAGACGACATTGAGTTTGTGAAATGTCTTGGTTCCCTTAAAACGAGAAAAGATAACCTTTAATATAAAGTAAAATATGATCTCAAATAACTAAAAGAATAAAATAATTCCGTATTCTGAAGCCGGGGCTTTATTCTATATCCATATAAATAAATAAAATTGAAGTGTCTGTTTGTTGCTTTTTATTAAATGTATGTATGAAAGTATATAAAGTACTTATAACAATAAACATTTTTTTTCTGTTTGTATGTCCGTTTGTTTGTTCCGGATTATCTCCGAAATGGTTGGACCGATAGATGTTGTGGTCTATGGACCACAGCATCCACTTAGTATCAGATGGACTGTGTGCTCGTTTATACATCTTTTATCATATATCATATATACCTGAATTCCAACGTTAGATTTTAAAAGAGTTACTGAATTACTTTACTAGGTGCTTTTTTATAGGATAGGGTGACAAACTAGTACACAGTCCACCTGATGGTAAGTGGTTGCTGTGGCCCATAGACATCTACATCTATCCTCGATTACAAATCAAAATGCAGATAAGTTGTCACCCATGAGTACTAAGATGGAACGCCTCGTTTCCAGTAAAAAGGGTCTAATGGGTAGGACTTCTTTTCTACATAGGTGTACTTATGGGTGGAAACCATAGTCTTACCTATTTCTGATTCTGCCGGTGGCATTGACAGAATTACGCCTCAACATCTCAAAGATCTTGTAAGCACGTATGCCGGTGACGCCGATAGAGTACTTCTTTATCACATTACAAATTTATGTAATTTCATGCTTTCTGGTAATGTCAATCCCAATTTCATTTCCTACTTATATGGGGCAAGATTGTTTTCTTTTAAAAAAAAAGGATAACAGAATACGTCTTATTGTTGTTGGCTCCACATTTCGACGCTTAACTTAAAAATTAGGTTGCCTCAACTAGGCTTTGGCACTAAAGGTGGCTGTGAGGCGGCGGTACATTCAGTGCGTATTTTTTGAACAATTGTAATGCAGATTTTTTTCTGAAAGTTGACGTTAGAAATGCTTGCGTTAGATAGACTTATCGATATGGTAACTCTGCTGAAAGAAGTGGCTAACAATACTCCCGAAATATATCGTTACGTTTGGCAATGTTACAGTTAAAATTCGAACTTGTTTTATGAAAACCATTTTATTGATTCTGCTGTCGGTGTTCAGCAGGGTGACCCACTAGGTCCGGTTCATTTCAGTTTGAGAATTCAACCTATTATTTCAAACTAGAAATCAAAGCTGAATGTCTGGTACCTGGACAATGATACACTGAGAGGCAAAGCAGATGACGTCTTCAGTAATCTTACTCGTATTTTTAATTTTTTTAAAAATATTGGTCTTGAACCGAATAGCAATAAATGTGGATATATTTATTTCCAATTATTTTTTCTAGTTCTAGCGGAGATTTCTTTTTTTTATAGTATTAAACCTGTTTTAAAAACAAAATTTGATCAATTTTTAAACTACGTTGATAAATTGTATATCTTAAACCCCTACATTTCACTTACTATTTTAAAATATTAGCTTCTTGTACCTTAATTTACATACTTATTACGTTCGGTCTGGAAATGTTCGGATACTTTTAAAGATATTGAAAATATTTTATCAATATGTTTAAAAATATTTAGAATTTTTTCTTAAAGTAGCTTTAGTAAAAATTCTAAATTTGACTTTAAATAGAACAGCCTGGAATCAAGTTACTTCACCTATAAAATTTGGTAGTATTGGTGTTAGAAATCTTTCTAACGTTGCATTGCCTGTGTTCAGCGCAATTAAGACATAAATAAACAGATGGTGTGCAACGTAATTTAGTCATAGATAAGCAGATGGCGTTGTGCTGCCATTATGTTGCGATAGTTAGCATCACAGGTGGCAGATGGCGTTACACAATAATTGTATCCCGATATGGTTTGACTAACGTTATTTGCTTAAAGGCCGTGAGCAACGGCACGACGAGGGGGCAGGGAGGCCGTGTCATCAACGGGTGGACGTCCATCACCATCAACGCACGGTTGACATGACTTCGGACATTATGCGCAGCTTCGCCCGCGCTTACTAGCTGTGCATAATGTCCGAAGTCATGTCAATCGTGCGTAAATGGTTCTGTCGTTCCTCACCCGCGTAGTCACGGCGCCCCTGCTTCCTCCGTTCCCCGCGGCCTCCTGTGTTTCGGGCTCGTGACGTTCACCCGTTGATGTCACGGCCCCCCTGCCCCCTCGTCGTGCCGTTGCTTCTTGCAACTTCCTCTGCTTCATGCAGCCTCTTGATCCTTGCTGCACTCCCTGCGGCCTCCTTCTGCTTATAGCGTGGGCGAAGCTGTGCATAATGTCCGAAGTCATGTCAATCGTGCGTTGATGGTTCTGTCGTTCCTCATCCGTGTAGTCAGGAGGATCGGCTCGATTGGCGGCATGCAGCATATTGATGAACGTCACCCTGTGCGGCGTGAACTGCATGTGTAACAGTTCCAACTCCTCGATCAAGATCGCGGGGGCGCGATTGGCGAGCCCGGAGTGCTCTCATTGCCATGCGTCGGGCATGCTGTGCCCTTTGTTCTAACCCCTCGGGAATTTCGTCGCCATTCTCATCCAGTTGAGGTTCGTCCTCTTCCTGATGCGCGCCATTGCCGTTCTCATGGTCCACTGATTCAGATTGCGTGTTACCGCGGAGTTGGGTGATTGATGTCCTGATGTCCGCGATCAGACGTCGGATGAACTCCAGGCGGCTAGTGGTCGGTGACAGGTTCATAGACTGCTGCTCATCGCCCAATATTCAGATGGGGGTGTGAGTGCCATTAGTCTTCTGATTTGTTAATGGGTTCCGTTAGAATGTTCGTTGACGGCGGTAGCAGTAGTAGGAGACGACGTCGCGTTTCACCTGGACTCTACTAGGCCCGGTGAGGGGCGTTGCACCAAATGCACCACCTTCCATTGACGTCATATTCAGCCAACTTCTTATCTTGGAGTACACGTCCGCAAAATATTAAGCGTTACAGCTGTATATCTAAACCCATCTGCTCTCTCACTTTCTGCTTAAGTTGATGTACAGTGGTAATAACTGCTGGCGAAAATAATTTATTGACAATCTGGCAACTGTGATAAATTTTTAAGACAAAAGTTCTCTTATGATAAAGTTCAAAGGGGAATGCCCACTCTTCATAGACACTTCGGCCATGAGTGCCCACATATAAAAGCATATAGATATGATAATATGTAATTAAAACAATGAAATGGTAAAGGAATTGCTTTAAAAAAAGTCGGGGTTTTGAAAATATTTGAAGTTTTTATTTTCACAAATGCAGTTTTTTTAACAACTATTTTTATCGATTTTATCGCGTTTTATTTCTTTGATTTATAATTCCAGACGTTTCGGGTGCTTTCCAGCACCCATGGTTACGGCAGACTGAGATGACCGACGTCCCAATGTCAGTGTTAACCCGGAGTACCTTCAGATTTTAAGTTTTATTTATGGTCCGATCTACAGAATGAACTTACTGTGTCTTGAAGTCTTGCAGTGGTATGCTTGGGTTTAATTTTAATTTCATTAATTACAGGGTCCTAAGCAGGTGGTAGTACCAAGCCTGCTTCTCTATTGAAAAAAGAATTTATATATTAGATATTATATAGAATTTATATAATAAAATACACTTTACGACTAATAGAGATGACTTGCAATTCTAGCCCTAAGTAAAGATCAGCTAGGGCTTAACTTTATTCCTTCCATAATGCTGCTCCTGTGGTTATTACAGAGTTCTATCCGGTAGCAACCATTAAATCTTATATGCTCACCATAATAGTAGCGAGCTTGCTTTAATTGGTATGTGACACAAGCAATTAATATTAAGTCGCTGTAAGTTAAAACAGGAAATTCCTTAACATTTTAAAGTCTTCATTTATATTTCTAAAGTCTGCCTGCTCTGGCTCTATTTAGATTGTTTTCCCTAGCATACTCAGAAAAATCATTATTTGTCTCCATATTTTGATGAACTATTTCAAGTATTTGAGCCGCATCATCCCTGCCCCTTATTTTTGTGTGGAATTTATTAACTATAGCAGAAGCCACAGCAGTCTATCATCAAATGTGTAGAAGTCCTGTTAAAGTAATTTTGATGAAATATTTTAAATTCAGTTTTAAAAATGCCATTCACCAACTCTACTACCCATATCGACACATAGTCACGGCTCTGGATTTATTAGCATATCTTGTCATTAACTGAGATTCACCATCTGCTGGAGACATTGCTGCGACCCTTAGACATCCACATCTATCCTCGATTACAAATCAAAATGCAGATGCGTTGTCACCCGTGAGGACTAAAATCATTTTCTCGTTTCCAGTAAAAATGGTCTCCGGTTCTCTACACTCACTATACAAAACACAGCAGCATTAAGCTACTATTTCAAGCTGGTATTCTGTGAGAGGGTGGTCCTTCCCCGGTCGAGCCGACCCATTCATGCTACAACTATACTTCTAATATAACTGCAGCATGGCTCTACCAAGTATAACACACATACATAATAATTGTCACTATGTATGTTTGTTATCGCAAAATGTAGTTAATCACAAAAGAGACATACTCGCAATGCTGATGGAACTGTTACAACCAGGTAAAAAACATTGTGCTTTTAAATAATTAGTTAGCAGTACACTGTGTGATGTATGATCTAAGCTTTGTTGTTCTGGGTGCAATACATTACTCACTTCAGATTGCAACGAGGACGGACTAGATGATTCAGATGGTTCCCGTTCTGCAGTTGAACATGATGTTATTCTATCAGTTCATTGCCAGCAATTATGATATACACGGCATGACAACTGAAATAATGTAAAATACAAAAAATGAAGTCAAAGTGAAAAAATAAAAATAAAATAGATTTGTTTATTTCAAACTCAAATATAAATAAAATATTTATCAAGTTAAATGTTACTGCACAAGGACGGATTTAATGCCCTATATTATTTAATAATTAAGGCCTGACAGACTACCAGCAGTCCAAAAACAATGAAAAATCAACTGTCTCCTTTCTTGGTAGTTGATAAAACTGGTCAATCTCATAAATAAGCTAGTATGTTTGTCAGATATAGCAAGGGCAGATGTGAAAAAATAAAACAAGTTCTTGAGTTGATATACAATCAGTGTAAAAACATGTATAATTATCAGATATATGGATCACATTTAATAAATTGAAAAATGTTAAACACTTTCCTTTTTTTTTTTATAGAAGAGGGGGCAAACGAGCATGCGGCTCACCTGATGTTAAGTGACTACCGCCGCCCATGATCAACTGCAACACCAGGAGAATTGCGGGTGCGTTGCCGGCCCTTTAGAAAGGAGTAAGCTCTTTTCTTGAAGGTCCCCAGGTCGTATCGGTCCGGAAAAATCGCCGATGATAAACTATTCCACAGAGAGGTTGTACGTGGAAGAAAACTCCTTGTGAAACGTACAGTGGTGGACCGCCAAGCATCCAGATGGTGTGGATGATATCGGGACGTTTGCCGTGTCGTGCGTTCACGAAATTTGGCGGCTGGGATTAATCCGAACAATTCCTCAGAGCACTCCCCGTGATAGATGCGATAAAATACGCAAAGAGATGCAACATCTCTTCGCAACGCCAGTGAATCGAGCCGATCGGAAAGCACTCGGTCGTCGACGATTCGAGCCGCTCTGCGCTGGATGCGGTCAAGTGGAAGGAGCTGGTACTGGGGAGCCCCAGCCCAGAGATGGGAACAGTATTCCATGTGCGGCCGAACCTGCGCCTTGTAAAGTTGCAGGCGGTGTGCCGGCATGAAATACTGTCCCGCTCTGCTGAGCACGCCAAGCTTTTTAGAGGCCAATTTGGCCTTCCCTTCCAAGTGACCACGAAACTGCACGTCACTCGATATGTCGACGCCGAGGATTCCGATACTGGCTGAGGCAACAAGGGGAGTGCCTTGAAACTGAGGGGATACGACAAAGGGGTTCTTTTTAGCGGTTAACGCGCAAACTTGTGTCTTCTGGGGGTTAAACTGGACTAGATTTAGTCGTCCCCAATCCGAGACTCTGTTCAGCAAAGACTCGACTTCAGACACAAGTTTGTCCCGGCACTCGGAGACGTTTCCCGGAGAAATATTGGCTCGGCCGGTGTAAAGAGCATCACCAGTGCTGTCATCTGCATAGCAATGAATGTTACGGGTATGCAACATATCATTGATATGCAGAAGAAACAGCGTTGGCGATAGCACGCAGCCCTGTGGAACACCAGCATTAATAGGCTTGCAATCGGAGCTTGCACCGTCTACAACGACCTTGATGCTCCGATCTGCAAGAAAGCTGGTGATCCAATTGCACAATTTCTCGGGAAGCCCAAATAATTCCTCACGTGGAAAATCGAACCCAAATAATGTGTGTGATCTTATTCTCATAAGTGTCAGTGCCACAGCTGATGTATACATGTTCAAGACGAACTATTGGTGCATTTCGCGAGTGCCACACTACACGTTCACTGTACTCGAAACTTGTATCTAATAAAGAAGCTACAATTATTATATTGATATTATTCAAGTAAACTCAGTTATAAAGCATTTCTTAGAGGAAGACATGCCACATCGTGATATGTACCAACTATTTACCTGCTGTGTTCGAACCAATTGTTGAGAGATCAACAATTGCATTTTCCAACAAAATAAAATAACACGATAACACGAATTGAATTCTTGTGACATAACAGTGACAGCGGCCTACATGTCAGATTCGATGTTGCCACTTAACTGTCATAAAATCTATGAAATGATATCGATTTTTATTCGATTAATAATATCATAAAAAGAATAATAATCTTTGACGCGTTTTAAGTACTGCACGCTTTTTAAAATATAATTTCCTTTATTTATTGAAACTCTATTTCAAATGTATTTTTAAGAACAGTTAGCTTGTGCTGTATTGTTTTGTTATGCTTTAGAGAATTCGTGGTAAATCAGCTGGAAATTAACTTCTTGAATTATCATAACATGAATTCATTTTAAATGTTATGTTAAAAACAGATAAGAATAACAGTTAACTTGTGCAGTAGCGTTTTGTTATACTCTAAAGAATTCTTGGTAAATCAGCTAGTAATTCGCTTGTTTAATTATCATAACTATAAATGTGAAGGTTGTCAATGAATTCAACCGAGCCTATAACAACGGTTGTTTTAGTTTTTAACGGTTGACTGCCGCTTTTGATGACTTGAAATGGATAAAAACCTATTTTGCGCAATAAGTTTTTTCTCTTTGGTAATGAATAAACCACAGAAACCCCCATAATGTATTATAGTCCTTTTTTTAGTTACAAGTAGCACATTTTAAAGAACCGCAAAAACAACTTTGTTATTTATACAAACACTATGAAAAACAAAATAATTTGTTGCTGGCGATAATGATAGTGGTATTTTGACTCGATTTAAAATATATGCTTGTTACTACTGAACTCTTCATGGGCCTGCGAGTCCGACTCGCACTGAACCACTTTTTTTCAACATTTAGTTTTATTCTAATAAATAGTGTTTTCGTTTAAGCGGAGCTCTTTTACTTTAGATTTATTACCTCTTTATCTATAATAATCAATCTGAGTAAGTAAAGTGTGTAAATACGATTCTTAAATTGTAAAAATAATAATTGAATTTGAACATCTTAGGTAGGTATTTAGTTTTATTTATTTAGAAAATATTAATCTCACAATCATTATTGTAATAATATAAATTTATCACACAGCTAACGCCCTCATTAGCAATGTAATGGTGAAAGAATTTTCAAAATCGGTCTAGTAATTTTTGAGATTAGCCAAAAAACGTATTCATTGAAAGTAGCGCCCTCTATAATAAAATTAACCCTATATTGGATATCTAAAATTATACATAACAATCTAGTGGTGAAAGAATTCTTAAAGTTGGTCAAGTACTTTACGAGTTTAGCGAATAAAATATTCTTTGATAGTAGCGCCCTCAATAATAAAATGCATCCTACGTTTTAAGCACCATAGCAAAAAACGACTCAACATAGCCTAACCCGCACACACAGTAAAAACATAACCATCCTTTTTCGTCTGTAGTCGGATAAACAATTGGTTAATAACGGTTGCGTATCGACTGCTTTGGATAAATATCCATTGTCAACGGTTATTTTAAACCTATATCATAACATCGTAATAATTATCAAAAAATTATATAAGCATTGTAATAATGACACCATAAGTAATCGATCGAAAAGGGGAATAGATTTTTTTAATGATTTTTGTGATTGGCAACATTTTTTATTTTATTCACAGACTAATGAATTACGTATTTACCTAATTTTATTTTTATCTTTTCGGTACTTTTAATTTGTGCAAAAATATTCCCATTGTTTTAGGATAAATGAATACCGCGATTTATAACCATAAATAAAGATATATTTTTTTAACAAATGCACATTCTTGGGCGTTCCATGGCCTAATATGGGCATCCCCCTTTCTATATCTTCTCTATCTGATATTTTAAAGTAAGCAAGTACTCACAGTTAGAGATGAGTCGTACTAGGTAAATTTCGTACCAGGTGCACCTAGTCCAATTCCGTATAAATACTCGATCCAAATAGCTGTTCCACCTAGTCCATAAAGTATCAAGTACGCATAAAGTTCAGTATTGTTGGAATAGGAATAGGATACGCTATAGTTTCAAGTACCATATTTTACGTGCGTACTGCTGAAACGTGTGCAATAATGAATTCATACATCTTCCCTTCATACTTTACAAAATAATTATAATTATTCTCGTAACTAAATTACGAGAATTAAGGTTATATGAGAAATAAATTAAGATAATTTACTTCAAATTACTTCAAATGCTACTTAGTAGTACTTGATATTTTGTAAAATTTGTTTTAAAAGATGTTTATCTTTGATTTATTTAAAAACTCTAGAATGGGAGTACTCACCTATTGATTTTGTATGTCTTGATTTAAAGCTGCTATGTTTTTTTTACTATTGCTATAATTCTATAATTGGTTGATGCAGCTCATACTAATGACGGAAGGGAGAATTTAAAGTGGATTATTTTCATTTATCTCTCATATAATCTTAATAGTAACGAGCCTAATTATAATATTTTTTTAGAATATTGTTTGCATAATTCTTATAAATAACATTAAAAAAAGAATTTTTCTGAAAAATAAAAAGTGAGTTTGTCAGTTCCGGCGCACGACTGAAGTTTACTCCTTACGAACGATTATAAAATATATAGATTAGTAAATGTGGGTAAATCAACGCATTTTTATACTACTGAAAGCATGCATGACACATTTACTTATATTAATTATTTAATGTATATTCATCAAAATATATTACATAACAATCGAAACGTAAATTGTTTACGCTTCCAATACTATGTAATGTAGTCACGGAAACATGAAAACAGCGTCCACCGAGATCACATTCGCATGAGTCCGTACCGTATTTGACAATAGACACTCGCCTGCCTTGTACTCTTGTATAAGCATTTGGTTGAACTAGTCCGAGTCCCGACTAGTCTCGTACTAGTATTTGATTGAACTAGTCCGAGTCCCGACTAGTCTCGAGTCTCGAGTATTGACAGACAAAGATAGAAAGACTACGGAATAGTCTAGTTAAAAAAGGACAGAATATATTATTACACAACAAAGACGAGTGCGCGTCACGTTACCTTTATGTTCATTAAAATTTGGTTCAAATTCAAATGACTGACAAACTAATGATTTAGGCAAAGACGACCCGAGTTGAGCGCCTAGTAACTACAGTCTACGGCAACAAAATACGAGTACGACGCGTAGGCACAGTGAGACTAGATGGATCAAGTATTTTAAAAGTTGGAATAGGTGCAACCTAGTCTCGTTAAATACTTAGTCCCTGGATCTGTTCTAGTATATACGCTTCATCTCTACTCACAGTGTTCGCTACTAAAATACTACGTCCACAGATCCCCGCTGACAGTGACACTTCCTGCCACTTTGACGCAAGCTGTCAAGTTGACACCCGCTGTCAGAACGACGTTGCCTGTCAACTTCACCGATGACAGCTATCACCTGTCTGCGTACTCGTGATGTCGGCGCGGTCATGTCACAGCCTCCCAGCTGCTTCTGCTCCCCGCAGCCTTCTGTCTTCGTATCCTCCGCACCCGCAACCTCCTGGTGACGTCGGCTCGTAGACGTTCTATCTTCGGGCACGTGACGCCGGTACAGTAACGTCACAGCCTCCCTGTTGCCTCTGCTCCCCGCGGCTTCCTTTCCTCGTCTCTTCTGCTCGCGGACTCCTGGTGACGTTGGTTCGTAGACGTCCTCTTATTTTGGGCCCATGACGTCGTCACGTTGACCTCATGGCCCCCCCGGTTCCTCCGCTCCCTGCGGCTTCTTGATGACGTCGTCTTCTTCCGCTCCCTTGCGGCCTCCTGATGACGTC
Source organism: Parnassius smintheus behrii (assembly GCA_036936625.1). Lineage (NCBI taxonomy): Eukaryota > Metazoa > Arthropoda > Insecta > Lepidoptera > Papilionidae > Parnassius > Parnassius smintheus. The sequence continues at coordinate 41,154,678 of JAUPFT010000022.1, forward strand.
TTCCTATTTTCGGGTTTGTGACGTCGTCCCGTTGACGTCACGGCCCCCCTGCAGCCTCGTGGCACCTCAGCTTCCTCCACCCCTTCGGCCTCCTGTCTTCTGGCCCATGACATCGTCACGTTGACGTCACGGCACCCTTGCTTCCTCCGTTTCCGCGTTCCGCGGCCTCTTGATGACGTCCTCTTCCTTGACGTCTTCCTCTTTGAGGCTCGTGACGTCGTCCCATTGACGTCACTGACCCTTCTACTTCCGCGTTTCGCGGCCTCTTGCCCTTTTTTAATAAAAGAGGGGGCAAACGAGCATGCGGCTCACCTGATGTTAAGTGACTACCGCCGCCCATGATCAACCGCAACACCAGGGGAATTACAGGTGCGTTGCCGGCCCTTTAGAAAGGAGTAAGCTCTTTTCTTAAAGGTTCCCAGGTCGTATCGGTCCTATCGGAAAAGTCGCCGGTGGTAAACTATTCCACAGAGAGGTTGTACGCTGAAGAAAACTCCTTTTGAAACGTACAGTGGCGAACCGCCAAGCATCCAGATGGTGTGGATGGTATCGGGACGTTTGCCGAGCAGTACGTTCACGAAATTTGGCGGCTAGGATTAATCCGAACAATTCCTCAGAGCACTCTCCATGGTATATGCGAAGCAAAATGCACGTCGTCGTCGTCGACGATTCGAGCCGCTCTGCGCTGGATGCGGTCAAGTGGAAGGAGCTGGTACTGGGGAGCCCCAGCCCAGAGATGGGAACAGTATTCCATGTGCGGCCGAACCTGCGCCTTGTAAAGTTGCAAGTGGTGTGCGGGCACGAAATACCGTCCCGCTCTGCTGAGCACGCCAAGCTTTTTAGAGGCCAATTTGGCTTTCTCTTCCAAGTGACCATGAAACTGCACGTCACTCGATATGTCGACGTCGAGGATCCCGATACTGGCTGAGGCAATAAGAGGAGTGCCTTGAAACTGAGGAGATACGACAAAGGGGTTCTTTTTAGCGGTTAACGCGCAAACTTGTGTCTTCTGGGGGTTAAACTGGACTAGATTTAGTCGCCCACAATCCCAAATCCAAGACTCTGTTCAGCAAAGACTCGACTTCAGACACAAGTTTATCCCGGTACTCGTAGACGGAGAAATATTGGCTCGGCCGGTGTAAAGAGCATCACCAGTGCTGTCATCTGCATAGCAATGAATGTTACGGGTATGCAACATATCATTGATATGCAGAAGAAACAGCGTTGGCGATAGCACGCAGCCTTGTGGAACACCAGCATTAATAGGATTGCAATCGGAGCTTGCACCGTCTACAACGAACTTGATGCTCCGATCTGCAAGAATGCTGGTGATCCAATCGCACAATTTCTCGGGAAGCCCATAGGAAGGGACCTTCGAAAGAAGCGCTTTGTGCCAAACCCGATCGAAGGCCTTCGCAATGTCCAAACTAACGGCCAATGCCTCCCCCTTGGACTCTACTGCCTCCGCCCATCTGTGAGTTAGGTGGACCAGAAGATCACCAGCTGACCGACCACGGTGAAAACCGTATTGGCGATCACTAATCAGCTGGTGATCCTCAAGGTACCTCATGAGCTGGCAGTTAACAATAGACTCCATTGTTTTGGAGAACAAGGAGATGATGGCGATAGGCCGGTAGTTGGACGGGTCTGAGCGGTCGCCTTTTTTAGGGATCGGGTGGACGAAAGCCGTCTTCCATGATTTTGGGACTACGCTTAGGGAGTAGGAGTACCGGAAAAGACGCGTTAAAACCGGTGCCAACTCGGAAGCACACGTCCTCAGCACAATTGGGGGGATTCCGTCAGGCCCACTCGACTTGTAAATGTCCAGGGAGAGGAGTGCTTTGCGAACCGAGCGCTGTGTGAACTGCACTTCCGGCATGGAACACTCACACCGCGGGATGGTTGGCGGCGTACTCCCCCCGTCATCGATAGTCGAGTTGGACGCAAAGAAAGAGCCTAGCAGATCGGCTTTCTCCTTTACGGTATGGGCCAGTGACTCACTGGCACTCTTGACACTCCTCCCTGTGCAGGGATGGAAGAGATGGCTGATAGAAATTCCCCTGGACAGCCTTGGCAAGAGACCAGAATTCACGGGTTCCAGAAGGAAAATGAACTAGTTTCTCGCCAATTCTGCCTATGTGCTTTTACTTTGCCTTGGCAATGACTCTTTTGAAGGACCTAGGAATTATACTTTTTAGAGTGCTGGTGTTTACATCCCGGGACGTCGATGCGTCAGTCCCGGCTTGGTAGCCCTCCTGCTTATAGCACGATGCTATTTGACAGGTGCGATCAAACCATGGCTGAGATTTGCCTCCAATGGGCACCACAGAAAAAGGAATGAAAAGTTCCATACCCTGGAGTACCACATCAGCGACAGATTCCGCAACAACGTTGGGATCGTCCGGCGAGAAGCAAACCCGCCCCCAAGGGTAGGATGCAAAGAAAGTTCGCATCCCATCCCAATCGGCTGACCTATAGTGCCAAACACGGCGGCAGCCTGCAGAATGCAACTGCGATTTCAGCCTGAGTGGCACCACACTCCGGACAAGACAATGGTCCGAGGAGCCTAAAGGGGCGTAGACGGAAATCTGATATCCGTCCGGGTGAGGGGTCAGCAGAATATCCAACAGGGAAGGTGCGTGATCCTCCACATCTGGAATCCGCGTAGGCGAAGTAACCAGTTGTGTCAGACCATATGCCAAGGCAAAATCATGAACAGATCTCCCCGCATGATTGGTTAAACGTGAACCAAGCCATTCGGCGTGATGGGCGTTAAAGTCGCCGAGGATCACGATCTCTGCGGAGGGAATCTGCTATAACAACGAATCTGTAGCCATTTGGACGTGGTCAATGAGTCGGTCTGTTTCGGCATTACCGCTATGGGACCTATAGAGGCACCCGTAGGCGTGCAGATGGTCGTCGCTGTCTACGCGTAGCCAAATGATGGACAAGTCCTTACCTTCAAGACTGCCGAGGCGTCGAGAACAGATGTCCTCTCTGACGTAAACGCAAACTCCAGCTCGAGGCACAAAGGAGTGTTTCAGTTTGTACCCCGGGTAGGAGAGATACGAGACATCAGCTGGAGAGGACACCTGCGTCGCGGTCAGAAAGAGCAGAGCCGGCCTCGCCGTCTCGAGATGGTAGTGGACGGCGTTTACACGCTGTACCATCGAGTAATCTCGACACATTGCTTGATGGGGAAAGCTTGCGCATTGCCGTAGGAATCCGGCTAGGAGCGGCAATTTGTCAACCTCACCAGTGCCCCTGTGGTAGCAGCGTCAATGGGTTTGGGCTTCACGGACTTTCATGTAAGAAAAGTACAGGTAGGTTTCCCCGTCACGGTTCTTTGAACAAAGTCATCCGAAGGGCTCTTGTCTCTATAAATGTTCCCTCGACTTTAGAGCCCTGTGGGATATTTAGACACGATGGCAAGAGACCCGACGGTTTGACTTTGATCCCTTGGGAGAGAGATAAAGCTTTAGTGTGGAATGCTACTTGTGTAGATACTGTGGTGGCCTCTGATCTTAGGGTACCTCTTTTAGAGCCGAGCGTCATCAGAGGCAGCTGAATTAAGTAAAAAACACAAATATGAGTCTTTGAGAAATTACTACACATTTGTGACATTTGCTGTAGAGACTGTCGGTCTGTGAGGTCTACGTTCAGTGAAGTTTCTAAAGGAACTGTATCCACGACTGGTCATCGCTGCTGGTGATAAGAGGGCTGGTTCTTTCTTTTTGACTTTTTGACGATTTATATTTTTAGTTTTAATTGTTCATTATTATAGTATTTTTCATTAATATTATGTGTAAATAATTAGAATATAATTTTACTAGCTTTATTAAATACTTAAACTTATTGGTTAAAAAAACTTAAGTATCAAATCACGCGAAATGGAATTTCGATGAGTATTAACACGCTTCGCATACATCGAGTGATATCCGTATTAATTCGGTTACATCTGAGCCGGATAATGAAATGACCGGCTCGCCGACGACGGCCCGTTGCATTTTATCGGATTACACACGGTACGGACGGTAGATTTGAATGATTTCGAATTATGAATTATTTAAATTTCTGACGGCTTTAATTCACATTTTTAACTGCCCCGTATTTCACATCACCAATATTTACAATAAAACATTTATATACGTGGTAGAGCTTCGCTGCAGCTATATTATGGTTGTTGCACGGGTCGGCTCGACTAGGGTATGACCACGTTTTAACAGAATACCAGCGTAAAATAGCAGCTTAATGCTACTGTGTTTTGTATGATGAGTGTAGAGTACCGGAGACCCTTTTTACTGGAAACAAGGCATTTGTTAGTCCTCAAGGGTGACAATAAATGTGCATTTTGATTCTTAATTGGGGATAAATGTTCAAATGTTCAATGGAAAATCAGTCTTGTTCCGTATTTCTACATGGTTGCACATGTACAAAATTATTCTTCTGTTGTTGTAGTTAGCTCATAGCCTTTTGTTTTCAATCCACAAAGCATTTCGGGTTTGTTTACTTTAAAGTTTGTCAGCGACAACGATCGAGCGCGTAAGGGAAGGCTAGAGATTCGGTAGTGCTAAGACTCATTAATCGCTAGTTTGCGAGTAAAGTATAGCCAACGTGTGCTTTGCTGCGCTTTGCTTATACCGCCGCCGTGTTAATCGCTTATATCTCACGCAAATTGCAATAGCTATAGTGATAACACTGCTACCTTCGATTACATCTCTTTATATAATAATTTCAGCTAAAAATTAGTGTTCGTAGAGGCCCGCCAAAAGTATCGGGATCATATTATCCTGATGTATCAAAGCTCAGCGAAGATGCTCATTTCGTACAAAGGAAGAGAAAATTACCGGATTGCCAATGTGACTTTCAAGAGATGATGATAGATTTTCAAAATAAAATTACTGCCTGTATAAATAATGTGCTTGAGAGTCATAATAATAACATAAAGTCTTCTTTGAATGCTATTCGTGACGATTTATGTGAGTTTAAGCAGCTTATTTTGCATATTTAATTTAAACCATTCAAATATTCTATGTAACTATTTATATATATCGAGTTTTGATTTTAATCTCATTAAAATAATGTCTTTGTTAATTTGGTCTAAGATAAGAAGTTTATACTATGTATTATGTATGTATTTATATTCTTACATGTTGGTGGAACGATGTTAATTACAATTTCTAAAATACGATAACACAAACCTTGCTATTTATTATCAAAATTTGAGGGGTTTACGCACTAAATCACATAACTTTCTTAATGCAATATTGTGCAACAGTTTCGATGCGATTTGTTTAACCGAAACTTGGCTTAACGATAGCTTTTATGACTCAGAATATGTACTTTGACAATCGTTATCTGGTATACCGTTGTGATCGTAATGTTGCATTAAGTGGGCACGAGCGCGGTGGTGGTGTGTTGATTGCGGTTCGCCGTGAGTTGTGTCCTCAACACCGCGTAGACATGCGCGCTGCGCCACCGTCGGAGGAGGTAAGGTATGGGTGCGGTGCCGCTGAACGCGATTACCGTTCCTACTTCGTCCGTTCAGTATAGGAACACACCTCGCTATCTACATTTAATATCCACATACATATATAGCACACGGCAATAGTCATGAGATATTATTGACTTCTTTCTATGATAGAGTTAACGAATTTATGAACTGTAGTTCTAATGATATTTTTCTTATTCTCGGTGACTTTAATGTGACTAATGCTTGTTGGCATTGTAATATAACCACTAATACCATGGATGTTCAAACAAACAATGACAGATTAGCTTGTCTCACTGCCAACTTTATGCATTTATCGTTGCTATCACAATTCAACTCTAAATTTAATGTAAATAACAGACTTTTAGACTTAATTTTTGTAATAAAAACTGTTCAGTGGCTTCTAGCGTATACCCATTAGTGCCGCAAGATAATCATCATAAATCTTTAGAAATAGATTTAAAATAATTTTCTTCTGCTTTGCTTAATATTGCTAATATTAAGAAAAAACTTTTCTACAAAGCCGACTTCGACTCAATTAATACTTCCTTAAATTCGATTGACTGGGAGGCAACTTTTAGCACAATGAAGTCCGACGTAGAATCAATGACTTCGTACTTTTATGATGTGCTTGATGGGCCTGTGGATAAACATGTACCGACGCATTGTCTTACTATCAAAAATAAATTTCCTCCGTGGTTTAATAAACCTCTAACTAAATTATCAAAAGAAATATATATATATATATATATATATATATATATATATATATATATATATATATATATATATATATATATATATATATATATATATATATATATATATATATATATATATATGTATATATATATGTATATATGTATATGTGTTATATAATATCAGCTTAATGCAGCTGTTTTGTATGGTGAGCGTATAGAACTGGAGATCCTTTTATACTGTAAACGAGGCATCCATCCATCTTCAGGGATGACAATTCATCTGCATTTCGATTTTTAATCAAGGATAGATGTAGATGTCTAATGGGCCATTTATATTTATATATATACATATATATTATATACGCTTACAAATATAAATAATATAATTAATACACATATTTATACATAGATATCTCCATAAATTTATATACAAATAACTATAAACATATAAAGTAAGTGGACTCAAATTTGTTGGTTACGGATATATTCGTATACTTAGTTTTCTTTTAAAAACGTTTTTAGCAGGTATTATTCGCAGGTCAACAGGCAATTTGTTCCAGAGGGAGACGGAAGTTACTGTGAAAGAATTTGACATAAACCCAGAATGTTGGAGAGGAGTAGACAGTAATCAATTGTGTGAAGATCGGAGATTGAGAGAATGAGTGTCACTACGGAATTGGAATGTTTCTTTTAGGTAAAGGGGTATTAGACTGTTTGTTGCCAAAAAAATTTAAAAAAAATGTAGATTTCTATGTGCCACGGCATTCACTTTCCAACAGATAGACTGTGAGCACGTTAATCAACCTTATTTTATTAAAAAGTTGGTTAAATGGTTTGTAAAATGATTTAGCTAAGATTGGCGTAATAAAATAAAATTTGTCTTACCTATTTTGAAAAGCACCTCCCACATTCCCTCAATTGCATACACTATACCCGTCTCCCAGATCCTAGATACCAGAGTAGTGGTGCTGGGCATCAGTTTATACCACGCGGATTTTAGCCGATAAATTTTTCATATCTCTATTTTAATTGATTACCGCAAAATAACGCCAGATTCTATTAGCTATCAGCTGGGTTAAGAGTTTGTAAACAGGGCCGAATTTAACTATGTAGAGGTCCGCAGGCAGTCCGATTGTCGGACCCCTCTACCTTTTCCAACTTCCTAAATCTCTTAAAATGCTTTTTTAAGACCGCAGGCAATTTAAGCGACGCGGTCCCATAGGCAGTTGCTTACTTTACTTTTAGGTTAATCTGGCCATGGTTACAAAACAATGTTTTTATATATCTCTTAAAAACCTGATGCAGGTAGAAATAAGAAGTACTTTTGTCAATAAATTAAATTCCATCCAAGCATACCTACCACTTTAAACTTACACAAGCAAGACTTTAAGTTACTATTTAATTTTTTTATAGCATTGAGTGATAACTCACCATTCAAACACTGCAGCATTACCCTGCTATTTTACGCTGGTATTCCGTGAGACCGTGGTCCTTCCACGATCGAGCCGACCCATTCGTGTTACAACCACCGTAGCTCTACCACGTATCAAACCAGCTGATGGTAAGTGGATGCTGAGGTCCATAGACATCTACCTCTATCCTCGATTAGGAATCAAAATGCAGATCTATGTGTAACCCCTGGGGACTAAGATGGAATGCTTCGATTCCAGTAAAAAGGTACTATTTCATTCTGCTTAGTGACTCGCACTGACATCGCCTAGGTAGAATCTAATATGGCGTTAATAAGATGTAAGATAATCAAAGGCCATTTATAAAATATTCAAGTTTTTAACCGACTTTAATATAGAAGAGGTTCTCAAATCGAGGGTATGTTCGCAGATTGTGAACTAATTTTAATAATTCTTTTTTTTTTAAATCGGGTTTACCTCAAAGGTGGTTCTATTAAATTTTGAAGAAAAATTTCCGCCCACAAGGGTGGCAAATGGGGGAAAAAGTTTCATATTAGACTATTGTTTTTTCATATGATATCTTCGCAGGTAAAAAACCGGTTTTAATGATTCTTTTTTCTTATAAAGGTTATATTACTACAACTACAATTGTGTTCCCATATAAATTTTTATTAAAAATCCCACTTCTTTTTTCGCAATTTGTAATTTCTTTATACTTTTGGTTAAAAGCTATAGTTATTGGATAGAATATAACCTAGATCTATATATTATATACTATACTATACATATACACAGATACTGTACGTTTCACAAGGAGTTTCCTTCCACGTACGACGCGGTCCCATAGGCAGTTGCTTACTTTACTTTTAGGTTAATCTGGCCATGGTTACAAAACAATGTTTTTATATATCTCTTAAAAACCTGATGCAGGTAGAAATAAGAAGTACTTTTGTCAATAAATTAAATTCCATCCAAGCATACCTACCACTTTAAACTTACACAAGCAAGACTTTAAGTTACTATTTAATTTTTTTATAGCATTGAGTGATAACTCACCATTCAAACACTGCAGCATTACGCTGCTATTTTACGCTGGTATTCCGTGAGACCGTGGTCCTTCCACGATCGAGCCGACCCATTCGTGTTACAACCACCGTAGCTCTACCACGTATCAAACCAGCTGATGGTAAGTGGATGCTGAGGTCCATAGACATCTACCTCTATCCTCGATTAGGAATCAAAATGCAGATCTATGTGTAACCCCTGGGGACTAAGATGGAATGCTTCGATTCCAGTAAAAAGGTACTATTTCATTCTGCTTAGTGACTCGCACTGACATCGCCTAGGTAGAATCTAATATGGCGTTAATAAGATGTAAGATAATCAAAGGCCATTTATAAAATATTCAAGTTTTTAACCGACTTTAATATAGAAGAGGTTCTCAAATCGAGGGTATGTTCGCAGATTGTGAACTAATTTTAATAATTCTTTTTTTTTAAATCGGGTTTACCTCAAAGGTGGTTCTATTAAATTTTGAAGAAAAATTTCCGCCCACAAGGGTGGCAAATGGGGGAAAAAGTTTCATATTAGACTATTGTTTTTTCATATGATATCTTCGCAGGTAAAAAACCGGTTTTAATGATTCTTTTTTCTTATAAAGGTTATATTACTACAACTACAATTGTGTTCCCATATAAATTTTTATTAAAAATTCCACTTCTTTTTTCGCAATTTGTAATTTCTTTATACTTTTGGTTAAAAGCTATAGTTAATGGATAAAATATAACCTAGATCTATATATATACTATACCATACATATACACAGATACTGTACGTTTCACAAGGAGTTTCCTTCCGCGTACGATCTCTCTATGGAATAGTTAACCACCGACGATTTTTCCGGACCGATACGACCTGCGGACCTTTAAGAAAAGAGCTTACTCCTTTCTAAAGGGCCGACAACGCACCTTGCGGCACTTCCTGGTGTTGCAGTTGTTCATGGGCGGCGGTAGTCACTTACCACCAGGTGAGCTGTATGCTCGTTTCCCCTCTCCTATAAAAAAAAAACAAAAAAGATTAGCCTGGACGAAATTTTCCAAAATGGTTATTTATGTGTAAATTATATGTGTAGATAGCTGAAAATAATCGACGTTATTGATAACGATCACAAATTCACCTGCAAAACACGATTGTTCAAGTGGAAAGATTCTCAAGATGGCGGTGGTTCATAAGCTATATTTATTTATTTTTTAGGAATTAAGGTGACAAACGAACATATATTTTACGCGATTGTACAACGAGGAATACAAAAACATAATAAATAAGCGAATTAAATTCATATAAGCATTAGTTACAATTTTTCAACAAAAGCAATATATTATAATTTTCCGCCATACAAATTTTTTTCTGTATATCACAAAAACCTCATTTCCAGCAACTTATTTATTATTACCAAAGGATATAAATTTCGTTCATCTCGACGACTTGATCGCGTGGTTCCTGAGATGCGTGTTATTGGATGGAATATTTTTTATGAAGATTTTTACGTAGGCATTTATTTCGTATCAGAATTATAGGATTTGGAATACGGAGTTAGACTTATTGTACTTTGACATTAAGAGATTGGGCTATTTATAGAAAATTCTCGTCTGATTGGGCTGAATAAATATATAAAAGAAAATGATAAATGCACTAAATATAGCAACATAAATAAATAAAAAAATACATAAACAAATAAAAACCAAACCAAGAAGTCCTTGGTAGGGGCGACCAAACGGCCGAGGATAAGGAAGAAAGGAACCGCCGGACAATGCCGGTGTTATCGAAGAGCTCCGCCTTTTGCATTTGAGCTTGGAGCGGTTTGTCACGGAGACCCAGTCGCCTCAGATGACCCGAGAGGCTGACCGGGATTAGCCCATTCGTAAAGACGATCACAGGAACAATATCGGTCGTTAGACCTGCCCACATGTCGGTCACCTCACACCAACTATTTTGTTTGCTTACCTGTTTCGGCTTTCACGAGGTTCTCGTCATATGAAATGTCGATCAAAAATATTCTTGGTTGTGCCTGGTCCATTATGGACAGGACTGTCTGTGATGATGGCCCGGTTCCGGTAGAGTCTGGCTTGGTCATTTTCGAGTACGGCTTCAGGCAATGATTTCAAAAGAAAGGATAGGCCCATCTAAATATTTTACTCATAACTTTTTCATACAAGAAAAAGTAGCGCATCTGTCATAATACAAACGTCATATCAAAACACCACGTAACGTCGGTCGGTAACGGTCGGATTTCGTAGTATAATTATCCTGATTGTACCATTATTTCATAGTTTGTAGTACATAGTATCGTAATAGTACTAAGCGAAAATACCAGAATTTTACCTTAAGGTCAACTTGTATTGTTATTGGGTATTTTTACATTTTAATATTAACCCTACCATATCGAGAATTTCTGTATTGTACATGAGTACCACGTTTTTTTAATAAAATTATAATTATCTCCCTTTCTGGTCAATCGATGAAAAAGAAACATGAAAAGTCAAATGTGATGTAATTTTTTTAAATAGTATAATTTTACTGGCAATCTGTCAAAAAATCAAATCTGACCTGCGCGCGCACCGCTGTCGACCGATTCGCGTTGGGCCAACACATTGGTCCGTTTTAGTTGTTCGGTCGCCCGGTCCTTACGCTAGTAATATATACGTCAATGGCTTCAGGCAACTACTTATAAAAAGGCAGTTTCTGATCCACGAGACCGTATTTCAGAGCAAGCTCAACATCAACTTACCACTAGGTAGACTGTGTAATAGTTTGTTACATTTAAATTTAAAAAAGTTAAAGTTACAATCTACATACATCCCACTGATGGGCTCAGGCCTCCCCTCATTTCTGAGAGGGTTTTAGTGCAAGAAAATGTCCGCCGCGCTACCTCAATGCATGCTGGCGAACTTCACATGTCTTCGAAATATTTCTTTTTCTTATTTCTCAGACATGCAACTTTTCTCACGATGTTACCTTTACCGACGAGCACGTGGTAAATCAGCACTTCAAATTTCAATTAAAAATTTCATTGCTGCCGGCGAGGATCGAAACCGAGTTGTGGTTGCTCGCGAACTATGAAATATACAGCGAGCACTAACCATCTGAGTTACCACGGTACATTTGTTATATTAACTATTCTATTTCTAACGTGGTAGAGCCATGCTGCAGTTATATTAGTAGTATAGTTGTAGCACGAATGGGTCGGCTCGACCGGGGAAGGACCACGCTCTCACAGAATACCAGCGTGAAATAGTAGCTTAATGCTGCTGTATTTCGTATGGTGAGTGTAGAGAACCGGATACCCTTTTTACTAGAAATGAGGCATTCCATCTCAGTCCTCACGGGTGACAACGCATCTGCATTTTGATTTGTAATGGAAGATAGATGTAGATGTCTATGGGCCGCAGCAACCACTTACCATCAGGTGGACTGTGTGCTCGTATGTCACCCTATTCTATAAAAAAAAAACTATGTTAAACTGTAAATGAAAAGTAAAAACTGACTTCAAGAACTACTATTGCTAGTAAAAATATCCACTACCTCATCATTCCCTGGTAAGAGGTGACACAGTGAAACTGTGACAGGAGATGAGCAGCAGCATCCTCCTGATAACAACCCAAAATAATAAGGAACAACCGTTGGCAACACGCTTTTTAAGCGTATAAACTATGACAAAATCCTGCTGGTCTAATGGTCGTTAGCACGACTGCTGGTGCTGGGGTTCGAATCCCCAGGAGGGACGAAATCAATTACCGAGTTTTTCCGTCAAGAAGTTTTTAGCCTCAGAAAACACATAAAAACGTTGGTTCCGCGCCTAACCACTCTACGGTCGTCTCGGATTGCCATCGCATCGGGCTATGAGTATGAAGACATAGTAAGTGCGGTTTTATTAAAAAACACGACGGGTTGCACTCCGGGAGTGCCCGCAGAAGTGAAAACTTGAATATTAACGTTGTGCATTTTTGATATTTTGACACGTGTCCTGGCGCAAGTTTAACATTTTTTACCCTTTACAAAAAAGTGTACAACGCTGCTAAAGAAGTTTTCACTTCAAAAAATCAGTTTAGTCTTTACTGAGAAAATAACCTATATCAAAAACATACGGTTCGAATATAGAGCCTCCTTCTTATCTGAAGTCACGAAACCAAAAAATAAATAAACACATTTTAGTATGACGTCAACGCGCAAAACATAAAAATTCAGTTCAAATTAAAGTCGGCTTACCGACGCAAATGTGGGACGCGCTTTTAAATACATATGTTACATACATTTCAAAACATGTACTGTAAAGCAAAACAAATAACAGAGCAAAGTTTTTCAACTGTTCGGTCAGCCATGTTTACTAACAAATAAGTTTGTGTGAGCATAGTGAATATAATAAAATAAAATGGAACAAAATTAGAGTAATATATATTAAAAAAAAAATACTTATTGAAAATCATTTACGACTTTACCACTGGTTTGGAAAAACCATGGTCCTAAAAAGAACCAGTATCATCAATAACTTTGAACCTAGTGTTCCCAACAATTACCGACATATACTGGTGTAACGTGGAAATAAGCATGACTTTTGTCTTATAATTTTCATATAATCTTATTAAGCCTACTCTCTGGGAAACACTCGGTTCGTTAAAAATAGACCTAATTTCGTCCAGGGTTCTACCATAATGACTGTATCGTCGAAAAAACGAAGGTAAGTGATGTATCCTTTCCAGTCCAGTTGCTTGAAAACAGCTTCCAATGCAGCGGTGGAGAGTTTCGGAGATATAACGTCACCCTGTCTTACTCTGTCTCTGCAGTTGGATATGTTTTATACTAAGTTGCTGAAATCGATAGACATCGTAGCATTACTGTACAGTACTTAAGTGTTTTTTTTTTTTAGAATAACAATAACGAACGAGCACACGTTTCCAGTAAAAAAGGGTCTCCGGATATCTACACTCACCCTACGGTCACTCTCATGCGGTACCTTAAGGAGCACCAAGCACCAGCTGATTAGTGACTGCCAGTACGGTTTCCGTCGGCATCACTCAGCTGGTGATATTTTTTGTTTACCTAACACGCCGATGGACGCTGATGATCGAGTCCAAGAGGGAGGCTTTGGCGGTTAGTTTGGACATAGCGAAGGCCTTCGATTAGGCTTAGCACTAAGCATTTCTTTCGAAATTTTCTTATTTTGATTAAATTGTGCAATTTGATCACCAGTTTTCTGTTCTGGCTGATCAGAGCATCAAGGTCATAGTAGACGGTGCGTGCTCCGATAACAAGCCTATTAACGCGGGTGTTCCACAAGGCTGCGTTCTATCACCAACGCTGTTTCTTCTGCATATCAATGATATGTTTAAAACCAGTAACATTCATTGCTTTGCAGTCGACAGCTCTGGCGATGCTTTATACAATCGCCGTACCAATATTTCTCGGAAAAACGTCGCCGAGTACCGGAACAAACTTGTGTCTGGAGTTTCGACTGTTAAAGTCTCGGATTAGGGGCGACTAAATCTGGTCCAGTTTAATCCCCAGAAGACACAAATTGATGCGTTTACCGCTAACAACTTTGTCGTATTTCCTCAGTTTAAGTGCAATCCTCTTGTTTCCTCAGCCAGTATTGGAATTCGCGGCGTCGATATATCGAATAACATGCAGTTTCCTTATCACTTGGAAGAGAATGCCAAATTGGCTTCTAAAAAGCTTTTCGAGCTCAGCAGAGCGGGACAGTATTTCACACCGGCACGCCCCTGCAACTTTTCAAGATGCAGGTTCGGTCTCGCATAGAATACTGTTCCCATCTCCGGGCCGAGGCTCCCCAGTGCCAGCTCCTTCCACATGATCGCATTCAGGGCAGTGCAGTTCGAATCGTCAACGACCGAGCTCTTTCTGATCGGCTTGACTAACTGGCGCTGTGTAGAGATGTTTCATCTCTTTATGTATTCTATCGTATTTACTACGGGGAGTGTGTAGAGGTATTGATCGGTCTAATTCCAGCCGTTTAATTTCAATATCGTACATCGCGACAGAACTCAAGATACCATTAATACCATCTGGATGATTGGCGGTCCACCACTCCGCGATTTACAAGAAGTTTTATTCCTTGCACAACTTTCTTGTGGAATCGTCTGCCATGAGAGATTTACGGACCGAAACGTCTTAGGGATCTTCAAGAAAAAAGCCTACTCTTTTTTAAAGGGCTGGCAACGCATCCGCAATTTCTCTGGTGTTGCAGTTGTTCATGGGCGGCGGTAGTCAGTTACCATCAAGGGAGCCGTATGCTCCTTTGCCACCTCTCATATAAAAAAAATAAAGCCGACTCCCTACTAAATGAAATGACGACCTGATGAAACACGCAGAAAGTCGATGGGTGCTGGTGTTTCTGGATCATAGTTTATGGCAATTTATGAAGGATACCTATGTTCAGCAGTAGACTTGTGGTGGGCTGTTAGTATGGTGTAGTGTAACGTATATTTTACAAATAATAAGAAAACTTTTTAAAACAACACGGTAGCGATCTTCTCATTCCCAGGAGTTTGTTATGAATGTCCATTTTTAAATAGGCGGGTAAAATGTTTTGATTCACGAGCCTATTTAAGATGAAAGAAAGAAAGAAGAAAGAAATATTTATTGCAGGACGCCAGAAACATCAGTAGGCACTTAAATTTTAACATTTATGGACACATCAGTTATAAAGGTTATAAATTATAATGTATCATCTTATAATGTTAATATATTCAATTATAAACATTATAAGATGAGACACATATAAGTATTTGAAAATGTTTCAAATTGAAAATATTAGTAATTTTTTGTATCCTCTTTTTAGAAAATAAAAATTGTCATAATTTGCACAAAAAAGGAGTCTTGAAAATATTGATATATCGAAAATCAGATATTTCAAAAAATATCAACAGTCCGGGTTTGAACTGATCAGTTGGAATGATCATTTGAACTGATCGTGTATGTCGTCCATTAGACTCTGCCGTCTCTTTTTCCGTAAAGGTTATTCAGGCTTCTTAAAAGCCTTTAAACTACTTTAACCTAATTATTTTTTTAAATATATATTTTATGCATATATATTCTTAAAAGAACTGTATACCTTGCGCCACGAAGAAGTTACAGATAATATTCGGTCGTGCAACTGGTACATGGCCTCCTATACACTATATATTTACATGTTAGAGCCACGCTGCAAGTATACTATAGTTGTAGCACGAATGGGCCGGCTCGACCGAGGAAGGATCACGCTCTCACAGAATACCAGCGTAAAATAGCAGTTCAATGCTGCTGTATTTCGTATGGTTAGTGTAGAGAACCGGAGACTCTTTTTACTGAAAACGAGGCATTCCATCTTAGTCCTCACGGGTGACAACGCAACTGCATTTTGATTCTTAATCAAGGAAAAATGCAGATGTCCATGAGCTACGGGATCCATTCACCATCACTTGGACTGTGTGCTCGTTTGTCATCCCATTCTGTAAAAAAAGATTGTCTGATGAGGAGCACGTTGCCCTAGCTGCCACGCTTGGCAAGTGAGTTGGCGACTGCAGTTTTTTTTAATAACGAGTTGTTATCCGACAGTTGGTATCCATCTTCGTTTTAGTTTTTCTCTGTCGCCTCTTATGGCACCCATAGCAGGATGTGAGGGTATCATTGATTTATATATTACACTATAACTCAATTGAGGGTAGTTGGTAATCTTACATCGCCACTACACTAAATAAGTTAAAAATTAAACACTAAACTAAATGAATAAATTGCTTTATTTACGGGTTGGTAACCGCAGTTTTTTTATCAGGAAGACGCTGCTGCCCACCTTCCGATTTAATTTCCTACTGCCTCTTGCGACACAGACGGGCCGATATGGGGTAGCGGATATTCTTACGCCACTTATACCCAGTTTATTATATCTAGTCCAAATGAAAGTCATAGGTGCTATCAGTAAACAGGTATCTTCGAAATTGGCGGCAAAATGAAAAAGATGAAAAGCGATTTATATTTTTTTAATAAAGTAAGAAATATAGCTCATAAATGTACTAACGGCGGAGTCGGTACGCCCTAGGCGAAATTTTCATCGACCAAATTGGCGATATATTGAAAATGGGCCAGATTAAGAATACCTTTAACCGACGAGCGTGTACGAGTATGCGTAGGTATATGGATGCAAAGGAGGCAAAATAGGTGTGTCAGGATCGTGCCAAATGGAAGTCCATAGTCTCTGTCTACCCCTCTGGGCGACTGGCGTGTGTGTTTATGTATGTATGTAAATGTACTAACAAAATTTATTATCAACCAATGTGTTCAATATAGGAATATTTTGAACATCGATATTCGATGTAGAAATTGTATAATCTTTGAATGTTACTACGTTATGTAGCTAATTCCGGTAAAGATTTATACTGTTTTTGTTTAGTACATAGGTAACCGTTTAATAAATAATATAAAAAATATTTCTAAGGTATAAATACCGAGTTATAGCAGCGGTCCCTTTTGTGATATCCCAAACCTATAATTTATTACACCTGTTATACACTTGTTGTGAATAATTAATATCGTGTAAAAGGATTTTGGATTAAATTATTTAAAACGGATATTGTTGCCATTTTAATATTTTTAACTTTTATACATCATGAGTAAAATTTATAAAAGAAATTAATAATATTCTTTCACTGTTGATAATTAAATAAAGTAGTGATAAGTCAATAATCATTTAAAGTCTATTTGATCTGAAATATTTCTAGTATATACTGTATTTAAAAAATCAATCTTCAATTTCCGAATTTGATCGAAATTTATAGCTATTGTAATGATAACAACCTTTCGCTGCAAAGTACTTAACTAACTACTACCATGTTGTGCTACATTTTCATCATCATTATCATCGCCATCATCATCACAGCCTTTCACAAGTGCACTGCTAAACATACATTCCCTCATCGATTTCACAAAGCACAATCCTGAGACTCTTAATTTTAATGATCCGTTGTAATATATTAATTATTCTGCTGCAATATCATTGTTTTGGATTCTATCACGCAGAGGAATTCAGAAACAAGTCCTTATTACTGCGTTAAATAATATATTAAAATGATTGAGTAGAATTAATTACAGATCTGACTCTGACTTTACGTGATAGTTTAATATGTATGTAATAAGTTTTTATTTTCAAAAGATAGTACAATAAATTAAAAAAAAGTTAATTTGGTAAATATATTTGGTATTTTGTATATAGCATCTGCAGCCGAACTAGAATCTAGTGGTAATGTTTATCTAAATAAACATTACCACTTTTACTATGAGACATAATAAGACGCGTTCGTGCGTGCGTGTGCACGCGCGCGCGCGCGCACGTGTGTGTGTGTGTGTGTGTATGCGTGCGTACGCGCGCGCGCGCTCATATGTGTGTGTGTGTGTGTGTGTGTGTGTGTGTGTGTGTGTGTGTGTGTGTGTGTGTACGTGTGTGCGTGAGATAGTGCGTGCACGTGTTCGTGGACGCGCACGCCGCTATTTTACGACAAATTTATGAATTCTCCTAAGTGTGTCAATGTGTTGTTTAAAATTTAAATGATAATTAGATATTTAATAGAATTCAACAGACTCAAGTGAAAGGCAGGAATAGCTAATATAATCCTTTGTTGAAAAATTATGTGAATTAATCACGAAGTTTAAATTAATTTCATTTCATTGCTTGCACTTTTTTAACAGTTTTTTAATTCTTCTACTTTTAGGAATGAGGGATGATTAGGTTTTTCTATTTCAATCTAATAAATACAAAATAAAACTAACATTTCATAAAGAAAAAATAATTTCTATACTTTTTTAACAATTTACTTTCCTACGGATTCTGTCAAGTGTTTCACTTCATTGTTAAGTGGCGGCGCCTGGCGGCAAAAAAAGTCGTAGATTAGTTTGTTAATTTGCCTTACGATAGCAGCATCAGAGAATTCACTAACCAGTTTCATACAGTGAGGGTCTTCAGAGGCAACTGTGGGAAATGCCAAAAAACACCACGTGTAAATTTTATATGATCCTGGTAGAGCCACGCTGCAGCTTTATTGTGGTGGTAGCAGGAAAGGGTCGACTCGACAGAGGAAAGGCCACACTTTCACAGACTACCAGCCTAAAATGGCAGCTTAATGCTGCTGTGTTTCGTATGATGAGTGTAGAGAACCGTGGAACTTTTTTACCGGATACGAGGCATGATGAGAATCTTAGTCTTCAGAGGTGACAACGCAACTGTATATTGATTCTTAATCGAGGATAAGTGTTTATGTCTATGGGCCACAGTATGCACTTACAATCGGATAGACTGTAGACTCGTCAAAAAATGTATATCCTAAGTATTAACGAACCAATAAATGGAATTCGATTGGAACGAGGCGATTTGCAGCGAATCTGCTTTTTGATTATCCGGCACCGGATATAACTGGATCAATCCGGATATTACTCGATTAAATTGCAACGTGTTAATGCTGTTAGGTTGAGTATTGTGAACATCTATCTAGGTATTTGCTTTTCTAATTACTTTATTACTAAGGTCTGTCTATATTATAACATTATGAATATACTACTTGATAAAACTAAAGTACTATTATCAGGCGTTACTTTGAGAAAATCCATTTTAAGGATGTTAAAATTAGCTAAGATCATAAATATTTGAAATTTCAAATACTAGGCTGCACTAAAAGTATCGGGAATGGAATATTTCCACTGTTCCTGTCATATTAAAATTTTTTTAATTGAAAACTCCTTGGTTTTAAAAATCGAATACCATTTATTTATTTAAAAAAGGATTCTCGATCTTGTTACAAGGTTTTGTCAAACTTGTTTAGTCGTTGAGAAAATGGAATTTACTCGAGAAAATTCAAGAGCGACGATTTATTATGACTTTCGAAGTGATTTAACACAAAAACAGATTATTGACCGGATGATTTCTGCATTTGGTTATGAAGCCCCATCCAAAACCACAATTTATTGCTGAATTTCAACGTGGACGTGTCAAGCTCAGTGATGATCCCCGTCAAGGTCGTCCAAAAACTGCAGTCACCCAAGAAAACATTGATGCTGTGCGTAAGCTGATTGAGGAAGATCGGCATGTGATATATCGCAAAATTCAGGCAACTTTAGACATTGGCATGAGTCAAATACAAATAATCTTGCATGAACAATTAGGTGTAAAAAAGTTGTTTTCCCGATGGATACCGCATTCGCTCTGTGAAGAGCAAAAAGCGGCTCGCGTTAGTTGGTGCGTCAGAACTGTCGAAAGATTCCACACAGGATCCTCAAATGCTGTATACAACATCGTATCAGGTGACGAATCCGAACTTGAAACAAAAAAACTAGTCACGAGTTTGGGTGTTCGAAAATGAGTTAAAGCCAACAAAAATGGTTCGTTCACGGAGTGTTGGCTACTGAAAAATGGTGGCCACGTTTGTCTCCAAAACCAGCCATGTTACGACTATTCCCCTTGAGGGACAAAGAACGGTTAATGCAGAATGGTATGCTAGCATTTGTTCGGCACAGGTCGTTTCTGAACTCCGTAAAGAGAACTGCAACCGCCGCATCATCCTCCATCACGACAATGCGAGTTCTCACACCGCACACAGAACAAAAGAGTTTTTAGAGCAAGAAAACATAGAATTATTAGACCATCCGCTGTACAGCCCAGACCTGAGCCCTAGTGATTTCTATACTTTCCCTAAAATAAAGAATAAGTTGCGTGGACAGAGATTTTCATCACCTTAAGAAGCTGTGGACGCCTACAAAATGGCCATTTTGGAGACCCCAACTTCCGAATGGAATGGTTGCTTCAATGATTGGTTCCATCGTATGGAAAAATGTGTCAAATTTCGCGAAGAATACTTCGAAAAGCAATAAATACATTTTTAAATAGTAGTGTTGTGTCACTTCCTTGATTCCCGAAATGTACCTTACCTAGTCTGTAGAGCAGTTTCCGCCCTCTCTTAATTGCGTGTACTATCCCCATCCCCCACTAATTCTAACATCACTACTTCCAACAGTAACTCAATTTATATTAATCAATTAAAGACTTAAATAACATGTTTTTACAAATTTTATCGCGTATAATATCTTATATCCCCGACGCTTCGAGCACATTACAGCACCCATGGCACCAGATTGAAATTAATCTGCAAGTAGCTCTGGTTAACTATGTTATTGGGACGTCGAACACTTCAGTCCTCCCGTGACGATGGGTACTGTAAATTACTTTAAACGTTCGGAATATAAAATAAGTCAATATACGCGACAAAATCCGTAAAAACTAGTTTTATTTAAATAAAAGATTATATAAAAATGAAAGATTGTTATTTAAACCTCGTATTATCGACGTTGCTGTGTATTTCCTAGAAATGTTGGGAATAGTGATGCTGGGATAAGTCACCATGAGGATAGTAACGCAATGGAGGGAGAGTGCGAGGTGCTCTTTAAACTAGGTAATACTTACTTACTTACTTCCGTTGGCGCTACAACCCTTTGTGGGTCTTGGCCTCCTCCACAACCTTCCTCCAGTTGTCACACTGCCTGGCTACCTTCTTCCAGCTGATAAACTTTCCCATCTTCCTGAGATCTTCCTCCACACAGTCAATCAGCTTTTTAGGCCTGCCTCTCGGTCTCCTTTGTTGCGGCGTCCACTTTGTCATTATTTTTACGGCTCTTGTGTCCGGCATTCTTTCAAGGCGACCCCCCCCCCCTCTCGCAGTCGCTGCAACTTACAGAACCCCGTGCCTTGGAAAACACGTAAACAGTCCTGGGTCTGATCTCTTTCTGGTCGTGTCAGATTCGAACAGACTGTAAGAGTGAAGGTATAGAGAGTGTACGTGCGTTTGCGCGTACCCGCCTACTGTAATCCAATCCTGCGCAAATGGCTAGACTCCGTTGAGGTTGGCCGGTAAATCAAATACTATTGCTGAATTTCCGTAAATCCTTAAGTATGCAGATAATAATGGACAATATACAATAATTCATATTTTTTTAATAATTAATGTCCTTACTATCGCTTGCTTAAATTCAGTAATACCTAATTATCTCCATACCTGTCCCTTTTTATTGTCATGCAGTGAAAAGAGGGAGAAAAACTCTAAGCATTTCTAAAGTTGATGTCGATTTTACGAGATAGACTGTAAATGACCTTACCGTGTAGCGACGGCGTAATTCACTACCCTATATCATCCCCGTGGGTGTTACCGACGGAAATGAAACAGTTGATAAATAGCGGCGTCATACTTCAAAATTTTTTTTTATAGAATAGGGTGACAAACAAACTTTTTTTATAGAATAGGGTGACAAACGAGCACACAGTACACCGAATGGAAAGTGGTAGCTATGGTCTATAAGCATCTGCATTTATCCTCAACTAATAATCAGTGCCTGGATGACCGAGCTTTGCTCGGTATTTTTTTTTTTTTTTTGAAATCATGTGTTTTGGAAATTATAATACAAATTACATACTGATAAAATATGAATAATATTTTTTGATCTTACCGACATAATAGAAAAAACTGAACTGGTTATTTGAATAAAACCCATGAGTGCAATTAGTTTAATTTAAATTTTCGTGTTTTAAAAAATAAAACTAAAATAGTATAAAGTACTACGATTTCGCAGCCGCTCGATATCTGCTGCCAAAAATTACCTTCTCATTCTAACGATATTGTAATAGTTTTTCTTTGCCTGAAAACACGGATAAAACATTTTCTAAAAATAAATCGTTTGACTTACAGTCACAATATACAGTACCCGGTTAACCGAGCTTTGCTCGGTATTTTTCGCTCGTTTTTTTTTTAATTCGTGTGTTTTGGAAATTATATTTAGATACAAATTACACTGATGAAATATGAATAATATTTTTTGATCTTAGCGACATAATAGAAAAAACTGAACTGGTTATTTGAATAAAAAATCATGTTTGCAATTAGTTTAATTTAAATGTTGTTGTTTTTAAAAAATACTAAAAAAGGGCTCGAAAAAATAGATTTTCTCAAAAAAGAAAGGAACTTGAAAAAAAATTAAAAAAAGTTGGTCGGTCGGTCTGGGCTCGAACCGGGGTTTTACGATTCTGTGACGCCCATTATACCCATTAAGCTATTTACAATCATTGACAACCTGTCAAAATTTACCTTCTTATTCTAACGATATTGTAGCAGTTTTTCATTGCCTAAAAACACGGACAAAAAGACATTTTCTAAAAATAAATCCTAGCTAGATCGATTTATTATCCCCGAAACTCCCTGGACACTAAATTTTATGAAAATCGTTGGAGCCGTTTCCGAGATCCCGATTATATATTTATATATATACAAGAATTGCTCGTTTAATAGTATAGGATATAGCGGGTGTTTTTTTAGAGGTATGGAACTTTGAATGCAACTTTGAAATGGAATAAAACAAACATGATTTTTTTTATTGACATGAAATTTACTTTATTCGAAAGACAATCTTCTGGCATTATAATTTAAATATGACTTCTGGCATATGACCGCCACAGCTGGCTCGGACGTAGTCTAATCTGGAGGTCCAATTTTCGATGACTTTTTCCAACACGACAATAACGCGCCGAATGTTGTCCTCCAAGTGGTCAATCGTTTCGGGCTTATCGGCGTAGACTTGCGTCTTCACATATCCCCACAGAAAATAGTCAAGCGGCGTTAATTCGCACGATCTTGGAGGCCAATTCACTGGTCCGAAACGTGAAACTATGCGGTTACCAAACGTTCCCTACAATAAATCAATTGTAGCACGAGCTGTGTGACATGTTGTGCCGTCTTGTTGAAACCACAACTTCTGCACATCATGGTTGTTCAATTGATGACCGAAAAAGTCAGTAATCATCGCTCTATAGCGGTCACCATTGACTGTGTGGCGGCGCTGTCGTCGCATCGCTAGTGAAACACACCGAAGCCTAAATCACGCTATCAAAATTCTGCCTACAACCGGCAACCTAGTAACAGGACGCGACTCGCTACTTATATCAATTAACTTACATTGTTCTCGTAGTTAATTTCATCTTGTAAAATTGTTTGTAGTAAAAGTTGTTTGTTACATGGAAATAACATTACTTCATTCGAGTCAGTTAATTCTTATTCCTGCCCTTCATTAGTATTCGATTATTTACAATATAATGTATTCGAACACAACATTGGGTGTAATCTCCACATCGGTCCCACATTTGAATACAACGTTGGGGCGTCGCCCCACAACTGTAACGTTCTGGCCAGCATCGTTTTTAAAAAAAGTACGGACCAATTATTCCACTAGCCCATAAAGCACACCACACAGTCAGTTTTTCTGGATGTAACGATGTCTCAACATACACTTGAGGATTATATCACTCCAATTACGGCAGTTTTGTTTATTGACATATTCATTCAACCAAAAGTGAGCTTCATCGCTAAACAAAATTCGCTTATGAAAGTCGGGATCGTGGGCAATCTTATTTTAGGCCCATTCACCGAATCTACGCCTTGCTAGGTGATCGCGAGGCTTCAATTCTTGCACGAGTTGGATTTTGTAAGCACGCAAACCAAGATCTTTCCGCAAAATCTTCCATAAAGTGGATGGACAAATATCCAATTCCTGTGCACGATGGCGGATAGACTGATTCGGGTCTTCCTCTACGCTACGCTCTACAGTAGCAATGACTTCTCCTGTACGCACTGTACGACATCTCTGTGGAGGCGTATTATCATTTAGAGTAAACGTGGCGCGAAAACGTCCCATAGTTAATCGAATTAATTGCTCTGATGGACGATTATGTTGACCGTAAAATGGACGTAATCCGCGATACGTATTTCGAACAGAACCATGATTTTCAAAATAAATTTGTACAATTTGGAAGCGTTGTTCAGGTGATTCATGTTGAAATGCCAAACCAAACTAAACATAAATCACTTGACAGCTGACAAAATGGCCGCCGGTTAAAAAAGTGTTGCCAACATAAAGTTCTATACCTCTAAAAAACACCCATTAGTTACTAATGATTAGTATGATTCTACCAAGTGAAAAATACCTATGTTTATTCTGTGATGTTAGTGCTGTTAGTCTAAGCGATTCTTATAGCTTTATCTGACTCAGGACTGGTTCTATAAGTACGTTACGCGGTCTACGAAGAGTCGGCGAGATGGAAAAATGCCTTGTTTGTCCTTTGCTTTATCTGCTTCTACAATTGTCGCATAACTTCGTACACCACGTTCATCACTATGAAGTGAAAACTCTATCTCTACTATACGTTTTTGTTATGTGCTAATAAGAGTAAATTGTTTATGTACACGACACAATACAGCTGCAAATCGAATCTAATTAAATGTCAATTTTATTTCAATACAATAAGAGTTGTTTATTACTCTATAACCGATACTTGTTAAGTGTTCCGAAATTGAACATTCATTATCGCCTATTTAGAACAAGAATGCATGTCAGACAAAAATATATTTTAAGTGCAGTTAGCATATTAGCTTTTTTATGAGATATGGGTGACAAACGAGCACACAGACCACCTGGTGATAAGTGAATGCTGTGGCCCACAGACATCTACATTCATATACATGCAATATGTACAAAATGCAAATACTTGGCAATATGCTATCACCACGGATTTGCTCCGTGGCTATCACTAACGCTGTTTCTTCTGCATATCAATGATATCTTGCAAACCGCTTACATTCCTTGCCGTGCGGACGACAGCACTGGTGAAGTTTTATACACCAGCCATGCCAATATTTCTCGGGAAAACGTCGTCGAGTACCGGAACAAAGTTGCGTCTGAAGGTGACTTTGTTGAACAAAACCTCGGATTGGAGGCGACTAAATTTAGTCCATTTCAATTCCCACAAGACTCGAGTATGTGCGTCAACCGCTAAAAAGAACTCCTTTGTCCTAAGGTATCAGTTTCAAGGCACTCCCTTTGTTGCCTCAGCGGAATCTTCGGCATCGACATATTTAATGACGTGCAGTTTCGCGGTCACTTGGAAGAGAAGGTCAAATAGGCCCCTAAAAAGCTTGGCGTGCTCAGTAGCACGGGACGGTATTTCATGCCGACACACCACATGCAACTTTACAGAACGTAAATTCGGCCTTACATGAAATACTGTCCCTATCTCTGTGCTGGGGCTCCCCACTGCCAGCCCCTTCCATTTGATCGCATCCAGCCCAGAGCGGTTCAAATCGTCGGCTAACGAGCTCTCGCAATTCTTAAAAAATATAGTTGTTATTTATGTTTACTTACCACCAGGTGAGCTGCATACTCGTTTGCCCCCTCTCCTATAAAACGGAGAGATTGGTAACCGCAGTTTCATTTTATTCTCTAGTTGTTTTAAGGTGGACGCTGCTGCCCATCTCCTAGTTTGTTACCCTTGGTCGCCTCTTACTCTCTTTTACTCTCTCCTCCACGAGATCACATGTGATAGTGGATATTCTTACACCGCCACTAAACGTAATATCGATTTAAAATAGCACCCCACCACCAATTGTTTTGTTACGAGTTAGTGACGAATACCAGATACTCTGTTTAGTAGTAACGGCGCTCTATCTTAGGCTGAGGTCTATAGACTTTACTTAGATTTTTTAAAGCAAAAAAAAACTTTTTTAAATTTACGGAGTTAACTTACGACGACTTACGAAACATTCAGGATAGTAATCAAAACCACCATATTCAATTTAAATTGTTGTTTTTATGTTACTCTAATCATTTATAACAATGACTGCCCTGCTCATCAAGTCCTGGGTTCGAATCCCGGGTCGGACCAAAAATCAATTATTGAGTTTTTCCGTCAAGAAATTCTCAGCAGCTGTCCGGAGTCAGGAAGTTGGTGGTGTCTCACCCCCGTGCCTTGGAAAGCACGTAAAACCGTTGGTCCTGCGTTTGATCTCTCCGGTTGTGTCGGTTTACCGTCCCATCGGAGAGTGAGGGAATAGAGAGTGCACCTGTGCTTGGGTACTATAATCCTCTCCTGCGCCGACGGCCAGTCTCCTTTGAGGCTAGCTGCTGTGACAGAAATTTGGTATGGAAGACATTATTTATAAAAATAATTAGGTAGTTTTAGGCCGTCTTCTAGTTTTAAATAGCATTTATTTATTTTCTATTTACGTAATTTCAAATATTTTTCGAATTTCTTAATATCTTCCTTTTTCAGATGTGATTTTGCACTCTCCTCACCCGTTTCCTTCCACAATTGTCTGATCAGCAGAAAAAAAATCAGCAATTTTAGTCTAAAATTTACATTATTATTTAATTTATAATGTAGATAGAACTCTCTCCATATTCTCTATTATATCACACAGTCCTTAAACAAGCCTGGGTTACGAAAAGCTCAAAGAATGTTGGGTTCAAATTCCGGAAGCGTAGTTGGAATATATAGGTATAATATATATGTAGGATCGAGAGTCCAAGTTCCAAATCCAGTTGTAATAAACAAATCAGGCTTTTAAATTTAAATAAAAACTTAAAATGCACACAATATCAATAAACCAAAAGCTTCACGTCTGAAACAGTAATTTAACAGCGCCTGACCGGTTCAGTTCCTGTCTCATACATTATATTGTGTAATAAAATTAGTTAAATGTACTTTTATCTCTCTTTAAACACGCCCGTTTTCTATTTCACGCAATAACAACTTGGTTATGAAATACAATTTCTTCTACTTTAATTTTTTTTTATAATCTTGGCTTAAACTTAGCCCGATACAACTATAAATTCAGAATCAATGATTATGCTAAGCATGTACTCAGCTAATTTTTTCATAATATACCGTAGATAATATATAGTATATAGTTTATAATGTACAGTCTATAGATCTCAGCCTTCGTCATCAGGGGTGACAACGCAGCAACGTGGTCCTTGATAGTTATATCGTATTTCTTAATCAACGGTAGAATGTAAATGCCGATAACATCCGATTACCGTCTGGCGGATCGTGTGCTCGCCTCTCATCCTTAATTTTAATAAAAATGCTAATAGTAATAGAAGTATTAACTTTTTTTTTCAACATCTAATGAATGAAAATTAATATTCGTTTGTTCGTAGTTAATGCGCTGCCATACCGTTCAACAGATTGTGGTAAAACTTTGTCAACATAATGCTTGCACTGCCGTGAAGGTTATAGTTCCACCCGATATGTGGTGCTGTTTATAATCTTAGATCTTAGATAGATATTAGTTTTAGAATCCAGGCATCACACGTGCGAAGACGGGGCAGATCGCTATGAGATTATAAATCATACTTATTGAAAGTCAATCTTATATTTATTTCACCCCTGGTTAAGAAAATACACCTCTCTTGTGAAGAACCAGCAAGAAATCCAGCAATACTCTTTTTTGAAAAAGAACCTATTTTGAAGAAGAAATTTCATTTAAAAAAAAGAGCAATAGAATCGAAATAAATCCGCCATTTTAAGTCGTTTGAAACTTATAATGTAATATTAAAGTTGATTTTCCGTCTTCTATTGTATGCGCAAACGGTATTTGTAACAATATATTGTTAACGCTAGCCTAGTTTTAACAAAGTTTGTTTTATCTGCGCATTTATTTTTTGCAATAACTGGAATAAACTGGAACGGTTAGTGCCGTATAGGACGTAGAGCTGCGCTGGTTTCGGGTTATATCTGGTACGCATTGAAACGCGTTTTTAATTTCCGTACAACGATGTTTTAACATCGAAAAGTTAATAAAAGTGGAAGTCAATTTGAAAACTGCATTTTGTTTTTCAAATACAGTGTTGCTAGCTTGCAGCAGATGCTACTGTTACATCCTATTAAAGTCCACTGCTGAACATAGGCCAACCCTATATATTTCCTCATAAGGGAGATATTTGCTATAGTTGCCACACTTTGCAAGCGCGTTGGCAACCTATGGGTGCCAACGCGCTTGCAAAGTGGTAGGGATAGGGTGACAAACGAGCACACAGTCCATCCGATGGTAAGGGCCTTATCATACTAGCGATTTGGGGGCGGCTTCGGTGCGGAACGGGCGCGCAGCGAATACGTCGCGAACACGCTGCGGCTGCGCAGTGAGGACGTCGCGGACGTGTGGCGGACACGCAACGTTTTCGTCGCGTATGCGCAGCGAGTTTACGACGTACAGTACACTTAGTAGCAAAATGGATTCCGACGAGGAAACACTGCTGTTGGTTTTGTTACTTCGAAGACGCAGGAGACGAAAACGAAAACATCGACTATTTTGGGATGATCCATTATCAAATAATCGACTGGAAGAGAGCGACCACTTTGTGTTGTTTTGTGATGGTCGGTGTAACCCATAGACATCTACATCAATCTCCGGTCAGGAGTCAAAATGCAGATGCGTTGTCACCCATGAGGACTAAGAGGGAATGCCTCTTTTCCAGTAAAAAAGGTCTCCGGTTCTCTACACTCGCCATACGAAGCACAGCAGTATTAAGCTGCTATTTTACGCTGGTTTTCTGAGAGAGCGTGGTTCTTCCTTAGTCGAGCAAACCCTATTCGTGCTACAACTATAGTACTAATATAGCTGCAGCATGGCTCTATCAAGATTTACTACTGGTTTGGAAAGCACCTCTTTGCTGGGGAAAACCAGCGAGAAACTCAGCTCGACTTTTGTTAATCATTAATTTACAATATTATTTTACACAATATAATATGAAAACAATTATAAATAGCATGATAGTGATCACCTCGTTCCCAGCGGTTATTCCCAATCGTATAATTTAGTAGTACAATAGACCTTATTTATCAGTTTTGCTTGATAAAATTTAAACTTTTAAATAGAAAGGTCTTGAATATTTTTGGAACTTTATTGTAAAACCATATACAATGCTTCATGAAGAAATTACTGAATTCTCGGAGTCGGGTCTGCTTTAACTAGGTTGGCCTTACTCCTAGTATTTGCAGAGTGTACATCACTATTGTTAATAAAACGACTTTTGTTTTGTAACCATACATTAAATTTCTGTAATTACACTGAGAGATTCTTTCGGACCTAGGTTATAAAATGATCCTACGGCTCACTTCAGCAAAACAAAGATTGTTTCAATGTCAGTCACGTTCCTCTATAGCTAGATTCAATAAATAATATTATGCCCATAACGTATGTAAGATCTCTCAACCTGTTTACAGCATATGTTGCAGAACTATGATTGCTAGCTAATTTAGGTATATGAGGGCTCGCGTAAACTGTAATTACAAGAAAAACAGTGGATTCAACAAGACTCACCTGTTAAATATTTAGTGTAGTGAATTTATTTTTTGTTATATTACCGTTTAAAAGCAAATTACTTCGTCATATATTAAAAACTTTTGATATAGCATTATTAACTTCATCATATTTTACAAATTGCCGTTTAATTATGAAATCAACGAACTATCATCATCAAATATAACTACATCATGGTCATTCCTTACCAAGTACACGCTTAAAAATAAGACAATTTAAGTGT
Organism: Parnassius smintheus behrii; assembly: GCA_036936625.1. Lineage (NCBI taxonomy): Eukaryota > Metazoa > Arthropoda > Insecta > Lepidoptera > Papilionidae > Parnassius > Parnassius smintheus. The sequence goes on from JAUPFT010000022.1 coordinate 41,184,731, forward strand.
ATCTAAACTCATACATTTATTGTTTTTCGAAGTATTCTCCGTTACATTTTAAACACTTTTTCACTGTTGTGTTACATGATTCTTTACACCATTTGTGTTCGTTTACACCATTTATGAATACATAAGAACAATTGATCTGAGGTCATGTTTTAATGTGATCTTAAAGGCTATTACGGCCTCTTTTAGCTCCGTAAATGTAAAACCTCTCATCAAGTCTTTTATTTTTTCGAAAAATGGTGCGAGTTCTCGAGCTTTACCTCTTTAGGAGCAAAAAATGCCATTGTATTTTTCGCGGAGTACGCCCAAGCAATAACATGGTGTAATAGGAAACGAATTTTTTGTGGTTTTACCCTAATAATTTCGTTCCAAGACATTGGACGAAAAAATGGTACCGTTCATCAAGTGGAATCATGCAGATAGTATCAATCTGTAAGAAAGAAAAACCGCAATAATTTTTTGTCCACGAAATTGCATGTCGTAATTTTGTTAGTTTTCATTTGAACACTCTAGCTGAAAACTATAGCTTTATTTTCGGAATGTAATAATATACCCACGTTTTATCCCCTGTCATACATATAATATAAACGTCCGTGATCTTACTTCAACATTTTTTTCGCCAATCAACTCGGCAACAAAGTCTTCTAAATTTTAAATGTTGATGTAAAAAATTTTCTATTTGCTCATACTAATGCCCAAATGTAGCCAATGCTCAAATCACCATACAGGCGACGGGAGGGTTTTCATCAATTAGTCGTCTGACAAAGCCACATTTTCCTTCCTTCACGAAATACATCATGGACAGAAACACGGCAACGATCATTTAGCTATTATGTACTAACACACGTGACAATTCTACAAGCCTAGGAACAACGACTCCATACAAATTTTATGAGGATATTTTTTCTTACCGATGGGCGCCATCTGTGGACAGCTCACGAAAACTAAACAGTAGAAGCTAAGGCCGGAAATTCACAGCACAGTGCATTTTACAGATAGGTATACGTTGCATTGCATTTTAGGCACAACTACAGTGCGTTTCTCGATATTTTCCTTCAAAATGGTCAATTGTTGCTCTGCAATTGACATCTGAACAAAATCATTACCGAGAAACACAGTGTACATGTACATGTGCATACAATGCTAAAAGCAAAATTTAAAGAAACAGTCTAATAAAACAAACATTAGTGTATGACTTTTTTATTTCGCATGATATTAATTATAATTTATCAGATTTTCATTTGGGCAACTATGAAATTTTACATAAATAAATGTTTTTGGATTATATATACATTTGGGACAAAAGGTTTTCACAAGTTACAAGTAACGTGTATTTAAGCAGTTAATATTAAACATAAATTAATCGTAATCTAAAAATGAGATTATGCATACAATTTGAAAATACAGCAAGCATATTCGAACATAATTACAAATATAAAGTAAAGTTAAAGCCTATATATGTCCCACTGATGGGCACAGGCCTCCCCTCATTTCTGAGAGGATTTAGAAATATGGAAATTACAAATATGAACAGGTCTATTGCATACAATTTTAATATCAAAATCTAGACAAGGTCAAACACAAGTTACATTTAACATACACGTATCATATTATTTAACATGTATTATTTCAGTTTAATGTTATAAATAAAGAAATGGTTAGGAAGAGACATACTTATTATTTTGGTTGAAAGCAGACAAATCTGACAATGTAGCTACATTATCGCCTATTTATAAAACAAGTTGTAAAATAATAAATAAAGCATAATCAGCCTATAATGTTCCCACAGCTGGAACACACGCCTCCTCTCTGTGAGATGCAGTGGGCTGTAAACTACCATGCCAGCCCAGTGCAGGTAAATCTGCACTAAAAAGAAAAATGAACGTAATCTATTAAAGTATAATTACTTGTCCTAACTGACTGCATATCAACACAGAACAAGTTCCTTTTGTGAAATAGACATCCAATATAAATTTTTTTTTGGAAATTCTATTCACATAGGGGATAGAACAGAAATTTGCATGAAAGTTCGTCACTTATTAAGTAAAATCAATGTGAACTGGTATTTGGACAACAAATAAATCGCGTTTTTGAGCGATTTTGGAAACTCGTACGTGGTAGAGCCATGCTGCAGTTATATTAGTAGTATAGTTGTAGTACGAATGGGTTGGCTCGACCGGGTAAGGACCACGCTCACTCAGAACACCAGCGTAAAATAGCAGCTTAATGCTGCTGTGTTTCGCGTATGGTGAGTGTAGAGAACTGGAGACCCTTTTTACTAGAAACGAGGCATTCCATCTTAGTCCTCACGGATGAAAACGCTTCTGCATTTTGATTTGTAATCAATCGAGAATACATGTAAGTGTCTGTGGGCTACAGCATCCACTTACCATCAGGTGAACTGTGTGCTCGTTTAAGCTAAAGCGTGAGGATTGAAATTTCGTATAAGAATCTGGTGTTTTTGAAGATTGAGTATTGAATATGAACAGTTAAAGTATTTAATACAAAAATAAATAAATATGTGTTGTATCATCTTGGGTGAAAAAGTCTAAAATTCAGGCGGATGAACTTGTCTAAAGGCACTAGTTTCACATTTATTTATTTATGTATAATTATGTTCATTTTTCTTTTTAGTGCAGATTTACTCGCCTCCTCAGAAAACATTCTGTTTTTTGAAATGCAATATCTCTTAATAGAAATATGGAAGGCACTATTAAGTACTAATGTAATATTTAATTGCTTGTGTTCCATGCAATTTTCGAGGAAGTCATAATTTATAGAGTCCTTTAACAATTGTGTTATTCTCATTTTAATATTTTCTATATACGCCTCTTTTTCTAAAAATATATTTATAACGCTTGCACTTTTCTCTACACAAGCTATAAAATTCTTTGAGGCGTATGTAAGAGATTTTTTTACATTTTCATAATTTTTGAACTCTATAAAATTATGTACTCCCTCTGGCGTTTCGGAGACTGCCTGATCTAGTGTGTGCCATGTTACTTATTACAGCTGTTTTTAACTCAGCGACAAACTGTCTCACTGTTGGGTTACTATTGGAGCCACAGTTGTAGCATATGCAACTAAATAAATTTTCCAGTGGTTCCTGCTGGAGTCTTCTTGTAGACAGACTTTTAAATGACGTATATTTGTCACCAAGGATTCTCCAAATCATTTCAATGCCATTGAGGGTCCAAATCCATCCATCTTTTGATGGAGGATTACCCCTGCAACCTAAAAATTCAGAAGTTTTCCGTAGAGTTTTTTATGTTCGTCGAAAATTTTTTTCCTCTTCTTAGGTCTGGTGTCGACGCGTTTACACCATCAAACAGTTCATCCATATATGTAATTAAATTGGCTGTTGCCACTGCGTCGGCATGTCTCCTGAAAATTCACAATAAACAAAATCAATATAAGTAAGCATATTTTCTGGCTAGTTTTTTTTAAAGCATTTTTAATCCTTGCTCAAACCTGGATTAGGTAATAAAAAATATAATATAAATACTAGACGGTTTCACCCTTTATAAAAAAGACAACCCCACATTAACATTCTGTTGAAACAACTTTGTAAGAAAGGGTGTTGTTAGTTGTTGTTTAATGTTCATAAGTATCATGCATAATTATAAATGAGTTTGACTTTGAGTATTAAAGATGTCCTACCTTAAGCTATTTTGGAATATATTCCTGCTGCAACTGAGTGGCTTAAAACTTGTGCTGCAAGTTTTACCCTCATTTTTTGCTTGGTATTGGGGTCAAGGTGCTCTTTAGTCAAGCATGGTGCATATACAAAGTTGGGATTATTATTGTCCAATTCATAGAATTGCCTGATGTGGCGATTCCTGTAATTATTAAAAGTATTATAAATAATAATTATAAACTAATGTACATATTTATTAATAAACAATTTTTTTAACTAAATAACAATGACTTACCAATTCCTTGTTTGTTGTCTGATGTTATAATGGTTCTAAACTTTACATCATACTTCATAAAAAGATTTCTGAAACACTTCAGCAGGTGTGGTGTGTCAAATAGTGTGACAACTTCGTGATTGCTCACTTCTATGCAGGGATTCTCTACAGAAGCTCCTAACAGACCTAGAGCTTTCTTGTTGACACCATCCAAGTCACAAACTGAAACGCATATATTAAGTCCAGCATCAAAGCAAGAATGTAAGACCTGAAAGTATTTTAATGCAGATTATTGACATAGTTTAGCAGAATAAGCATGATAAATAAACATGATCATCATTCACAATGAAGAAGAAATGCATACCTCCTTAATCAAAGTAGATAGTCTGTCAGCTGTGACAAACCCACTTGATAAATAATAAGCCACTGGCTGCTTAATTTGCTTCCTGACTCCAACTACCATAAACACAAGGGCATATGAAGCTGCCTGTGGAGATCTACCTTGTGTACCATGGTCTTGGAAACCCTCAATATGATCCGCCTTCGAGTTGTACCATAAATTTTTTCTTAAGGACATTTCGTTCCACATTATGTACTCTTGTTCGAATGGCCCAAAGTTTTTTGTTATGTTTTTCAACATGGTAAGTGTTGCTTTGTGTGTCCCCACATTCATCTGAAATCTACTTAAGAGGGTTTTTAATGTGCTGGGTGCTGATAAACGAATCATTCTCCTCAATAACTTGTAGCATGTTGGTGACTTTTTGTAGAGCCTCAATGCTATTATTTTAGCTTCCATGTTCCACCTGCGCCCAGGTTTCTTCCTGCTATAATTCTGCAGTTCTCCTTGCAGTAACAGTGCAAATGATGAACTCATTTTTTTATTGAGGATTTCTTTTACTGTTTGACTGTTACAAATTTCATTTAAAAATCCTTCATTTTTTAAATGTTTTATAGTTTTTGTATCCTATATACTTTGTTCATGTTATTTTTCAGTTTCCTTATTAACATTTTGTTTTTCTGATCACCTTCTTGTTTTGAAGACTCATACACAAACATTTCTGAATCATTGGTTGGAGCAATAATGTTTGGATTATGTTCTCTTAAAGGATAAACTCTGGATGGACCGGCAATAGGTTCACATATGGCAGGTTGATCTGGCAGATTAGAAATGGTTGTATCCTGAAAATGAAAGGTTAACATATTTTAAATAAAACAATTCTAATCCTTAAATTAAATAAGTCACAGTTAAGACAAGCAAATCTGTATTAATATATATAATTATATTTTATTTGGGCCCTTACACACTTTGAACTGAGTCATAAATCATTATTATCGGAGCCCTCTCTTACAGACCTTATGGAGACCATAATATTATGTGATCGTTATAACAATACTCAAACAGGTCTCGAAGCTTGCGGTGCTAAAGGTAAACCTGTGCAATATTTTATTGAATTAAAATGCAGATGCGTTGTTACCCATGAGGACTAAGATAGAATGCCTCGTTTCCAGTAAGAAGGGTCTCCGGTTCTCTACACGCACCATACGAAACATAGCAGCATTAAGCTGCTATTTCCCGGTGGTATTCTGTGAGAGTGTGGTCCTTCCCAGGTCGAGCAGACCCCTTCGTGCTATACTACTAATATGTCTACAGCATGGCTCTACCATGTATAACACTTATAACCATTTACTTCATCTCTCATTGACTTTCGTTCGACTCATTGGGACGAAATTCTTACTAATGGTAATATTGATGATGCGGTCAACATAATATATAATATTCATGATAAAAATGTTCCCCATCACTTAAACACAAAAGAAAATATCAACCATGGCTTAACCGTGCACTTATAAAATGAATTAATGAAAAAAGTAAGTATCATAAGAAGTTTAAAGTACATGGCAATTTAAGTGACTAAAATACATTTATCATATTAAGAGAAAGATTAAAGAGAATTGAAAAGGCTCTGTATGGCAAGTATATTAGTAATGTTGAAGATAGCTTAAGCCATTCTAAAATGTTTTAGGCCTATATCAGAACAAAACAGAACAATACTTCATATCCTTTTTGTATGACATACTCCGGTATATCTGCTAATTCAAGTGAAGATATTTGTAATCTCTTTGCTCAATATATTATTATTTATATTATTTTTAAAAGATCTAATTCAGAGGGTTCAATGCCTGCAAGATGGAAATTTGCATTTATAACTCCATTCATAAAAAGGATGCTAAAAATCAAATTACAACATGGGTTTCTTCAAAAAAGATCAACTATGTAGTAAGTGGATGCTGTGGCCCATAAATATCTACATTGATCTTATATAAACTCACCATACAAAACACGGCAGTATTAAGCTGCTATTTTACACGGGTATTCTGTGTGAGAGTGGTCCTTCCCAGGTTGAGCCGCCCATTCGTGCTGCAACCATAATATAGCTGTAGCATAGCTCTACCACATATAAAGTGTACCCAAACCAATTACTCATTTGTGAAAGCTTCTAATTGGCTTACTTTGTGGATTACATTTTATACCATATAGCATTAATTAAAAGCTGTAAGTTTTGTAACTGTTATAAATAAATAAATGAAGTCTGTATTTCTCTGCAATGTAAATAGCTTTAAATATGCTTTTCTTCTTTCTTTTGTACTAACCTTATAGCATTGAACACCAGGTACAGCTATTCTGAACAACTTCTCATTAAAGCATGTGCTATCAAAATGTTTGCTGCAAAGCATCTTATGCTTTGAATGGAGTTCTTCCTGGAATTTTGGTGAAGACCAGGCTTCGTTTGGAAAGCAATACTTTGCCCATAATTCACAGCTAGAAATTAAACAAAATTAAAATTAAATACCGTAATATTTTTTTTATTTTATAAGAGGGGTCAATGGTGCTTATAGCTCACCTGATGGTAAGTGATTACCATCGCCTATGAACAGCTGCAACACCAGGGGGATTGCACATGCGTTGCTGGCCTTTTAAAAAGGAATAGGCTCTTCTTGAAGATATAATAATAATATTCTTAATTATTTTTATTATATCTAGATAACAATCTTAACTTTATGTATTTCTTTTGCTTGAAAGAGATGTATATAGATTTGCCAGGTCTTAAAACTAAAAAGTCGGACCGACCAGCGAGCTCAGCCAGACATTTTGGTAAAAAGGCCGGACACCCTTAACTTTTTAGTCACATTATATAAAATGATAATTTTTTTAAGTAAAACGAGAAAGCATTGTTTACTTTCAGTTACATCATTCACCATAAAATCTTAAATTCTAATGAAATAACAATAAAATTGAATAAATTTGTCTTCTTTATTATTAATCATTCAATGTTAATTTCAATAATTGCAATAGCATGTATGAATGTCCATGAAAAATGTGAAAAAAATAGTCAAATTTAAAAATCCTAACAAAAGCCGGACACCATCTAATTTGGCCAGACACGCAACCAAAAAGCCTGACTGTGTCCGGCTTTATCCGGACACCTGTCAACGCGAGATGTATAGGATGTAATATTAAATATGGAAATGCTGTAAGTTTCTAATGCATGAACGATAAATTACTGATATTTGAAACCTTGGGTTAATAGAGGTCAAAGTCGTAACCTCTAGATACTATCACTAGACGGCCGCTTATACCACATGTATAGTCATATGTTTCCGCATTTAATTAAATTTCATTTTTAACGGAATTTTGAATTTTATTATTTAGTTTTTTTTTTTTTAATAGATAAGTACCTGATGATTTTTGGCAATGCACGTTGAGACTTTATCAAAGGGTATCAAATACATTAGATATATGATTATATCGTACCTATATCCTAGAATTAATCACTTCATCATGTGGTCGACCATTTAATAAAATGGTCCCGTTTCATGATAAGGCCAAATATGGATGGCCATATCATGAAACGGGACAATTTTTTGAAATGGTCGACCACATCATTAGGTGATCAATTCTACGATATGGTCACGACATATACATTTTACGTTAGTATGTGGTAGTTAGAAGCTGGATAAACCAAAAATATGGTATTGTATGTAGTTCAAAGTAAATACCTGTGTGTATAAGGTATACATACAAAGATGACAAAGTGATGCTGGAATCTTTAGAAGGTGAAGATCCACACATTATACATATTCTAGAATTTTCTTTCTGCGAACTCATCGCTAAAATAAACACAAATTCAAACAAGAGTCACTATCTCAACAACGAGTCTATATCTCACAAAAACACTTAATATCACCAAAACACAGCCACTGAGGAGCAAAGTCGACTCAACGTTAATAATGTATGTAGAATTAAATGGAACTAGTTTATTTATTACAAATAAACATAAATACAAGACAAAATGGTGCTCAAGCGCCGGCAGACATTTTTCTTGTGACGTCATAATTAGACGTGGGCGTCATTTCATTTCACGTCACTAGATACAGTAACTGGCTACGCGGCATGTAACCGAATCACTAGTTTCGAGTCATATTACAACTAGTGATTTTTGTAAATGCGTTACTTATTACTGTTAACCGTGATTATTGCGAGAGTCGACTGTCGGCCGGTCAAACGCAAAGCGCACATGTGGCATACAACAATAAACAAAACAGCGTTTGTAACAGTATTATTGTATTTTGAATTTTCATACGTAAGACTATATACATAAACAATAAAATAGAGTAATCTCTGTTAGTAAATAATTTCAACGGTCGATTCCGGGAAGCGGAAGTCACATTGAACTTAAGTAAAATAATTTTTAAAACATTTTTGAAGGAGTCATGAACTCGTTCATTCATAAAATCAAAATAAAACGAAAAATATATATAAAAAATTTAAATGTTTATAATATTATAAAACTTAAAAACTGTGTGTAAATAGCCAAACAAACAAACAAATTAATTGTACAGTGTAAATAAAAGTGCAAAAACAAATGATAGTGAAAACGTTGAAAAAGTGTAAATAAACTGTAAATATCAATAATCATTGTATAAACAATCAAATTGACTTGTAAATATGCCTGCATTAATAATTTTATGAAAATCTTAGTGTCATAGTAAACGCAAATTAATCATAAATACATTTAACGCAGTCAGTCCTAAACCTGAATAGAGTATGAAGGGAAGTTAATTTATTGATTTAACTGTGTAGCTACAAACAGATTGTGATAAAATTTATTTTCGTTTCGTGTGTAACTGTACAGTTGGTGGTGATATTTATCCAAACAATCACAGTAGCCGAATAAAAGTAGCCAGTTACAAAAATCACTAGTTTTGAAACAGGTGACGCCGACCAAGTCACTGGTTCCGTTACGTTTCTTGAAAATGACGTAACGACCCACGTCTAGTCATAATCATAATCAATATGGCGTGCGGACATTACTGTTGCCACACATTATTGCTTTATCTTTTTTGTTTTTGTGTATTAATCAATTGAATACGTAATATTTCTTAGCAAAACATATTTTTTGGCACCAAAATAATAACATTAGCCATTTTTAAATGCAACTTACTTTAAAAATCAATTAATAAGTTCATTGTTTTGAACTATACGAAATTTTTATTTTTGGTGGCAACATTATATAATTCATCTCTTTTACCTGATGGTGTTGTCTCTCTCTTGTTTCCTAGGCCACCTACATCTTGTTCGTAGAACAAAGTTGACAGACCCATACACATTTTTTTTTGTAGAAACATATTATAAGTTATTATAATTAGGCTAAATTTTTCATATCTGCTTATAATTTTTTCATTTTATTTTTAGGTTTCCACATCAAAGTCAAAGTGGAATAAATTCGTCCACTTTTAACTCTCGCGTGCCCAGCATTTATGATACATACATATATACATGAACACTCACGTCTGTCACCCAGAGGGGTAGGCAGAGACTACAGACTTCCATTTGGCACGATCCTGACACACCTCTCTTGCCTCCTTCACATCCATACACCTACGCATACATGCTCGTCGGTTAAGGGTACTCCTAATTTGGCCTGTTTTCAATAAATCGCCAATTTGGTGGATAAATTTTCGCCTAGGACGTCCCTTTCCAACTCTGCCATTCATTTCTGCAACATAAATTTTCTTTGTCACTCTTTCCTCATTCATTCTTTCCACATGACCAAACCACCGAAGCATTCCTTTCTTAATCCTGGTCACCACATCATCTTGCAAACCACACTCTTCTCTTATTACACAATTTCTTACCCTGTCATTCAGATTCAGCCCTAACATACTCCTTAACGACCGCATTTCTACTGCGTTTATTCTACTCTCGTGCTTCTTCTGCCACACCCAACTTTCACTACCATACGTTAAAGTAGGGACCAACACAGCATTGTGAATTGCCATACGTGCCTTTTTCGACACATTTTGACTCTTCACAATAGAGTGCAAGGCCCCATTTACTCTATTTCCCGCATTCACTCGTCGTTCTATATCCTTATCATATCTCCCATCCCTGCTAAATACGCAGCCCAAATATACAAACTCATCTACTTGCTCGATCAACTCCTATTCTTATTTCACAAATCGTTTTACTTTCTTCTCTTTCAAAAACCATAACCTTCGTCTTACTTACTTTCATACCCCTTTCTTTTAATGTTCCGTTCATTAATGTAACCATCATTTGCAACTCGGCCGCCGACGACGCAAGAATAACTTGATCATCGGCGTACAAAAGGCATTTGATGGTTAACTCACCCATTCTTAATCCGCATTCTTCAACTTTCAAATTTTGCAAACAACTGTCCATAAATAGGTTGAACAGCCACGGGGAAGCCACACAGCCCTGTCTGACACCTTTATGGATGTCAAACCAATCCGAGTAGACCCCGTTGATCCTAACACAAGCACTAGAGTCCCTATAAAGAGACTCCAATGCCTGTATCAAGCCAGCGCTCAACCCAAATGAGTTCAGTGTTTGCCATAGCAAATCCCTATCCACTCTGTCATAGGCCTTTTCCAAGTCCATGAACGCACAAAAGACCTTTTGGTTTTTGGTCAGAAACTTCTCCGCGATCATGCGCATGGAAAAGACTTGATCTGTACATCCCATTCCCTTTCTAAATCCCGCTCGCACATCTCAAATTTTTCCATCAGTTTCTTTCATGACCCTTTCAATCAGTACCTTAGCATACAGTTTTCCCACAATGCTAAGAAGGCTGATGCCACGGTAGTTTTTACAGTCCTGCTGCGACCCTCTTCCTTTATATACTGGGACTATCACGGCTTTGCACCAGTCTACCGGTACCCGCTTCAGTTCCCAGCATAAATTAAACAAAGTGTGCAGCAGGCCTGCCACTACTTCCTCTCCAGCCCTTAGCATTTCGAGTGAAACTCTATCATATCCGGCAGCCTTACCTGCTTTCATGCTTTTCATTGCCTTCATTATTTCATCAATACTTATCTCGCTACCACTTTCCTCTTCTTTCGGTGTTTCTACTTCACTTAGTACACACGTTGTCTCCTCAGTCATAAACACGCTTTCAAAATATTCCTTCCATCTCTTTAAACTCAAAACTTCATCATTCAGAATATAGCCATTCTCGTCTCTTATAGCATTCATCATAGGCTGTTTTGAATGTCCCCTGGCAGTTCTTACAATTTTGCAGAACATTTTAATATTTGCCAGGAAGTTATCCGATATTCTTCCATCATTCTTATCCGTCTTTCTTGCTTTTTCTTTCAACTACTTCTTTTACTCTCTTATTAAGATGTCTAAAGACTGCCTTTTTTCTTTCAATATCATCATTCGTACCGCTAGAATTACCAGCCTTTGTTGCTGGTAAATCTTGCCATGCTCTCTTCTTTGCTTCAACTTCCATACTTATCTCATCATCCCACCATAACGTACTATTTTTCTTTTCATTCTTTCTCTTACTAACACCACATACTTCGGTAGCTGCATCCACTAAACCTTTCTTTACATTTTGCCATGTATTCTCCAAGTCTAACTCCTTCATACATAATTCATCCAAACCACTTATATTTTCTTTCAGTCTACATTTGAACTTGTTTTTATCACTTTCATCTTGTAACCTTTCTGTTCTAATACGCTGTAACGCAGTGGTAGACACAGACGATCGATGGCGCCAACGCGTGAATAGACCATTAATTCGGCATAAAACTAAATAATGATCCGTTCCTACGTTAGAACCCCGGTAAACCCTCGTATCTACCACTGCGCCCCTCAATCTTTCATCCACAATTATGAAATCTATCATGCTTCTATCGTCACCTCTTTCCCAAGTATACATGTGAATCCTCTTGTGGCGAAAGCAAGTGTTCGTCACAAAAAGATTCTTTTCCATACATACGGTGAGGAGACTTTCACCATTCTCATTTATACTTTCATCACCAAACGTTCCCAATATCCTTTCATAACCAAGCCTCCTCACCCCAACCCTTCCATTAAAATCTCCTAGCATAATAATATTTTCATTTATGAACATTTATGAACGACTCTTATTCTATTTTAAATAGATATACGAGTATTTGTAATTTAATGTTATGTTAATAAGGTTTGTAAAACATACATTTAGTATGTTTTCTAATTTTTGACATAGATACATTATATTAAATAAGCAAATATAATATACAAAATAAAAGACAAATTTAAATATTGTTCTCGATATAACAATACATTATCATCTGTCAGACATGGCAACTGTGGCAAACTTCTCCTCTATGAGGATATTTATATTTAAGTGTGGATTTTTTCTGTACTAAGCTGTAATGAATGAAGAGATAAATGTATTGTTAGTAAACGTTATTGCGCGATATTTAATTAATGAAGTTAAAATTTTACTAAAGAATTTCACTATAACAAGATAATAATGGACCTAGCTTAATTTGAAACAACATAACATTAAGAACATAAATGATGCATCTACCCAATCCATTGAATTATTTCAACCCAAATCTACAGCGTGTATAAACCTAAAGTGGGAATGTTACATACATTCCATTGTACTTTAATTTTAAAAATCACGTATACAATATATTTAACAATACAATCTACTACTGGTGGACTGTGTTCTACTTTGAGACTGGCCATCACTACTAATTTAATAAAACAAATGGAGCAGCCATTATTTTATTAAATTGTTTAGTTGACTCCATCTACAATTGATTACATCATTATATAATTTTTATGTAAGAGACCGATGAAGCTGTAGAAGCCAAAAGGTTAATAGCACAAACATTACAGAATTTGAGAAAACTAGAGAAAAACGTTGTCACTTATAGTGTCTGCACAATCTGCCACGAAATATGTACAATCTATTTAATAACACTATACTAGGAAAGACACAATATCAATAATACTCTTCTCTACTAAGTAATTAAATGCACTGCAATAAAAATATTATTTGAGATTTCTCTAAACAAAACTGAAATATTATTTTTTATCTTTTGCGCAATCATACAAATTAAAAACAATATATTTTTCTTCCATGGCAGTACTAAAACAAAATACACTTTGTAATCTATCTCTAAGTTATTAAAAAAAGCTTTTAAATGATATCGTTTCTTTTTAATAACAATCTAAAATAGGTCTAGCGTCTATATACGGCCTACTTAAACTGTGTACCTACTGACAACGATCCGACCTAGCTTCGCTTAGGTGTTAAGATTTTTTTCTAACGCTTCGTTGGTCTAGACTCAAGAGCTTGTAAACTAACTGTGTTAACGAGCATGAGGTCCCGGATTCGTCAGATATTGGGTTTTATGTCACGGAATTCTCAGAGCCCGAAGTCAGGAAGTTGACGGTGTTTCACCCCCATGCCTCAGTAAGCATGTAAAGCCGTTGGTCCTACGCCTGATCTCACCGGACCTCCATGTCCTAAGTCCCTCTGAGATGAGAGGAAGCCTGTATCCTGCTAAGCCCTGGTAGCTCAGAGGCTAAGCGCTCGCTGTAAATTTCACAGTATGCGAGCAACCCGGGTTCGATCCCCGTCGAAAACAATAGAATTGTTAATTGCAATTTTAAGGGGGGGTCATTGTAGAAGCGTGCTCGTCGCGACCCCTTTTTTTTTTTTTTGTACATGGGGAAATGCCTACGCATACCCGCCTCGCGGGGCAAGGACGGGTTATGTCGGACTCGCACCGACTAAAACCCCATGGTGTTCCACCTTTGTCGCATATTGGCAGGGCTACGGGAACGCTTTCGCACACATGCGCGGCCCTACTAGCGCCTGCCGCCCCATGGCAGCATCTCCTCGGGATAGGAAAATTCCTCCCCGTTCTCCTTCACAGGTAAGGTGCACCAGAACACATGGCGCGCCTTCCTCCACGGCCTCCAATTACGTCTGTGCAACAGACGCCCCCGCGTCCGATGCACAAAGGCCATGGGGCCAGGAAAAACGAGCACTTAGAAGTACTAGCCTTCCCGACCCCAGCGGCGGATCTGGTCTATGGCTCCGCCGCCAACCAAGATTCGGCTGCGGAGGGTAGGGAGAGCGGCGCCTCGCAATACCGACAATCCTCTCCCCCCGCAGCCCCACCACCACCGCATCAACGGTGCGGCCCCGTTTGAGTCGCGGAGGATAGGGCGAGTGGCGCGTCGCCATACCAACACTCCTCTTCCTCCGCGACTCCACCTCGGCTGCAGCGGTAGGTGGGGAGGACACACCTCTCACCGCAGTCCACCAACACACATCCGAAGTGGGCTTCCCAAGCCCACTCGGAGTGGCCACCTCGGGCCGGCCCGCCACCTCGGACCAGCCATATGGGTTCCTCTTTGTTTCGCCGTGGGTGACCAAGCCACGGCTTCTAAGCCCCCCCGCCACGACAAGGCGAGAACCCGTTCGGGGGGGGGGGGGTCTTCGCGACCCCTGCCAGCCCTTTTCAGGGCTGCAATTCTACACAGCTGCGCACCCATGCAAACGAGGGTTAGGGCGTCCCCCCAAGGCGACGCACACCAGCTCGTCCCCGTTGGTGTGGGATGCAGCGCGCAAAGCGGCGATGGGGACTGCCACCCGTCATGCACAGCCCGACACGGCGGAAGGTGGAGGACGGAGTGCAGAGTTGGCACGTGGAATGTTAGAGGGGGCATGAGAGATAAGACGAATGAGTTGATCGAAATAATGAAAGAAAGAGAATTAGATGTCGTGTGTACGTCGGAGACCAAACGGAAAGGCAGTGGTACTGAAGAGCTCCCTGGCGGGACGTTAGCTATATGGTCCGGAGTCCCGGAAAGGGAGAACGCCTGCCAGAGAGTGGGAGTGCTGTTGTCGTCCCGGTTGGTCGATCTTATGACTGAATACAAGGTTGTGAACTCAAGACTTCTTTGGGTTCGCTTCAAAATGGGACTGACGAAGTTATTCCTTTTGGCTGTTTATGCGCCGGTAGCTTCGTCGTCCAGGGCTGAGCTGGAGGAGTTTTGGGAGAATGTAAGAGAAGTTCTAGATTTGGTTAAGGGAAACGAAAGAACTGTTGTATGTGGTGATTTGAATGGATGGGTAGGTATCGCTCGACCAGGATACAAGTCGGTGCTTGGAAAGTTTGGCGATAAAAGGGTTAATGATGCCGGCAAGCTTATACTGGCTGTATGCAAGGAAAAGGGTATTCTTGTGACAAACACTATGTTTAATCACAGGAAAATCTATATGTACACTAGAGAAAGAAAGAATGAGAGAAGTATGATTGATTTGTTCCTGGTGGATGACCGACTGCGAAAACAGGTGATAGATACACGAGTGTTCAGGGGTGCTGACCTGGGAACGGATCATTATCTAGTAATTACTAGATTTAGGGGTTTGTTCGCGGGCTGGCGCTACCGGACGACAGTAACAGAACCACAGTCGGTCTGTCGCATCCGAAGCTGGAAGCTTCAGAAAGCGGATACTAGGGACAAATATCACACGAGGGTAGCCGAAAAGCTTGACACCATCGATGGCAGGAAAGAATGTGTGGAGAGAACATGGCAGAACCTTAGGGATGGAATGGTAAGTGCAGCGGAAGAAGTATATGGAACGACAAAAAGAGGTAGTAGTAAAAGAAGAGATGCATGGTGGAATGATGAAGTGAGAGAAGCTGTAAAAAAGAAGAAAAAAGCATGGTTAGACTACTTGGCCTCTAGTAACGATGAGCATATGAGAGAGAAGATGAAAGAAAGATATAAGCTGCAGAAAGTTCATGCGAAAACATTGATTGAGGAAGTACGTGAAAGGTGTAGAATAGAAGCGGACGAGAGGTTGTCGCACAACTTTAGGGAAAACTCCAAACTCTTCTGGAAAGAGGTTGGAAGGTCCCGGAGTGGTGTGACAGCCTTAAGAATGAACAAAGTGCTTTCGAGAACCAATGACGTCCTCTCAGAAAAATCGGACGTCATGCAGCGATGGAGTGAATTTTATAGAGAAATGTATGCGTGTCATGATCTTAGTGAAGGATCCGGGGGTGACGCCGTGACTGGCACGCCAGACACGGACCTCGATGACACTGAGGTCATCAGCATGAAAGAGATTGAACGTGCGATTCGAAGTTTGAAATGTGGTAAGGCTCTGGGACTAGACAGAGTTACTGCTGAAATGATCAAGTACGGTGGGCCTCGCGTCTGGGACGGCTTTCATCTGCTGTGCAATTTGTGCTGGCGGACGGGAGATGTCCCGGATGATTGGCAATCCGCGGTCATTGTGCCTTTATATAAAGGTAAAGGTTCACATTCTGACTGCGGGTGCTATCGGGCGATCAGCTTGACCAGTTTAGCAAGTAAAGTTTACTCGAAGGTTTTGACACGTAGGATGCAAGAGAAATCGGAAAGATTCTTATGGGAGGCACAATGCGGATTTAGACCTGGAAGAGGATGCACGGATCAAATGTTTTCTCTCCGCATGATCACGGAGAAGCTTCTGAGTGTTAACCAGAGGATTTTCTGTGCTTTTGTGGATCTGGAGAAAGCATTTAATAAGGTTATAAGGAAGAAAATGTGGGAACTGTCGCCGGGATATGGTGTGGATGGTCGATTGTTAAGGGCTGTGCAGTCACTTTACTATGACTGTAAAGCCTGTGTGCGGGTAGGGCATGACCTGTCACCCATGTTTAGCGTCCAAGTGGGCGTAAAACAGGGTTGTGTCATGTCTTCCTGGCTGTTCATACTGTAATCTCGACAGCTGTTTACAGAAGCTGAAAAATAGCTGTTTGGGTGTGAAATTGGGTGACATAAAAGTAAATTGTCTGCTGTATGCTGATGATGCAGTGCTTATTGCACCATCAGAAGCAGAACTGCAGGCATTAGTCACGTGTATGAAAGAGGAATGTGAAATTAAAGGTCTCCGTTTGAACGCTAATAAAATATAAGTTTCTGGTATTTGAAAAGGACGAAGAGAGGACGAAGAGAGATCGAAATGTGAAATATGGGTAAATCAGGAATGTCTAGAACAGGTAAATGAAATTGTATACTTGGGGAGTGCTTTCAGCCGGGATGGAAGATGTGATTTAGATGTGGATAGGCGTATCGCTGCCGGAAACAAAGTCAATGGTGCCCTGAATGCATTAGTAAAAAGGCAAGGCGTGGTGAAGAGTGCACGCCTTGCAATACATAACGCAGTGTTGGTACCGACTTTGTTATATGGCAGCGAAACCTGGGTACGCCAGAAGAAGCATAAAAGCAAGTTGAATGCAGTGGAGATGCGATCTCTTCGTAAAATGTGTGACGTTAGCATAGCCGACCGAAAGCGAAACGAAGAGATTCGCAATATGGCAGGATTGAAAGATGACCTTATCACAAAAATTGATAGGGGCGTGCTCCAATGGTTTGGGCACGTTGAACGAATGAGTGAAGACCGAATGTTGAAGAAAATATTTAGAGCGAAAGTAAATATTAAAAGTTGTCGAGGTAGACCGAGACTTACTTTCGAAGACCATGTGAGCAAATTGCTCGAAGAGGGGAGGGTCAAGAGTACTCGGATACCTAGACGTGCATGTATGAAGAAGTTAATGAACCTGAAAGAAGCGAAAGAGGTATGTAAGGATCGTGACACTTGGCGATCTGTTCTCTCTGGCTACCCCGTTAGGCATTGTGCGTGAAGATAAGTAAGCAAGTAAGTTAGCAATTTTAAGTGCTGATTTACCACGTACTCGGCGATGAAGGAACCATCATGAGGAAACCCGCATGTTTGATAAATAAGAAAAAAATATTTCGAAGACATGTGATGTTCGCCAACACGCATTATGCGCGCGGATATTTCTTTGCCCTAAAACCCTCTCATAAATGAGAAGAGGCCAGTGCCCAGCAGTGGGACGTATATAGGCTCTAACTTTATTTTTAACCATACTATGTAGTTTAAATATCGTTATACTTTACATGGCCCTAGAAAAAAGGGCCAACAGAGTCTCGCTAAAAAACAATTGAAGCACTGCAATGGCGGCCGCGTAACTATGTGTGAGCGGGGTTTGGAGCGTAGTGGTGGGCTGTAGACTTACTACGGTGTGCATGTGTGCGTGCCGGCTTGTTTGTATTAGCGAGCTGACTTACTCTCAGTGCGTCAGTAATTGTTCTAAAAGACGGCATCCACCTTTTTACTAGGTCCATGATACTTTATTGCATATTCCTCGTCATCAGGACGTAAAAGTACTCGCACTTTTGACGCTACCCCTAGTTGCGGTATTCTAGTCTAGGTATTTTACGTAACACATAATACATAAACCTTCACGCCTGTCACCCAGGGGTGTAGCAGTTAATGTTGCTGATCATCTGTTTTTTTTCCCTCTGTCGCCTCTTACGATACCCACGGGACGATATAGGTTAGTCGATGAATGTCCACTATATGATGAATTTCTTGTAGTGGTGGTGTATGACTTTACACTACTATAACCCTATTGTACCACTAATCAATAAAAACGCTATAGATTTTTTGGTGTTCCCCTTATTCGACCCTTGCGACACCCACGAGACGACTTGGTGATGGAATCTTGTACGTCTTCATTATACGGCACTTTATTGCTTCTCTTTCTTCTCCTTCTCCATCAGCCTATAAAGTCTATTGCTGCACATGAATCTTTAATGAGAATCTTTGTTGCGGTTTTAAAATACAAATTTCAATATAATTAAAGATTAGGTACATCTTTAATCAGGTAGTACCTACATCTCTAATACGTTCATACGTGGTAGAGTCACGCTGGAGCTACATTATACTTGTAGAACGAGTAGGTCGGCTCGACCGGGAAAAAACCACGCTCTCACAGAATAACAGCGTAAAATAGCTAATACTGTTGTGTTTCGTATGGTGAGTGTAGAGATCCGGAGACCCTTTGATTATATACCTGTCTATACAATCAAAGCAGAGACTCTTTTCTACGAGGCATTCCATCTTAGTCATAAAGGGTGACTACGCATCTGCGTTTAGATTCTTAATCGAGGATAAATGTATGTAGATGTCTGTGGCCCACAGCATCCACTTACCATCATGTGAACTGTGTGCTCGTTTGTCACCCTTCTTCTATATAAATTTAGGAAGAAGGTTCTTCTGTGGAATAAGGGAAAATTTTCAGGATACTATACAACATAAACAGATTAAAAATTAATAATTAAATCATCATTCGTCATTACAGCCCTTCACAAGTGCAGTGCTGAATTGTTGAATGACATATCCTCCACCTCCTCATCGGAATGTGCCGAAGTTGGTGCGTAAACCTGTATGACCTTCAGCGAATACCGTTTGGTGATTCTGAGTTTAAGGTAAACAACCCGCGCCGACACACCCCCAATCTATACAACGTTGTTAACGAGAGACTTGTGGACGATAAATCCAAAACCTCCTTGGGAAGAATGGTCGCCTTCCTGGTAATACAACAAGTTGCCGGATTCGAGAATCACCGTGTCCTCTTAGGACCTCAGATAATCCTATAATATCCCAATGCAACTTGTCTATCTCTTCCTCCAGCTCCAGGATGTTCTTGTCAGCCCGAAGGATTCGTGATTATATGTTGTCAGGTGAAGTCGTCTTAAATGGCAACCGAACCTCCACCGGAAATTCTTAACACCCCCTGCCCCGCCGTTACCACGGTCATCAGCGTTGCCAGGAATAGCGGGGTCGCCGAGGTTTGCGGGGCTGTTTATTTGTGTCGTTGCCCATGGGGGTATATTGCCATAGCTGCCACGCTTGGGGAGCGGGTTAGCAACCACAGTTTCTTATTGCTTATTGCTGTTGTCAGAAAGATGCTGCTGCTGATATTCTGCCTCAGTTTATCTCTGTCGCCTTTAACGACACTCACGGGAAGATATAAGGTAGTGCGTATTCTTACCCACCACTACACAGGGTGTTGTACGAATAAAATAGTTCAACTTGTTTCACTAGTATATTCAGTTAGGTTAAAGTTTATTGGATGGATAACTTTTAACTGACTATTAAAAATTCAGCCCTTGGCTTGGAGCAAACGAGACTAAATTTAATTCATAGAGAAAAATCAATTTTACGTTTTACCATTTGCAATTCAAGGAATAGAGAGCCTATTCGGGAATAGTAACTAAGCCACCCCTTCGCACGAAATAGCAGAGTATTCCAAGACCGCCATTGTAAATTGCAAGCTTATTCTCAGAGATATTGTTACATGCAATGACGTATTATATATAGACACGTCATGAACGAACATCGCGGCGCTTAAAAACGGCGAAAATAGTAGAACTACTTATACGCGTGAAGAAAGAGAACGAAAATATGACACCGTACGGCGGGATGCCTGTCGCTTGACTACTAGCTGCATGCGCCCACATGCGCCGGCCGCCATTAGACGGCTCGTCGAATAAAATGAAATGAAATTAGGTAGTTTTGTGAACTTACGCATGAAATGACACATTTTTGTCTTTAACTTTTGGGGTATAATTTGTACATCGTCTGAAAACATACGACGGCATGTTTTCTTTATGTTTTGCACAGGTTTACACACACGAATCACGATATAATGAATTAAAAACAAACGTAGCGTCGCGCGACAGGTTGGTGCGTGACTAAGCGCGATGTGGCCAATTGGCTTCATTTCATGTTGCCATTTTAGAATGCGGACAACGTATCTTTAAGTTTATACATCATTGGTTACATGGTTATATTTTGAGCTTATCTTCACTTAATTACATTTTAAAACACTAACTAGAAATGCACCGATAAAAAACAAGCACAACGCATAAAACTTCAAACGTTGCAAACAATTCGACCAAATTCTATATTGACACTCTGTTGACTGATATAAAATATTGACCTCCTGATTTGCTTCCCTTTGTCGCCTCTTACGAAAGCCACGGGACGATATGAGGTATGTAAATCTAAATAACGCCACATTAATAGATTTTACGCAGACGGAGCCGGGGCGGGTCGCTAGTTACGCATACATTCACTCTTACATTATTTTATCGCATTCTGATAGATAAATTTTCTAAAGTACGCTTCTTTCAAAGATGGCGACCCGGCCAAGTCGGTCAAGGTCGGGCATTTTTCAACCGACCCCAAAAACGTTAAAATGACTAAGTAATAAGAGTTTAAAATGGATGCGTTGCAGTAATTTTCTTTATGAGTTACATAAAAATTAATGATCGCTATTGACGACACGCCTTGCAGACGTTTAGCAGCCATTTTGCTAGTTAATGATGTTCTCTAGATAAAATTTTATTTTTAGTTATTCATTGTTTATGTGATAGTATCACCGTCTCACATGTACGGCTGTTTTTTCAAAGTGGTACAGCCACGTTGCGGCTATATTATAGTTGCAGCACTAATGAATTGCTTCGATTGTAGAAGGACCAAGCTCTCACATAAATACCAGCGTAAAATAGCAGTTTAGTGCTGCTGTGTTGTATACAGGGTTATTTTGCAATAACCGGCCAAATTTTCAGAGAAGGTTCAAAATAACCTAGGTATCGCATGCGCGATAATTTATACCGCTAGAAATAGTGGAAGATTTATATTATTGTGTTATTGTTATATAAGATTTATATTGCGAAGAATCTCCGGGAGGAAAACCGGCGACGAGGCTCGCCACCCGTCACGCTCTGTCTCCCGGAGGGGCGAAAAGTGGATTGCAGAGGCCCGTCTGGCTACGTTGAATGTATGTGGAGCAATGAATGATAAAATGGATGAAGTATGCGAGGTGATGTATGATAGAGGAATAGATTTGTTATGTGTAAATGAGACGAAACGGAAGGGGAAGGATGTCACTACACATGGCATGTATACCGCATACTGGTCTGGTGTAGACGAGCTCGAGCGGGCATGCCAGGGAGTAGGTATCATCCTATCAGAAAGAATGGTGCAATGTGTGAAAGAGTATGAATGTGTAAGCCCAAGACTGCTATGGATACGATTGAAATTGGGCTTAAAGAAGTTGTTTGTGCTAGGGGTCTACGCCCCAGACATGTCTAAGCCCACTCATATCCGAGAGCAGTTTTGGGAAATGGTAAGGATGGTATTAATGAAATGTAAGGGAAATGAAAATGTTGTTATGCTAGGAGATTTTAATGGAAGAGTTGGGGTGAGGAGGCTTGGTTATGAAAGGATATTGGGAACGTTTGGTGATGAAAGTATAAATGAGAATGGTGAAAGCCTCCTCACTGTATGTATGGAAAAGAATCTTTTTGTGACGAACACTTTCTTTCGCCACAAGAGGATTCACATGTACACTTGGGAAAGAGGTGATGATAGAAGCATGTTAGATTTCATAATTGTGGATGAAGATTTGTGGACAAAGATTGAGGGGCGTAGTGGTGGATACAAGGGTTTACCGGGGGTCAAACGTAGGAACGGATAATTTTTTGGTTTTATCCCGAATTAATGGTCTATTCAGGCGGTGGTGCCATCGGTCATCTGTGTCTACCACTGCGTTACAGCGTATTAGAACAGAAAGATTACAAGATGAAGGTGAGAAAAACAAGTTTAAATGTAGACTGAAAGAAAACGTAAGTGGTTTGGATGAATTATGTATGAATGAGTTAGACTTGGAGAATGTATGGCAAAATGTTAAGAAAGGTTTAGTAGATACAGCTACCGAAGTATGTGGTGTTAGTAAAAGAAAGAATGAAAGGAAAAATAATACGTTATGGTGGGATGATGAGATACGTACGGAAGTTGAAGCAAAGAAGAGAGCATGGCTAGATTTACTAGCAACTAAGGCTGGTAATTCTAGCGGTACGAATGATGATTTTGAATGAAAAAAGGCAGTCTTTAGACATCTAAATAAAAGAGTAAAAGGAGTAGTTGAAAGGAAAAAGCAAGAAAGAACGGATAAAAATGATAGAAGAATATCGGATAACTTCCAGGCAAATATTAAAATGTTCTGGAAACTCGTAAGAACTGCCAGGGGATGTTCAAAACAGCCTATAATGAATGCTATAAGAGATGAGAATGGCTATATTCTGAATGATGAAGTTTTGAGTTTAAAGAGATGGAAGGAATATTTTGAAAGCATGTTTATGAGTGGGAGACAACGTATGAACTGAATGAAATAGGAACTCCGAAGGAAGAGGAAGGAGGTAGCGAGATAAGTATAGATGAGATAATGAAAGCAATGAAAAGCATGAAAGCAGGTAAGGCTGCCGGATATGATAGAGTTTCACTCGAAATGCTAAGGGCTGGAGAGGAAGTGGTGGCAGGCCTGCTGCACACCTTGTTTAATTTATGCTGGGAACTGAAACGGGTACCGGGAGACTGGTGCAAAGCCGTGATAGTCCCAGTATATAAGGGAAAAGGATCGCAGCAGGACTGTAAAAACTACCGCGGTATCAGCCTTCTTAGCATCGTGGGAAAACTGTATGCCAAGGTACTAATTGAAAGGGTCATGAAAGAAAACGATGGAAAAATTTGGGATGTGCAAGCGGGATTTAGAAAGGGAATGGGATGTACAGATCAAGTCTTCTCCATGCGCATGATCGCGGAGAAGTTTTTGGCCAAAAACCAAAAGGTTTTTTGTGCGTTCATGGACTTGGAGAAGGCCTATGTCAGAGTGGATAGGAATGTGCTATGGCAAACACTGAAATCATTTGGGTTGAGCGCTGGCTTGATACAGGCATTGGAATCTCTTTATAGGGACTCTAGTGCTTGTGTTAGGATCAACGGGGTCTACTCGGACTGGTTTGGCATCCATAAAGGTGTCAGACAGGGCTGTGTGGCTTCCCCGTGGTTGTTCAACCTATTTATGGACAGTTGTTTGCAAAATTTGAAAGTTGAAGAATGCGGGCTAAGAATGGGTGAGTTAACCTTCAAATGCCTTTTGTATGCCGATGATCAAGTTATTCTTGCGTCGTCGGCGGCTGAGTTGCAAGTGATGGTTACATTAATGAACAGATCATTAAAAGAAAGGGGTATGAAAGTGAACGCTAGTAAGACGAAAATTATGGTTTTTGAAAGAGATGAAAGTAAAACGATATGTGAAATAAGAATAGAAGGGCAGTTGATCGAGCAAGTAGATGAGTTTGTATACTTGGGGTGCGTACTCGTATTTAGCAGGGATGGGAGATATGATAAGGATATAGAACGACGAGTGAACGCAGGAACCAGAGTAAATGGGGCCCTGCACTCTATTGTGAAGAGTCAAAATGTGTCAAAAAAAGGCACGTATGGCAATTCACAATGCTGTGTTGGTCCCTACTTTAACGTATGGTAGTGAAAGTTGGGTATGGCAGAAGAAGCACGAGAGTAGAATAAATGCAGTAGAAATGCGGTCGTTAAGGAGTATGTTAGGGCTGAATCTGAATGACAGGGTGAAAAATTGTGTGATAAGAGAAGAGTGTGGTTTGCAAGATGATGTTGTGACCAGGATTAGGAAAGGAATGCTTCGGTGGTTTGGTCATGTGGAATGAATGGATGAGGAAAGAGTGACAAAGAAAATTTATGTTGCAGAAGTGAATGGCAGAGTCGAAAAGGGACGTCCTAGGCGAAAATTTATCGACCAAATTGGCGATTTATTGAAAACGGGCCAAATTAGGAGTACCCTTAACCGACGATCATGCATGCGTAGGTGTACGGATGTGAAGGAGGCGAGAAAGGTGTGTCAGGATCGTGCCAAATGGAAGTCTATAGTCTCTGCCTACCCGTCTGGGTGACAGGCGTGAGTGTTTATGTTATGTTTATATGTTATTTATATTAGTGGAAGATTAGATTAAAGTTCTACCTTCATTAGTTCGTATTTCCTTATACTTTTTTATCCTCATTCCCAATACTGCCTCTCCTGAAAGGAGACCGTCCTCAGGCTGCCATTAGGTTTGAATATCCGTCTCCATTCTCGTGTGGAGGATAAAGTAACGCTGCTGGCTTAATGTAACTTTCCCGTCTCGGCCATTTCTGACCACATAATACAGACTAATCTTTTACAGAATTGAGAACATCGCCCCAAACAGAATTTAGTATACAACATTGCCCACTGCGTGCGGCAACCATAATATAGGCAATTGGTTAAGAAATATTAACGAAAAAATATCACTTTTTACTTTTAAATTCAAAATGCGTGGTAACGCATTATTTTAACTGATTTTACTGCTCGTGCACACATTCGTAAGGGTCGATTGGTTGGCAAAAATGTTGTTGCCCATAAATCACATTCATTTTGGGATAATTTCAAATAAAAGTAGAAGCCTTATATAAGCATAGTTTTCAAAAACTGCACTAACAGTAAATCATTATTTATATATAATAATCTTAAGTTCAAGATTAAAATTCCGCTACTCTTTGAAAAATAACCCTGTATAATTATACTTTTCAACCGACTATCAAAAATGAGAATGTTCTTAATTTGTCGGAATAAGTTTTATGTACGTTCAGCGATAATCTTATAGATATCTACATCTGTCTTAAATTTGGAATCAAAATACAGATGCTAATTCACTCTTGAGAACTGACATGGAATGCCTCGTTTCCAGTAAAAAGGTTCTCTGATTCTCTACACTTACCATACAAAACACAGCAGCATTATGCTGCTATTTTACGCTGGTATTCTGTGAGAGCGTGGTCCTTTCCTGGCAATTGAAATTGATAAGACAGGTCTTTTTAGATTTGTGTCAATCCATACTCACTTATGGCATTACTACCTGGGTTAGTGCTTCTAAAACAATATTGCTTCCGCTAGAACGTACTCAGAGAGCTGTTCTAAAGGTAGCCACTTTCTGTCAATTAATGTTTCCTACACATCAACTTTACTTGGCATGTAGTGTTCTAACTGTACGTCAGTTGTTTATCTTGAAATTCATATTAAAACATCGTACCGAACTTCCATTTAACTTAAAATCCATAGACAAGAGAGGAATGGACCTAGTTTGTGTAAACGCTAAACCAAACACGCATTTACAGATTTTACATATTTTTAGGACTATATAACAAGCTCAACAAGTCACTAAAGTTATATATATATATATATATATATATATATATATATATATATATGTTGTGTAAGTTATAAGAAATGTAATATAATTGTAAGGACATTTTTGAATAAATTAAATTACGAAGTTGTTAGAAATTCTAAAATAGTTTTCTATTAACTGTTTTAAATTATCTAGTGTAAATGATGGTCTGAAACACAGGCACTCAACCTAGTTTAACCCTCCGGAAAGCGGGGGAGGGAGGTTGGGAATGCTCATAGCATACCACGCAGCTGGCTGCGTGGTTATGTGGTGACTTTTACCCACTAAACCCAACCTTTTAGGAATTGGCTTAACGATCTGACTAGAGATCTCTAAGCCGTATACGAACGCGACCCTCCTTGGCAGAAAGGAGGGCGCAGTTCAACCTAGTTCGGCAGGTAGCTAATATTACAAACTTGACTTTTCAATTTTTCTTTTTAAGGTTCTACACGGTTAAGCTACACATAGTTTTAATTTTAATATTGCATGTTATTTTTATTAGACTTATTGTTATGTATGTAATCATGTGTAATTGGAAACGAAATAAAAAATATTTATTATTATTATTATTATAAAGCATTAAAATAATACTAAGATTTTATCACGTATATTAATTTTTTATATACCCGACGTTTCGAGCACTTTACAGCACCAATCATCAGTCACGGGGGGGACTGAGATGTTCAACTTTCAGATGTCATAGTTAACCGCGGTTACCATAACTAGTATTATTTAAACGTGTAGCGTTCGCGTAAATATAAGAAAAAAATAAAATCACTTCGCGGAATATATTAATCGGTGACATATCTGCAATTCCTGCAAAAGTTATTCATGTGTAGCGATCGACACTTTCCATTAGGTGTGTTGAATACTCGTATGCCTTCTTCTATAAATAAATACTGTAGCTAGCAGGTTTCTTAACCGATATGACCTTCAAGAAAAGAGAGAACTACCTCTTTAAACTACTGGCAACGCAGACATCATATAAGTATTGCGAAGGTCACGGCGAAGATCACTTACAATGAGCTAAGCCCAGCTTACTAGATAGCAAGTGATCGACTCGTTAGAGCATCTTTCTTTAAAAATAAATCTCTCACGAGAACACAATGTTCGTTTACCCTGTGAAAAGGCTTTTGTTAAACTACGTTAGTGCGCTTTTGCGTTCTACGGCTACATCTACAGATAACAGCCAAACAGTGGCTGGTTATAGTTAAGAAAAACATCGTTTAAAACGAATTTGGTATTAAATTTTAAAATAAATTATGATTAATATAATTAATCAACGATATACATCGATATATATGTAGATAGAGATTTTTATTATTCCACTAGATTTCACATTCCGAACACTCTCTATGTTCAACTGAACTGTACTGCGATCCGTACACCTATTATTGCGGCTTCGATATTCATGCGATGCGGAGCGGCGTTAATAATAATTTTGTATTCAATTAGCACATATGCAAAATAAACGAAAATTAAAAAAATGTACTCGATCAACAATACAATGGGTGCGTTTGGCAGAAAAAAAGCGCTAGCAAGCACTTACAAGCGCTTGCTAGCGCTTTTTTCTGCCGAACGCACCCAATCGAATTAAACAATTATTTATTTTCGCGCGTTGAGTTGATGCGCGACTCTACTGTCTCCCGCGCATGCGCGGACACAGAGTAGTGCACATTTTTTGTTTGGAATAGCTTCTCTAGTACGTAGTACATACAACTAACTTACTAATGTACGCGCGGGTAATATGGCCACCTTAAGCTTTGACGCCCTATAAAACTAAAACTAGGAGGAGGACAGAGTCACAAACATAAAGTTGTATACTATAACTAATATATTTAAAAAAAAAAGGAAAGAAGCTTTGGTAATAATTAGGAACACTTCGAAAAATCAACTTAAAAAACTAACTACACTACACCATTCTAAAATCGACTAAAATATTTACTATAATGTCAACTGTCAAAATGGCGTCGATAAAACATCGCCCTTTTGACCCTTTAATATTGACTGATGAGAGCTACCGTATCATTTTTATTATAGGATAGGATGACAAACGAACACACAGTCCACCTGATGGTAAGTGGTTGCTGTGCCATAGACATCTTTATAATCAAAATGCAGATGCGTTGTCATCCTTGAGGTCTAAGATGGAACGCCTCGTTTCCAGTAAAAAGGATATTCGGTTCTCTACACTCACCATACGAAACGCAGCAGCATTAAGCTACTATTTGACGCTGGTATTCTGAAAGAGCATGGTACTTCGCCGGTCAAGCCGACCCATTCGTGCTATAACTATACTACTAATATAACTGCAGCATGGCTCTACCACGTGTAAAATTTAAAAAGAGTAGGTCATATATGCAAACAAGGCTGTAGTTTTTGAGCTACAAGAAAGTGGCCATATTAATCAGATGATGATATTACCCTCACGTATTTTATAAGTAAAACCGATGAAACAAGTGCTCCGATGGTGATGTAAGCCTCAAGATAATGTGTCTGCGTAGGTGCCTCAAGACTTCCATCCCAAGCTGCCGTTGACATCTCTCAAAAAGCGGTTTTGAAGCAAATTATTTAAAAGGATAGTTTCTTAACATACTTGACACTGGCCGGCAAACCTGGGCTTCCTGCTGGTTCTCCCCAGGACAGAAGTATTTACCGAACCAGTAGTAAATAAAAAATGACTTTCAATAAGTATTATCATCATCATTACAGCTCTTCACAAGTCCACTGCTGAACTTAGCTCTCCTCTAAGGAATGCCACAAAGCACGGTCTTGAGCCACCTGCATCCATCGACTTCCTGCATGTCTTACCAGGTCGTCACTCCATCTAGTAGGGGGTCGCCCTAAATTTAGCCCACCTGTACGAGGCTGCCACTCTAGAACCTTCCCCCCCCCCCCATCGGTTGTTCTTCGAGCTATATGGCCGGCCCATTTGTCACTTCAGATTACTAATCCGTTGGGCTATGTCAGTCACTCTGGTTCTACTGCGGATATCCTCATTTCTAAGTTTATCACACAGAGAAACCCCGAGCGTAACCCTCTCCATAGCTCGATGCCAGCAGTGTAAGACCACGTCTCAGTTCCATATTGTGCAATAATCTATATTAAATAGAAATCATTCATTTCGTTTCATTTTACTGGCAAAAGGACAAAATTACAAATATGTTACTAAAGAAAAAAAAGTATCTTCTGTATTATTTTATAAAAAGCATTTGACAACTCTTGGCTCATTCCAACGCCGCAGTGCGCCAAACATTGTCCCGTGCTGTGCGGCACAACCTTATTAAATTCAAAGTTACGTTATACGCTTTATAGTGATTTAGAATGGCACAATATTGTTCTAACTTTGTAAATTTGCTTTTGTATACCAAACCTAAACAACGTCTAGATGTAGATATAGGCTAAATATAGGCTAAAACACGTCAGCAATATTTTTTAACGAAAGAAAGAAAAATTTTATTACATCTTACAACATTATACTTACTTACTTACTTACTTATCATCACGCACAATCCTTAACGGGGTAGCCAGAGAGAACAGATCGCCAAGTGTCACGATCCTTACATACCTCTTTCGCTTCTTTCAGGTTCATTAACTTCTTCATACATGCACGTCTAGGTATCCGAATACTCTTGACCCTCCCCTCTTCGAGCAATTTGCTCACATGGTCTTCGAAAGTTAGTCTCGGTCTACCTCGACACCTTTTAATATTTACTTTCGCTCTATATATTTTCTTCACCATTCGGTCTTCACTCATTCGTTCAACATGCCCAAACCATTGGAGTACGCCCCTATCAATTTTACATCTTACAACATTATCATCATAATAATTACAGTCCATCAGAAATCTATGCTGAATAAAGGTTTTCCCTACGGAATAACATGCAGGTTCCGAGCTACCTGTGTCCTATCATGTGTCAGTTATCAGGTCATCACACCATATAGTGGTACAAGGCAGCCAATCCCAAAACCTTTCTTCCCCATTGCTTGTCGGTTCTTCGAGCTATGTTGTCCGTTGTCATTTAAGCTTACTGATCCGTTGCGTTATGTTGACTTCTCCGGTTTTAGCGCGGATATTCTGAAACTCCGATCACAGTTCTCTACATAGCTGGCTGAGCGACCTTGAGCTTCGTGATATGACCAGCGGTGAAAGATCATTTCTGAAGTCGATATATCATAATTTGACAACTGGCATTGGTTGTACACTTCTGATTTCAAGTTTTGAGGAATACCTGACAATAAGGTGAGTCGTAATCTCATCGTAAAGCAACGCTGCCTAGCTAAGTTGTATCCTTCGAATGACCTTTCAGTTGAAGTTGCACTTACCTGGTCGTACAATTTGTGTAACTATCTAATTCAATATGGTAAACTTACTCGACAATAAATTTGGGCGTAGTGCTCCCAACAGCTATCGGCATTGTGACATGGACGTTTTACATGACCTTTTATCTCGTCCATTATGTTCATCATCCGTTGGAAGAAACATATGCAGAGTCTGATAAATTATGTAAAACTAAAAAAGTAAAAAACTTAAATTTAATAAACCCCCGAAACAATAAAGTTGATGATCTTCAAACGGCTGAACCAATTTTGATAAAACATATTTAAGAACCACCGCTAGAAAACCCGCTTTTAAATAAAAAAAACCGCACCCAAATCGGTTTCCCCGCTTGAAAGCTACGGTGCCCCAGACAGACCGACACATATAGCGGTCAAACTTATAACACCCCTCTTTTTCGTTGGGGGTTAAAAAGAAATTATATTATTAATTTCGAAATTAACGTCTCCAGAAATGAATCTCTTGATATTGTGCGACCTAGTATAACGGTGACAGTTCGAAAGTTTGCAAAACAATACGTAAGTTATTATCACGTTTTCTAAAAAAAACGAGAGAAAAGTTTTACATGGAAGAGCCATGCTGCAGCTATATTATGGTTTTAGCACGAATGGGTCGGCTCGAACGGGTTAGGACCACGCTCCCACAGAATATCAGCGTAAAATAGCAGCTTAATACTGCTGTGTTTCGTATGGTGAGTGTAGAGAACTGCAGACCTTTTACTGGAAACGAAGCATTCTATCTCAGTCCTCAGGGGTGGCAACACATCCGCATTTTGATTCTTAATTGAAGATAAATGTAAATGTCTGAGGGCCACAGCATATACTTACCATCATAAGGAATGTGTGCTCGTTTGTCACGCTTTTTATATAAAAAAGAGAGAAATAGAGAAGAACGAGTACATATACTTCCGTTACAGCCTATCAAACTTCACTGCTGAACGTAAGCCTGCCTGCTCCATAGGTTGCCTCATTTTTTATATAATAATACACTTATTACAAACAAACACGTAGTCCACCTGATGGTAAGTAGATGCTGTGGCCCATAGACATCTACGTCTATTCTAATATTCAAAATGAAGATGACGAGTTACCTCTGAGGACTAAGACGGAATGCCTCGTAACTAGTAAAAAGGATCCCATCAAAAACATAAATGTAAAATGAGAGCCAAGTTCAATATTATGATATAATATGCCTTGGTTGTTGATTTAAACGACAAAAGAAGTGAGATCTAAATGGGTGCCAAGTTCAATGGTCAGCTCTGAAATTTATTTATAACAACATAAAATACCGTTTCTTCTTATAACTTAGGATAATATATTGTAAACTAAGGTCTGACTTGGCTAGTTCTCATATACGAATTATCATGTTCGATGACTAGTTTTTACCAGCAAGCCAAATTTTCGGAATAATAAAATAAGAACGGACAAGTAACAGGTTTAGAACATGCGAAGGCTATAATATAATTCGTATATGAAAACTAGCCGAGTCAGACCTTAGGCTACTATATATTATCCTAAGTTAGGTATAGGAAGAAACGATATTTTATGTTGCTTATATAACGGTATTTTATGCTGTTATTTTATGCACCATTTATGTTTTTGGTGGGATATCACTACTTTTTGTACATAAATTATTAGTAGTTACTTATTTATAATAAAATTAATACCAAATGGTTTTTGTTAAACTGCTGTATTTTCTTTTTTTTTATTAAATTGGTAAGATGTACTCTATCTAAGGTTTTAGCTCTAGAGAGTCCAACGTAAGCCTGCTCTCTACTAAATATAGAGGAGCCTATATGGAGAAGAACACTGTCAAGGCTAAGGCCTTGTGATTTGTGGATAATAATAACACATGCTAAGCAAATAGGGAATTATTCCTTGCGAACATATACATTACTTAATATCCGAAACGGCGATCGCATGGAATAGGCAGCTTCCATCGGGAGGCATTGGAATAATTCGGTGTAAGGTAAGTGTGTCACCCACCTGTAATTCTATTGTACGACTCATTTTACAATATACGTAATAAAAAGATAATTATTTAAGACGATTACATAAAAAATTAACTGTTATCTATTGAATTTTCAAGAAAATTTGTTACCATTCTAATAAAGTCTCATTCTTACTCATTCAGAGTTAGGTATACATACCTACTTATAACTATACTAAAATTATTATTAATTTTTGATTTAAATTATTTCCTATATCATCTAGACACGCGGTGCGTACTCACTAAAATAATTGTAATAATAATACAACCACAAATATATAAGTATTTTTTAGGAAAACCTATTAATTTCGTAGCATAAATCGCCACCTCATATGTCAGATATCGAGAGACAACCAGCAAAACGGAGCTCGCGTTTATGAGCGCTGCTGCCAGTGCCACCTGCCACTCGCTCGGACCTCGGACACGTTCGCGTCAAAGTTTTATCGCAGCGCTCCCATCCCGCTCCACCGGCGGCGTACCGCGCGCTGTGTACATGTTCCTAATAGAATCAATTAAGTGAAAAATTATAATAAAATGATAAAAATTTATCAGTTTCTGATTTATTCCTTTGTATTTACCTAATTACCTATCTGCATGCCAAATTTGAACTTTCTAGGTCATCTGGAACCGAGTTAGAGTTTTGATATATAGGTCAGTCAGTGATAAAAATAACGATTTTTAGACTTTAATATCTAAATAACCGTTTGAGATGTGTTAACGAAATTTAAAGTACATATATATCTTGCAAGTCTCAATATATGTGCCAAATTTGAAACGTTTATGTGAAATAGTTTTTGAGTTATGAAGGGATCAAAAGTGGCTCCAAATGGTTCGTGTAATATTACACACGGTGCGGCTCGCCGTTCTGCTTGAACTTGGCTAGATTTCTGGCTCTCTACACTCATCATTCGAAACACAGCAACATTAAGTTACTATTTTCTGATGGTATTCTGTGAGAACGTGGTCCTTCCCCGTTGGAGCCGACCCATTCGTGCTACAACCATAATATAGCTACCACATATAAAATAAAAATGAAAAATACTACTCAAATAGCGTTTTACACACAGAATTAAGGGCGTGAAAGTTATTTAAGTATTGAACAACAATATTGTATGAAAACATCGTATATTTCATAGTATTTCTTGCTTCGTTTCGTTAAGCGGTAGTAGTTTTGGATGAAAAATGACATTTGATTTTAATTTCTTACACCGGAGAAACAAATATAATATTTCATTTCATTTCATTTGATATTGATGTACACTATGCTCTTGACCTTTTTACCACGACCCAATTTATTTCCTAAAAGCAACGCCTGGGAACATAATTCGACGTTATATAAGTACTTCTATGCTTGAGCTGTAACACTTTCTTTGTGCTAAATTTCAATTTATCACAAACAGTTTGAGAGCCTGTAACAGATGGTCGAATATAAAACGGATTGATCCCATAACTATATCTTATCGATTTTGGTAACACTAATAAAAGCGGCCAAGAGCGTGTCGGGCCACGCTCAGTGTAGGGTTCCGTAGTTTCCCGTCCGTCACAATAAGTGTTCCCAATTATGAGTAAGGTGGGTATCCATTATGTTCGCGCTCCAGCAGCGCTCCGCGCTCCTGCAACTGCTCCCGGTAGCGCGTACTCTTTCCATTCAAGTTCAAAATGATTTTCCTAGAAAGTCCTTATAAAGTTTTACTTTTCAGATTTTTTTCATATTTTCTAAACTTATGGTTCAAAAGTTAGAGGGGGGGGGGACACATTGTTTTTTACTGTTGGAGCGATTATTTCCGAAATTATTGACATTATCAAAAAATGATTTTAGTAAACCCCTATTCATTTTTAAATACCTTTCCAACAATATATCACACGTTAGGGTTAAAATTAAAAAAAAATATCACTTCCCACTTTACATATAAGGGGGCTACCTTAATAAAACATTTTTTTCCAATTTTTATTTTACCACTTTGTCGGCGTGATTGATACACATATTGGTACCAAATTTCAGCTTACTAGTGCTAACGGTCACAGAGATTAAGCGAGGACGGACAGACGGACAGACAGACATGGCGAAACTATAAGGGTTCCTAGTTGACTACGGAACCCTAAAAACGATTCAATTATCTTTATCTAGGCTAGGCAATTTTAAAGCTTAACTCTCTGCCTAACAGCCCGTTTCGTTAGGTGCCTAAATTTCGGTAACTTTTTTATACATGTGTAGAATAGGGGTGACAAACGAGTACATAGTCCATAGAAATCTACATCTATCTTCAATCGAGAATCAAAATGCAAATGCGTTTTTACCCCTGAAAACGAAAATAGAATGCTCCGTTTACGCTCGTATTATGTGAGAGCGTGGTGTTCCGCCAGAAGTGCTAAACAGCCGGTGCATTGTCACACCTTAGTAAACTTAAATTACAATTAAAGTTTCGAACACTACCTGTGTATTGTTCTTGTCTTCTCTCTAACTATATGTGTTTGTAAACTAACATCTATAATATGACAGTGACTCAGGTCTCAGGGCTCCGCCAAGTTTGGAAAAAAGTAAATTATTACCATATCTACACAAAATTGTATCTAGCCACTTAAAAAATCCTTAGAAAACACAGTAATCTTGCACTATTAATGCCATATTGCCTGCTAAGCGCGGTAAATGTGGCATAATCCTTCCTATAAGGCTATCTAAGGGGGGGCTATGTTACCAATGAATATATATATATATATATATATATATATATATATATATATATATATATATATATATATATATATATAAGCAGCTAAAAATAAAAGCTTAATTTTACTGTGTAGAGCGTTTATGTAGAGCGTTATTTACGTGGTGGAGCCACGCTGCAGTTATATTATGATTGTAGAATGATTCGACTGGACCGAGGTAGGGCCACGCTCTCACATAATACCAGCGTAAAATAGCAGCTTAATACTGATAAAATGTTTCGTATGGTAAGTGTAGAGAACTGGAGACTTTTTACTGGAAACAAGGCGTTCCATCTCAGTTCTCAGGGATGACAACGCATCTGCATTTTGATTCTTAATCGAGGATAAATGTTGATGTCTGTGGGCCACAGCATCCACTTACCATCAAGTGGACTGTGTGCTCGTTTGTCACCTTTGTTCTATAATATTATTATTCTCCTGTTTCATTGCGATATACTCTATGATTATGGTCCTACCCCGGTCATATATAGCTACAGCCTGGCTATACCATGTAAGACTTCCGAAGAGATCCGAACGGGCACCCCACTCAATAGCAGTTCCGAGTATATTTTTTTAGATCCTATTATTTAAGAATCCTTCAACGTCATTTTTACCGAACTTGGAACTTGGCAGCGCTGTAGACGTGTCACAAACGAAATGCATCGAAGCTTAAATCACGCTATCAAAGTTCCAAGTACTACGGTGTATAAAGAATAACTCTCATCTACCTCACGGAGATATCCACTCTTCTTTTTTAGTAGGATGACATTTAAGGTGACTCACTTGAACTATTAGCCACTTTTAATAGGTAATAATTCCTTCACAAATGATTCGTAAAATCAATTTATTTCGCGCACCTGACGGCCGGTAGCGTCTCGACCACTTTGTTACTAGAACTGTCAACGTGAAACAGACTGTTGTGCTGAATGAATAATGTTACAAGTCTTTCAACTGTTACGTTCCTATGATTTATCGAATGGACAGTCGAGTTTCGTGCCCGCACTGCGCCAGAGGGTTGAATAGTGATGTGCGTATTTTATCGATACGCCATGTTAAACTACAACATGTGTGCAGTTCATACGCGGTAGAAAAACCTTCGAAAGAGGAGACCGATGTAATAGAAAATACTGCGTACTGTATTCTATTTCATCATTTTGTAGGCTTAACCTTGTAGATGTAAATGTTTGTTTATTTTAGTGTCGCTTTTTCGTTTTATCGAATTTCAAATCACAACGTCTCTAAAGTAGTTTTCACATCAAAAATGTTATGAGGACACGTGACCTGCGATCACTTACCTTGTTAATGAAATCTATTGTTACGAGCTTAGGGTTCGTGACAATAAAAACCGCCGATTGAATTACCAAAGTTGCCACTTTAATTACCGAACACCAATTACAGCTTAAAACACAGTAAGAATTATTCAAACTTAACACTTTAGTTCGCAATTATATCGCTTCGAAGTATTCGCTTGAATTGCCAATTCAATACTGACTTGGTCACAGTATTTATTGGCCTTTTCCACTGAAAACATCTAGAATGTTCGAGTAGAATGTCGAAAGTTCTAGCAAGGAATTTTTTAGAAAGCCCTTCTAGTTCTGCTACTTCATACAAGATGGCACTAATGAATTTTCAAGAAACATCTTGATGCTCCTATTTCTGCTATTTGATACCAGATGGTGCTAGCTAATAATCACCCACCTTGTACTAGGCATTAACTTTTACTGAAACATCTAGAATGTTCGAGCACATACCGGTCCCAACCAACTAAGTGTAGAAAGTTCCCTCCTAGTTCTGCTACTCGGTACTAGATGGAGCTAGTGCCCCGTACCAGGCATTAATTACGGCAAGCAACACTATCCTCAATATGGCACAAAGATTTTTTTACAAAAGAGTAACAAACGAGCACAGATTCCTCCCGATAATAAGTGGTTGCAGTGACCCATAGATATCTAATCTATCTTCGATTACAAATCAAAATGCAAAATGTTCGGATTAGTTCCAGCTGCCAAATTTCTCGAACGCACATCGCGTCAAAATTCACGATACCATCCTCACCATTTGGATGCTCGGCGGTCCACCACTGTGCGTGTTACTAGGAGTTTTCTTCCTCGTATAAATTTTCTGTAGAATTGTGTACCACCGGCGAATTTTCCGGACCGATACGACTTAGGAACCTTCAAGAAAAGAACTCACTCCTTTCTAAAAGGCCGGCAACACACCTGCAATTCCCCTGGTGTTGCAGTAGTTCATGGGCGGCGGAAGTCATTTACCATCAGGTGAGCCGCATGCCGTTTGCCCCCCTCTTCTATAAAAAGAAAGATGCGCACATCAATGTTTCCCTTCTATAAAAAATGACAAAAACACCACTTGGTAGTAGGATTACAGGAGTCCTAGGAGTATCTAGGTCTGCTGCCAAGCAGTAATGCCTGCATGATGTGTTCTACTGAAGGGTATACCTAGCTATGGATCATCATCATTCATCATCATCATTACAGCCTTTCACAAGTCCACTGCTGAACATAGGCCTCCCCCAAGTAATGCCACAAAGCACGGTCCTGAGCCACCTGCATCCATCGACTTCCTGCATGTCTTACCAGGTCGTCACTCCATCTAGTGGGGGGTCGCCCTACACTACGCCTACCGGTACGAGGCTGCCACTCGAGAACCTTTCTTCCCCATCGGTTATCGGTTCTTCGAGCTATATGGCCGGCCCATTGCCACTTCAGCTTACTAATCCGTTGGGCTATGTCGGTCACTCTGGTTTTACTGCGGATATCCTCATTTCTGAGTCTATCACGCAGAGAAACTCCGAGCATAGCCCTCTCCATAGCTCGCTGAGCGACCTTAAGCGTCCTCATACGGCCAGCAGTGAAGGACCACGTCTCAGATCCATAAGTCATCACTGGCAACACGCACTGGTTGTACAATCTAGTTTTTAGAGATTGAGGTATACCTGACGAAAAGATATGTCGTAATTTCCCGAACGCTGCCCAGCCGAGTTGAATCCGTCGATTGACCTCTCGGTCGAAGTTGGACTTACCTAGTCGGACTATTTGTCCCAGGTAAACGTACTCGTCAACAACTTCGAGCTTAGTGCTCCCAACAACTACCGGCATAGGTGTGACATGGACATTGAACATGATCTTTGTTTTGTCCATGTTCATCTTAAGACCTATCCGTTGGGAGGCACTATTGAGGTCATTGAGCATAGTGCTTAAGTCCTCCAGCGATTCTGCCATAAGGACTATATCGTCGGCAAATCGAAGGTGAGTGATGTACTCGCCATTGATGTCAATACCGTATCCTTTCCAGTCCAGTAGCTTGAAAACGTCTTCCAATGCAGCGGTGAAGAGTTTCGGGGATATAACGTCACCCTGTCTTACACCTCTCTGCAGTTGGATAGGTTTCGAGCTCTGGTTCTGTACTCGGATAGCCATCGTAGCCCTACTGTACAAACACTTCAGCACTTCGATATACCGACAGTCAAGTTGGCACCGCTGAAGGGACTGTAGCACCGCCCAAATTTCGACGGAATCAAAGGCTTTCTCATAGTCCACATACGCCAGGCAAAGTGGCAGATTGTACTCTTCAGTCTTCTGTACAATCTGCCGCAGGGTATGTATGTGGTCTATGGTACTGAAGCCTTTTCGGAAACCGGCTTGTTCGGGAGGCTGGAAGTCGTCAAGTCTGCGTGCGAGACGATTCGTAATGACTCTCGAAAACAGCACGTAGACGCGGCTCAGAAGGGAAATCGGTCTGTAGTTCTTTAAGAGAGCGTTGTCGCCTTTCTTAAAGAACAAGACCACCGCACTTCTGCTCCACGCCTCTGGAGTAGTGCCACCATGGAGGACGGAATTGAAGAGCTTCTGAAGGACTACAAGTACCGGTGTTCCACCCGCTTTCAGAAGCTCCGCTGTAATTCCATCCTCGCCTGGGGCCCTGCCGTTTTTAAGGTGCTGGAGAGCCATTCTAATCTCGCTTAGACTGACGTCCGGGATATCATCGGAATAGTGTCGGATAAGACTTGCTCTTGGATCGTTACTCACACTTGCGTGTGGCTCCAACGATGATGTGTACAGCTGCCCATAGAACCTCTCAATCTCACTCAAAATCTCAGGTGTCCCGGAAACGATGTTGCCACACTCAGTCTTCAGCTTTGACAGTTGGCTCCTTCTGGCAGACAGATCTCTGGCAAAGACTTTGGAGCCCTGGTTCCGCTCGATCGCTTCTTTAATACGAGAAGTATTAAAGTTGCGTAAGTCTCGCCGCATGCACTTGGAGATCTGTCTGTTCAGTTGCCTGTATGCTGTCAAATCTGTTGACGATTGCAGCCTCATCTCCCGTCTAACAGCCATGAGATTAAGAGTGTGATCGGAGAGTTTTTGTGTTCTTCTGCGGCGTGTCTTGCAGAACTTAGCTCCGACCGCATGGACAGTTTCCACGAGCTTGTCGTTCATATCGTCCACTGCATTGCAATCTTCTAGGCACTGGAAGCGGTTACGTAACTCGAGCTGAAAGGTTTCTGGATTCTGGATTAGAGCACGAGGGGGACGGAGCGTTGACTTCATTAGACGAGACCTCTCCAACTTAACGTTTAGGTTCAGTGTGCCTCTAACCATTCGGTGATCGCTGCCAGTTTTCACCCTTGCGATCACTGAGACATCACTGAACAGTTGGCGTCTGGTCGTCATAATGAAGTCAATCTCATTTTTTGTCGAACCGTCGGGGCTCGACCAGGTCCACTTCCTGTGGGGCCGCTTCTGGAAGAAAGAGTTCATCATAAAGAGTCCCTCTTTCTCCATAAAGTCGGCCAGCTGCTGGCCCCTTCGGTTCCGTTGCCCTACTCCAAATTTCCCTACCTTCAGCTCACCGCTTTCTCTTGTGCCTAGTTTTGCGTTGAAGTCTCCCATCAACACCGTGTAGTGGGTTTTGGAGGAATGTATGGCTCTGGAAATATCCTCATATATTTCCTCCACCTCCTCATCGGGGTGTGCCGAGGTTGGTGCGTAAACCTGAATGACCTTCAGCGAATACCGTTTGGTGATTCTGAGTATCAGGTACGCGACCCTCGTCGACACACTCCCAATCTTTACAACGTTGTTGACGAGAGACTTGTGGACGATAAATCCGACACCTCCTTGGGACAGATGGTCGCCCTCCCGGTGATAGAACAAGTTGCCGGACTCGAGGATTGCCGTGTCCTCCCCCTCTCTTCGGACCTCGGATAATCCAATAATATGCCAGCGCAACTTGTCTACCTCTTCTTCCAGCTCCAGTATCTTCTCGTCAGTCCTCAGGGTGCGTGCGTTATATGTTGCCAGGTCGAGTCGTCGTAGGTGGCAACCGAACCTCCACCGGAGATTCTTAGCACCCCCTGCCCCGCCGTTACCATGGTCGCCACCGTAGCCAGGAATAGCGGGGCCGCCGGGGACTGGGGGCCGTCTTTTTGTGTATTTGTTCATTGGGGGGTATTTGCCGTAGTTGCCACGCTTGGCGAGCGGGTTGGCAACCGCAGTTTTTTATTACGTCACAGTTGTCTTCAGGAAGATGCTGCTGCCCATCTCCTGCCTGTCTCCCTCTGTCGCCTCTTACGACACCCACGGGAAGATATGGGGCTATGGATACTCAGTATAATAACAAGGATTCCGCCTTAGTTTTTAGAGGTGACAATGCATCTGTAACTATATTAGTAGTATAGTTGTAGCATGAATGGGATCGACTTGACCGGGGTAGGATCACGCTCTCATAAAATACAAGCCTAAAATAGCAGCTTAATACTGCTGTATTTCGTATGGTGAGTGTAGAGTTCCGGAGACCGTTTTATACTGGAAACGAGGCATTCTATCTTAGTCCTCAGGGATGACAACGCATCTGTGTTTTGATTATTAATCGAGGATAAATGTAGATGTCTATGGCCCACGATATCCACTTACAATCAGGTAGACTGTCTTTTTTTGTTTTTCTTATAGGGTAGGGCGAGAAACGAGCACACAGTTCACCTGTTGGTGAGTGGTTGCTGTGACCCATAGACATCTATATCTATCCTCGATTACGAATCAAAATGGAGATGAGTTGTCGCCGTGAGGACTAAGATGGAATGCCTCTGGTTCTCTCCACTCACCATACGAAACACAACAGCATTAGGCTGGTATTCTGTGAGAGCGTGGTCCTTCCCCGGTCGAGCCGACCCAATCGTGCTACAACTATACTATTAATATAACTGCAGCATGGCTCTACCACGTATATGTGTGCTCGTTTGTCACCCTTATTCTATAAAAAATAGTGTCTATGGACAGCACTAGCTTCTTACTATCAGGTGAACTGTAAATTCATGTGTTATTACGATTTTATTTCGGAAGTGTCCGCTTACAATTGCATCGAATTTTGATTCAGATGTCTGTGATGTGGGCAGGGATCGTTCTCGGGTTGTTTGCAATTGAAATAACTTTAAGAAATCTTAAACTAATAAAATAAAATAAATAGTACGTAGTAAAGTACCGCCTACGACTACGCACTTTCATTCAATTGGTGCTGGCAAAATGGCCGTGTGGTTTGTATTCGATCTCACGGCTATTATGCCAATAAGTGTAAGTCTATGTGAAAATATACACCAAACTATCAATACAAGTGGGTCTAATAAAACGTGATATAAGTGTCTTCTATAACTCACACTGTTCTCGTGAAATCAGCAAATTTTGTTAGCTAATTTCTTAGAATGGACAAAGTAAGTAAGAGTACCTACTCTGCTCTTTGTTACAACTTTTCTTTAACCAATCGTTCTAATACTTTCCTACTCATTTCATAAACATACCAATAATTCAGTCAAAATAAAAACTTACTAGGAGTCACTTTCCATGGTTACAAAAAAAAACGACGGGCTGCACTCCGGAAGTGCCGGCAGAAGAGAAAACTTGAATATTAACGTTGTGCTTTTTTGATATTTTGGGAATAATTTTGCACGAATTGTTTTAATTATCAGTATAAAAGTACTACCATTTATGTGGTAGAATACAATATTTATTTATTGCGCTATCGTACACAAACATGACAATTTATATTACATTAAAAAGTTTATCTCTCAGAAAAATCAACCTACTCTCCATCCGTCTTACGAATTTTCGATCAAGTCACGTGTCCTGACGCGAGTTTAAAATTTTTTACCCATTACAAAAAAAGTGTACAACGCCGCTAAAGAAGTTTTCGTCTTACGAATTTTCGATCAGGTCACGTGTCTTGACGCGAGTTCAACATTTTTTACCCATTACAAAAAGTTTACAACGCCGCTAAAGAAGTTTTGTCCTAAGAATTTTTGATCAGGTTACGTGTCCTGACGCGAGTTAAAAAAATTGTACCCGTTACAAAAAAAGTGTACAACGCCGCTAAAGAAGTTTTCACTTCAAAAATAATGGTCACGGCCGTGTTATGTCTTATTTCTATTGCTTTCTTATTTTTTATAGATACGTTGTTACTTGATAAAAGACATTCCATTTTAGTCTTCAGACAACTCCTCGACATTTTGTAGATACGTTGTTACTTGATAAAAGACATTCCATTTTAGTCTTCAGGCAACTCCTCGACATTTTCATTCTTAATTGACGATAAATGTAGATGCCTATGGGCCACAGCATCCGCTTACCATCAGGTGGACTGTGTGCTCGTTCGTTACCCTTATTCTATAAAAAATCGGGGTATGCTTGTGTCGTGGACACGGTCATGTGTTGTACGTGAATACGTGTACGCAACAAAACGAACTCAAAAAGGAGGCGGTTTTCCCTTCCCCGGGCGCGTTGCGTTACGGTCTTCACTCAACGCGACGCAACGAATTCTTCGATCCTTTAGCTATTGAGGAATAATGATTTCCTATATTTTCGCGAACACTACACATTGGTTCAAATTACTTTTACGGATTTTGTTACGTTTAATCTATAATATTTTTAATTCC
Source organism: Parnassius smintheus behrii (assembly GCA_036936625.1). Taxonomy (NCBI): domain Eukaryota; kingdom Metazoa; phylum Arthropoda; class Insecta; order Lepidoptera; family Papilionidae; genus Parnassius; species Parnassius smintheus. The sequence continues at coordinate 41,227,930 of JAUPFT010000022.1, forward strand.
CGAAGTTTCGGGTACTTTCCGGCACCCATGGTCACGGGGGAGTGATGTTTTAATATCAGTATAGAGTACCTTCAGCTTTTCAATTATTATTTAGGGTCCGATCTACACAGAATAAACTTACTGTGTCCTGAAGTCTTGCAATGGTATGCTTGGGCTTAGTTTTAATTTTTTGAATCACAGGGTCCCAAGCAGGTGGTAGTATCCAGCCTTCTTCTCTATTGAAATTAGGATGTTTTCTTAATTTCAATAGCCTCACGTATCATCCTTGATAGGAATCGATGTTCTTTCGCGATGATGTAATGGTTGGGGCCGTCTAGGATATGGTGACAAACTGCAGACTTTATAAACGCGATAAAATCCGTAAAAGTAGTTTTAATTAATCTATCACATCATCAATCTAATCTATCATATCATAATATATTACGTGGTAGAGCCATGCTGCAGTTATATTAGTAGTATAGTTGTAGCACGAATGGGTCGGCTCGACCGGGGAAGGACCACGCTCTCACAGAATACCAGCGTGAAATAGTAGCTTAATGCTGCTGTATTTCGTATGGTGAGTGTAGAGAACCGGAGACCCTTTTTACTGGAAATGAGGCATTCCATCTCAGTCCTCAAGGGTGACAACGCATCTGCATTTTGATTTGTAATGGAAGATAGATGTAGATGTCTATGGGCCGCAGCAACCACTTACCATCAGGTGGACTGTGTGCTCGTTTGTCAGCCTATTCTATAAAAAAAAAAAAATATCAAGGGATGTTGTTAAATTTTGGATGTAGATGTTATATGTAGCTGCAACACTAAACTGTATCCCCCAATTTTGCTATCATCAGTTTTCAGAATAGCTTTTAGCCTCCCACTATGGAAGCAATTTTAAAAACGTATACACGTCTAAAAAGTTTGTGTGTGTGTGTGTGTGTGTGTGTGTGTGTGTGTGTGTGTGTGTGTTGTGTGTGTGTGTGTGTGTGTGTGTGTAGTGCGGTGCACAAAAGAAAGAAACGAAGTACATCGGTTCTTTGATTAAAGTTTTACTTTTAAAATCGACATCGTAATTGCGGCACATCACTAATACCAAGCGACAGCCTGTAGCAATTCTATCGTAACCTCGTTTTGTTTTCGTAGTGACTATAATTTTAGATCAAGTCCCCTCACTACTCCCCTTTCCAGAAATTGTCGCTCATTGAGGAATTCCGGCTATTCGTAACATTAGTTCTTTTTATTGTATATTCGAATTTAGACTTTAGGAAGAAATGTTTTAAGTAATTTTTATTTATATTACATAGAAACGGATACTTAGAGGTTTAGAGGTGGTTTGAAGAATAATATATATATATATATATATATATATATATATATATATATATATATATATATATATATATATATATATATATATATATAAATCCGTAGTCCCTGCCCGCCTTTTCCGGTGACAGGCGTGTGAGTGTTTATGTATACATGTAAACTTCAACTCCAAAGAACAAAAAACAAACTTTAAAAAAAATGAAAGGCGATTGCAGCATCCTCATGGTAGTTTTATCAGGAAGATGCTACTCAAAATAAGTTTTAAAACATTTATAGTACCTAGTCACCAAAGTTTCATTGTAATCAGACTAAAATAGCGTAGCAACTATACCTACAACTCAAATAATATTAATATATTTTCTTTAACTTTAAATTATTCCCGGAGTAGCTAATCTCATCTAGTATTCAATCCTGTAACACGTAACATGCTTGGAGGCTGACATTTAATTGGATTATGTATGTAGATACAAGATGTGAATCTCATTCAGTTACTTGGATTTGTTGCTAGCATATCGGAGTATTTAAATAATATGCTACATACCTTATTCGTAAATATCGATGTAATTGGATTAATACATAAATTTACTCTCACTCTTTTTACTATATGGCAATAGAAAGAGACAGATATATAGATTATTAATCCTTAATTGACCGATTTCTTATATTTATTACAAACACGACACATTTAATAAAACTGTTCTTACTTTTATCAGTAAACAGATACTGTCCCATGTCAACATTTATCCTCGGTAAAGAATCAAAACGGAGATGCGTTTTTACTAAGGACCAAGATCGAATGCCTTAATGGTAATAGCACAGTCGGCTCGACCGGGGATGACACTCTCTCACAGAATACCAGCGTAAAATAACAGCTTAATACTGCTGTTTCGTATGGTAAGTGTAGAGAACAAGAGACCCTGTTTTACTGGAAATGAGGCATTCTGTCTTAGTCCTCAGGGGTGACTACGCATCTGCGTTTTGATTCTTAATCGAGGATATATGTAGGTGTCCATGGGCCACAGCATCCACATACCATCAGGTGGACTTTGTGCTCGTTTGTCACCCTTATTCTGTAAAAAAACTATTTAAACCCGATTTTCTGTGCGAGCATGGTTCCTCCCCGGTCGTGCCGACACATTCATGCTACAACCGTTATGTAGCTACAACGTGGGTCAAAGAATGCATCAATATCTTTATCAAAATTAATATATTATAATTTATAAAAATCTTTTAGTCCCGTGGGTATCGTAAGAGGCGACTGCAGCAAATGCCAGAAAATCTGATGGCTTTCGATAGATGGCGCTTTAACCAATTCTTTGCGTCAGGTTTGAAATACCCAGACTGGTGATGACCAGCATCAATGGCTTGAGACGTCTGATACAACGATCGTCATTTATCTATCTATGATAATATGGGGGAAACCTATACGTATATAGCGGTGGTCTTTTGATAGACTGTAATGGGTGACAAGGGTAGAGGCCAGTAGTAAATTTCAGGGCCGATTAAAACCCGACCGTCATATTAAAAGATCCTCTACCCATTATCTTGACGTAGTTATCTAAATGGATAGCTAGGGTCATCTATCCAAAGATTAACAAAGGATGTTAAATTTATATTAATATTTTATACGTGGTAGAGCCACGCTGTAGCTATATTATAGTTGTAGCACAAATGGGTCGGCTCAACCGGGGAAGAACGACGTTCTTACAGAATACCAGCGTAAAATAGCAGCTTAATACTGCTGTGTATCGTATGGTGAGTGTAGAGATCCGGAGACCCTTTTTTACTGGTAACGAGGCATTCCGTCTTAGTACCCAGGGGTGACAACGCATCTGCGTTTTGATTCTTAATCAAGGCTAAATGTAGACGTCTATGGACCACAGCATCCATTCACCATTAGGTGGACTGTGCGCTCGTTTGTCACCCTTATTCTATAAAAAAAATATTTAGACGCTTCATTGCTGGTATTAGCCGGTATTCGCATTTGAAAGCGTTAGTAACAAATTATCTGATTTATTGATATAATTTTATAATTAGGTATCATAAGGATTTCTTATCTTCACGCGAACACTGTACATATAAATGAAACCGGTTTTTACAGATTTTATCGCCGGGAATATAAAATAAATTAATAAACGCAACAAAATCTGGAAAAACTAGTTTCGTTTAAATTTGGTGTTCGTGTACCTAAGCGTCAGAAATCGGGTAGTAGTTATCATTCATAATCGAGACAACTTTATCATCATCATCATAACAACCCTTCACAAGTCTACTGCTGAACATAGGCTTCCCCCGAGGAATGCCACAAGGCACGGTCCCGTGCCACCAGCATCCATCGACAATACCCACTATCCCATATCTTCCCGCGGGTGTCGTAAGAGGCGACAGAGGGAGACTGAGGCAGGAGATGGGCAGCTGCATCTTTCCGATAACAGCAACATTACAATAAAAAATACGGTTGCAAACCCGCTTGCCAAGCGTGGCAAGTATGGTAAACATTTCAACATAAGCCGTTGCTCATTATACAACTTATAAAAATTATAAAAACAAAATTGCTTATATAACTGAAGAGGTTATACAATACAATATATTAATTTTAGTTAGCGCACGTTATTAATTTTAAATATGACTATTAAATCTTTTAACAATTTTAAAAAAAAAAAGTTTGAAATGCGAATGTTTCTACGAAATAAAACAGGCACAGAAAATTCAAAGCTACGAGTATATATTTCCCGGTAACATGAATCAGTCTCAATATTACGGGATTGCCCGCAGGCCATAATACTTCCCTTCTCATAATAGAACGCGTGCCGCAATCCCGGCTTGACTCCATTACGAGAATTCCTTTACTGACAGTACCTTCATTAAAATACGATCTTTTGTTTCAGAGAGAGAACTAACAAGCGAAGGATGGCGGGCTCTAGAGAGAGGTTACTTTACGAAAGACATTCGGACTATGAACAGGAGTATGACCGGAGACGTAGATACAACCCAGAGTATGTAACGAAGCGAAACGATTCCGCGTCCTACGAGAATCGCTACGCGACGCAACGCTTTGAACCGAACCGGTCCGAGCCGGAACGCTTCGCTAACAACCGGTATAGAGAACGCTTCGATCGCTACGAGAGACCGAGACGCAAAAACGGTTACGTGTTCGAGGATATTTACTCTGATTTCGACGAGGCTCAGGGACGTTTATCGCTGTTCAGGCCAATAAGACCCGAATACTTGAACCTTTCCACTACATACGATTCTAAATATAGTACATTGCCTCGAAACTACCCGTATTATGAAGACAGAACTCGTAGATATAAGAAAGATTATTACGACTTTAGAATCGACGAAAGACGCCGTTCAAGGGAATTATACGAGCCTTATAGAACACATGAACTCAGAAGAAAACCTACATATGACCGGAAACCGGATACTGTTTACGCAGCTAGACCGAAACCGGTGATCCAATTAAATAGGACCGAACGAAAAACGCCCAAAAATGTAGCGGTGTGCAAACCGCTTCGCTTGTCAGAAAAAAACGCGCGTTATTGGACGACTCATCCGCCGAATGGTGCCCGTACTAAGCCAAAGAAAGACGAACCGAAGAAAAATGTGAAATTTTCAGAAGTGTCCGGTTGTAACCGGAAAATTGTGGTCAACGATCCGGTTTGCGGTCGCAAGTTAGTAGCAGTTAGGGAGTTAGAAGTGTCGCTCGACCAAATGATACAGAATGGTTATTTCGAAAAGCATAATATACCAATATTGAGGCCAGAAAAGACGAAGCCAGAGATACCGGCTCTGGAACCGAACGGGAAATGCTTATCCGGCGGCGAAACGAAGACTTCGAGGAAATCCAGACATCTGCCGCAGGTAAGTTTGTATTTTAACTATAAGTTGACAACTTGCGGCGTAATGACTCAGCATTGGCTTGCACTGATAAGTGGTTTGAATCGAACAAGTGTTTATACGGCCTACAAATAAATTCTTCGGGTCTGACTGTTTGTCCGCGTGCAATTTATCTATGTAAACTGCCTCCACGATACAGGAGAAAATTCTAGTGTGATGGTAAATAAAAATAATTGTGAGGTTAGGGATAAATAACAGACGAAAACAGAGTCTTTTTTTAATAGGATAAGGATGACAAACGAGTACACATTCCATCAAATGGTAAGTGGTTACTGTGGCACATAAACATCTACATTTATCCTCGATTACGAAATAAAATTCAGATGCGTTGTCACCTGTGAGGACTAAGATCGAATGCCTCGTTTACTGTAAAAAGGATCTCCGGTTCTCTACTCACCTTTCAATGATAAGAAACACAGCGGCGTTGAGCTGCTATTTTACGCTGGTAGTCGGTGAGAGCGTGGTCCTGCCCAGTCGAACCAACCCGTGCTACAACTGTACTACTAATATAGCTGGAGCATAACTCTACCAAGTAATTGATTTAGTGTCTCAATATTCAATTCCTGACGACTTAGTAACTTAGAGTAATTTATTTTGTTTTTCTTGACCCTTATTCTGTTCAAGCTCTAGAAAATGTTTTCTACCTAGTAAAGGAGATAAGGAACACATCAATTTCTTGGCACGCACTTACGCACACTTCCTTCTTATTTCTATCCGTAACAGCGTGTAAAAGTTTATTAATTTATTTATTCTTTATTGCAATACACCTTCATGACTGCAGACTTAATGCCCTATGGCATTCTCTACCAGTCAACCCTAAGAAAGATGGATTTCTATGTGGTAGAGCCATGGTGCAGCTATATTATAATTGTAGCACGAGTGGGTCGGCTCGACCGGGGAAGGACCACGCTCTCACAGAATACCAGCGTAAAATAGCAGCGTAATGCTGCTGTGTTTCGTATGGTCAGTATAGAGTACCAAAAACCGTTTTCACTGGAAACTGGAACTAACAACTGGAAAAAAACTGGTTTTCACACGAGGCATTCCATTCTTAGTCCTCAGGGAATATTGTAGAATTGAATTTAAAGTTGAATGTTGAATGGAAGTAACTGTATTTTATTGAGCTGAGGGGGTTATTTGGTTGCTATAATAACATGGATAACCTTTTTTAAAATGTTTTTCTCTCTGTCTGTCTGACTGACTGTGCGGGATAATGTTCGGAATGGTTGAACCGATCGTAACGAAAATTCACGAATAGGTAGCAATTTCAGGAGTGGTTTTTATCAATTGATCTTAAGTCTAAAATAAATTAATAAAATAAAAATAAAAAATCTAATAAATAATAAAAAAAATCTAATCTAAAAATAAAAAATAACATTTTTATGTATTAATCGGTGTAAACTTTGTCGTCAGTTAATGTTTTTGGTTCCTGCAATACTAGACTAAAGCTTAGTACCAAAACAAATAATAAAACAATACGGAAACCACTGTTAACACACACCAAAGAAAACACAGCAAATTGCTGCATCTTTGATATCAAAATTCCCGGACGGATTACGCTTGAGCCATCTTTGTGCTACTCTTATTCACACTGCATTAGATCCATAAACGTCACAAATTATTTTTGCGGCTTGAGTCGCATTTTTTCCCTTTTTTATATTAAAACTTCAGAATGTATCGAATTTCATCGTTAGATTTACTGATTTTGGCGGACAGAAAAATAATTAATAAATGGTGGGAAAGTGTTTTTTACATTTTAGTCATTGAAGTAATATGTACTTACGTACTAGAACAGCTATCTCAAATAAAAAATGTGCGCTACTCTGTATTCGCGCGGTTGGTATTTTATCATAGAATAAACATAGGTAGAATGACCCGTAGGTAATAGCAGATTGTGTTGTTAAACAGGTAAATTATATCGAGAACTATATTTAAATTTTGTCATTTATTGTGCATATTATATTTGCTTATTTAATATAATATTACATAAAATTATATCACAATTACATTTCAATGATATTTATATCTGAATATTTTAAAAGTTATCTATGTCAAATATAAAAAACATACTAAATGTATGTTTAATAAAACTTATTAACATAGCATTTAAATTACAATTTATTTAAATTAGAATAAGAGTCGTTCATAAATGCTGGGCATGCGAGAGTTACAAATGGACGTATTTATACCACTTTGACTTTGATGTAGAAACTTAAAAATAAAATAAAAGAATAATAAGCAGATTTAAACATGAAAAATTTTGCCTAATTATAATAATATATATATGTTTCTACAAAAAAATGTGTATAATAATATATTCGTCCTATACTTAAGTACCCACAGAAATGTCGCATCTGAACATATTAATTTCATAATTTATATTCCAGACCCGAGATGGCGTCTTAGGAATAATTTGTTTTACTATTAATCTATAATACTTTTTTATTGATTAAGTATCTTACTAACCGATGAAAAGTAATTCCTTGGTTTTTACTGACATTTATTGAATTATTTGTGTAATATCTAAGTACACACGACGGCATATTTTTATAAAGAGATTTTTTTAAATTAGCATACAACGTGACTTCTCTACAAGCAGCTAGCGAGTGACTGATTAAAGTGCGGTGTAAGCACCGCAGTTGAGTGGAACAGAGTAGCTGAATGCAGTGTCACCTCTAGTACGTAGTACATAATAGTTCAATGATTTTAGTTTACTTTATTTAATGTCCTATATGTCTTTCTCTTCAATTTTATACAAACAAAACATGAAGAAACTTTTCCCCGACCTATTACATAATGACTCTTTGGTTAAATAAATATATATTTGCTTAAATAAATGACGTAATAGTTTTAAAAATTAAACTTGAAAATGTAAATGTGTAAATGTTTTACTTGTTTTAAATTTAATTATAAAATAAAGTGAAAAAAACCATAATTTCCACATATAGCTTATGAAGTCAGAGCCTTAATTTGTCTACACACCATGCCATTTGGAGAATAATTTGTTTAGATTTAAAAATATTAAACACAAAAGTACTGAGAAAATCTTTATTAATTCTTTCCTTATCAGCCCATAATTCTATCTGATGTTATAGTTTAAAATATAGCATTTGCTATCATTTATTTCCGTTTGTGAAGTCAAAATTGGGCTCCATTTGAAAATCCCATTGACTTTTAACATAATGCAGCAATTTGCTGAAACGTGGACCCGATTTGGCGTCAGATTATTTTTAAATTCCTGTTTATGTTTGTTACTTTTTTAATAGTATTTCTTTCTCTTCTTTGGATAGTATTATTATTTCAGCTGATTAAAGTTCACCGTTGAACATAGGTCTCCCCCATAGATTGCCTCATAGGGGAGATATTTTCCATAGTTGTAATGTAACTGTTGATTTAATAATATAAGATCAAACGAACTTCTCAAGTGAAGTTCGATCATTATTATATGAATCGCTTCATTTGAAGATATAATTATTCACCAGGTAGTCCCCTTAACCTACAGGTGACTTTGCACGCTTTAAAAGACACTCAACTGACTAAACTAAAGTTGGCTGTGAACCGACTTACCCCTTCCACCGCTGACTCGGGGACGGAGTGAGTCGCCATTCTGAGCTCATTATTTTTAGAGTGTAGAGAAAAACTTTCCGTATTAGGGCTAGCAAACTACTGCTATGGGAGGGTGGGTAATAGCTTATATCTTCAAATGAAGCGATTCATATAATAATGATCGAACTTCACTTGAGAAGTTCGTTTGATCTTATATTATATTTCATCGCTTCATTTTTCAGATATAATTATTCACCAGGTAGAATTTTAGAGCAGGAAGTTTTTCATTGTGATAAAATAATATATATTTCTTAGAATATATTTATTAGTTACCGATTGGTACATGAAACGTTATGTAATCACGATAATTTGAACAATTAGTTTTTGTGTTTATGAATACAGAAAAAGATCTTAAACTAGTGACTGGACGTAAAGCAAGCGGATCTTGCAAAGTTCCCCTCATCAACAAGGGTTCTATTGTAAAATCGCGCAAAAGTATTCGATGTAGGAGTCCATCCAGCAGCTTTACGGATGACATCAACGCTGAGGCCCGCGCGGCCCGCAGCTGAGATAGAGGCGTGGCGAGTGCTGTGGGCGCCAAACGTTGACGTATCCACGCCGCTTTCCGAGAGCACTTGTTTAATCCATCGACTGATTGATTGCGTCGTGGCTGGTCTATGTGGTGGCTTGTAAGTGAGGAACAGTTTGCCTATGTTTTCTGTTCTTTTACTTTCTGTGACAGAAATATAATCTTTTAGAACGGTAGCTGGGCAAATATTCACATTTTCTAAGAAAAATGGTATCAGGAGTACAGGTTGCTCTCGGCCTGGGGTGGAAGTCTTTATTAGATCAGTAATTATGATCTTAGCGTTATTGCGAGAAAATGATATATTTTCCAACTTAATTAATGATAGGGTTTGTACTCTATGGGATGTACAGAGGGCTAATAAAATTGCTAATTTCTTTGTAATTTTTTCCAGATTTAAAGTCGTATTGGGATGCCACCCTGCAACGTGATTTAAAACACTTTGAGGGTCCCAGGTCTGTGTATATTTTGGAATGTTCGGCCTTAATTTATAAGCTCCTTTTAGCAATCGACTTACATGTTCGTCGGAACCAATATTATTTCCGAGAAGTAATGATAGCGCTGATCTATGCGAATTGAGACTTCCGTAAGAACAACCGGCATTAAACTGGTCAGTCAAGAAGGATAAAGAAGGAGATATAGATGGTTGAAATGGATTAATATTTCTGTTGTCACAAAACCGCCACCATGCTTTATAGGTAACATTATACTGTTATACTGCGCTATCGGAGAGCGATGCTAGCATGAGATTGAGGGCCTCTGGTGGGCATCTTCGGGTGAAAGCTTGCCGGAGAGCCTCGCGGCACCCAAGGTAAGGCTCGCGTGTAAAGGGTGGTGTTCCCTGGAATGTGATCGTAAAAGATTCTTGTTAGGGCGCAAGAACAGAATATCAGATGCTAATAACCCTTGTAGTAAGGGGAACCAGGGCTGTGAAGGCCAATAAGGAAAAACAAGGATTCCGTGAGCCCTGTCATCCATTATTTTCCTTAAACAATTTAATATTATGGAAAATGGGGGGAATGCGTAAAAATAACATCCGCTCCAGTTTATAGTAAAAGCATCTACCGCCATTGCATCTGGATCCGGTCTCCAAGAAACAAAGTTTGTGCATTTGGCATTAGTGCGGGAGGCGAATAAGTCTATATTTGGCTGACCAAAATGTAACACTATGGTTTGAAAACTGGAAGAGGAGAGTTCCCATTTGGTGTCAGGGTTTATAATTCTAGATTCAGCGTCAGCCCAGTTTTCTTTAGTATTGACGTATGACGCGTAGATCCAAATTTTTCGCTTCTCACACCATTGCCAAATTTGCCGAGCGATCCCGTTTAAGTGGGGGAATTGTACCCCGCCCATGCGATTTACATAACTAATGGCTGTAGTGTTATCTACCCGTAATAGTATCGCGCAATTAGTTTCTTTAGATGCCAAGCTTTTGAGTCCAAGAAAAATTGCCAATAGTTCCAGATAATTTATATGGTAATTGCGTTCGCTAACTGACCACCCTCCGCGAGCGCGTTCTTCATCGCGCACTGCGCCCCAGCCGGTTCGTGAAGCATCTGTGTAGATTTCAATTTTATAGCCGGCGTTTCGCAGTGGATGTAATGTTGTTTTGATGTTATTGGTCCACCAAGTAAGATCTTCGATAATACTAGGTAAATTGATTTTACTCTCATAATTCTGATTTTCAAGTAGCGCGAGATATTTTTGACGTTCCAATAACTTGGTATATAACCAACCATATTGGACAGCCGGGCACGCTGCAGTTAGAACACCAATTAATTGAGCAAATTCTCGAATAGTGCATGTGGGTAGACAAATAAACTTCTGAACTAATTGCGCAATACTGTTACGTTTATTATCTGGGAGAGAAATGGTTGGATTCTTAGTGCAAAAGAGAAAACCTAAGAATTTACAACTTTGCTTGGGTTGGAGCGAGCTTTTATCAAAATTTATAACGAAACCTAGACATTGCAATAGTTTCAAGGTTTCATTTACGTTAGATCTGCAATCCTCATAAGTGTTGCCGATGCAGAGAATATCATCTAGATAAATTACTGAATTAAAGCCCGCGCTTCTCAAGTGAGTTACGATTTCTTTCATAATCTTAGTAAATACCCTGGGAGCCACTGACAGCCCATAGGGCATTGACGTAAACTCATAGGTCGTGGTCTGATTGTTTCTCTTAAATTGAAATCTTAGATCCTTTTATGTTCAGCATGAATGGGAATTAGTAAGTAGGCTTCTTTCAGATCAATTGTGGCTAAGTATCCGTGTTGGGGTATTAACTTTGCCGCAGTTCGATAATCTTCCATCTTGAAATGAAACTTTGAAACATATTTATTTAACGATTTTAAATTTAATATAAAACGCTTGCCGCCGTTTGTCTTGGAGGCAAGGAATATTTTAGAGACAAACTGGTCTCTACTTGGAAGACATTCTGTTATGGCACCTAAGTCAATCAGCTTTTGAATCGCCGTTGACATTTCCTGGTGCTCTAACTCCGAAAGGGTATTGCTAGGAACGTTTGTTTGGCAGACTTCCTTGCAAAAGGGTATGTATAGACCGTTTTGTATCCAATCTAAAATTACTGAATTGAATGAAATTCTCGTCCAACAATTAAAAAAGTATTTAATTCTACCTGCATGTACCTGAGTTACTGCGGCGCTGGGGCACGAGACTTGTTCGCTGCTGAAGGCTTCGACGCTGGCTGCTGTTGCGTCGAGCTCGGGTATGGACGGCGGTATAAAATTAAATAAAACAAATTGTATGCAATAGATTATTTTTTATTTCTTTATAAATATTCTATTTAATCTAATACAAAACTCTGTTCGAGTTTAAATTTTACATAAGCACACTGACTAAACCACTGAACATGCTGCTGCCAAGGATCATCATCATCTTCCCAATCTTTTAAGCCACCACCACAATGGAAACACTTGGTCCTGTCTGCATGGCCAGTATAAAAGAAACCGGCTTCTGCAAGATCTTCAGGTTTCTGTCGCATAACGAGAGGCCAGTTTTCGAAACTGAGCAACCGGCTAGATTTCGAACTGAAGAATGGATATTCAGCTCTTGAGTACTGCATATTCTTCTCGTTTTCATCTCCACTCAGTGTTGTAGTTTTGTTCTTCAATGATGTGTTCTGTACACGTATGCCACACTCATCTCTTTCTTCTGCTCTTGTCTTCCTGTAATTTAAGTAAACAGAATCACATTCACTAATGATCAGCTAATGACTGTCATTGTATAGCAGAAAGTGAAAAAGTTAAAAAAGTATTTTTTAACTTTTTCACTTTCTGCTATTGTCTTTGTAATATTGTATACGAGGGCGTTTGTGTTGTCGTAGATGCTATCCTTATTAGTCTTTACGTAATATTTAATCCTCGTGGAAGCATGTTTCCAATGATCAGTAGTTGGAATCTTGGATAGCTTCTTCATATCGTACATTTCAATTTTGATGAGATGCGTCGCTTGGTCTCCATCGTCAGAATTAGTAGAAATGTATGATACACCATCTCTAGCGGCTCGTGCTACGGTTGATGATAACAGCTTCCTCTTTTTTATTTTTGATTCAGCTTCAAAAAAATGATCAATCGATTGCGATTTTCTTTTTCCACCATCGCATGTGTTATTATTAACGACGATGTCATCACTCTCTTCTTGAGGGGAGAGTGGCGAGTAGTAATACTGTTTATATGTATTTTCATCGAAGCTCAATGATTTCTGCAACAACACAGTTATCATGTTAATATCAATTTGGTAACACTTAATCATAAAAGTTAAAAAAGCTAAAGTTACAACCTATTAAAGTCCACTGCTGAACATAGGCCTCCTCTCATTTCTGAGAGGGTTTTAGGGCTAGGAAATGTTCGCTGCGATACCTCAATGCGTGTTGGCAAACTTCACATGCCTTCGAAATTATCTCAGACATGCATTCCTCACGATGTTTTCCTTCACCGCTGAGCACGTGGTAAATTAACACTTAAAATTGTAATTAACAATTTAATTGGTGCCGGCGGGGATCGAACCCGGGTCGCGTACTGTGAATTTTACATTTTGCGCTAACCATCTGAGCTACCACGGCTTAACCATATACACACACATAATATTTAAATATAATTTGTTAACACTAAATCATACACACGTAAGAAAATAACAGAAAGAAAAGTAAGTTTGTCAATAGAATAAACACTTACATCCATGGCCTTTGATGCGTTGAAGTAACACAAACGTAGTATTGATAGATCCACTGCGGTCAAACGACCATACACTAACTCCATGACTGCAGTTGCTTGGTCTTATATAGTACCAGTGAGTAATAATTCTAATCTAAAGAATTTCTGCAGTAGAATTGATAGTATCTTTATGCGTCAACAAGCTTACCTTACATTCTGTTGCTTATCTCTACATTCCTACGTCCTTCCTGTCGTGTCTTGTTCAGTGTATTGGTGACTCAAATACGATTTGTATAACACAAAGAATGTAATTTAATATTTAGATATCACTATAATTGATCATTCCTATATTAGTCATTGAGTAGATTGGTACTGTAATAATCTACTAATAGCAGTAATATTATGGATACACTAGATGTACAACATCTGAAAAAGATTCACCCCACTCTAGAAAATAATGTTTATGCTGCCAATAAACTACCCATGTACACCCACGTACCAACGTATATAATATGCAATTTGGATACAGATGATAAACCAGGGTCACATTGGGTAGCTTTATATATCGATACGAATGACGTCGGTCAATATTTTGATTCATTCGGACGGGCATCTGTACGATATCATCTAGAGTTTTTTTAAAAGAAATTGTAAAAGATGGAACTGGAATGTTGATAGGATTCAGAATGAGTGGACTTCAGTTTGTGGCGAATATTGCTTAATGTATTTGCTATATAAGTTTCAGGGATGTTCAATGCATAGTTTTACGAGTATATTTACAGGGAACACATTGTACAACGATATTTTAGTGGATGAGATGTTTCGCTCCTATTTTATAGATAATAAGTAATAAGATTTTGTATTTTATAAATAAAAATTTTAACAAAATTGGGTAATGTGTTTTATTAATGAGTCAGATTAGTGTAGATAGGAACAAAGGAGTATATAACAATATCACCACGCTGAGGAAGAATAGATAATGACGGTATTGAATGAACAATAGATAAGTAGATAAGAACAATGGAGCGCTAATGAAGGTGGAGGCTCGAAGCGGATATCAATTAGATAAGAGTTAATTGATCTGCACATCTCCGGAACCGTGCATCCTACGCAAAAATGGACCGCAGATTCGTGATCAGAGCATGCCAAAACTTTTTTTTTTTTTTTTTTTTTTAGGATCGTGAGTCGACGAACGTCGTACTTGTGACTCAGTGCGCCAGAACTGGTACAACCTTTCTACAAGTGCGCCAGAACTGGTACAACGTAACTTATCTTTGGTCATGAATATCTTTTTAAAGCACTGATACTGGCATTTACACGGTACGTCTAAAATTTTGCCATCGACTATCTTTCCCTTTTTGGTTACGTATTTTTTACCGATATTCTTAAGGCACTTTCTTTTGACGTCTGACCATTCAGATGTACGGCGTACTCGTTTCTTTACTCTTTTCTTGGTTGATGCAGAGCGGTCATCATCACTAGAATTGTTAGGTGCACTAGATGTGTTAGTAGCTGAAGGCGACGAGTCCAATGCCCACAGATAGAACAAAAGGAATCACAGCAATCTGCGTGTGAGTTCAATGGCGAAGGCACAGGAGTCGGGACATTAGGTGCTGAAACCAAAGGCAAGTCTCCAAAGCGATTTCGGGTGAATTTTCAAAACTGGAAGGTACTTCAATTGCCCAAGGTTCTTCGCTATCTGCAGGCTTTAATCAAATAGATTTGATGTCTCTAAAATTTTCAACTACTTGCAGTGACTTTAGGCCAGTTTTGTCGGAGGTAACGTAGGGCGGAATATGTGGTGGACCGAACACGTCCTCACATACCTCAGCCATATCTTGATGGATGTTCTCAGCTTCTTGCGGCAGTGGAGATTGCGGAATAACTGCGCGATTGTCCACGTTATGTTCTAAAAACAAAAATAAATACATTTCAAAGATTGCATCACTCAAACCAAATAAATAACTAATATTAATCATAAGTAGTCCTAAATAAATAATTAATCTAAAAATAAGATTATTTTTATCAGGCTTTCATGGTAATTCTGAGTTGGAAAAAAGGTATATCTCAATTTCCTACGAAGAATAAAGTTACATTTACACATAGACCATATAGTTTCAAAATGATTTCCCCCCAACAAAGTGACATGTGTGCATAGACCAATATTGTTTACGTAATTTTCTGAGGAATAACATAATATGTTCGAATATATAACCACATTTGTGAATACTAAAATGTTACCATAACATTTTATTAAACATTTAATAGACATAATTTCTTCTTAATTTTTATTTGTTTTTTTGTTATTAAAGAAAAGGTAAATTCTATGTGGAATAAAGGTCTATGTGCTCATGGGATCATTTAACTTTATTGTTGTGAGTAAAACTTTTGTTAATAAGAAATATAAAAAAATAATTATGCTAAAGTAATCTTTATACTCAAAATACAACAATTAACATAAGATATTAGATTAACTTACCTGAGAAATCCAATTGTTAATAACTTTTTGCCGCAGGATCAGATGCAGTATTCATTTTATCCAACGGTCTTAATAGTAGACTTAACATAATATGTTCAGAACGTGTACTTTTTATTTTAAATACATAAACTTTATTATTATTATAATTCTACAATACGTAAAAAAAACTGTGTACAGAACAGACGTGCGCGCAACCGTCTTTCCCCAGAATATAGGCGAGATTGAATATATGACTGCGCGCGCGGCTACTTTGAGCCAATGCCGACAGAGATTAGTGACACATGTGAAGTCGTAACGTTGTTCTTTGGAGGGAAAAACCATATGTGCCATTATTCGACTGTAATCTTCGGACCTACTAATTTAAGAAAAAAAATGATTTCACTAGTTAAATAAATAGGTTTATTTAGACTCAAAAATACAATAATAATGATTTAGTTCCATATTCACATGTACCTTTGTTCTATGGTCGTAATGTAACTGTTGATTTAATATTGAATAAAACTAAATTTACGGATTTTATCGCGTTTATTTCACTACTTTTACTTATTTTTAATTCCCGACGTTTCGGGTGCTTTACAGCAACCATGATCACGGGAGGGACTGAGATGTTTGACGTCCCAATGTCATAGTTAGTCCGGCTACCTTCAGTTTTTGAATATTAATTTTTGGTCCGATTTACGCAAAACGAGCTTATAGTATCATGAAGTCTTGCAGTGGTATGCTTAGGTTTGGGTTTAATTTTGTTAATTATAGGATCCCAAGCAGGTGGCAGCACCCATCCATCTTCTCTATTGAAATTTGGATGTTTTTTAATTTCAATAGCCTCGCGTATCATCCTTGGTAGGAATCGGTGTTCTTTTGCGAGAATTTGTGGTTTATCAAATCGAATGTAATGGTGGGGACGATCTTGAACATGTTCGCAGACTGCAGACTTCCCGGAGCGTCGGTGCTTCTGCGGTGCGTGAAAGAACATATAGCTGACGTGAAGCACCGACGCTCCGGGAAGTCTGCAGTCTGCGAACATGTTCAAGATCGTCCCCACCATTACATTCGATTTGATAAACCACAAATTCTCGCAAAAGAACACCGATTCCTACCAAGGATGATACGCGAGGCTATTGAAATTAAAAAACATCCAAATTTCAATAGAGAAGATGGATGGGTGCTGCCACCTGCTTGGGATCCTATAATTAACAAAATTAAACCCAAACCTAAGCATACCACTGCAAGACTTCATGATACTATAAGCTCGTTTTGCGTAAATCGGACCAAAAATTAATATTCAAAAACTGAAGGTAGCCGGACTAACTATGACATTGGGACGTCAAACATCTCAGTCCCTCCCGTGACCATGGTTGCTGTAAAGCACCCGAAACGTCGGGAATTAAAAATAAGTAAAAGTAGTGAAATAAACGCGATAAAATCCGTAAATTTAGTTTTATTCAATGTGTAGTGTTCGCGTAAAGAAATCATTATGTTGATTTAATAATTTCACCTCTCACTGGGTCATGTGCTCCTGGTAGATTATCTTCTATACATCCATCCTTTACAGCCCATTAAAGTCCACTGCTGAACATAGTCCTCCCCCATAGATTGCCTCATAGGGGAGATATTTACCATAGTTGTAATGTAACTGTTGATTTAATAATTTCACCTCTCACTGGGTCATGTGCTCCTGGTAGATTATCTTCTATACTTCCATCCGTTACAGCCCACTAAAGCCCACTGCTGAACACAGGCCTCCCCTATAGATTGCCTCATTGGGGTATATTTGCCATAGTTGTCACGCTTGGAAAGGGGTTGGCAACACAGTGTTCCGTCGTTATTAAAAAGACGCTGCTGCCTATCTGATGTCTTTACCTCTGTCGTCTCTTTCGAAACCCACGCGATGATATGAGTTAGTGGATATACTTACACCGCCACTACATGGTTATTCTTTTATGACTGCCTCGTCGGTCTAGCGGTTGTAGTAGTGCGACTGCTGCTCATGAGGTCTTGGGTTCGAATCCCAGGTCGGGCCAAAAAATTAAATATTGAGTTTTTCCGTCACGAAATACTCAGTAGTTGCCCGGAGTCAGGAAGTTGGCGTTGGTTGGAAAGCACGTAAAGCCATTGGTCCTGCGGCTGATCACTCTCCGGTCGTGTCGGTTTACCGTCGCGTCGTAAAATGAGAGTGAGGGAATAGAGAGTGCACCTGTGCTTGCGCATACACTTGGGCAATATAATCCTTGCGCCGATGGCTAGCCTCCGTTGAGGCAGGCCGCCGTGGCTGAAATTCGATCTGGAGGACATTATTATTATTCTTTAATAATATTCTTTTTTAACTTCCTATTTATTGTTACTGCGTGTTGATAGTTTTTCTTTTTTATTTTGTTCTTTGCTTTATTAATTCCTGTATTATTAGCAGCTTTAGCATTATGTGCCTTAAGTCGTATAGCGTAAGTACCGGAGTGGTTCAGGTTTTACGTAAACATAAAATATATATACATACGAAGCGTTATGCTCATGTAAGGACATTCGGCGACATAATTACTGGCATTAAAGCAATCGGGTAGCATTAGGGGCAATATTACACACATTTAGCTCACTAATGACTTGTTTCTTGATAAACCGCCTTACGTAATTGTAACTTATACTACGTGTACATAATGTAACAAAAACCCTGTGATTCCCGTTGATTACGTTATCAGAATCATTATTCAAACGTATAGAAATATTTTTATTTTTTCAGAAGACTCGACTATTAAAAAATTTAATTAAATTGAAAACATTTTTTTTATAGAACAAGGGTGACAAACGAGCACACAGTCCACCCGATGGTAAGTGGATATTGTGGCTCATAGACATCATTTATCCTCGATTAAGAATCAAGACGCAGATGCGTTATATCACCCCTGAGGACTAAAATGGAATGCCTCGTTTCCAATAAAAAAGGGTCTACAGATTTCTACACTCATCATACGAAACACAGCAGTATTACGCTGCTATTTTACATTGGAATTCTGTGAGAACGGGGTTCTTCCCCGGTTGAGCCAACCCATTCGTGCTACAACCATAATACAGCTGCAGTGTGGCTCTACTACGTATTTTATTAACCTCCAACTGACACGAGCATCGGTAAAGCGGGGTGTTTGGCAATCCGCTTACATCCCCGACAATTAGATAATAAAACCACACACAATTATCAAATTAAATGTTTTTTAATCTTAATTGAATTCTTTAGTGGTCGAGTCTTCTGAAAAAAGTTATTTCTAAAAGTTTGAATACTGATTTTTATATGAACATGAACTCATGGTTTTGTTACGTGTTGTGTAAGTGAAGTAGTCAGAAATTCTGCGTACCAAAATGATAGTACGCAGTATTTTAATCGAAAAATTGCAATATTACATTTATACTACCCAAATGCTGGGATTTTCTCCTGTATAATAGAAACAGTTTACATACATATTTTACGTGGTAGAGCCACGCTGCAGCTATGTATTGTTTTTTTAGCACGAATGGGTCGGCTCGACCGGGGAAGGACCACGCTCTCACAGAATACCAGCATAAAATAACAATCTAATGTTGCTATGTTTTGTGGTGAGTGTAGAGAACCGGAGATCCTTTTTTATTGGAAACATGGCAATCCATCTTAGTCCTCAGGGGTGACAACGCGACTGCGGTTTGATTCTTAATCGAAGGTAAATGTAGATGTCTATGGGCCACAGCATCCACTTACCATCAGGTGGACTGTGTGCTCGTTTGTCACCTTTATTCTATTAAAAAAAATTCATAAATTTGATAAGGACAACCTCTAGTCCCGGTACAACTATTTATAGGTCATACAAACACCGATTTGACTTATTCCGTGCAGGATTCGAACTCGCGGCCCCCAGCACCTCAACTACTAGCGAAGCCACTGCGCCATAGAGCCGTCCTATATTCTAAATTTCTAGAAATATATTAATGCCCGATTCCTATATTCAATCAACGTTTCGTTTCCCGTAACGTTCCGTTTATTACATACGAGGTAGATATAAAAACGTTTTATAAGTATAAGTGTTTACTTAGCGGTCAACCGCCGTAGAGTCTACATTACCTGAAGATGCCTCGTGTAGAGGCGAAACACGTGTCGTATTATCGTCGATGGTGTGTCTTGCCTGGAATATTGGTGTTGGGAGTAGTGGTGCTGGGACTAGTGGTGACGGAGTTAGTTCATGCAATTGAGGGAGGGCGGGAGGTGCTCTTCAATCCAGGTAAGACACATCATTGTATTTGTTTAGCGGAAGGTTGCGAAGAAATTTATATTTTTATTTTTTTATATAATTGATTACCGCAAAGTAACGCCTGATTCTATCAATTAACGTTTTATATTATAAACTATTTATTTAACAACTTAAGATAACTTATGGACCACATACACGGTCAGTTCAACTGATCATTCCAACTGATCAGTTCAAATTAGGACTGTCGATATTTTTTAAAATATCGGATTTTCTAATATCTGATATGAGACCTGTCAAAACATGCAGAAAGTCGATGTATACTGTTAACTCAGTACCGAGTTTTTGCCGTTCATTGGGGTAGGCAAATTTTACTTCTGAAGTACTTACGGTATAGTTACACATATGTCGTTCCTAAGTTAAGACCCCTGCCACGCTCTCCGTGAATTCTGCAATATGCAATATCTCGAGACGGCGAAGCCGCCTCTGCTCTTTCTAAACGAAACGCAAGTGTCCTCTCCGGCTGAAACTTCGTATCTCTCCTACTCGGGGTACAAACTGGAACACTGCCTTGTGCCTCGGGCTGGAGTTTGCCTATACGTCAGAGAGGACATCTGTTCTCGTCGCCTCGACAGTCTTGACGGTTTGGATCTACCCATCCTTCGACAACGCGTAGACAGCGATGACCATCCGCGCGTCTACGGGCGCCTCCATAGCTCCTATGAAACAGAACAGAACAGGGGTCTTGGGTTAGAATGTCAGCTGTTTCGTAGGTAACGGTGAGAAACTAGTACACTGTCTACCCGATGGTTAATGAAGGCAATATATATTCTCGATTAAAAATCAAAATTAGCATGCGTTTTCACCTATAAAGACCAAAATAGAATGCCTCGTTACTATTAAAGTGTCTCCGGTTCTTTACACTCAATATACAAAACTATGATTGGCCCCAAAGACACTTACATGTAAAGTTAAAAAAATTAGGTCATACAAATAGCTTTTCAGTGCTGGATTTGAACCGTGTCATGCAACTAAAAACTAAAGCCACTGAGCTAATGAATAAACTAATAGTACATAGATACTAATAGACACACTTACTAATAGCTAATAATATGCTTTACTAATACTTCTTTTAGCTGTTGTTATTTATTTTTAATTTTTTTTTATCATAAGCCAGTGCTTGACCATAATCTGACCTTGTGGTAAGTGGCGATGAAACCTTAAACAGTAAATCGCATTGTCTTAACATAACAAAGCCTGTTCACCTTTGCCCTATTTATTGGAATATTAATCTAAAAATTCCAACACGTATTACCGACAAAAGGGAATCCATTCAATTTCATATGACTTACTGAATAATCCATTCCACTTCGTTGGATACGAATATGTGATGTGATGATGATACCCTTGTGGCCTCCAATAGATGGCAGTTTAATCAAATGATTTCAAAACAAAATTTGAAACGATAGAAACTTAAATTATTTTAAAAATAATACACTTATAATAACATAATTATTTTTAAAATAATTTTAACAAAAGTTTAAAAAAATAATCGATGCCACTTGAGACATTTGCATTTTTAAAAACTTTTTATTATAAAGAGCATTAACTACAATATAACTACGGCATTATTTTTAGATTTATCGAAAGCATTCGTTTGTGTTTGTTATAATATTCATTATACCGAGTTGAGTCTGCTGGATTAAAAGGTCCACCGCTCTGAAAAACAAAACAATAATAAAGACAACAATTAATTTTTATTACTAAATTGGATAAAAACTAAAGTCAAGCCTTATTCATCAAAATTAAAAATCAATACATACGAGTATAGTGTGTACCACAAGGAAGCATTTTGGGTTCTGTTCTATTTCTTATTTTTATTAACAAATATCCTCGAAACAACTTAAGTGCATTATTTTGGCAGATGGTCAAAGATAATACGAAAAATACTCAAACTAAGGTAATATTAAATCATGAATTTGACACCAATTCCACCATTTAACAATTTTATAGGCGTTACAATAAATCTGACTAAAACTAAATATGCACTTTTATATTATTACAATATTATAAGTATACGGAGAATAAATTCAATATAGTTATCATAAAAACAATAAAAATTACAGGTGGAGGGCACACAATCTTTCAGTATTTGCTGTAGACAACTCATAGAATACCAGCGTAAAATAGTAGCTTAATGCTTACTGTGTTTCGTATGGTGAGTGTAGAGAACTGGAGACCCTTTTTACTGGAAACGAGGCATTCCATCTTAGTCCTCACGGGTGACAACGCATCTGCATTTTGATTCGTAATCGAAGATAGATTTAGATGTCTATGGGACACAAAAACCACTTACCATCAGGTGGGCTGTGTGCTCGTTTGTTACCCTATCCTATAGAAAAATAGACAGTCAATTAAACTGTAACATTGCTTGACCTGAAAAAGTAAACCAAGAACCTGGAAAAAGTGATCATCTCTTTCATTAGTTTGTTTACCCAAGTATACTTCATAGTACTTTTGACGTCGACTTCGGCAGTTGTATGTGATGCCATGATTTATTTTTACAAAAAATGTTTAAAACAGTTGACTGTCGCGTTAATCGTTGTCATTACCAAAATTAGTAATTGAGTTTTTCTCTCAAGAATTCAATGAATCAGCACCAGCCCGGAGTCAAAAAGTTGGCGAGCCTGGCTGAGCCTCGGATAATACATAAATTGAACATGGACTAACAACCGACGAACTTGCAACCCTGCTACTAAACTCCTTGCCACTAAGCATGGTGAACATACTGAACTGTTGGAGTAGGTTTCTTCGATACCTACTCCATCAGCTCTCTCGCTCGCTCGATTATTCATTCAATCTATACATACAAATAAATAAAATTGGAGTGTCTGTTTGTAATGACATTGTCTGTCGGTCTGTCTGTCTGTCTGTTTGTTCCGGCTAATCTCCGCTTGACCGATTTTGACGGGCCTTTACTGGCAGATAGCTGATATTATAATGAGTATATTTGGCTTTTAATTTAGAAAAATAGGGATCCCCGCAAAAAAATTAAAAATCCAATCGTAATTAATTTCACGTGAGCGAAGTCAAGGGGGATCCCTAGTTGTAAAATAAAATTGTCCATGCCCCTTCAAAAACTTCGTTATTGGTTTGTCACAAACATTTCATTTACTGACAACGTCTGCTACGCAAAGAAAATTATGATTAATCCATTCTGTTTTGGACAGGTTATTAATTACAACTGAAAGATGTATGGTACAAGCGATAAGCCGATGCAGTTATAATCATCAGAAAATTATACCAACCTGAGGGTTATTTTTTACATATACTGAGCTCTAGTGTTTGTGTCACACACAGTTACACTGTGTACCTAGATTGGAACTAAAATTTCAAAAGAAAATAATAATTTTGATCCGTGTGTAACCGTGATTAACTATGAGACCAGGACGTTGAACAGCTCACTCTCCCCCCCCCCCCCCTCCCGTGACCATGGGTGCTGTAAAGTGTTCGAAATGTGGGGAATATAAAATAGTTACTATACGCAATAAACTCCGTAAAAACTAGTTTTATTTAAATGTAGTTTTCGCGTGAATATTAGAAATCATTATATAAGTTAAAATTATAAATAATGAAGCAAGGCAACTAACGTCCTAATATATGACAGTAAATGACAATACAATATATGTATATTTAAAATATTTAAAAAAATATATTTAAATATTTTGCAAAAAATAATGTAAATCTATAAAGGCTTCTATATTACATAATATGTCCGAAAATTGTTTATATATATATATATATATATATATATATATATATATATATATATTGGTAAATATACAAGATGTAGATTTTCAATGCAGGAGGTAGTCTGATCAAGAATGGCAAAGAATGGCCAACAAACCATTGTCCAAAATTATCTTTTTCTATGCGCAATTTATGCATGCAAGAAGTCTTTCTTTTATAGCATTGGGTAAAACGAGTACACAGTCCGTGTAATGGTAAGTGGATGCTGTGCCTATACATACACATCCTCAACTGAGAATAAAAAGGCAAATGTGTTGTCATCCCTCAGTTCTAGTAAAAAGGGTATCCGGTTCTCCACACTCACCGTAAGAAAATTTTACACTGGTAGAGTGCGTAGTCCTGCCCTGGTCGAGCCGACCCATTCTTGCTACAACTTTAATATAGCTGTAGCGTTGCTCTACCACGTAAAAAAAGTCTAAATAAAAGACACTTATCAGTGTAGGTAATTTTTTTAAACAAAGGAAATAAAAACATTAATTGAAATCCGTCCTACTTCAGCTTAATACTTAAACACGTAAAATATAAGTATAACAAAAGTTCGAAACCTTTGCAAAGTAGAGAAACATTGATTTATGTCAGTTAATATGCTGTTTACTTAATTTGATCTAAATGTTTGTATTTACGGAGTAAGATTTACTCATATATATGTAGCGTGTTTATTGCTATCTAGATCCTCACTTAAAGTAATAACCGTTGGTAAAATTACTATATATACTTTCCCTAATCTATATCGGTTTATTTTTTTAACTTTAAGATCCTTTAATTACTGAGACGTTCCCATGGTCACATGGGGCAACTGAGGTGTTTAAACATGCAATAACTCTTGATTGACCTCGACACCACTCAGTCAACTTAATTAAAAATTAGTTAAATTAAACGCGATAAAATCTGTAAATCTAGTTTCATTCAATGTTTGTTTTAATTTAGGAAATCATTATTTTAAGATCTTTTAATAGAATTTATATAAAGGGGACAATCATTTTTGGGCCCACTAGAAATATTAACGACGTTTAATGGTATTTACACCAAAAAAAAGACACCAAATTATAATAGTAAATGGTCTATAGATTTTTCGAAAATGTAAACGGAAACAAGAAATCTGAAAAAAAAATTAGTTGTTTTGACATTCGTGTTCTGATCATTGGCTAAGGTAATGTAATATTTATAAAATTATTGTCTTAGAGATGTCCCGTGATAACTCGGAAAAAATCGACTCGAGTTGAAATTCATCGAGCTCGATTTTGAGCTCGAGTTAAACAATTCAAATTAGATGAACGAAGCTGTGTCAATATTTCACAAATTATTTTTATAATTGTTCTTCCATACAACACAATTATTATTACTACACTTAATAGGTTTAATTATTTTTGGTATGCGTATCGACATGTTCATAAAATAATATCACTCTAAAGTTATGACGTAAGTTTTAATGTTATTAATAATTTGACTATCCAAAGTATATATAATCAATTTATATCATATATAACATAAATTGATACAACATTATATACATATTACCTAATATCAATTTATTTATTACATAATATATCAATAAATTGCTCGAATTAGTAAGTCGATTTCATCACTAAATTGTAGACAAACACTGCATTGGCCGTAAGATAAAAATGCGATTCGAGTAGAGTTTTGTGACTCGAGCCACTCGGGTTAATTTACGAGTATGTACGAGTATGTATGTATGTCATTCTAGTTGTACACTAGTTTTTGAGTAAATCAACTATTTACAGAAAAGTTTATCACTAGAGTTGAGATCAGCGATTACTTTAGTTAAACCATTTTTAAATATGTACCTTTATAAATAAGTAATATGTGGCAACATGAAATTAAAACTATAAATCAATATCATAAATAAAACTAAGTTCAGGTTTGTTTACAACATGCCAGTTTGAATTTGGATGCAACTTGTGATGTCACCCGCAGCGACTTATAATATATACAAGTAAATTAATATCTATATAGCACCCTCTGAATCTATACATTGCGCCGAGTTAACTCGGTAACTCGGTAAAATTTATTTTCTATCGATTATCGAGTTGGACAAATTCACTCGATTCACTCGAGTGACATAAAACATAGTTGGAGTCGCATCATTATGGTAAGAACAAAATGGAGTTTTTTATTTACAAGCATTATTAAACTAATGTTGAAAATATGGATATTATCAATTATCAGAAAGGTTAGCCAAATATTAATTGACACAAGTACGTATGTTTTTCTCTTTTTTGTTTTTGTGGTAAAATTCGCAAATAGAATATAAGAGTTTATTAATTTATAATATAATAGAATAGCTAGGTTGTGAAAATCTATTATTAAGTTTGTATATTTTACCTCAAACAAATACAAATAATAAACAGGTCCTAGAACCTTATTAGTTTGTTATAAGTGACCAAGTATTAAGTTTATTTTATTAGTAAAATCTAAATTAAATAATAAATAGAATAAATGCACAAAAGAAGTTATTATAATGTTAAAAGAAAATTAGAATCTTTGGGCCGAGGGACTTAAAGAGGGTTTTGAAGAGCAATTCATATAACTGCATTTGTGTACAAATAGGTACCTTATGTATTCAGCAAGTTGCTTAATACTAAATGGCTTTTTTGTTACAGAGATCCTGGATTTATACCAGCCACAGTAGATAGGCAATATAAATGTTACATATATTTATGTGTAAAAAATGTAGTAATTATTTGTACTAGAAGCAAATATAAAGTTTAATAATAATAGTTTGCATAAAAAAAGTGTAATGGTTGTTTCTATTATGCTTAGACAGCTGCGTTGTTCACTGTGCAGAAAGGAATATTATTTTGTCATCTAGAATCAGATATACTTAATATAACAATAATATCTTTGTTTACTATGTAAGTACATGAAACCGGTAAAAATAAAATGTGAGACAACTTTTACATGGTTGAATATCATTGATGTTAATCAATAATTACTGCTTCTGTATTTGATCAGCTGGAGCTGATTAATGCTGTATAATTTATAATAATTTCTTTATTATTTAACATATGAAAAGGCAGATATAAGAAAATGCTCACAGAAATATGTAAATACTGTTTATTGACATTGTAGGCATAGTCTTATCTCATATCTCTTATTATTAAAAATGTCCTTTTAATTCCTATATAATATAGAAAAAAATAATATATTGATAAGAATTATTATTTAGTTAAGACACCTTTACAATTGTCATGCTTCTTTTCAGGTGGATCGCTTAGAATAAATCTGTATGCCGTGCAGGCTTGCAGAAAAAAAAGTGTATGGATATTGAAGACAACAGTCTTATATCATATATCTTATAATTGAAAATTCCTTCTGATTGCTTACAATATCATAAATGTACATGTTACCATCAAGTTATTTTCAAAAAACCTTCAGAAATATATCTAACACTAAAATGTTTCTACCTATGTCCGTTATAGACAAAACATAAGAAACCTTCCAACCAATTTAAATGAAAATGTTTGTGTGTGTTTGGATGGATCCCTAGATGGTTTATATTTACATTTGGACTCGGTAGATGGCACTGTTGTCGAGATCCATTAATCACCAGTGCACAGCTGAGGCGCATCGCTAGTAATAAATACATTTAAATTAAGCCTGTGTTTTTGTAATCCTTACACAAACAGTTTAAAACATCTTACTTCCTCACTATTTATCATTGTGTAATAACATAGATAAGGCATGTTAATTCCTAGTCATTGTATTATGATGTATACTACTTACTAATCAACCAAAACATTTTAAAATAATGTCTTGACCCCGCTGCTGTCTATATATGTCAGTCAATCATCAAAGTTCAAAACATGTATTAAATTAAGTTTGTATAAAAGGGGTTATTATAGTATAAAGGAATTTATGGCTGACAATAACCCGTGGGTAAGGTGATCGCTACCAAGCTATTTCTAATTTGTTCTGTGTTGTTAATTATGACATACATGATTGTAAGCTGGCTTTTTTTTTAAAAGACCCACTGGGTATTTTGCTGGTTCTCTTCAAGTCAGAGGTTTTTTTCCGAACCAGTGGTAAATTAAAAAAGTGACTTTCAATAAGTATTATTTATAATCTAAATTGAATAAAAGGTTTCTGTTTCTGTACCTACTACTGTTAATAGAATACTTAAATAAATTATGATTTACAATAATAAATAGAATTACCTACATTATATTTTCTTTTTTGTAATACAATCAGTTTAAAACGTATCTTACTGTGTGTTGGTAATATCATAAATATAAATAGACATTATCCCTTAGCCATCTTGGTATTTAGAATTACACTCACAACCAATCAATACATGTCAAAGTTAGAATCCATACGACATTTGTGCATAGACAGGCACTATGTTTTGCCTGAACTAGTGAAAGGTTTTACATCGATTATAAAATATTTATAAATGCTGAATATACCTACAGCTTAGTTTTATATGTACTATTATTCAAGACATTATCCCTTAGCCATCTTGGTATTTAGAATTACACTCACAACCAATCAATACATGTCAAAGTTAGAATCGATACGACATTTGTGCATAGACAGGCACTATGTTTTGCCCGAACTAGTGAAAGGTTTTACATCGATTTTAAAATATTTATAAATGCTGAATATACCTACAGCTTAGTTTTATATGTACTATTATTCAAGTGTGCACTATTTTAACTTATAATACCGATGAATACTACTAGAAAATCGCTTTCAGTTTGTTTTTAGGTTATTGTTAGATTCATATTTTATTTGTTAATTTCTTAGGACTCCGTTTAGATGCAGTAAAACTAATAATTTTATCGTAATCTATGGATTATAAGGAATAAATCGACTTGCATTTCATTGATAATCTTTAAAATTTGTAGTGGGCCCATTCTCCATAGAAAAATTGATTGTCTCCTTTATACTTTTCGACATGTAGATTATTGATAGCTATACGGTTAGTTAGAGCCACGCTCAGCTATATTATGTTTGCAGTGCGAATGAGTCGGCCTGACCAAAGAGGGACCACGCTCTCATAGAATACCAGCGTAAATTTGCAGCTTAATACTGTTGTGTTTCGTATGGTGAGTGTAGAGATCCGAAGACCCTTTTTTGCTGGAAACGAGGCATCGCATCTTAGTCTTTAGGGGTGACAACGCATTTGCATTTTGATTCTTAATCGGGGATAAATGTAAATGTCTATGAGCCACAGCATCCACTTACCATCAGGTGTACTGTGTGCTCGTTTATTACCGTTATTCTATAAAAAAACGCCACGAGGTCACTCGGATCTTTTCCTGAGTCATGTTCGCCGATAGCCGTTGTATTGGCAAGGGTGACACCATCTTCTTCTATTTATCAGTTCAGTGGTAAAGTAAAATACGAGTTTCAATAAGAATTATACATTATCTAACAAAATCTCTAGGTTTGTTATTATTGCAGCCCGAATAACTTGGCCTGACCGGGACGGGACCACCGTTACCGTTCCGTTACACCCTGTTGAACACAGACCTCCTCCACAGATAGTCAAGTTATGCAGGGGCGGAAGGATGTTTTAGAAATACTAATTTATTAATGAAAAGACGTTTAATCGCTACAAGAACTGGCTTAAGACTAACTTAAAATTATATTCTTAAAACAAAACACAAGAGTTCGGCGGTTTCTCAACATACTCAGCCTTTCCTGTCTGCAATCGGAATATTCTGCTGATGTGTACTTCTTGGTGGGTCTCGCCACCCGTAACAAGACTGCCTCGTAGGGGGGATATTTGCTATAGTTGCCACGCTTGGCAAGAGCTGTTTTTTGCTGCTGCCCATCTCCCAGTTTGTTTCCCTCTGTCGCCTCTGACGCTCACCCCCGGGACGACTTGGTATGGTGGATATTCTTACACCGGTACTACACGGTAAAGGTAGGCCTCCCTCCCTCCCTCGCTGTAGGAATTATCTTTTATACTTTTATCAAATTCTTTTTCTCTGGATGAAATTGTTATGTATCAAAAATACCGCTTATTAATTCCCCTTAATTTTTATATATTTTAATCGATTAAAAAACGGGAAAGCCATCTCTGCATTGGCCGGAGAGTAAGGGTATTGTCGATGATTTAAAACTAAATTTTAAGTTTTACCGATGCGCGTGTCAGAGAGGTAATGCACCAACATACAAATTGCAAATATAAAGTTATTTAATTTCCATTTGATTTTTATATTCGAATTTCCTGAAGTACAATTACTTCTATGTGTTTGAATACTAATTCTGATAACGCGCTTAACGGGAACTACAGGATTTTTGTTACAACACGTAGTATACAAAATACATTCGATTCAAATGATTCTTTTATGTTTTTTTATTGGATAGGGTGACATCGAGCACACAGTCCACCTGATGGTAAGTTGTTGCTGTGGCCCATAGACATCAAAATGCAGATGCGCTGTAGCCTGTGAGGACTAAGTTGCAATGCCTCGTTTCCCGTAAAAAGTGTCTTCGGTTTTCTACATACTCACCACATGAAACACAGCAGCATTAAACTACTATTTTACGCTGATATTATGTGAGAGCGTGGTTCTTCCCCGATCGAGCCGACCCATTCGTGCTACAACTATACTACTAATATAACTGCAGCATGGCTATACCACGTATAAAAAATATACTATGTTAGTTTATTCTTCAGATGTAGCGACATATAAATTTAATGAAGTGGACCTCTACAAAAATTTCCTTGTCCAAGTTTTTAACTTTAATCCGTTCCGGCCCCAAATTCGGTAAGCCAGGTCTGGTCTCCATCTTATGACGTTTGCGTGAAACGTATAGAGCGTATACAAAATCGGTTTTTTGTGGCATCTTTCGAACCAAATCTACAAAATGAAGGATCTACCCTCATACGAGCGACTGACGTATTTTAAATTAAGAAGCCTGTGACAGCGGAGGCTTTTGCTGAATTTTTTTGCTGTAGTATGTTTGGATTCAATAAATACTATTATTACTTCATGTCACAAAAAAGATGTCTGTGGTCCATTTATATAACTAACACTAATTTCCAATTATATAATAATTTTAATGTTCCCATCTCTGGGCTGGAGCTCCCCAGTGCCAGCTCCTTCCACTTGACCGCATCCAGCGCAAAGCGGCCCAAATCGTTAACCACCGAGTGCTTTCCGATCGGCTCGATTCACTGGCGCTGCGAAGAGATGTTGCATCTCTTTATGGTACGTGGTATATATATATATAGGGGAGTGTTCTGAGGAATTTTTCGGATTAAGACGACACATCGAAAACGCTATCGCCGTACTGATCCGAGTGAATACATAATTTCTATAAAAACTTGAAGAAACGCCGTCATAAGGTCTAAAATTGCGTAGCGCCCGCGACGGTTAAAAGCGCTTAGAAATTGTCAGAAGTTGACAAATATTTTTTAAAAAATTATTGATTTAAGTTATCATAATAATGAGCAAGTAAATTATGAATATTGATGTTATGAACATATTTGAGTGATTCCCAAGCATATCGATCAAATGATTTCGTTGTAATTTTAACTATAGTGATTTTTTAGAGGTGTTTTCGCAAATAATTATGATCGAGTCAAAATTATACAATCGTGTTTTTGAGCAATCAAATTCGAGATAAAGACATGAATTTACCTATATCAAAATCCCACTTTCGTTAGTGGTGTCATAGTCCTATACTATTCGATGAAAGGAGGTGCATTTTCTCACAGTGCCGCCTTAATCCCAGCTGCCAAATTTCATGAACGCACTACGCGGCATACCTCCCGATACCATCCACACCATTTGGATGCTTGGCGATCCACCACTGTACGTTTCACTAGGAGTTTTCCTCCGCGTACGACGTCTCTGTGAAATAGAATAGAATAGAATATTTTTTTATTCAATATAGATTACAAGTAATTCTTATTGAAAGTTAATTTTTTACTTTACCATTGGTTCGAAAAAAAAACCTCTGTCCTGGGAAGAATCAGCAAGAAACCCAGCAGGACTTTTTTTTAAAATAAATTTTACAATGTCAATGGACACAAAATATTAACAAAATTTATTTTAGAAACAGCTTGTAAGCGACCACCTCATTCCCAGGGGTTATTATCAACCATGTATTCATTTATATCATAATAACCTTTTTTATACAGTTTTTGTTTAATTAAATATTTAAACTTGGTAATAGAGAGACCTTGAATATTTTCTGGGAATTTTTTGTAATAGCGTATATCTTTTTTTAATCTTGTGAAGTCTCCTAACACAAGTATTTATTTATTTTATTTATTTATTCTTTTTTGTACACCACAATACAGAAACATCAATATAGTTAAAACTAATTAAAGTATGTACAATAGGCGGTCTTATCACTGAAAGTGATTTCTTCCAGACAACCTTTGCGTAGAGGAATTAAGTGAAAAAAGTTACAAAAAGAGGGGGGCATACAAAATAATAATAAAAAAAATACAACAATACATACAAATAAAAGTAAGTGAAAGTTATATATAAAATATCATATAATAGATTAAATGAAAAGAGTAAGAGAAAGGTAAAGTAATTTATCTAATAGCGTTCTAAATAATACGATTTAACAAGAATTTTGAAAGAGTGAAGAGATTTAGCACGACGAATATGGAGAGGTAAGGAGTTCCACAATCGCACAGCGGTTACGGTGAAGGATTTCTTGAAGAAGAAGAAGAGTGCAAAGGTGTAGAGAGAAAGATTGATGGAGGATCGAAGGAACCGATTATGGGTAAGAGAAAGATACTGGAAACGGTTTTTTAAATAAAGAGGAGTACAAGGATTAAACAGCACACTATACAACGCGGAGAGAATGTGAGTATTCCTGCGAAGGCGGATTGGGAGCCATTTGAGCTGTTTGCGAAATTCGGAGATATGATCATATTTGCGAAGCCCAAATATAAATCTAATGCATAAATTTTGAATGCGCTCAAGCTTATTAAGCTGCTCCTCGGTAATGTCAAGATAGCAAATATCAGCATAGTCAAGGATAGGCAGAAGAAGAGACTGGACGAGCGTAACTTTAGTTGCTGTGGGAAGGAAATTACGTAATCTACGTAAAGAGCTTAACGCAGAAAACATTTTTCTACTGACCTCATTAACCTGTGAGGTCCAAGACATACAGGAGTCAAGATACAACCCCAGGTTTTTAACCTTGTTACTGTAAGGGATTATTATACTTAGTTTATATAGTATTATACTTAAAAGGATCCGGCCATTAGTAATTTTACTATGTAAAAGATACTGAATAAAGATGTTTCATTTTCAATAACATATTATAACATTACATCGGCTTATTATCGACAATGATACACAATACGACTAAAATAAATGTCGGAATCAATACGAAGCTTACGTAAAAAATATTAGTTAATCTGTGACGTAGCACGTGGTAGGGACAGCTATGTTATGGTTGTATCACGAATTGGACGGCTCGACCGTGGTAGGACTACCGTTAGAGTTGCCGTTGCAGCTTACTAAAGTCTAGTTCTGGCCCCCCTTATAGATTGACTCATAGGGGGGATAGTTGCCAAGATTGGCAACAGCTTGACAACAGCTTGGCAACTGCAGATTTTTATTTTCAGTCGTTATTAGGAGGATGCTGCTGCCCATCTCCCGATTTGTTTTCCTATGTCGCCTCTTACGACACCTGTGACGACCACGCTCTCACAGGATACCAGCGTGAAATAGCAGCTCAATGATGCTGTGTTTCGTATGGTGAGCTTTAAGAACCGGACACCCATTTTATTGGAAACGAGGCATCCCATTTCAACCGTCAGGAGTGACAACGCATCTGCATTTTGATTCTTAGTTAAGGATAAATACATCTAGTCTATGGGGCACAGTATTTATTTACCATCAACTTGACAGATTGCTTGTCATGCCTATTCTACAAAAAAAAACCTATCACGATTTCCACCAGAGTTACATGATCGCATAGATGATCTTTCACTACGCTAGTCCAACTGCCGTGGCATACTTTCCAACTCCTCGGTTAGTAAAAGAGGCCTGTATGTAGCAGTCAGCTGGCAAAGGCTGATAAAGACATTGAAGGCTCATTCACCTTCTGCGGTTGGTCATTCACCGAAGCCACAAAACGTTCATAGTAATGCACGCTCGTGAGCACTAGACCGTCACAATCTTGTTAGGTACCTAATGCCGTTTAATAGATTTATTTTAAGTACATACTTGTGCTTACACTGATGTAACTATTCTTACCGATGACTTTGCATACCTTTACAGCATATTAAAAGTCTACTGCTAGACGTGAGCCTCATGCGAATGGTAGATATTGTACGGTCCTTTTTTATATAAAAAAAAACTTCGAGTGGGTATAGTCTTAATGACTATAATGTATAAAGGACCTAATTTACAACAAGATTTACAATGTTTATTATTAAAATGGCGTCAATATAAATATGCTTTCACCGCAGACATTGAGAAAATGTATCGGCAGATCATTATGAATGAACAAGACCAACGTTATCAAAAATTATTTGGAGAGGATCACCAGAACAACCTTTGCAATCTTATCAACTTACCACCGTTACGTATGGCACAAAGGCGGCACCATTTTTAGCAATGATGACGTCAAAACAGCTAGCAGAAGACGAACAGGCCGCCTATCCAGAGGCATCAACGGCTTTAAAAGAGGCTTTTTATATGGATGATCTCGTCCATGGAGCCCACAACATTCAGCAAGGCAGAAAGTTGGTTAACGACTTAAACAAATTATTACAATTGGGGGGGTTCACTTTGAGAAAATGGGCGTCGAACAACAACGAACTGCTCTGTAGCTTAGGTAAAGGTCAGATTAAAGAAGAAAATTTAATTTTTAATTTTAAAACTGAACACGCAACACGGACCCTCGGACTCTGTTGGTTAAACAACAAAGACACATTTACTGTCTGTTGTAAAATGTCTACTCAAGAAATTAAGCCCACAAAAAGATGTTTGCTTTCAGAAATTTCATAATTATACGACCCATTAGGCTGGCTAGCACCAATTTCAACAAAATTAAAAATATTATTTCAAGATGTAAGGAAGATAAATATTTCTTGGGATGAAAATATACCGGATAACATACAACATAAATGGCGGAAAATTCGGAGTGATATGAATGATATACAACTATTTGAAATCCCGCGATGGATAGGGTGTAACGAAAATGATGTTGAGTTACATGGTTTTAGTGACGCATCAGAACATGCCTTTGCCTGCGTCGTCTACGCATAAAATAATAAACCAACCTAAAACAATACTTTTAGCGGCTAAAACACGACTCGTACCATATAAAAAAGGGATATCATTGCCTAGGTTAGAATTAAATGCTGCTCATTTATTATGTAAATTGATAGATAGGATAAAACAATGCCTGTGTCAATATAAAATCGAAATATATGGATGGACGGACTCATGACGGACGGTTGGCTAAATGGAGATCCAAGTCGCTGGAAAGCTTTCGTGGCAAACAGAGTCAAATATATCACTACTATTATAGCTGCAAGTCGTTGGAGTTACGTTAAGTCTAAAGAAAACTCCGCGGATGCTGCAAGTAGGGGGTTATACGTATCATAACTTAAAAACAACCAATTATGGTGGCACGGACCATCATGGCTACAAACATTCTCATACCGACTTGATGAAAAACACCTATATCAAACAAACGAAGAAATTCGATTAAAACAAGCAAACGTTATACAGAAAGACAGTCATAACAATATCATATAGGTACTTATTATTAAATAAATTTAGTTCATTTACAAAAATAACTCGTATTGTAGCATGGATATTACGTTTTTTAACACCTAAGCAGAAATGTAAACAATGGCCGAGCTACCTTACGTTAAGGGAACTGAAGCATGCAAAATTAGTTATTATTAAACATGTTCAGGAAAACGATTTTCAAGTGGACATAGAATATTTATATAAGCACAACACAGTGCATATGAGTAGCAAATTACGGAGTTTGAATCCGGTTTTAAGTGAAGGAATACTTAGGGTTGGAGGAAGATTAAAAAATGCTAACATCCACCACGACATGATGCACCCTATAATAATACCCCATAAAAGTAGATTGACGGATCTTCTAATAGATCATGCGCATAACATGACATTTCACGGTGGTCCTCGACTTACTTTGGGATGGTTAAGTCAAAAATATTGGATTGTAGGGGGCAACAGAGCCGTTAAATTGCGTTTTAGATACTGTGTAAAATGCAGAAAAAATAGTCCCTCTACACAACATCAATTAATGGCTGATTTACCAGTTTCAAGAGTTAATCCAGCACCACCTTTTTATCACACAGGCGTTGATTACACTGGGTTCATGGAAGTAAAGTCAAGTAAAGGGCGAGGAATTAAAACTACCAAGGGATATGTAGCAGTTTTTGTGTGTATGGTTACCAAGCCATACATTTAGAATTAGTGTCAGATTTGAGCACGTCAGCATTTTTAGCAGCGCTTCGTCGCATGGCATCGAGAAGAGGAGCTCCACGTCATATTTACAGTGATAATGGCTCAAACTTTGTAGGTGCTAATAGAATCCTGCAGGAAGAATATCAACAACTTCAGCAAATATTTAACAACAACTTCTTGGTGGAGGTTGCAGAGTTGAACATAGAATGGCATTTCAATGCTCCCTCGTGGCCAAGCGCTGGAGGCTTATGGGAGAGAGCTGTGCGTAGTTTAAAACATCACCTAAAGCGTGTGGTTGGTGATCAAAAGCTAACATACTGTTACGAGCTTGAGGTTCGTGACAATAAAAATTGCCGATAAAATTACCTAAATTAACACTTTAATTTACTTTACACAAATTAAAGTTAAAACACTAATTCACTTAATTCCGCTCCGAAGCTTCGCTTGTGTTGCCAATTCAACTCTGTGTCGATCGCATCTTGCGCCACCTATTTATTTAAATTAGCAAAATATCCGGAATGTTCAAGTAAACACGCGCAAGGTACCGAGAGTTCGAGTACAGATTTTCTAGAAACTTAGTTCTTCGGGTGGAGCTGTCGGTCGAAAGATTTGTGATGTCATAAACTGCAACGCTTCCCTCGCTCTCGTTCCTGACACTAGATGGCGCTAGTTGTGTCGTCGACTGGAGAGCGTAACACTGCCCCCTCCTAAGACATGCTCGTCCCGAGCATTATCGGTCCCATAATAGCGCGCCAGGCGATCCACATGGACGATCTTAGGAGTCCCTCTTGCGCTTTTCTGTAACGGCTCCGCAATGTCAAGGGATGTCCTATCCCGTGGTGCACCAACATTGTACAATTTCGACGCTCCTCTATTCCGTGCCTGAGGTCCCCTCACAGCCGCACAACTTGTACATGTACGACACCAATCCTCGACATCGTCACGATAATGGACCCAGTAAAACTGTTCTCGGACCTTCAGTAGAGTTCGTTTACCTCCCAGATGGACTCTTGAACGACCATTATGGCACAGCTGTAGAACATTCGGCACTTTAGCTTTAGGGACAACCATTTGTAAACGACAGCTGTCTCCTCGACCATTGTCCCATTTACGGCACAGGACTCCATCCTGAAGCAGCAAGCTGTCCCATTGGGCCCAATAGCTTTTCGTGGTTGAACTCATCGCTGAGACGTCCCTCCACTTAGGCTTGGTAGCACCATCATCCATCCCAGAATCGGCTTGATGTCCAGATCTTCCTGCTGTGCATGTTGTAGGCTGTCCTTCCACCCGTTGCTGAGGTGGTCTGTCCTGAGCATCCTCACGGATACCACTTCCTTACTCTCCTGCCTAGTACAATGGTTGAAATCTTCAGGACAAGGTCTTCTTGACAATGCATCTGCGTTGCCATGAGATTTCCCGCTGCGATGTTCGATCTCAAAGTCGTATTCCTGCTGCTGCTGGGCGGTGCTGTTAGCCGCACTTCCTTTCTGAGACCGTTCACCTTCCCTTCCTAGGGTGTGCTTAGGGCAGCTGGACCGAAGATGGCCCCTTTCCCCACAGCCATAGCACCTAGGGCTGTATCCTTTATTGTGGTCGCGAACCGTAACTGCTGCAACCTCCCTAGCGTGAGGTGAACGATGATCCTGTCGCCGCCAGGCAGTGCCGTTAGCTGCACTACCCTCCTGATATCGTTCACTTTCCCTTTCTGCGGTTCGCTTAGGGCAGCTGGATCGAAGGTGGCCCTTTTCCCCACAGCCATAGCACTTTGGGCTGTATCCTTTGTTGCGGTCGCGAACTGCAGCTGCTGCAACCTCCCTGACGCGATGGGAACGATGATCCTGCCGCACGGCTTCTACCTCCAGTGCATGGGCCAAGGCGTCCTTAAGCGTCTCGTGGTGCCCGAGCCTCACAGCAGCTCTGACTTCCAGGTCGCGGATGCCGTCGATGAATGTTTGCACCAGGTTCCCTCCAATGAGCGCAGGTACAGACTGGTATGCTTTACGAACCATCTTCTCCACCTCAAGGGCCCACTGCTGCAGGTTTTCGTTGCTGCGTTGCACGCGATCTTTAAGCTGCGCTTCGCCTCCATGACGGCCTCGAACTGGATTTTGTAGGCCGACCAGGAAGAGGTCCCGTCGAACGGCGGCACTTTGAATCCACGTAGCGAAGGTGCTGCAGCTACTACGGGAGCTGTAGTTCCATCCCCAAGTTTGAGGTCGTTTAGCGTTTTCTTCACGTCAGCCATCACGTTGTCAACCCGATTGTTCACATGGTTGATTCGGGTTTCATGTTCTTCGATTCGGGTTTCAGCTTCCGACAGGCGGTTGTCGTGTTGAGCAACCCTATCCTTCACCTGCCTTATCTCTTTCCCAAAGGTAGCGTGAAGGTCCTTCATGAGGAGCATCTGCTCTTCCGACCGACGAGCCTGTTCCGCCTGCTGACGGGCCTGTTCCTCCTGCCGGCGGGCCTGTTCCTCTTGTCCGTTCTGCAGCTGCTCTTTCAACTGACGGGCCTGCTCCTCCTGTCGGCGAGCCTGCTCCTCCTGTCGGCGAGCCTGCTCCTGCAGCATCACCATCAGAGCACCTAAGTCAGGTGCCACAGACGTAGAAACTGCTGACGGACCGGCTTCCGTGGCCGGCGGCTGGCCCTCAGACATCTGCGGCGTTGCACCACCAAATCTCCTCTGGTCCGTCTCCTGCTGGCGTTGACTTCGGGTACGGACACCCTCCGTTTCCTCCTTAGGTAAAATCGGCATTATTTTATCCCACTTCTGACACCAATTGTTACGAGCTTGAGGTTCGTGACAATAAAAATTGCCGATAAAATTACCTAAATTAACACTTTAATTTACTTTACACAAATTAAAGTTAAAACACTAATTCACTTAATTCCGCTCCGAAGCTTCGCTTGTGTCGCCAATTCAACTCTGTGTCGATCGCATCTTGCGCCACCTATTTATTTAAATTAGCAAAATATCCGGAATGTTCAAGTAAACACGCGCAAGGTACCGAGAGTTCGAGTATAGATTTTCTAGAAACTTAGTTCTTCGGGTGGAGCTGTCGGTCGAAAGATTTGTGATGTCATAAACTGCAACGCTTCCCACGCTCTCGTTCCTGACACTAGATGGCGCTAGTTGTGTCGTCGACTGGAGCGCGTAACAATACGAAGAATACTCGACAATATTGAGCCAGATAGAAGCATGCTTAAACTCAAGACCCTTGTGTCCGTTAACTGAAAACGTGGAAGATTTGGAGTTCTTGACTCCTGCACACTTTTTAACTACAAATGTAGGTTCCACCATAATAGAAACGCCCGAAGATGCCAGGACAAGATGGCAACTAACAAAACAAATATTTCAAGGAGTGTGGAAAAGATGGAAAGCTGAATAAATTACTCAATTATCTAGTAGGATTAAGTGGCTTCGACCGCAACCAAACATGAAAATCGGTCATATGGTCATCATACAAGACGACAACTTACCACCAGGTAAATGGGCAAAGGGGCGCGTAGTGGAACTTCACCCCGGTAGCGATGGACATGTAAGAGTTGTTAACATTGAAAACAAAAAACGGTAACCTTAAAAGACCGATCAGTAAATTATCATTATTACCTGTAGAAATATCACCACAGCAAAATGAAGAAAAAGAAAGGTCGAGTAACATCATACAAAAGAGAACCCATTAGAAAGAAAATAAATTACAAGGCACACCATCTAGATTTAGTTCTCTCGTTATGAGTTTAATGTTTTTTATATGTTTAATTACACCTGCATTTAGTACAAGCTCTTACAATATTACAACTTTTAACAATAACCAGTCTATTTACTTCGATCCAATGGGTAAAATGCAGATAATCCAGGATAAATGGACACTAATTGTCTATTACAACCTAGGTCCCTATTGGGAAGGAATTAATGCATTTGAAATATTTTTAAAACATTTAAACGAAAGATGTATGAACATAAACGCAGATCACTTATGCCATATGATATTGTTACGACTACAGCACGATTTCTCGGAACTGCAGTATTACAATGACCTGTTATTGAATCAGCATTTCGTCGGACGCTCCAGACTGCGACGGGGACTTATGAATGGAATAGGCTACTTAGCAAATAGTTTGTTCGGCGTATTGGACGAACGTTTCGCGGAACAGTATAGTAAGGATATTGAACTGGTCAGACAAAGCCAAAATCATTTATTAAATTTATGGAAGAACCAGACGTCTGTATTGGAATCAGAATATAATTTATTAAAGCGTACCGAAGATTTGGTAGACAAACAACGTAAAACTATTAACAAACATTTGATAAACCTGGACAAACAGACCAACAACTTGCAAGCGGAAATAAAAAACGTGTCAATCGCGCAAGATTTTACGTTGTTATTCCATCAAATTCACAGCCATCAAATTGAGATGAAAAAGGACTTATTTCTCCCAAAAATTGACCCATTGAATAACATCATCAAAATAAGCATAACCTCAGAACCTCTAAACGAAAATGACACCAACTTATTAGATTTGAACAGCTTCTTACATAACTTAGACCATCAAATACAAGACCTAAAGCAGAATAACGTGCAGTTAACCACATTATAGTCGCACGACATCCATCAATACGCAATCAACTACGCGTTAATCGGAGTGGCAGCAGTCGTAGCGGCGGTGTTCGTGTGGCGATGGCGATGGCAGCGACGACGGCGGCGTGCGCTGATCTCCCCGAACTTGGAGCTGCAGTCGGCGAGTAGTGTCAGTGCAGTGAGTGCGGGAAAAAATCGAAGGACCAAAAAATGTTCGGTTAAAAATGTTAAATGTTAATGTTATGTTAATGAGCTCGCGTCCGTCGCGGTTACGGTGATTACGTGAACTAACACAATTTTTATAATTGGCGAACTATATCGATTGCTTCACGTAAAATGTTAACGCCAGCAGAAATGTACGGTTGGACCGTACAGATATTTTGTTGATCTTTTTTTTAGTATCAAAAATCACAAAATCAAAAATCTTTATGTCGTCCAACTTAAGTCTACATTTTTCTGTTTTTATAGAAACACGCCGCTGCCGCGGTTTTATATATGTATTTTGTTCATATTAGAATTAAACGATTATAGCGTTTTACATGTTTTACTTCGTAGAGCCACGCTGCAGATAAATTATAGTTGTAGCACGAATGGGTTGGTTCGACTGGGGCAAGGCCACGCTCTCATAGAATACCGACGTAAAATAGCAGCATAATGAACCGGTGACCCTTTTTACTGATATCGAGGCATTCCATCTTGGTCCTCAGGGATGACAACGCATTCGCATTTTGAACCTTAGTTGAAGATAAATATGAATGTCTATTGGCCACAGCATTAACTTACCATCAGGTGGACTGTGTGCTCGTTTGCCACCCAATGCTATAAAAAAAGGTTGCTACTTATGTCCTAGCATGTTTGCCCCTCTCATCTCATACGACACTCACGGGATGATGTAGGGTAGTGGGTATTCTTAGATCGCCACTAAATAAAATCTACTCAAAGCTTATAACTTGGAGCTCTAACATTTTCCATCAAATACCCCATCCTTAATTATCAATATAATAACTATCATAGCTATCCTCAACTGTTATCATCTCGTAAAGTAAAGTAAAGTTACAGCCAATATACATCCCACTACTGGGCACAGGCCTCCCCTCATTTCTGAGAGGGTTTTAGGGCAAGGAAGTGACCGCCCCAATGCGTGTTGGCGAACTTCATATGTTTTCGAAATATTTTTTTTCCTTATTCCTCAGTCATGCAGGTTTCCTCACGATGTTTTCCTTCACCATCGAGCACGTGGTAAATCAGCACTTAAAATTGCAATTGTAGTGAAGTTGGTGATAAAATTATACTCACTGTTCACCGTTATAACTTATAATGTTTATTTCCCTTGTATACAGCTGCACAATTCACAATATACACAAATTAGAGTTTATTAATTATAATTATAAATGTTCATAAATCCTATACTATTAAACGAGCAATTCTTGTATATATATATATATATATATATATATATATATATATATATATATAAATATATAATCGGAATCTCGGAAACGGCTCCAACGATTTTCATAAAATTTTGTGTGCAGGGAGTTTCGGGGGCAATAAATCGATCTAGCTAGGATTTATTTTTAGAAAATTATTTTTTGTCCGTGTTTTTAGGCTATGAAAAACTGCTATAATATCTTTAGAATAAGAAGGTAAATTTTGACCGTTTATTAATGATTACAAATAGCTTAATCGGTATATTGGGCAGTCACAAAATCGTAATACCATGGTTCGAGTCCAGACCAGCCGACCGACTTTTTTTAATTTTTTTTTTCAAGTTCCTTTCTTTTTTGAGAAAATCTATTTTTTCGAGCCCGGTCAACCGGGTACTATATATATTCGGGATCTCGGAAATGGCTCCAACGATTTT
Organism: Parnassius smintheus behrii; assembly: GCA_036936625.1. Lineage (NCBI taxonomy): Eukaryota > Metazoa > Arthropoda > Insecta > Lepidoptera > Papilionidae > Parnassius > Parnassius smintheus. The sequence goes on from JAUPFT010000022.1 coordinate 41,270,784, forward strand.
CATAAAATTTAGTGTCCAGGGAGTTTCGGGGATAAAAAATCGATCTAGCTAGGATTTATTTTTAGAAAATGTCTTTTTGTCCGTGTTTTTAGGCAATGAAAAACTGCTACAATATCGTTAGAATAAGAAGGTAAATTTTGACAGATTGTTAATGATTATAAATAGCTTAATTGGTATAGTGGGCGGTCACAGAATCGTAAAACCCCGGTTCGAGCCCAGACTGACCGACTTTTTTTAATTTTTTTTCAAGTTTCTTTCTTTTTTTAGAAAATCTATTTTTTCGAGCCCTTTTTTAGTATTTTTTAAAAACACGAAAATTTAAATTAAAATAATTGCACTCATGATTTTTTATTCAAATAACCAGTTCCGTTTTTTCTGTTACGTCGCTAAGATCAAAAATATTATTTATACGTATTTCATCAGTATGTATCATCATCATCATCATCATCATTACAGCCCTTCACAAGTCCACTGCTAAACATAGGCCTCCCCCAAGTAATGCCACAAAGCACGGTCCTGAGCCACCTGCATCCATCGACTTCCTGCATATCTTACCAGGTCGTCACTCCATCTAGTGGGGGGTCGCCCTACACTATGCCTACCGGTACGAGGCTGCCACTCAAGAACCTTTCTTCCCCATCGGTTATCGGTTCTTCGAGCTATATGGCCGGCCCATTGCCACTTCAGCTTACTAATCCGTTGGGCTATGTCGGTCACTCTGGTTTTATTGCGGATATCCTCATTTCTGAGTCTATCACGCAGAGAAACTCCGAGCATAGCCCTCTCCATAGCTCGCTGAGCAACCTTGAGCGTCCTCATACGGCCAGCAGTGAAGGACCACGTCTCAGATCCGTAAGTCATCACTGGCAACACGCACTGGTTGTACAATCTAGTTTTTAGTGATTGAGGTATACCTGACGAGAATATATGCCGTAATTTCCCGAACGCTGCCCAGCCGAGTTGAATCCGTCGATTGACCTCTCGGTCGAAGTTGGACTTACCTAGTCGGACTATTTGTCCCAGGTAAACGTACTCGTCAACAACTTCGAGCATAGTGCTCCCAACAACTATCGGCATAGGTGTGACATGGACATTGAACATGATCTTTGTTTTGTCCATGTTCATCTTAAGACCTATCCGTTGGGAGGCACTATTGAGGTCATTGAGCATAGTGCTTAAGTCCTCCAGCGATTCTGCCATAAGAACTATATCGTCGGCAAATCGAAGGTGAGTGATGTACTCGCCATTGATGTCAATACCGTATCCCTTCCAGTCCAGTAGCTTGAAAACGTCTTCCAATGCAGCGGTGAAGAGTTTCGGGGATATAACGTCACCCTGTCTTACACCTCTCTGCAGTTGGATAGGTTTCGAGCTCTGGTTCTGTACTCGGATAGCCATCGTAGCCCTACCGTACAAACACTTCAGCACTTCGATATACCGACAGTCAACTTGGCAACGCTGAAGGGACTGTAGCACCGCCCAAATTTCGACGGAATCAAAGGCTTTCTCATAGTCCACATACGCCAGGCAAAGTGGCAGATTGTACTCTTCAGTCTTCTGTACAATCTGCCGCAGGGTATGTATGTGGTCTATGGTACTGAAGCCTTTTCGAAAACCGGCTTGTTCGGGAGGCTGGAAGTCGTCGAGTCTGCGTGCGAGACGATTCGTAATGACTCTCGAAAACAGCACGTAGACGCGGCTCAGAAGGGAAATCGGTCTGTAGTTCTTTAAGAGAGCGTTGTCGCCTTTCTTAAAGAACAAGACCACCGCACTTCTGCTCCACGCCTCTGGAGTAGTGCCACCATGGAGGACGGAATTGAAGAGCTTCTGAAGGACTTCAAGTACCGGTGTTCCACCCGCTTTCAGAAGCTCCGCTGTAATTCCATCCTCGCCTGGGGCCCTGCCGTTTTTAAGGTGCTGGAGAGCCATTCTAATCTCGCTCAGACTGACGTCTGGGATATCATCGGAATAGTGTCGGATAAGACTTGCTCTTGAATCGTTACTCACACTTGCGTGTGGCTCCAACGATGATGTGTACAGCTGCCCATAGAACCTCTCAATCTCACTCAAAATCTCAGGTGTCCCAGAAACGATGCTGCCACATTCAGTCTTCAGTTTCGACAGTTGGCTCTTACTGGCAGACAGATCTCTGGCAAAGACTTTGGAGCCCTGGTTCCGCTCGATCGCTTCTTTAATACGAGCAGTATTAAAGTTGCGTAAGTCTCGCCGCATGCATTTGGAGATCTGTCTGTTCAGTTGCCTGTATCATCTGTTGACGATTGCAGCCTCATCTCCCGTCTAACAGCCATGAGATTAAGAGTGTGATCGGAGAGTTTTTGTGTTCTTCTGCGGCGGGTCTTGCAGAACTTGGCTCCGACCGCATGGACAGTTTCCACGAGCTTGTCATTCATGTCGTCCACTGAATTGCAATCTTCTAGGCACTGAAAGCGGTTACGTAACTCGAGCTGAAAGTTTTCGGGATTCTGGATTAGAGCATGAGGGGGACGGAGCGTTGACTTCATTAGACGAGACCTCTCCAACTTCACGTTTAGGTTCAGTGTGCCTCTAACCATTCGGTGATCGCTGCCAGTTTTCACCCTTGCGATCACTGAGACATCACTGAACAGTTGGCGTCTGGTCGTCATAATGAAGTCAATCTCATTTTTTGTCGAACCGTTGGGGCTCGACCAGGTCCACTTCCTGTGGGGCCGCTTCTGGAAGAAAGAGTTCATCATAAAGAGTCCCTCTTTCTCCATAAAGTCGGCCAGCTGCTGGCCCCTTCGGTTCCGTTGCCCTACTCCAAATTTCCCTAACTTCAGCTCACCGTTTTCTCTTGTGCCTAGTTTTGCGTTGAAGTCTCCCATCAACACCGTGTATTGAGTTTTGGAGGAATGCATGGCTATGGAAATATCCTCATACATTTCCTCCACCTCCTCATCGGGATGTGCCGAGGTTGGTGCGTAAACCTGTATGACCTTCAGCGAATACCGTTTGGTGATTCTGAGTATCAGGTACGCGACCCTCGTCGACACACTCCCAATCTTTACAACGTTGTTGACGAGAGACTTGTGGACGATAAATCCGACACCTCCTTGGGACAGATGGTCGCCCTCCCGGTGATAGAACAAGTTGCCGGATTCGAGAATCACCGTGTCCTCCCCCTCTCTTCGGACCTCGGATAATCCTATAATATTCCAGCGCAACTTGTCTATCTCTTCTTCCAGCTCCAGGATCTTCTCGTCAGTCCTCAGAGTGCGTGCGTTAAATGTTGCCAGGTCGAGTCGTCGTAGGTGGCAACCGAACCTCCACCGGAGATTCTTAGCACCCCCTGCCCCGCCGTTACCATGGTCACCACCGTAGCCAGGAATAGCGGGGCCGCCGGGGACTGGGGGCCGTCTATTTGTGTAATAGTTCATGGGGGGTATATTGCCATAGTTGCCACGCTTGGCGAGCGGGTTGGCAACCGCAGTTTTTTTTGTCGTACAGTTGCTGTTATCAGGAAGATGCTGCTGCCCATCTCCTGCCTGTCTCCCTCTGTCGCTTCTTACGACACCCACGGGAAGATATGGGGTAGTGGATATTCTTAACCGCCACTACACGGGGCGGTTAAGATTATCCATACTGTATATTATACTATAATATACAGTATAAATATAAATTACATACTGTATATTATACTATAATATACAGTATGTAATTTGTATCTAAATATAATTTCCAAAACACACGAATTAAAAAAAAACCGAGCGAAAAATACCGAGCAAAGTTCGGTCAACCGGGTACTTGAGAATAACAAGAGAAAGAATACACAGATTTCGGACAGAATACAAACGCATTTAAAGTTCACACTAACAGTACATTTACTATCACAATACAGTTTATAACAACACACAATTTTTAAGCAGAAGGCAAACACAATTTTTGTATTTAGGCTTTAATACTCATTTAGCAACAACATTTTATATTTAAGGAAACGAAGTGAATAGCGCCTATGACCGTTGTCAGTCAGAACTATCTTTTTAATTTTTGACATATATTTATGCGGGTACGCCACACAATTAACAATTTCATTGGTGCCGGCGGGGATCGAACTCTGGGTACTCGCTTTCTGTTATATTTACAGCGAGCAGCTCCGTGCAGATCATCTTGTGTTCTATTTTATTTCTGAAATAAGTACTTCTTAGAGTCGTTGTTATTTGAAACTCGAAACGAAAAAGCGACACTAAAACGAGACAAACATATACATCTATAGCATTTGGCCTGCGAGCTTCGATCAACAATACCAACCGTTGGTATTGTTGATCGAAACCTGCGAGAGAATGAGATTTAATACAGTATATTTTGTGCAGTGCCTTAGAGATGGTTAGTATAACTAAAATAATATATAACTAAAATAATAAATTACTTTTTATTTATCTATTACTGAGGCATCTATCCTTAGAGGTCGAACCCAATGCGATAGAGTCCTCTTTTTTATTATAAACAAAATCTTAAATTATTGAATGTAGCTAAACAAAATAAATAAATTACTTTTTATTTATCTATTACTTGAGGCATCTATCGTTAGAGGTCGAACCCAATGCGATAGAGTCCTCTTTTTTATTATAAACTAAATCTTAAATTATTGAATGTAGCTAAACAAAATAAATAAATTACTTTTTATTTATCTATTACTGAGGCATCTATCCTTAGAGGTCGAACCCAATGCGATAGAGTCCTCTTTTTTATTATAAACTAAATCTTAAATTATTGAATGTAGCTAAACAAAATAAACAAATTACTTTTTATTTATCTATTACTTGAGGCATCTATCGTTAGAGGTCGAACCCAATGCGATAGAGTCCTCTTTTTTATTATAAACTAAATCTTACATTATTGAATGTAGCTAAACAAAATAAATAAATTACTTTTTATTTATCTATTACTGAGGCATCTATCCTTAGAGGTCGAACCCAATGCGACAGAGTCCTCTTTTTTATTATAAACTAAATCTTAAATTATTGAATGTAGCTAAACAAAATAAATAAATTACTTTTTATTTATCTATTACTTGAGGCATCTATCGTTAGAGGTCGAACCCAATGCGATAGAGTCCTCTTTTTTATTATAAACTAAATCTTACATTGTTGAATGTAGCTAAACAAACTAAAAGTAATACACATTGGTTAAATAAAAAAAACACAAACATTAAAAAATATACAAAATCAGCTAATAAATATCATTTTTTGGAAAAAAAATACTCTAACAGTAACACACAATATACAATATCACTTTTGCTAATTCACTATAGTGGCAACTAAATACGTCAATTTTAAGATGCATGGGGTTGACCACGTGAGCTCGAGTTAGAGGCGTTTCTGCCAGAAGATTAGTTCGTGCTGAAGGTATCGCGAGAAGTGGCGAACGCCTCCGTCGCGTCACGTAGCGTAATAAAATTAACCATATTGAATAAAGTTATCATATCCAATCCAATCGTAACAATCCACGGTTTCATAACTTTCCGATTTATATTAAGTTAGTCGCGTTTAGGATATCTAGCGTCTATTTTACATATCACCTTGAGAGTCAATCAATTTTTGTTCGATAAATGAGTTTATTCACAGAATAAAGTAAATTTTCCTAAAGTTTCACTCCTACTGCTAGGTAACTGCGCGCATGTTTTTTTTTTCTTTATTGTCTAATTTATTAGGTACGTCTTGCCGATTTGCCATTCGTTGTAAACAACAAACTTCTCTTTGTTTGTTGTCTGGAAGAAATCGCTTCCGGAACAATAATACCGCTTATTGTACTTTCTATATAATTTGTTTTTGGTTTAATGTGTATTAGTGTACATTATAGAATTAATTGATTGATTACTCGATTGATTAAACGTCTGTAATTTCTTTGTACTTATATAAAAGGGGTAAACGTAGTGTTGACAGCACTGTTAATATCATTTTTTTTAACTATTTCCCCTATACTTACTCGTTTTTTTTCTGGATATATTTTTGCGGATCAAAACTTTTCTCGCTTCTCAACATTCTCATTTAAATGTTCCTTCCGGATTTTCACAGTACATTTACGAGATTCCCTGTCTTCAAATCGTTTCTGTAACTTAAGCATGACGCGGAAAGAAATGCCAATGTATACTTCAATATCCTATTGGAGTATAGACTATAGTGTACCCTTTTCTTTTATATGGATTTTTGCAAGCAAATAGGAAAAGTCAATTGATGCCTTCATATTAGCAAGCGGTGAAATTAAAAATTTTGTACAACCGACTTCAATATAAATAAAATGAGAACATCATCAATGTAGTCGAAGTCAATTAAATACGCATTATTGAGGATAACTCAAAAACTATCAGACAAATCTTGATCAAATATCGGACCAAATAAGAGCACCAGTTTTCAAATGAAAAAAACACGGCCAAGAGCGTGTCGGGCCACGCTCAGTGTAGGGTTCCGTAGTTTCCCGTCCGTTACAATAAGTGTTCCCACTTATGAGTTTGTACAAAAACTGTTGTTTCCATTTTAGTTCAAAATGATTTTCCTAGAAAGTCCTTATAAAGTTCTACTTTTCAGATTTTTTTCATATTTTCTAAACTTATGGTTCAAAAGTTAGAGGGGGGGGGGGACACATTGTTTTTTACTTTTGGAGCGATTATTTCCGAAATTATTGACATTATCAAAAAATGATTTTAGTAAACCCCTATTCATTTTTAAATACCTTTCCAACAATATATCACACGTTAGGGTTGAAATTAAAAAAAAAATCACTTCCCACTTTACATATAGGGGGGCTACCCTAATAAAACATTTTTTACCAATTTTTATTTTACCACTTTGTCGGCGTGATTGATACACATATTGGTACCAAATTTCAGCTTTCTAGTGCTAACGGTCACAGAGATTAAGCGAGGACGGACAGACGGATAGACAGACATGGCGAAACTATAAGGGTTCCTAGTTGACTACGGAACCCTAAAAAGAATCATCATAATCGGCTCACGTATAAAAAATCTCTAAGGTATCACACATAAATATATTTTTGAAGTCTGTTAATATACTTTTTGTATGTTGTAGAGCCACGCTGCAGCTATGTTACGGTTGTAGCACGAATGGGTTGGCTCGACCGGGGAAGGACTACGCTCCTGCAGAAAAGCAGCGTAAAATAACAGCTTAAAACAGCTGAATTTCGTATGGTGAATGTAGAGATCCGGAGACCGTTTTTTACTCGAGGCCTTCTATCTTAGTCCTCAGGGGTGACAACGCATCGTTCGCACCGTTTTGATTCTTAATCAACGATAAATGTAGATGTCTATGGGCCACAGCATCCAACTACCATCAGGTGACTGTGTGCTCGTTTGTCACCTTTATTGTATATAAACACTTTCATAATGTTCTATAAGATTGTACACGGACCAGCAAATTGATGCATTAACTTAAATACCGTTCCATTCCATACCATTACACCTTTTAACATTCAACCGTACAACCACGTAATTCTTTCTGCAAGGGAGTGGAGTAATTTACCGGCGTCTGCCTTTCCGAGCGATTACAATCTGGGTGCCTTCAATTTATCGGGTTGTCAAGTTTTTAGGTGTCTTCAATATACGAACTATTAGCCATACATTTGGTTAAATGATGTAAATGTTTGTTTTTTTATTCAATTTAGAACGCTGTTAGTGTCCTTAGGAAACAAGTGGTAAAATTAAAAATTTTGTACAAACGACTTAAATATAATTAAAATGAGAACATCATGAATGTATTCGAAGTCAATTAAATACGCATTATTATTATTAAAGATAATTCAAAAACTACTGGTCAGATCTTGATTATATTTATATGGGACTATACAAGAAGAGCCGTGGTAGCTCAGATGGTTAACGCTCCCTGTAAATATAACAGAACGCGAGTAATCCGGGTTCGATCCCCGCCAACACCAATGAAATTGTTAATTGCAATTTTAAGTGCTGATTACCACGTGCTCGGCGGTGAAGGAAAACATCGTGAGGAAACCTGCATGTCTGAGGAATAAGAAAAAAATATTTCGAAGACATGTGTATTTCGTCAACACGCATTGGGGCAGCGCGGCGGACACTTCCCTGCCCTAAAACCCTCTCAGAAATGAGGGGAGGCCTGTGCCCAGCAGTGGGACGTATATAGGCTGTAACTTTACTTTTACATTTTATACAAGAAGCACCAACTTTCAATTAAAAAAGGATTCAACAATATCAGTTCGCCCAGAGAAAAGTTATGAGGTAACACACATAAAAACATACAGTCGAATTAAATACCTTCTTTTTTGAAGTCGGTAATAAAATAACAAAATAAATAGATACAAAAACTCAACAAAATTATATTATGAGTCTCTTCAATTCTCTTCTCGACTCCCATCTCAAGGGTATTTTTATCATATTGCCAGGTGATAGTGATAAACAAATATTTGTGTGCCTTTGTTAGGCGAAACATAGTGTTACTTATCGTACCTTTTCCACCAAGTTTGTAACTTTTTATCTATGTTTTACAAATAAATTATTTGATTTGATTTGATTTTTTTAAGGATCAAACTTACTAAACGGCGTGATATGTATATTCGATGTATATAATTATAAGATTATAGAAACTCTCTTCATTATTGCTGGTCCACTTTTTTATGAATAAGAGTGACACACGAGCACCTAGTTCATCTAATGTTAAGTAGATGATGTGGCCCATAGCAAACTACATCTATTCTCGAGTAAGAATCAAAATGTAGTGTTGTCACCCATGAGGACTAAGATGGAATGCCTCGTTTCCAGTAAAAGGGGTCTCCGGTTCTCCACACTTACCATACGAAACGCAGCAGCGTTAAGCTGCTGTTTTACGCTGGTTTATTCGCGTTATAACTTTAACATAGCTGGCGTTGCTAGACGTCCGGATAAAGCCGGATATAGTTAGGCTTTTTTGGTTGCGTGTCCGGCCAAATTAGACGGTGTCTGGCTTTTTTAGACTTTTTAAATTTGACCGTTTCTATACATTTTTCATATACTTACATACATATTATTGCAAAAATGTAAATCAATTTTTTTAATGAATGTTGAATAGTTAATAATATAGAAGACTATTTCGAGGTAGACCGAGACTAACTTTCGAAGACCATGTGATCAAATTACTCAAAGAGGAGAAGGTCAAGAGTACTCGGATACCTAGACGTGCATGTATGAAGAAGATAATGAACCTAAAAGAAGCGAAAGAGGTATGTAAGGATCGTTACACTTGGCGATCTGTTCTCTCTGGCTACCCCGTTAGGGATTGTGCGTGAAGATAAGTAAGTAACTATTTATTCAATTGTTGTTATTTCGTTAGAACTTAAGATTTTACTGTAAATGATAAAAAACATTTATTTGTGTGCGTAGCAGTACTAACTTCGACAGTTGTCACTTTCCTAATTGTGTATGTATTAGTCTAAACTTCCTCCACCTCTTGTCTCCCCCTCGTAGAGTGCGATAGGGATAACTGCAGCTTAGATTTTACCTACAAAAACCATGACCGATCGACGTTTCGTATTCCCCTGTTTCCTCCTCGAAAATATTTATTTTTGTAATAATTTTTTGTAAAAAAATAAATAATAGGGGCATGCCTTCAATAGACTTAGATTTTTATAAACAAAATTTATTACTATGGAGGCATTATAAGAAGAAAAAGAATAGAGTTATACATTTGTATGGAAAAATGCAGCCAGATTACGCTCTTAAGGCGCTACCCTGACCAAAACCTGGCAAAAGTGCGTTTTTCAGAGACTATTATCTCATTAGTTATGAGAAATAAGCTACATCTAAAAGCACGTTATTAATGTTCGATATCTTATCATTACATTCTACGTTCTAATTTGTTTTTATGTGTTATGAATACATTTTAAATCTGACAGCTTAAAATTAAATTAAAATCTGACTAAAATTATTGATTACATAGTAGTTACGTTGTACCAGTTCTGGCGCACTTGTAGAAAGGTTGTACCAGTTCTGGCGCACTGAGTCACAAGTACGACGTTCGTCGACTCACGATCCTAAAAAAAAAAAAAAAAAAAGGTTTTGGCATGCTCTGATCACGAATCTGCGGTCCATTTTTGCGTAGGATGCACGGTTCCGGAGATGTGCAGATCAATTAACTCTTATCTAATTGATATCCGCTTCGAGCCTCCACCGTCATTAGCGCTCCATTGTTCTTATCTACTTATCTATTGTTCATTCAATACCGTCATTATCTATTCTTCCTCAGCGTGGTGATATTGTTATATACTCCTTTGTTCCTATCTACACTAATCTGACTCATTAATAAAACACATTACCCAATTTTGTTAAAATTTTTATTTATAAAATACAAAATCTTATTACTTATTATCTATAAAATAGGAGCGAAATATCTCATCCACTAAAATATCGTTGTACAATGTGTTCCCTGTAAATATACTCGTAAAACTATGCATTGAACATCCCTGAAAGTTTCAGGGATGTTCAATGCATAGTTTTACATAGCAATTATATAGCAAATACATTAAGCAATATTCGCCACAAACTGAAGTCCACTCATTCTGAATCCTATCAACATTCCAGTTCCATCTTTTACAATTTCTTTTAAAAAACTCTAGATGATATCGTACAGGTGCCCGTCCGAATGAATCAAAATATTGACCGACGTCATTCGTATCGATATATAAAGCTACCCAATGTGACCCTGGTTTATCATCTGTATCCAAATTGCATTGGTACGTGGGTGTACATGGGTAGTTTATTGGCAGCATAAACATTATTTTCTAGAGTGGGGTGAATCTTTTTCAGATGTTGTTGTACATCTAGTGTATCCATAATATTACTGCTATTAGTAGATTATTACAGTACCAATCTACTCAATGACTAATATAGGAATGATCAATTATAGTGATATCTAAATATTAAATTACATTCTTTGTGTTATACAAATCGTATTTGAGTCACCAATACACTGAACAAGACACGACAGGAAGGACGTAGGAATGTAGAGATAAGCAACAGAATGTAAGGTAAGCTTGTTGACGCATAAAGATACTATCAATTCTACTGCAGAAATTCTTTAGATTAGAATTATTACTCACTGGTACTATATAAGACCAAGCAACTGCAGTCATGGAGTTAGTGTATGGTCGTTTGACCGCAGTGGATCTATCAATACTACGTTTGTGTTACTTCAACGCATCAAAGGCCATGGATGTAAGTGTTTATTCTATTGACAAACTTACTTTTCTTTCTGTTATTTTCTTACGTGTGTATGATTTAGTGTTAACAAATTATATTTAAATATTATGTGTGTGTATATGGTTAAGCCGTGGTAGCTCAGATGGTTAGCGCAAAATGTAAAATTCACAGTACGCGACCCGGGTTCGATCCCCGCCGGCACCAATTAAATTGTTAATTACAATTTTAAGTGTTAATTTACCACGTGCTCAGCGGTGAAGGAAAACATCGTGAGGAATGCATGTCTGAGATAATTTCGAAGGCATGTGAAGTTTGCCAACACGCATTGAGGTATCGCAGCGAACATTTCCTAGCCCTAAAACCCTCTCAGAAATGAGAGGAGGCCTATGTTCAGCAGTGGACTTTAATAGGTTGTAACTTTAGCTTTTTTAACTTTTATGATTAAGTGTTACCAAATTGATATTAACATGATAACTGTGTTGTTGCAGAAATCATTGAGCTTCGATGAAAATACATATAAACAGTATTACTACTCGCCACTCTCCCCTCAAGAAGAGAGTGATGACATCGTCATTAATAATAACACATGCGATGGTGGAAAAAGAAAATCGCAATCGATTGATCATTTTTTTGAAGCTGAATCAAAAATAAAAAAGAGGAAGCGGTTATCATCAACCGTAGCACGAGCCGCTAGAGATGGTGTATCATACATTTCTACTAATTCTGACGATGGAGACCAAGCGACGCATCTCATCAAAATTGAAATGTACGATATGAAGAAGCTATCCAAGATTCCAACTACTGATCATTGGAAACATGCCTCCACGAGGATTAAATATTACGTAAAGACTAATAAGGATAGCATCTACGACAACACAAACGCCCTCGTATACAATATTACAAAGACAATAGCAGAAAGTGAAAAAGTTAAAAAATACTTTTTTAACAATGACAGTCATTAGCTGATCATTAGTGAATGTGATTCTGTTTACTTAAATTACAGGAAGACAAGAGCAGAAGAAAGAGATGAGTGTGGCATACGTGTACAGAACACATCATTGAAGAACAAAACTACAACACTGAGTGGAGATGAAAACGAGAAGAATATGCAGTACTCAAGAGCTGAATATCCATTCTTCAGTTCAAAATCTAGCCGGTTGCTCAGTTTCGAAAACTGGCCTCTCGTTATGCGACAGAAACCTGAAGATCTTGCAGAAGCCGGTTTCTTTTATACTGGCCATGCAGACAGGACCAAGTGTTTCCATTGTGGTGGTGGCTTAAAAGATTGGGAAGATGATGATGATCCTTGGCAGCAGCATGTTCAGTGGTTTAGTCAGTGTGCTTATGTAAAATTTAAACTCGAACAGAGTTTTGTATTAGATTAAATAGAATATTTATAAAGAAATAAAAAATAATATATTGCATACAATTTGTTTTATTTAATTTTATAATGTTTCACATAGTTACATACACACAAAATGCATTACACATAACTCATAAAATCTAACACACAACACATATTATAACCTTAACTACTATAGTCTACAGTAACATTTCTGTTTTTATCTATCTCAATAATATTATCAAACTCAGCATAAACTATACAGTTAATTGTTTGTATTATTGAGGATTCAAATCGTACTTCTAATCTTACACTAGCATGCTTTATGAGATTCCAATGAGCTGATGAGTTGGCTGATAAATCAGGAGTTAAGTCAAATGCTAATAGACAGTAACCTCTGGCATACTGTTCACAAGAGATTCCATTTCCTTCATTAAGAAAGTGAATACCAGTTCCCGAGAATAGAGTATGATATGCTGATGTAAATATGCTATTATTAAAAGATGGTTGCAAAGCTTTTGAAGGTATTTGTTGACCATCAATATATAAGCTGAAAGAATTAATACCATAGTTTTCAAAGTTAAATGGATTTTTAGTAAGGGAACCATTAAATGCAGAATTGTTCACAAATCCAATTATACATCTTTTGGGTACCTGCCCTAAAAATATATTATCAAGAGTTTTTCCTTGAACACCCGATGGAATTGTTAAAACTTTTACTTCAGCTCGAGTAATAGGATATTTAGCAGTGGTAGAAGCTAAAACTTTTTGATGTGCGAGTAATACGCTTGGATTAATTCGTGCTCGTCGAACAATAAGAGTCGCGTCCGTAATGCAAACTTTAAACTTTACATCGTTTGACCCAGCAATCAAATTAAAGCTCTCTCTCGATCGAACCAATTTAACACTCATTTCAACACCATTAATTAAAAATTTATCTTGGTTGAAAATGTCACCGTGAAGATGACCAATCATTTCTATTTCCTTACTTTCACTAATCAATTCCTGTCTTTTAACAAATCCCATGTTTTTACCATCCGTAGAATCCATTTTTCCTGCTGTATCATCATACCAAAGACTACAAGTAAGATGAGATTGTTTAGCAGCAGGAGCGTAGTTTAAAAGGGTTTCCATGTATGCTCGATATGCATAGGTATTATTAGGTGGTGATACAAGTTTTTGGTTTAAATAAACATCAAGTTGTCTAAAAAGTGAATGCAGCCAATTATTTACAGGTGCTACTATTGTAGTAGATATCAAGTTAGTTGAATCTTGATTTAATACTTTTGCCTTTATGTGGAGTAATGTATGAGACAAATCTATGTAGTCATCGCCTGTCCCAGGAACTTGAAACTCGATAGGTCCATCATCACCACGAGATGAAATTGGTTTATAATGAATCCACAATCCATTTTCAATGCTAGTTTGTGTAGACGGTAGTGCAAACAAATCCAATTCTGACTTAACTCACTCGCAAGAATGATTATGAAGGAAAGACATATTTAATTTGAAAATATATCTTTGTTATTTTTTGGTTTTAGACCAAGTTTTTTCGCAGCTTTCACTTTAGCAGTTAATGGTGGAATGAACGAGTTCAATCGTTTTCTTTTAGTTTTATACCCAGATCCTGTCATGTTAAATTGATCAATTTTCTCATCAGCCTTTCGTTTTAAATTCGTACTAACTTGCTTTAGACGATCTTTTATTGAGGCTTCCATAGGACGCGCTTGAACCATATCCAATAAAAGTCCTACTCCAGCGTTTAATGCCTCCTTACCAATCACTCGAGCACCACTTGAAAGTAAAGGTAAAACTGATCTAAATAACCCTCCTAAGAAGCTCCCAATACCATGACCGCGTTGGTATGGTGCACCCTTATAAATTACTCCAACTCCTGACCCAGCTTGATGTGTATAATAATTTTCATATGGACATTTATGATGATCACGAAGAGAATTCATTAGAATAATTTTCGGAAATGTAGTTTAATACACACGGTTCCAAACTGGAATGGTATTTTTTGTCCTGTGCTCGATCTTATAACTATTTCCAGCGTATCGAACTCTCTTCGCATAACAGGTAAGTAATGAGGTTGAGAGAAAACGTGCATTTTATTTGCACCATAAATGTATTTTGTAGGATCTAATGAAATGACTCTTAGTAAAGGAGTCATAACATCACCCACAATCTGAGGATCGATAATGTCACAATATAGAAAGAGTTGAGATGGTAACCCTAAGTGTAAATTAGCAGGACACTTTCCAAAATTTCTCTCTAGGAGATTTTTATTTGGTTCATAACCTAATTGTAAACTTAATTTGGGTGATAATGTTACGGATGTTATATTTTTATCCAAAACAGAAATAGACACAAATTTTGTTATTTCATCATAGCGAAATTTCAAGTTCTCTCCGATACCATTTAACACTCTTAAAATATGCTCAACGTTATCATAGTTGGTAGCTGGAATATGTTTTTTGTAGTACACTGTGGATGGTTTATCTTCATTAGGCATTAACATAGATTTTGTAATGTATATAACATTTTCATGATCTTGAACAGTAAACATGGTACATGGATATTGAAACTCGACAACTCCAACCGACCATTCACCTTCTAATTTAATAGCTTTCGGTAATTTCGCTGAAAAATTTGTGGTCTTGTTATCAGGAAAGTATTCCATTGAACTATTGCTGAGCAAAGTTAAATAAAAACTTTCTTTATTCATATTTCTTTTAAACTAGAAGCTAAAATCCAACTGTTAAATTTATCTGGATAACCTTTCCACTTCACTAATACTTCTTTTCTGTTACCTGAGTAACGAGTGTCAATTATTTTATCTATTTTATATTGTGAGGTGGGGTTGTAAGTGATTTTCTGTAATTCTCTTTCATAAAAAGTACCAACTATTGGTTCATTTTGTAAATCTGTTATTGTATAAACAATCCATGGAGATCTATCAATTATTGAAGATATAATAAATATTTCATCACTCCAATTTGATTCATATCCTTTTTGGAAAGCATCTTTATATTTAGTTATTCGAACATAATCACCCACATTGAAATTTGGTTTAGGATTTTCTAAAGAAAGTTTGTTTGACCGTCTATCATAAAGATTAGTCCAAACTGTCATAATATTGTTGGAATTTACATCACATGGGCACATCTTAATACTAGAGTGAAAGCTGTGATTGTAAGAGTATATTAAATCTTGTAAAACATCTATATATCTATAAGTATTATTATGAATGAAATAACGCCACATTTTCATTTTTAGTGTTCTTTGAAATCGTTCAACAATACTGGCCTTAATGTCAGGATTGTTAGTGGTATAGTTAGTATTGCTCTTCCCCCCCGGACTGCATCCAGTGCACACGTGTATTAAGACTGCTACGTCTACGAGTAATTATTAGAGTGCTTATAAATTTAGTACATTAAATAATCCACTGCATAAATAGGAGCTCATAATCTACGAAGAGATTTTCAACAAGTTGACGCGCCGAGGGACAAAGACAGTGAGTCTTTTTTCTATTTCTATGTGACCCTATTTACACATACGAGTGCAAAATAAAGAACTCGTGTTTAAAGTAATTATCCCTTTATACACTCCGCCAACCAACGTAAGGATAGTGCGAATAGGAAGTGCGAATACACATAATATAGACATCCCACTCGCTAATTAGCACTCACTCTAGTAGATTAATTAAGAAGCACGGAGCAACAAAGACGCACGAACCGCTCGCTCATAAGCGGACAATTACCTGCGTATGCGCATCACGTGCCATACTATATTGAAGCTACTGTCGCACAGAATAAAGTGCGCTCTCTTGTTGCCGACCTCCAGCAACTTTATTATATGCTGGTACAATGGAGCGACCAAGCGCGGCTGATGTGTCCGTTTGCGACGATAATGAAACGAATTCACCTACTTACGTATTTGCGCGCAGCCGGGCCGTCACTATGGAGGACTTCAATAGTTTTAAGGAGGAAATGAAAAGCATGATATCTTCTCTGTGGCTTGCACAACAAAAAGAAATAAAGTCTATACCGGACACCTTAAAGGAGATACAGAAAAGTAATACAGGTATTGAAAACTCAATTCAATCGCTCTCAACTAAAAATGAGGAGTTGAGTAAAATGGTATCACAGTTAGAGAGTAGGGTGATGGAATACAAAAATAATATTATACTCCTGGAGGATAAATTAGAAAACTTGCAAATGGCCTATCGAAAGGCTAATATTGAAATAAAAAATGTCCCCCGGGGCAAAAACGAAACTAAGGGCGACTTAGTTGAAATGGTTTTATGTCTATCTACAAGTATTGGAGGTTCGCTGTGCAGAACGGATATCAAGGACATCTATAGAGTTCTGGGAAAGAAAAAGGACACTATGAATACCCCAATTATTGTTGAATTCGGGTCTACACTCATTAAATCCGACATTTTAAAACGGTGTAAATCTTTTAATAACACTAACAAAAATAAATTATGCAATAAACACCTGGGATCCCGCACATCATGTGACACTCCTATTTTTGTGTCAGAACAACTAACGGCAAAGGGCTCGCGGCTTTACTTCCTTGCACGGGATCTGGTCAAGACTGGAAAATATAAATTCTGTTGGACCGGATATGGGAGGGTGTACGTCCGTAAATCGGAACATACTCCGATAATCACCATCAAATCGGAAGCCCAGGTGCAACAGCTTTTGAATGGAGACTGACTATCCTTGGTACTTCTTTTTTGTTCAATGTGTAATCTCGTTAATGATGTACTATTTTTGCTACTGGTTTTATTGATACTCTTGTTTTTTGCTTGCCTTGGAACTGTAAACAAGATTTATTTATTTAAAATATACCAATACATCTGTCTAATTCACACTCACAAAATTTTGCACACCCTCATACACACTCAAAATACACTATTTGACAACACTCACTCACACACTTATCCACTCTACAACTGCAAACTACCACTCAAACACACAAAACTGCCTAATCACACCACTCAGAAAATATTTTTTGCGGATATACTAATGTTTTCTGTATTTTATTATGCAATAATCCCTTCAAACAACTGCTACCCCATAATAAACGATGTCACAACTTTTATGACGTTCAACATAATCGAATTCTATAGTGCTGAAAAAGATATATACATGTCCCCTGAATTTGGTAACACGTGTTTCTATTTTTACTATATTCAATATGGATGAAGCCCTTAATACCTTAAATGATTTAGACAATGTAGAAATTGCAGACTCTTCTTTGGCAGATATTGAAAATCTACATAAATTTATTAAAGTATCAGAAACAGACCTAACAATAATATGTCAGAATATAAGAAGTGTTTACAAAAATTTTGACGATCTTCTTGTTTCCATTACTCAGTTAAAGTTTAATCCAGACCTAATAATTTTGACTGAATGTTGGACAAATAAAGATAAACCCATCCCACACTTATCAAACTATGCTTCGTATTACAGTACTCGCTATTTAAACCAGAATGATGGAGTCATCGTTTATATAAAAGATGACATATCAGCTAATATAAAAGAAATAATTTTAGATGACTCTTCCTGCTTACAAATTGAGACTACCAACTACACTGTATTAACAATATATAGGTCACCATCGAATGTCAATATTGATAGATTTGTTAGCTCCCTAAACACACAACTTGAATTAATCCAATCTCATAGATGCATTATAATAGCTGGCGACATAAATATAAACTTAATTCAAGATTTAAATGAACATAGCACTATGCGCAATAATAGACTTGCATATCTTGACATGCTAAGTAATCACAGTATCATGATGGGTCATTGTCTACCAACGCGGGATGGTAGTTGTCTTGACCACATAATGCTTAAACTGGATAGACGAATTCTGACTGCTAAAATTGCTATTCTAGACACTACCATAACTGATCATTCTATGACTTTTTTACATATTTCTAACTTATACACTAAGCATATAACTCAGAGAGTCAAATTGGTCACTGACTATGACATGGCAATCATGAGTATAGTAGACAAAAATATCCAAGATCTGCTGCTATATGATGATCCTGAGATCATTTCTAATCTTCTGATCTCTCACGTCACACAATCTCTTAGAGAAAACTCTCGGGAGACTCGTATCCCAAGGAGCCAAAGGACTATTAAGGCTTGGATAACTCCAGGGGCTTTGCGCTGTATTAAAAATAGAAACGAAATGCAAAAAAAATTACGTTCCAACCCTCATGATGAAGTCCTTAAAATTACATATAAGCGTTATCGCAATTTTTGTACTAACTTGTTAAAGAAACTTAAGCGTTCTTATGAAAGACAACAATTAGAAAATTCATCAAAAGATTCAAGAGCTCTTTGGAAACACATAAGGAACATCACACATTTGAATCAAGACAAAACTGGAAGTCTTAAACTCTTGACAACCAAACAAACCCCGGAGGAGTCAGTTGACTATGTCAATGACTTTTTTGCAGGCGTGGGAGAGAACCTGGCAAGCAGTATCTCAGCTGTGAATAACCCTCATGATCTGTCAACTCATCTTGTGGATAAGACCCAACTCACAACTTTTTGCCTATTGGAAACAGATCACCAAGAGGTAAATGACATTATAATGAGTCTGAAATCAAACAGTTCTCCTGGTTATGACCATGTTCCAGCTATTTTTTTGAAACTAGCTCGGTATATACTGGTCCCAGTCATCAGTCACCTAGCCAACTGTTGCTTTAGGAAAGGTGTCTTCCCAAGTTTATTAAAACGAGCTATTGTTACCCCGGTGCACAAGGGTGGGAATAGGGAGGATGTTAATAATTACAGACCTATATCGGTGCTTCCTTCACTGTCCAAAATACTAGAGAAGCTTATTAATAAAAGACTTGTAACCTTCCTAAAAAAATACAACATATTGGCAGATTCACAATACGGCTTCCAATCGGGAAAATCTACCCAGGATGCTATTTTATCCCTAACATCACTCATAGCTAATCAGTTGGATAGTGGAGGCAAATGCTTGACGATATTCTTAGACCTGAAGAAGGCCTTTGACACCGTATCTGTTCCCATTCTCGTGCGCAAACTAGAAAAAGTTGGAGTTAGAGGTACTCCATTAAATTTAATTAAAAGTTACTTGAGTGGCAGGAGGCAGAATGTTAGGGTGGGTAGTTTTGTGAGCAATGATGCTGACTTAACTTTTGGTGTACCACAGGGCTCAGTTCTTGGGCCAACATTATTCCTCATTTACATCAATGAGCTTTGCAGTATGTCCCTAAACAGTACCTCGATCTTCTCTTATGATGATGATACTGCCATGGTCATTACTGGCAACTCCTGGGACTCTATCAAAAAGAACGCGGGATCGGCACTCTTTACTACTGCTTTATGGTTAAGGTTAAACCTACTTTCGTTAAATACATTAAAGACTAACTTTATGTGTTTCTCAATAAGCAATAGAACGCAACCAAACCCAGATTACAATCTCACGATACATAATTGCTCTCTCCTAAATGCTTCAAACTGCAACTGCCCAATCATTGCCAAGGTGAACTCCACAAAATATCTGGGAGTAATGATTGATGACAGACTTTCATGGCACGCCCACACTGACCTTATTACAAGTCGCATCAGAAAATTAATCTGGATTTTTAAAATTTTACGACATTCTGCGAAAGAAGACCTATTAAAACGCATATATGTTTCTTTGGCGCAGTCTATCATGACTTACTGCATTCCTGTATGGGGTGGTGCATCAAAAATAAAATTTTTAGTAGCTGAACGTGCGCAGCGCGCACTTCTGAAGGTCATGTTCTTTAAAAAACGTAGGTTCCACACCCAAGCACTCTATGCCGTAGCAGATTTGTTGTCATTACGTAAATTATATATCCTGCATACTGTTGTTAAAAAACACAAATCTCTCCCACTCGACACTTCAATATTCACAAGAAGAAGGATTGACTCAGTAGCTAAAATGCAAACATGTAAAACATTTTTTGCTAGACAACAACACACTTAACATCTATACCAAAACAACTTTTGAATGCAAGGATCTAGTCCTAAATTGGCTTAAGCCACTAACTTATGAGGAAGTAGAGAGCATGATTAGGTTTTAAACATAGAATTACATCCGCACATAGTATAGAAACACACACACACACACACACACACACACACACACACACACACGCACACACTCACACACACACACACACACACACACACACACACACACACACACACACACACACATACACACACACACACACACACACACACACACACACATTTTCACACACACACACACACATACACACACACACACACACACACACACACACACACACACATCTTATTCAATCACATAAGAGAAAAATTGTATGCATGCCTTATTTAAATAATTAGTATGTAGTCTCTCATTTCATTAAAAATAGTAGTCTAAATATATGTTGTAAAAGTGTTTTTGGAAGAGCGGAGTTTCCTAGAACAAGCAATTTATTTAGCTTAAAAGGAATCTCCAAACATAGAAAACTTGTATATTTAGACTTAAGTTAATGAAATAAATATTTTTGATTTTTGATTTTTTTTTGATAGTAATTAATCTTTTTGGATTTAAAGTATTTTTGTACATCTTTTGAAACAAATTCTGTACCTTTATCAGATTGTATGTGAGTAGGTGTTAAATTACTTTCAGTAAATATACTTTCAAAACATTCTTTAGTTGTTTCTGAGTTTTTCTTTTTCATTGTTCTTGCAAAAGCATATTTACTAAATACATCAATAACACAAAGTATATACTTGAAACCATCATTATATTGAGAATAAGTTCGCATATCACTTAAATCAGCTTGCCACAGTTCATTAATATTTGATAGAATGTACCTATTACGCGGGAATTTTTTTCGAATGGGTTTATGTAATGTGTATGTTTCTTGTGATTTTAACCATTCCTTTACTTGCTTTTTGTTCATTTTACCCTTCATGGCTTTTGATAATTTATCAATACTACCAAAACCAGCGGGATTAGATGGATCATAATAAATCCTGTTAATTTCTTCTAGCGTACTAGACCCCGTAGGGTCCATTTTTCCCACTCAAGCCTTTTACGTATTTTAGTTGTAGACTTTTTATCTCTACTGCTCGGTGTAGAAAACTCTTGAAATTCAATCTCAGAGGGTTTGTTCAGATCTTTTGCTTGAAGTTGGTTAATAAACTCACATCTCTTTGGATTTCCAATATAAGTAAGTGGTACTTTAATATCTTTTAATGCTTCAGCAAATCTATCCCACCCTACTGGATCACTTCTTTTTAAGGGTCTTAGTGAATCATTTATTAAATCAACAATATTACTTCCAGGAATTTTTTCATTATCAATTATGACTGTACCTTCATTATCCCAATGTATTTTACCTTTACTTGTTTCAACTAAGTTTAATAATAACTGTCCTTTTCTATTATAAGTTTTTGGTATTAAACTGAGTATTTGAGCTGGTGTGTAAAGTGGATTTTCAACATTTTCTTTACTTTTGATGGATCGATTCTCCTCCAACAAAGATTCAGCATCAACTGAAGTTTTTAGATCTCTATCTTTATTTTTAAAACCAATTTAGACTCGTTTGAATCTTCATTAGATGTATCAGAATAAATTGGTAATCTGAGTGGTTGACGATCCTCTTCGGTAAAATGAAGGTATCTTTGCAGTGTTTGTAAATATAACATCCATTTCTTTCGGTCTTCCGTCTTACTATTCATAATATTTTGCATTTCAATATCTAATCGAGATAAACTACTACTCGTATTAACCTTATTTTCTTGTTTTAATTTTTCAATCAATCCAGGTTCGATAAGTATCATTTTCTTTGCATTTTCCATGTTAACTGGCTAGTCCACTCACTAATCCACTCAATATTGCACCTAATATTATTGGTAAGAAAGCCCCTCCTTTTTGTATAATTATATTTTTTCTTAGTTTATGTTTACACTTACGCACTATTTGACGGAGTATATTTTTTGTTTATTCAATTTTTGTTTATCTTGATCTTTAAGAGGTACTTTTCCTTGTAAAACGTTATGAATACACTCACAAATACAGTTAATTTCTTCTTCATCACACGTTTTAAGTAATGCTCTTTGATATTTTGGTTTAAGCGTATGCAAAGCGTTTAGCAAATGTTTATGCGTTGTGAGTCGACGATGCATCATTTAGCAATGATTTGAAATGTTTGATTCTTGGTGTATTTAAACTCTTTTGTGGGAACGTAGACTGTGCAGAAACCATTAAATGGGAAGACATTTGTCTTGATACGACAAAAATCATTGGTATTCTGTTTTAAATCTACCATTAAATATCCATGCGCCTCTAGAGTTGCATCCCTGTAGGCATCTTCAATAAATTTTGGGTTATCTGGTGACACTTGTCGTGCTAAATATCTTATTTGAGTTTTATCTCGAGGGTTTTTAAAATATATTATATAACTTGAGTTTAAGGATATGTCTCTTTGCCCTTTACCCTGATGAAATAAATTTTGTGTTAAATAAAATACACTAAGATTCCTGTGAAGACTACCTTTTGTAAATATATCCACAATTCTTCCATCGGACTCTCTCATTAGATCATCAATAATAACAAGATGTGGGTTTTCACCGTCAAACATATTAACATTTGGAATTCCTTGATGGTAGTTAACATTTGGTAAATTATATAAAGGTTGCATTTCATCAAAGCACCATGTGATCTGATTAAAATCACAATTACATATTTCTGTAACTGATTTTATGAAATTTGTTACAAAATTTGACTTCCCACATCCACTTGGCCCCGCCACAATAGCAGTAAACGGATGGATAAAGTGAAACATTACACACGTCTAAAGTACTAAGGGGTGAAATAAAAAATGAAAGTGTTGGTGTTAACAATTAATATATATTGCAAACATTATATAAAACAGAATGATCTGTATACTATTTCTAACACAATTAGTACATCATACTTTTACAATCAACTCAACCTCAAATAAATGCACACACACACACACACGCAAATATAAACAACAATTAACTTAAATTATTTACAATAAAACAACGATTAAATATGTAATAAACTCTACGTCATATTATACTATTATCATTATTTTACAATCAATACAAATTTTATTTACATGCAGACATAAAATTAAAAACTATCAACACTTAACGCAGTTTATAATGACCCCAAGCTAATGTTTCAATATTATTATCTAAAATATGCCTCTTTGTGTCATTATATGATAAACCAATCTTATTTAATTTTTGTGTAAAAATTGTGTGTTTAATTGATTTAAATCTAAGCATACTATAATATTGCACTTTTTTATTAAATAGAGAAGACTTATAATTATCCATGGTCATCTTTTTAGTGATACATTTATTTACCCCTTTTGCCTTGGCTATAGTCTTATTCTCTAAGTTAAAAGCGTACATTTTGGATCGTAAACCCACAAATTCTTTCATGATTTTACCATTATTTTCATCTTTAAAAAAACCTAATTTCTTTTTATTTAATTTTGGATATTCAAAAATATTATTTGCATCATAAGCTGAGGTATCAAAGTATGATGAAAGGTCAGGTTTTATATCAGAGTAAAAATCATCTGTAAATATATGATATATTAAATTATCCGTATCTGTATACAATAATTTGATTTTACTAAACTTTTTAACCATATAGTTATAATGAAAATCATACATTAATGTTTTTGAAATATCTAAAATGCAACACCCTAAATAAATTGGTTTGTTATATATTAACTTTGTTTTTCGTAACTGAACCGCAACTAGGTTTTCCGAAAATACTAAAAGACTATGAAATTGTGGTTTAGCGATTAGATCTTGAACACCTAAAGCTTTGCCCTGGTTCTCCCAGTGTGTAACTAATTTTATGTTAACTAAATAACTAATTTTATGTTTATAAAAATCTTTTTCGAAATCTGATTTTGCTAACGTTCTTAATTTTGTGTTTAGATCTATGTACATCTTCAACCAGCGAGACTGTTTAAATTTTAAAACTCTATGAATTTTAGTTAATTTAACCCCCATTTCTATGCACTGCTTTAAATTTCTGTAATGAATTACATATTTATCTTTATTATTTAAATTTGGGACTAGTTTATTTTCATTATTATTGTCTGCACAAATGTTTTCGGGGCATAAAGGAAAGTCCGAATGTAAATCATGAAGTTCATCTGGATATTCCAAATCAACTTCTAAAATAAAACCGAAGTTCGATGTCTCAGACACATTAAATTCTGTATTCGGATTTACCCATTCGAATCCACCAGTAAGAAGACATTGAGACATAGCCCAACCATATAAATTGTTGGCATCAAAATATGTGATATATGAATTTGGTTTTCCTGCATCATAATCCCCCATATATTTGTTATTAGCTCTAGCATAACGATTACTACATTGAGATACACCACCCCTGATACCTGATCTAATAAATGCAATTTTCTCATAATCTGTTAAAAGTTCTAATTCTATTTTTGTATATTTTAACATTGCATCCCAACTTAAACCGGGTGCTGTGTAATAATGGGCAGGGTCTAAATCATAAGTATTAATACATAACTTTCTAAAGTTTTCAAATACATCGGTTAAAAGTAAAACGTCTGTTTTTAAATACAGGTTTGAATAATCTAGCATATTACAACACCCAAAGTGTTCCCAAACATCTTTAGCATGATTGTAATCATCATTTGAAATATGGGAATCTGTGAGCGAGCTATAAAAAAATTTTTGTTCGGGGAGCGATGTTAGGCTTAAACTATCATAATTAGTCATAAGTTCATATGGATAAACGCCTTTCCGTTTTGAACGAAAGAAATCTTCATCATTAGGATAATTTCTACGTAATTCTTGAAATTGATCATTACTGAGATTTTTGGCCAATTCTTCTAATTTACATGATAAAAACTTAAATGAATCTATGAATCTTAATATAATTTCGTGGTTATTTATTTTTAATTTTTTGGAAAAGGATATATATTTTTCTTTATTTTGAGGGATAACTTCGACTTCACCATCACAAAAGTTTAACGCGTGAACAATAAAATGAGCATCATAGCGACTAAGGTTGTGTAAAAATATTGGTATATAACGAGGTTTTCTGAACTTCGAGCTACATGATCCGTGAGCAACACCTATAAAACTACCGGTGTACCAATCAAAATCATAAAAATGTTCTGCTAACTCTGTTTCACAAATATGACAAATGGTTGCATTTGAAATTTGGTTTTTGTCTTCATTTGTTAGCGGAAGTGGAGGATATTTTTGAATTCTATTTATTTCTTTGAGATTGTTAGATAAACTTTCCATAAACACTTGTGCACAGTTGGGTCCGCAATACGTTACATATTTTGATAATTTATCATCATATGAACATTTTATATAATAACCAAAACTATGTACTTCATGTTTCTGAATATTGTGTGTGAAAGGTTTGGAAGGATCGTTAGAACATGATTCTATTGGTTTTAAAAATGCTTCAAAATCAGCATAAACTACGAATGGTATCTTCAACTTTTTTTCATAACTATCAAATCTAATTTTATCATTTGAAATAGGTCGACCAAACCAATTCTTTTTTTTTTTAAAGTTTCACTGTTTGGTAATTCTGTACAAATGTGGGCACAATCGTATTGTTCATGGTTATTTAAACTTTCCTTAGATGGAAAGTGAAGTAGACATGCTTCGCAAATGTACATGATGTGACCGTCTTTTGAAATTTGTTTACTAACTAACCGCGATAAATTTTTTATGTAACAATAATGATTTTTTGTATCCTTGGAAAAAAATAATAAATTGATATGTCTATCTTTACGACACTTTGTTAAAAATAATGGACCTACTATAGAATTACATCGTTTTTCTTTATTATATTCTAACCCAAAAATATTAATACTAATATCATTTAATTTCTCTACTTTTGCTATGTCAAAAATTTTAACTGGAAAGGAAATACCATCAAATTTAAGTTTATTTGCATGTTTAACGTACGATGATACACGATCCGCGTCTTTGTTTACGGGATATAACGCCGAGAGTAACGCCCATTTAAAACAAAAATAATCCTTGCTTTTTACATTTATAACAGCCTTTTTTAATTTTATGTCACGAGGAAGATCTATGTATGAAGTACCGCGTAGGGGGTTAAATTTATTAACATTCATGTCTATAGATTTTATGTTTTTTAGACTCCATCCACTATCTTTTTTTTCAAATGCACTAATTTTAGTAGTAATTGTATCATTTAAAGATGAAAAAAAAAATATTTAAGTCATCTCCTTGACAAATAATATAGTTAATCGTTTGAAAATCGAACGTATCATGAATATCTTTAGTTTGTTGAACAAAATCAGCATGCAATATGAAGTTTACTTTAAAAATTATGTGTTGATGAATACACTCTTGTATTAAAAATAAAATATCATCTTTAATAGAATTTAAAAATAGTTCAGGAGTTTCAAAATTTACCAATGTCGAACTATCTACTCTACTCTTGATTTTATAAGTTAAAATCCTATTTCCAAAAGCAGATTCAATAACACTAACGTTTGATAAAGAATTATGTGAATTTAAAAGATTATTTTTGTGAACATTACTTTTAAAATGATTAGCTAAATACCGTTTCTTGATAAATATATGACACGTTAGACATTCCACTTGATCATCGTTACTGATACTGTTCCCTGCAGAGGTAGGCGCTTCTGCTTCCGTTGTTGGTTTTTGATGATCTTGGGTTCTTTGCTGCTCGTTCGTTTCGTTCCTCTTCCAAGTTGTAGTGGTTGACTACTAAAATGTTTAAATTTATTAAAAACTGTACAAGATATTGTGTAAATTATGATCGAAATGAATGTTTATTTTACTTACTTAAACTGTGTTTCAACCATCGCACAGTGATTATACAAATCATCATCATACGATGAATCGAACAGTTGATCCTTCTCCATTTCATCACAAACTTTAGAACACTCCTGATTTAATTCGCTGTTGAATAGTTCCGTATTCTCTTCCATGGTTGTGGAAAAGAAAGCACTGGTGCACACTTCACTGAAGTTTGCCATCCTTATAGTAAAGAAGAAATTAGGTAGCAGAGTAAGTAACAGTTCAGTGTTGGTAGACCAACTGATACCCAAATTTCAAATAATGTCCGATATTTAAGTCTAACAAAGGATTAGAAATAGAATATAATGAGTACACGGAAGTAATTTAAGTAAACAGAATCACATTCACTAATGATCAGCTAATGACTGTCATTGTTAAAAAAGTATTTTTTAACTTTTTCACTTTCTGCTATTGTCTTTGTAATATTGTATACGAGGGCGTTTGTGTTGTCGTAGATGCTATCCTTATTAGTCTTTACGTAATATTTAATCCTCGTGGAAGCATGTTTCCAATGATCAGTAGTTGGAATCTTGGATAGCTTCTTCATATCGTACATTTCAATTTTGATGAGATGCGTCGCTTGGTCTCCATCGTCAGAATTAGTAGAAATGTATGATACACCATCTCTAGCGGCTCGTGCTACGGTTGATGATAACAGCTTCCTCTTTTTTATTTTTGATTCAGCTTCAAAAAAATGATCAATCGATTGCGATTTTCTTTTTCCACCATCGCATGTGTTATTATTAATGACGATGTCATCACTCTCTTCTTGAGGGGAGAGTGGCGAGTAGTAATACTGTTTATATGTATTTTCATCGAAGCTCAATGATTTCTGCAACAACACAGTTATCATGTTAATATCAATTTGGTAACACTTAATCATAAAAGTTAAAAAAGCTAAAGTTACAACCTATTAAAGTCCACTGCTGAACATAGGCCTCCTCTCATTTCTGAGAGGGTTTTAGGGCTAGGAAATGTTCGCTGCGATACCTCAATGCGTGTTGGCAAACTTCACATGCCTTCGAAATTATCTCAGACATGCATTCCTCACGATGTTTTCCTTCACCGCTGAGCACGTGGTAAATTAACACTTAAAATTGTAATTACAATTTAATTGGTGCCGGCGGGGATCGAACCCGGGTCGCGTACTGTGAATTTTACATTTTGCGCTAACCATCTGAGCTACCACGGCTTAACCATATACACACACATAATATTTAAATATAATTTGTTAACACTAAATCATACACACGTAAGAAAATAACAGAAAGAAAAGTAAGTTTGTCAATAGAATAAACACTTACATCCATGGCCTTTGATGCGTTGAAGTAACACAAACGTAGTATTGATAGATCCACTGCGGTCAAACGACCATACACTAACTCCATGACTGCAGTTGCTTGGTCTTATATAGTACCAGTGAGTAATAATTCTAATCTAAAGAATTTCTGCAGTAGAATTGATAGTATCTTTATGCGTCAACAAGCTTACCTTACATTCTGTTGCTTATCTCTACATTCCTACGTCCTTCCTGTCGTGTCTTGTTCAGTGTATTGGTGACTCAAATACGATTTGTATAACACAAAGAATGTAATTTAATATTTAGATATCACTATAATTGATCATTCCTATATTAGTCATTGAGTAGATTGGTACTGTAATAATCTACTAATAGCAGTAATATTATGGATACACTAGATGTACAACAACATCTGAAAAAGATTCACCCCACTCTAGAAAATAATGTTTATGCTGCCAATAAACTACCCATGTACACCCACGTACCAACGTATATAATATGCAATTTGGATACAGATGATAAACCAGGGTCACATTGGGTAGCTTTATATATCGATACGAATGACGTCGGTCAATATTTTGATTCATTCGGACGGGCACCTGTACGATATCATCTAGAGTTTTTTAAAAGAAATTGTAAAAGATGGAACTGGAATGTTGATAGGATTCAGAATGAGTGGACTTCAGTTTGTGGCGAATATTGCTTAATGTATTTGCTATATAAGTTTCAGGGATGTTCAATGCATAGTTTTACGAGTATATTTACAGGGAACACATTGTACAACGATATTTTAGTGGATGAGATGTTTCGCTCCTATTTTATAGATAATAAGTAATAAGATTTTGTATTTTATAAATAAAAATTTTAACAAAATTGGGTAATGTGTTTTATTAATGAGTCAGATTAGTGTAGATAGGAACAAAGGAGTATATAACAATATCACCACGCTGAGGAAGAATAGATAATGACGGTATTGAATGAACAATAGATAAGTAGATAAGAACAATGGAGCGCTAATGACGGTGGAGGCTCGAAGCGGATATCAATTAGATAAGAGTTAATTGATCTGCACATCTCCGGAACCGTGCATCCTACGCAAAAATGGACCGCAGATTCGTGATCAGAGCATGCCAAAACCTTTTTTTTTTTTTTTTTTTTTTTTAGGATCTTGAGTCGACGAACGTCGTACTTGTGACTCAGTGCGCCAGAACTGGTACAACCTTTCTACAAGTGCGCCAGAACTGGTACAACGTAACTACTTTACATGCATCTGTTGCTAAAGGAAATGCTCTAATCATTTGAGGATTACACTAATGGATAGATAATTTAAAAATCTATATTCTACACGTTTTATTTAATTTCTTAGGTTCGCTTATCTTTGTTAATTGAAATAATTCCAAATATTCGGGCGTATTTTTACGCGATACATTGTAGCGAGAGCGCGTGGATTGTATGGGACCGAATGCTCAAGGTCTCTCGCTAGGGGAACCGTCTTAAGTTCTCAGTTTTTCGGAATGAAACCGCACGTAATTGTTATCGTTTCACACGCTAGCACTTTCTGCGGATAATCTCCTTGTTGTGAAATCTTTGAGAGTAGCCTTTTTCATCTCCTTAGACCACTGAGCTAATTTAAACTTCTCCGGACTGTCAGCAGTTAACGACCAAGTACTGTTAATGATAATATGCAGAGATAAAGGAAATGAGGATATTCTATCCTCATTTCCTTGCTGACTTGTATTACGTGTTTTTTATAAATTAACGGTGATAAACAAACAGACCTTTTTTTACTGGAAATGAGGCATTCCATCTTAGTCCTCAGGGATGACAACGCATCAGCGTTTTGATTTCTAATCGAGGATAAATGTCTATAGGCCACAGCATCCACTTACCATCAGACGGACTGTGAACTAGTTTGTCACTCCTATTCTATAAAAAACAACACATACAGTCCACTTGATTGTAAGAGCTACATTATCTTCGATTAGGAGTGAGTACTGAGATGAAATGCGTCGTTTCCAGTAAAAGGAGTCACCTGTTCTCTACACTCTCAGTACAAAACACAGCAGCATTAAGCTGGTATTCTGTGAGAGCGATGTCCTTCCCCGGTCGAGCCGACCCATTCTTGATACAATTATAATTAGTGATGCCACGAATATTCGGCAACTATTTGGTATTCGGTCTATTCGGCCACTTTTCTTGCTATTCGGTATTCGGCCGAATAGTACGTACTATTCGGCCGATTACCGAATAGCAAATCATGTAAAAAAGACACGTTGTTTTACTCAAAATTATGTATTTATTACCAAATTACAACATTTTAGTAGTTAAAATTAATCAGTAGTAAGTTGTGATGGGTAAAAACGAGCTTTTCAGTATTTTTGGTAGCAAACGATTGCGCTTTTCATTGTAAACGTTACCAGCCTCAGAACATAACCTCTTACTATAAACGCTATTTCCAGGCGAAGAAAGATAAACTTTGCAAATTTCGAAAGGTTCGGGTATTGTTTTTCGTTTGCTGACCACCACTTGTAAAGATCGGCATTCCGATCTAGGCGAACTGTTTTCAAATAAAAATCCAACTCGTTTGCCACGGCATTCTTCTCCACGTTCTCCTCATCATTAGCAATATTTCCCATATTATCTGCAGCGACTTCTTCAAAGCAGTTCCAGAAACTGTCGTGTATTTCAATTTTCAACTTCAACAGACCTATCATTTTTATTCAAGTTTCTTTTCTTATGCGCTGGAGAAGAATCTTCATCAGTACTACTTGGTTAATCACAACTTTTTTTTAGAGCTTCTAGAAGAATTTTTTGTCTTGCTCGTTCTGCTTGAACCAATCCTAGCAAACTCCTTTTATAGCGAGGATCCAGAAAAGTAGCAACCAGATATTTGTTTTTATCATCGAAGCTGAATCGCCTTTGTAGCTCGGCCTGCAGTGAAGATCTCATCGTGACTAAATTAGGTACTTTCTCAGCTGTCTGCTTTTCCCATATATTTTAATAAAGTTACTGCATGTGGAATTACTTTAGAGATGCAAGAGATACCTGAGCTAGCTATTTTTGTTATTTCTAAGAATGGTTTGAGGAGTTTGATACATGATACGCGCCCCCACCAAGCATGTATTTCGCGCCGAATATTCGGCGCTTCGGCCGACAGCGTTGCCGTATATTCGGTATTCGGTATTCGGCCAATTCACTATTCGTGGCATCTCTAATTATAATATAGCTGCAGCGTTGTTCTACCACGTAAAGTCTATATTGCTGCGTTTTTATTAGCTGCAATAAAAGTTATAAATGTATATGTTTTACTGGCCGGTAGGACTTCCCTTCTGCCTACGGGTCCAACTGCCGCCAAGCACCATTGCGTAGACTTCCATGTTCCAGTTCCAGTTCCAGGGTTCCAGGGTTCAGAGAGCCAGTATAGTTACAAACTGTGAGGCGTTCCATCTTAGTTCTCAGAGGTGACAACGCAACCGTAACCCTCTTTGCTTGAAGTCATTTATACGCGGTAGAGCCACGCTGCAGTTATATTTTGGTTGTAGCACGATTGGGTCGGCTTACCGAGGTTCAAGCTTACAATGAATACCAGCGTAAAATAGATTACCAGAGACCCCTTTTACTTGTAACGAGGCACTTTATTTTGATTCTCAGGGGTGACAACGCATCTGCATATTAATTTTTAATCGAGGAAAATTGTAAATGTCTACAGACCACAGTATTCACTTATCATCACGTGAACTATGTACTCGTTTGTCACCCTTATTCTATAAAAGAAATGTGAATGGAGGTACCTTAGGACTTTATTTTCGACCGGAGTAGGACTACGCTTTCACAGAATACCAGCGTTAAATGGCATCTCAATGCTGCTATGTTTCATACGGTAAGTGTAGAGAACCGAAGACCCTTTTTACTGGAAACGAGGCGTTTGATTTTAGTCCTCAGGGGTGACAAGACATCTGCAATTTGATTCTTAATAGAGGATGGATTTAAATGTCTATAGGCCATGCCATCCACTCCCTATTAGGTTGTATGCTCGTTTACCACCTTTAATCTATATTTAAAAATAAATCAATCCTTAAGGCAAAATAATTTCAGTGCGCTAAAACATTTAAAATAAAAGCAATATCTATTTTTGTTTCGATCAAACACTCCAAGAGATCGTGACTCAAATAAACACGCCGAAACCCTCGTAATGGGGGGATTCGTTTCGATGACCGTTCAAATATTTGAACGAGTAATTGAGCACTCAGTATATATACTTGGCATAACTTGATATAAAATGAATGGATATATCTAAACAACTTCTTTCAAAGGTATTTAGGTGCGTAACGAGAGGTTTGTGCGCGACCTTTGATACTGCCTAATTACTTTATTGAGTAGAGAGAAGGGATTTGTCAATGACGGCTTATAATCTTACGCTAATATAGCTGCAGAACAATAAACACGAAACTAGACTATACATAACCTTTAATACATTGTATACTCTTATTACTACTTATTTATTCTATGCCTAAATATTTTTATTTTTTAAAAATTAAATAGTAGATAAATAAGCATATATGAATACATATTATATTATAGGCTTAATAAGTACCTACTTTAATGTGTTTTTAATATATTTTTAATATATTCTTGACAGCCCTAAGTAACCACGGAAAAACAGCCGTGGTGGTTTGTTTAACTTGCATGTGATGTATTTTTAACGCTGTTTAAAACGTAAATAGTTTTTTGGATACATTTGTTGTAATTTTTGTTTATAGTGTTTAGTATTTAATTGTAGGATTAAATAGTTCCAAATTTTTTATGTGATTTAAAAATAATATATGTGTATACAAACCTAACCTAATCTATTTGATAAATTATAAAGGCAAAACTTCGAACCTACTATAATTGTTGCGTGGATGGATGCATAATGACTAATAAGGAAATACAACAATTTATCTTATTAATAATAATTATGTAGGCTATTAAACGTCGGCAAGCAGTCAACATCAAAATAGTGAAACTTCTGTACCTACGTAGTACTATTATTTATTCTGTGCTGTCATAAACAAACATCTTAAAGCTAACTTGAAGTGATTTTCAAAATATTTTGTTAATTTGGTAACGATTAGAGTAATACATAAATATTTGTATAATATTGAATTATATAAAAAGTTGGTGATCTGCCACGGTTTCCCACGGGTGATATCTGGATTCTACAACGTCGCCATTACCGGATGCAACTACGTCCATAATCTTCGCATAAGTGTACGCAATACCTTACAACGTTTAGCGCATAAAATACAAACAAACAAATAATATTAATTTTGAAAAAAAAAATTGTGAATGAATTTCATTGTACTTAATTCAAAAAAATATATTAGTAGTATAGATGTAGCACGAATGGATCGGCTCGACAGGGGAAGAACCACGCTCTCACAGAATACCAGCGTAAAATAGTAGGGTAATACTGATGTGTTTCGTATGGTGAGTGCTCTACACTCGTAACCAAGTGATTACATACTACACAAGGGTTTCCGGTTTTCTAACCGGAAACCCTTTTTATTAGAAAAAAGGCATTCCACCTCAGTCCCCACGGGTGACAACGCATCTGCATTTTGATTCGTAATCGAGGATAGATGTAGATGTCCATAAACCGCAGCAACCACTTACCATATATAGTCTGCACTGTGTAAGAAGTCTTCATAGTCGTTTACATTTACAGACAAGGTTATCAGTTTTTTTAATACTCTGAGCTATTGTTAAGGGGAAATATAATCTCAAATGGCTTAGCAAGATCCTCCGTTATGCCGAAAGTATTGCAGCATTAATTTTGAAATAAATATATGGTAAAGTTGAGGATTAATGTTAAGGACTATGTTAGACGAAAACACGATTCCGTAAAATTTTCTCGATAGAAAAAAAATCCAAAGTTACCTCCAAACTGAACAATAAACCGCTGTTATTCATAAAATACTTTAAATAAGATCATGAAACTTTGCATACTAACTGAACTAACTATAAAGCAGTGCTTATGTTATTTACTTTTTTTAAAATACCATTATTTTCACTGTAAAAAGAAATTACCTAAACTATCGGAGCGTAAGCTTGATTCCTGTCGCCCCGTTAGTATCGCTCCGGCTTTTGAAGGGAGAAGCTGTGTCGCTTACGAGCAGAATACATATTACGCAACATGACGACGTAAAATTAAAATGGGAAATAAACGTAATAAAAATAAGAAGCGACTGGGTTGGCGTTAAGAAACAGGCATAAATATGATAAACCTAATGAAATAAGTGTCTAACGACCTATCAGTATTATTGATTACAAACATGTAGGAACAAAGCATACGACGCGCGGGGAAGTGGGGGCGAAATTAGAATTTGAGATTCTATCCTCTTAATAAGGTAGCCAAATTCTGTTTCAGTTTCGCTGCGTCACCTCACACGACACCCACGGTTGATATGGAGTGGTGGACTCTCTCACGCCACCACCACATGGCGCTTTAAGTGAATACCACGGTCATATTTAACATATTATGTAATAATATAATAGCTACAAAAGAAACTGATAAGGGTTAACCAGTAGGTCGGCAAAGTGTCATAAAAAGCTCGAGGTCTCTACTGGCACAATTCAACAAAATTAGAAGTGATATAACAGATAAATACTAACTTTAACCTGTATTGTAATATTTTTGAACTTTTGGTCACTATGGCCAGTTTCAACGGAAACTAGCCACCTGTAATGTCCTTCACAGATTGCTAGGCAGGATTTAAATGCACGTGTATGTGTGCAATTTTTTAATAAAATAATGGTGAAAAGCTAACACACACACACACACTTCTGAAGATAAGTGGATATTACGGCCCATGAACGTCTACATCTATTCTCGGTTAAAAATCAAAATGCAGATGCGTTCTCACCCATGAGGACCAAGATTAAATTCTTCGTTACAAGTAAAAAGGGTCTCCAGTTCCCTACACTCACCATAAGAAACAGCATTATTCTACTGTTTTACGCTGGTATTCTTATCCTTATTCGTGTTTCAATAGTATTATAGCTTCTACTGAAAGTTTGTAATAAGTTTTTCGTTGATCTCTTAAACATAATATTTCAAACTCAAAACATTTTATTGCGTTCATGTGGTTACATAAATAGTTCTTATGTTTCATGTATTAGAGCCAAACATGAGCCCTGATAGGGCTTAGCAATATTATATTATATTATGTTATATATCAATTTAATTTAATTAATTTAGAAAGATGGATTTTATTATTATTTATTTATACTAAACATTACTTTTAGGTTTGATAAACATTTGCAATATTTACAACGATATTAAAGAGGTATAATCAAATTAAACAATTATTATTTTTCACCGATTGCATTGCATTTATTATTATGTTGTTTTATTATTATGTTGCATTTATTAAAATTAGATTAGCATACTAAGTGAGTTTACTAAGTAAATATGAATTTCCTTTTGGTTTTATGAATGTTTCCTGTCTAGTCTGACTGGATTTTTTTAAAAATAAATATTAGATTACAACATGTTCATTTTTTTGACTTAAGAGCTTAAAAGAATTTGTAAGTACACAATAACCGAATAAACAGTTAAAAAATTACAAATTTAATAAAAATACTCTAAGAATTCAAGGTTTTGAACCTCTTTTGGAACCGAGTGTAAAAATGAGGAACCGGACCAGGTTCGGCAAGCCCTGTTTGGGATTCTGTATGGAACAACGCTCACCACGTTAAGCCGGCTCGGTACGTAAAAAATTAATTACACAAAAAGAAGAAATACGTTTGCGTGCAATTAACTTAAAACTAAAGCCGAATAGAATTTAAATATCATTTGACAATCATTCTACATATAATACTTTTCATGTCATAGTTAAATATTTTTCATGTCATAATAGATTATAATAATATTAAGCAGTACATAAACCAAAAAAAAGTAACATTCATTAAGTTTATTTTTGTCATTTAGGTAATCGTCAACTGAGTAGTAGCATATTTTTTTAACTAATAATGATTTGAGTTTATTTTGGAATTTGTGGTGGCAATAAATAACTTTAAACGAGATAGGCAAAGAATTAAATAGTACAATGGCTTGATGCCTTGTGCTGTGGCGTACAACATTCAATGTTGGTATAATTAATAATAATAATAATTATTATTATGTGGGCTATCAATATAGTTTTCTCATCTGGTTGGGTTCTATAAATATATAATTATAAATGGAAATGAAAAGATAAATATACATAAATATCAATAACATAAACTAAATATAAAAATACATATATAAATAAAAGCCCAACCAGATGGAGGCCCTCGGCAGGGGAGACCAAACGGCCGAGGGTTAGGGGGAAAGGGAAAGAAACCGGCGGACGATGCGGGCGGTATCGAGGAGCACCGCCTTCTGCATCTGAGCCTGGAGCGGTCCGCCACGTAGACCCAGCCGCCTCAGATGACCCGAGAGGCTGACTGGGATTAGCCCGTTTGCAGAGACGACTACAGGAATAATTTCGGTCGGCAGACCACCCCACATGTCGGTCACCTCGTGAGCCAGGTCCAGATATTTTGTTTGCTTATCTGTTTCGGCTTTCACGAGGTTTTCGTCACACGGAATGGTAATGTCGACCAAAAATATCCTTGACTGTGCCCGGTCCATCAGCACAATATCAGGCTTATTCGCAAGAATAGTCCTGTCTGTGATGATGGCCCGGTCCCAATAGAGCCTGGCGCGATCATTTTCGAGCACGGCTTCCGGCAAGTACTTGTAATACGGCAATTTCCGATCCACGAGACCGTATTTCACAGCGAGCTCCTGGTGTAGAATTCTGGCTACTAGGTTGTGCCTGTGCAAGTACTCAGAGTTAGAAAGCGCCGAACAACCGGAGATGACATGCCTAAGTGACTCACCGGGATGGCGACAAGCTCGACAGATGTCGATGGTGCCATCCTTTAGGATGTATCTCCGATAGTTGTTGGTCTTAATAACCTGATCCTGTATTGCACAGACAAAACCCTCGGTTTCCCCGAAGAGGTCACCAAAGCGTAGCCAGTGGAGGGAGGTTACTGTGTCTACAAAAGGCCCATGTAGAGACTTGTAGAACCTCCCGTGGAGCTCCTTCTCCTTCCATACGGTCTCCCGGTCGGAAATTGTCTGCACTGCCGGGTCTTGCCATTGCTCGTTGGCTAAGGATAGAGGGGTAAGTCCTTTATCACAAGAAATGACGTCCTTATAGAATGGATCATCCGATCTCGCCAGGAAGTAATTACGGAGGCTGCACACTTCGCGATTATGCATGGTGAGCGCGCTCAAGAAACCACGCCCACCATGCTTTCGCGGCAAGTACAGCCTCATTACCGACGATCTCGGATGATGCATCCTGTGGGACGTCATGGTAGTGCGGACTTTTCTATCCAGGGCGTTAAGTTCAGTCTGAGTCCACCTGAGTATGCCAAAGGTATACATGAGGACAGGCATGACCCAGCCGTTATATGCTTGTGTCTTATTCACACCGGACAAAAGGCTGTTAAGCACTTTGGTCAAGCGTGCATAAAATACGTCGCAAACTGACTGTTTCATACCAGCCTCATCGATACCGATGTTCTGTGACATACCCAGGTATCGGTATGTTTCAGCCTCGGAAAGGGTCCTTAAGTTGACGGGCATAGATAAGTCTATGCCCTCAGAGTTAGCAACCCTACCCCTCTCAACATGGAGTACCGCACACTTATCCGTCCCCAGCTCCATTCCAATGGAATTGCTAAATTCACAAGTGATGTTTAGCAATTCCATAAGATGGGAGCGACTGGAGGCGAATAACTTGAGGTCATCCATATAGAAAAGGTGGGTCACTTTTGTCCCTCCTTTCCGTAGCTGAAATCCCCTCCCAGAGCCCTCCAGTAAGGTACTGAGAGGGTTCAGAGAGAGGCAGAACCATATTGGACTCAGACAATCGCCCTGGAAGATACCCCTTCCTATCCTTATGTGGTTCTCCGCAGCCGTCATCCGCTCGCCCAGATGACAAAGGATCGTACTCCACTGCCCCATACACTGCTCGAGGAAGTCTCTAACTGTACAGTCTATCTTGTACAGTTCGAGGACTCTCTTTAGCCATGTATGGGGCACCGAGTCGAATGCCTTTCTGTAGTCTATCCAGGCGGCGAAGAAGTTCCGACGGTTGCGTTTCACCACTTTGCCAATGACCGCGTCAATGAGGAGTGGTTCCTTGGTTCCACGACCACCGCCCCGACATCCATTTTGAGCGCGCGACATCACCTGATTTGAGTCCAGGTGACGAGTGATTCTCGCGCTCAAAATGGATGTTAGTGTCTTGTATATGGTCGGCAGACACGTGATGGGGCGGTATTTGCTCGGGTCTGTGGTAACCTGGTCTTTAGGAACCAAATGAGTGATCCCAGTAGTGAAGAGGCTCGGGAGCGACTTCTGGTTGAGAGCCTCTTGGAACTGTCGGGCGAGCACAGTGTGACACACCACAAACCCCTTCAGCCAGTAGTGATGCAGCCCGTCGAGTCCCGGACTTTTCCAGTTCGGGGCCCTACGGACCGCCTCAGCTACGTCATCCGGCGTTATGGTGACGGGGTCCATGGGCGTAATACCCGCACACTGACTCGCCACAACTTCCATCCAAGGGCCCTCGTTGTGGTTTACGGGCTCTGACCACAGGCCGCGCCAGAATGCGACCGTGTCGGCCTGATTCGGTACTGGGCCCGTTCCACTTACCATTGGTCGCTCCAATGATTTATAGAGCCTCTTCTGATCACTCTGGAAGAGACGATTCTGGTTGAACCGTGTCGACCTCTCGGTATATCGCCGAATTCGCTTTCCCCAAGCAGCGATTCTCTGCTTCAGGTCGTCTATGCGCTCCGTCAGTTTTTGCATTATATCCGGCTGGGACAAACTAATATTTGTCCCAGCAAACGCCATCCTGACGGTGCGCACAATCCTTGGCCTGGTATTGCCTGACCTGAAGCATATCAGTCTGCCGATGAGAGCCCTAGCCTTTGCGATACGTTCTTCAATTCTTGTTCTCCAGGCTGGGATAGCACTACTTTGTCCAGTAGTGCGTGCAGCCGTGGAAAGTTTGGCACCTATAATACGGCAGACTGCCAGTGCGGCGCCAAAGAGAATTGAGTACGTCTCGCAAAGGTCCCGGCTGGCTTCCAAATAGGTCACCAGCATTGGGTTCAGAGCCCTCACGACAGCCCGATTCCGCTTGCTTAGGGCTATGCGGGGAAGTCGCGGTCGATTTTCGAGAGGCGTACTGCGCGTTTCCATAATCGCCTCTTCCAATGTACTCCTCATTTGCTCCATTTCTAGTTCCTGGGTGAATGTTCCATCATCATTTGAATCAGCAACCACTGGGGTATTCACGGCGGCATCCACGTGTGCGGGTTGTTCTGCAACTTGTGGCACCGCACCCTCAGTCGCAGCGTTTTCATTTGATGAGGGAACAGCCTCACGTCGTAGCCGTTCGAGTTCGGCGCCATCAAATATATTTGAGCGTAAGATATACCGAACTCGGTCTGCCAGGTTTTGCTCGGTGACAGTAATAGATGGCTCCAGCTCAGTAAAAAGACGATGCATCCTAGCCCGATACGCGAAACCTCCAATTTCTCCCCCTTTCGCCCTAAAATACGCCCGCAATGCGTTTGTATTCATATTGATGGTCCATCGCATGCGGCGTACTCCACCAGTGGCGGGTGCCGATTGCTGGGTCCTTGAAGACCCTGCCGACACCAAGCAAGCTGGTGGGGATGATGGATGCGAGGGGCTGCTGGGTGGTCGTGCAGCACCTCGCGCTCGGCTGGCGGTTCGCATGCTGTCGCGTCCAGCGCCAGCTCCAGACACGCCCTGGCGATCTCCAGGTAGCGGCCCTTTGCGCAATCTTCTATGTTCCATCATCCATACAGGGCGTCATTTAACGGGAGACGCCCAGACCCGGCGCCGTTTCATGGTGAGGCCATATGCACAAGCGGGCCCTTGCACCATCAATTTTTACCGAGGCACGGCGCTCACACCTCTTGGCAAGGTGCTGACTGACTGCGCGGACGTAGCGGTTTTGTCACATAACCGTCACGTCAGCGGGCGATGGGGTCGTCACTTCCCTACGCCTTTTTATTATTATTATTATTATTATTATTATTATTATTATTATTATTATTATTATTATTATTGTGGGGTATCTATATAGTTTTCTCATCTGGTTGGGTGCTGTTGGGTTATTATTATTATTATTATTATTATTATTATTATTATTATTATTATTATTATTATTATTATTATTATTATTATTATTATTATTATTATTATTATTATTATTATTATTATTATTATTATTATTATTATTATTAATATAGCCGTATTATAGCCCGGAGCGGTCCGTCACGGAGTCCCAGTCGCCTCAGATGACCCGAGAGGCTGACTGGGATTAATTTCGGTCGGCATACCACCCCACATGTCGGTCACCTCGTGAGCAAGGTCCAGATATTTTGTTCGTTTATCCGTTTCGGTTTTCACGAGGTTCTCGTCATACGGAATGGTAATGTCGATCAAAAATATCCTTGACTGTGCCCGGTCCATCAGCACAATATCAGGCTTATTCGCAAGAATAGTCCTGTCTGTGATGATGGCCCGGTCGCATTAGAGCCTGGCGCGGTCATTTTCGAGCACGGCTTCCGGCAAGTACTTGTAATACGGCAATTTTCGGCCCACGAGACCGTATTTCAGAGCGAGCTCCTGGTGTAGAATTCTGGTTACTAGGTTGTGCCTGTTGAAGTACTCAGAGTTAGAAAGCGCCGAACAACCGGAGATGACATGCCTAAGTGACTCCCCGGGATGGCGACAAGCTCGACAGACGTCGACAGTGCCATCCTTTAGGATGTATCTCCGATAGTTGTTGGTTTTAATAACCTGATCCTGTATTGCACAGACAAAACCCTCGGTTTCCCCGAAGAGGTCACCGAAACGTAGCCAGTTGAGGGAGGCGGCTGTATCTACGTGAGGCTCATGTAGAGCCCTGTAGTACCTCCCGTGGAGCTCCTTCTCCTTCCATACGGTCTCCCGGTCGGAAATGCCCTGTACTGCCGGGTCTTCCCATTGCTCGTTGGCTAAGGATAGAGGGGTAAGTCCTTTATCACTAGAAATGACGTCATTATAGAATGGATCATCCGATCTCGCCAGGAAGTAATGACGGAGGCTGCACACTTCGCGATTATGCATGGTGAGCGCGTTCAGGAAGCCACGCCCACCATGCTTTCGCGGCAAGTACAGCCTCATTACCGACGATCTCGGATGATGCATCCTATGGGACGTCATGGTAGTGCGGACTTTTCTATCCAGGGCGTTAAGTTCAGTCTGACTCCACCTGAGTATGCCAAAGGTATACATGAGGACAAGCATGACCCAACCGTTATATGCATGTGTCTTATTCACACCGGACAAAAGGCTGTTAAGCACTTTGGTCAAGCGTGCATAAAACACGTCGCAAACTGACTGTTTCATACCAGCCTCATCGATACCGATGTTCTGTGACATACCCAGGTATCGGTATGTTTCAGCCTCGGAAAGGGTTCTTAAGTTGACGGGCATAGATAAGTCTATGCCCTCAGAGTTAGCAACCCTTCCCCTTTCAACATGGAGGACCGCACACTTATCCGTCCCCAGCTCCATTCTAATAGAATTGCTAAATTCACACGTGATGTTTAGCAATTCCATAAGATGGGAGCGACTGGAGGCGAATAATTTGAGGTCATTCATATAGAAAAGGTGGGTCACTTTTGTACCTCCTTTCCGAAGCTGAAATCCCCTCCCGGAGCCCTCCAGTA
Source organism: Parnassius smintheus behrii (assembly GCA_036936625.1). Classification (NCBI taxonomy): domain Eukaryota; kingdom Metazoa; phylum Arthropoda; class Insecta; order Lepidoptera; family Papilionidae; genus Parnassius; species Parnassius smintheus. The sequence continues at coordinate 41,313,389 of JAUPFT010000022.1, forward strand.
AAGTACTGAGAGGGTTCAAAGAGAGGCAGAACCAGATTGGACTCAGACAGTCGCCCTGGAATATACCCCTTCTTATCCTTATGCGGCTTTCCGCAGCCGTCATCCGCTCGCCTATATGACAGAGGATCGTACTCCACTGCCCCATACACTGCTCGAGGAAGTCTCGAACTGTACAGTCAATCTTGTACAGCTCGAGGACCCTCTTTAGCCATGTATGGGGCACCGAGTCAAATGCCTTTCTGTAATCAATCCAGGTGGCGGAGAATTTCCGACGGTTGCGTTTCACCACTTTGCCAATGACCGCGTCAATGAGGAGTAGTTCCTTGGTTCCACGAACGCCGCCCTGACATCCATTTTGAGCGCGCGACATCACCTGATTTAAGTCCAGGTGACGAGCGATTCTCGCGCTCAAAATACATTTGATGTCACCGAACTCGAACGGCTACGACGTGAGGCTGTTCCTTCATCGGGTGAAAATGCTGCGGCTGAGGATGCGGTGCCACAACTTGCTGAGCAAACGGCAAATGTGGATGCCGCCGTGAATACGCCAGTTGTGGTTGATTCAAACGATGATGGAGCAGTCGCCCAGGAACTGGAACTAGAGCAAATGAGGAGTACATTGGAAGAGGCGATTGTGGAAACGCGCAGTACGCCTCTCGAAAATCGACCGCGACTTCCCCGCTTAGCCCTAAGCAAGCGGAATCGGGCTGTCGTGAGGGCTCTGAACCCAATGCTGGTTACCTATTTGGAAGCCAGCCGGGACCTTTGCGAGACGGACTCAATTCTTTTTGGCGCCGCACCGGCAGTCTGCCGTATTATAGGGTATTACGCCCATGGACCCCTCATCATAACGCCGGATGACGTAGCTGAGGCGGTCCGTAGGGCCCCGAACTGGAAAAATCCGGAGCTTGACGGGCTGCATCACTACTGGCTGAAGGGGTTCATGGTGTGTCACGCTGTGCTCGCCCGACAGTTTCAAGAGGCTCTCAACCAGAAGTCGCTCCCAAGCCTCTTCACTACTGGGATCACCTATTTGGTTCCTAAAGATCAGGGTGCCACAGACCCGAGCAAATACCGCCCCATCACGTGTCTACCGGCCATATACAAGACACTAACATTCAATGGGACTCCGTGACGGACCGCTCCGGGCTCAAATGCAGAAGGCGGTGCTTCTCGATACCACCCGCATCGTCCGCCGGTTTCTTTCCCTTTCTCCCTAACCCTCGGCCGTTTGGTCTCCCTTACCGAGGGCTCCCATCTGGTTGGATCTTATTTATTTATGTAGTTTTTGTATTTATTTTATTTTATTGATATTTATGTATATTTATCTTTTCATTTTAATTTATAATTATATATTTATAGCACCCAACCAGGTGAGAAAATTATATAGATACCCTTTATAATAATAATAATAATAAAGGCGTTTGCTGGGACAAATATCAGTTTGTCCCAGCCGGATATCACGCAGAAACTAAGACAAGAAGACAGAGTGATCAGAAGAGGCTCTATAAATCATTGGAGCGACCAAAGGTATGTGGAGCGGGCCAAGGACCGGATCAGGCTGACATTATCGCATTCTGGCGTGGCCTGTGGTCAGAGCCCGTAAACCACAGCGAGGGCCCTTGGATGGAAGTTGTGGCGAGCCAGGGTGCGAGTGTTACGCCTATGGACCCCATCACCATAACGACTGAAGACGTGGCGAGGCGGTTCGTAGGGCCCCGAACTGGAAAAGTCCGGGGCTCGACGGGCTGCATCATTACTGGCTGAAGGGGTTAATAGTGTGTCACGCTGTGCTCGCCCGACAGTTTCAAGAGGCTCTCGACCAGAAGTCACTCCCGAGCCTCTTCACTACTGGGATCACTCACTTGGTTCCTAAAGATCAGGATACCACAGACCCGAGCAAATACCGCCCCATCACGTGTCTACCCACCATATATAAGACACTGACATCCATTTTGAGCGCGAGAATCCCTCGTCACCTGGAGCTAAACCAGGTGATGTCACGCGCTCAAAATGGATGTCGGGGCGGTGGTCGTGGTACTAAGGAACCACTCCTCATTGACGCGGTCATAGGCAAAGTGGTGAAACGCAACCGTCGAAACTTCTCTGCCGCCTGGATAGACTACAGAAAGGCGTTCGACTCGGTGCCCCATACATGGCTAAAGAGGGTCCTCGAGCTGTACAAGATTGACTGTACAGTTAGAGACTTCCTCGAGCAGTGTATGGGGCAGTGGAGTACGATCCTTTGTCATCTGGGCGAGCGGATGACGGCTGCGGAGAACCACATAAGGACAAGAAGGGGTCTTCCAGGCCATCTTCCAGGGCGATTGTCTGAGTCCAATCTGGTTCTGTCTCTCTTTTAACCCTCTCAGTACCTTACTGGAGGGCTTCGGGAGGGGATTTCAGCTGCGGAAAGGAGGGACAAAAGTGACCCACCTTTTCTATATGGATGACCTCAAATTATTCGCCTCCAGTCGCTCCCATCTTATGGAACTGCTAAACATCACTTGTGAATTTAGCAGTTCCATTGGAATGGAGCTGGGGACGGATAAGTGTGCGGTCCTCCATGTTGAAAGGGGAAGGGTCGCTAACTCTGAGGGCATAGACTTGTCTATGCCCGTCAACTTAAGGACCCTTTCCGAGGCTGAAATATACCTATACCTGGGTATGTCACAGAACATCGGTATCGATGAGGCTGGTATGAAACAGTCAGTTTGCGACGTGTTTTATGCACGCTTGACCAAAGTGCTTAAAAACCTTTTGTCCGGTGTGAATAAGTCACACGCATATAACTGCTGGGTCGTGCCTGTCCTCATACCTTTGGCATACTCAGGTGGACTCAGACTGAGCTTAACGCCCTGGATAGAAAAGTCCGCACTACCATGACGTCCCATAGGATGCATCATCCGAGATCGTCGGTAATGAGGCTGTACTTGCCGCGAAAGTATGGTGGGCGTGGCTTTCTGAGCGCGCTCATCATGCATAATCGCGAAGTGTGCAGTCTCCGTCAATACTTCTTGGCGAGATCAGATGATCCATTCTATAATGACGTCATTTCTAGTGATAAAGGGCTTACCCCTCTATCCTTAGCCAACGAGCAATGGCAGGACCCAGCAGTGCTTAGCATTTCCGACCGGGAGACCGTATGGAAGGAGAAGGAGCTCCACGGGAGGTACTACAAGGCTCTGCATGAGCCCTTCGTAGATACAGTCGCCTCCCTCAACTGGCTACGTTTCGGTGACCTCTTCGGGGAAACCGAGGGTTTTGTCTGTGCAATACAGGATCAGGTTATTAAGACCAACAACTATCGGAGATACATCCTAAAGGATGGCACCGTCGACGTCTGTAGAGCTTGTCGCCATCTCGGGGACTCACTCAGGCATGTCATCTCCGGTTGTTCGGCGCTTTCTAACTCTGAGTACTTGCACAGGCACAACCTAGTAGCCAGAATTCTACACCAGGAGCTCGCTCTGAAATACGGTCTCGTGGATCGGAAATTGCCATATTACAAGTACTTGCCGGAAGCCGTGCTCGAAAATGACCGCGCCAGGCTCTACTGGGACCGGGCCATCATCACAGACAGGACTATTCTTGCGAATAAGCCTGATATTGTGCTGTTGGACCGGGCATAGTCAAGGATATTTTTGGTCGATATTACCATCCCGTATGACGAGAACCTCGTGAGAGCCGAAACCGATAAGCAATCACAATATCTGGACCGGGCTCACGAGGTGACCGATATGTGGGGTGGTCTGCCGGCCGAAATTATTCCTGTAGTCGTTTCTGCGAATGGGCTAATCCCAGTTAGCCTCTCTGGTCATCTGAGGCGACTGGGACTCCGTGACGGACCGCTCCGGGCTCAAATGCAGAAGGCGGTGCTCCTTGATACTGCCCGTATCGTCCGCCGGTTTTTTTCCCTTTCCCCCTAACCCTTGGCCGTTTGGTCTCCCCGGCCGAGGGCTTCCGTCTGGTTGGGCTTTTATTTATTTATGTATTTTTGTATTTATTTTATTTTATTGATATTTATGTATATTTATCTTTTCATTTTCGTTTATAATTATATATTTATACATCCCAACCAGATGAGAAAACTATATAGATACCCCACATAATAATAATAATAATAATATAGCGATAGTACGTCGCCACCTCACAATTTAAACAGAAGAGCGGCATCTTGCGATCAGCCGATGCCGTATCTTAAAATCCTAAAAGGAGCGTTAATGCAGATCGTATAATAATAATAATAACCCCCCCGTGGGATCACCTTGACGTGGTGGGGGGGGCTTACGGGATTAAGTACTGGTAGCTCGGCCCTAACATCTTGCCAATAAATAACCCATCCAAACTAACGATCCTGAACCCATTTTATGGAGAATTGTATGGACAGTCAATCTAAGAGATATAGTTTACGGCCGCTTCCCGGAGTTCGTCGGGGCGCTTCTGAAGCCAACGCTGGATGCCACAGCATGCGAACCGTTGGCGACGGGGGACTGAACAGGCGGGTTCCCCTCGAAAAAATTGCTACAGCCGAACGACCACATTCACCTTCATCTACGGTATCTTCCGAATATTCACTCTTTGGTAATATTACATCACCTTCCTCAACTCATAGCTTATTTCGATCACCTGATTCATCGCCATCATCTTCATATACATCAAGAATTACAAGGTCAACAGCTGTTGTGCAGGAGGCATCAGCTACTAAACCTGCACCCACTGTTGGGCAACTACGTGCGCGAAAAAAATGGACAGAAGATATGAACCGCTTTATTTGGCGTACATACCTATTAATAACTAAATGCGAAACGACCCACATGAATAATTACCTAGAAATTTTACACCAGGAATTTGAAAGTAGATATCCCGAAATGAAAGCCACTCGGCAACGACTAGGAGACCAAAAACGAGCTATATTAAGAAAAAAACTACTGCCACAAAAACTATTAGACGAAATAGGTAATGAAGTAAGAGAATATACTATACAGAATGAGAACCATAAACACACACACAGCACTCAAATTACAGCACCGTCACAAACAAATACTACGAATAATACCAGGATGAAATGGTCGGATGAAATAAATGAAGACATCATTAGGTTTTATCTTGAAGTAACTGAGTTGGAGAAAGATCAAACTGGCTACCGGAAAAAATTGTATGAGCTGTTCATAGAAAGACATCCAGATTTATCTTACCTTACTGAACAGAGGATTGCCGACCAAAGAAGACTAATATTTAAAAATAAGAATAAATAATAAATAATAAGAATAGATAAAATTCACGAATTGAGAAGAGAAGTAGAATTGAAATTGGAGCTGAATAATCGACAACTAGTTACAGATCAAAATTATACCGTAGTAGTTTGTTCTACTACGGTATAATTTTGATCGCAACAAATCCCGTATGAAAGCACAACAGACATCTTTACACCCACACAGCATACTCAACTTGAAAACATGATAGATAGCACAAACACTGTCATAAAAACATGTACATTAAGTAATTCTTAAAAGGAAAACTCCCAATTACAAAATCTCATGGAAAGTAACAAAATTGAAATAGAATTTAATAATGCTATTGCAATATCTAGCACAACTCATGCTGAAGCAAGACCATACATCCCGAAACAGAAATATTCACGAAAATTTTCACAGATTGTTCACTACTTGAATAATGAAATTTTACCGAGGCATCTTAGTCACGACTTATAGCCCCTCTACACGTTGGGCCAACGCGATGGCCCACTATGATGGGCCAACGTGTGGAGGGCGTAGTTGTGTCGGATGGCTTATGGCGCATGCGATGGTCTCGGGATTGGCGACGGTGTCGGTTTTTCCGCCGCACATCAAAGGGTAGTGGGCCAACGATGGCGGTACGCATCTACAATACGGCCGACGTATCTTGGCGAGTCTGAATATAGGCTCTGCGAAGTTTAGCGCATGAACACTCGTGAAGAAAACTGTTATTGTCATTTTTTTATATATACCAATGTACAAATAAAATTTCCCTAATACAGTGACCAAAAATATCAAAACACTTTGGAGACATTATAAATTAAAGATTCAATTTTGATACCTCACCTTTCGATAGGGGCAGATTTTATCACAAACACATACAATATTATTTACATTTAATACTTTTTATTTATTTACACTTATTATTATTTAATCACTGTCGCTGAGGGGGGAAATTCCTAACATAAAGTCGTCGGCCCCTTGTGTACCATGTGAGGTACTTGGCATAGGTTCATCTTCGTAATCGTCGCTCTCACTTTCAGACTCACTTTCTGAATCTGAAGCTGTATTAATGATGAATAATTGATCCGTCATTTCGTCAATAATATGGTCGCTCTTCCTATAGTCATGTTCGACCTCTTGCACTTTTCTGCATAAAGCACTCCATTCATTCTGACCCATTAAATTTACTTTTTCTTGTATGAGCTCCATTGTCCGGGTTACGTTCCAGTCGACGTTTTTAGCGGCTACGTGCCCTTTAATGGCAGCCCACACCATCTCGATGGGGTTTAAATCGGGATGATATGGGGGTAAACGAAGGACATCGTGGTTGTTTTGTTTAAACATTTCATCTATTACGTATTTTTTATTCACGTCTTTGTTTTTTTTTATTAGATCGTAAAGTTGTGGTTTACGCATGTCCTTTTCATATGGTATACCCTTTTCTAATAACCACGATTCCATTTTTGCCTTCTTGTCATTAGATGTAGGGGCAGGATCCATTAATTTGTTGTGGTACGGAGCATTATCGATAACCACCACCGAGTTAGGGCTCAAATTTGGAATCAGTTGGGTCCGTAACCATTTCTCATAATTTTTGAAATTCATGTCATCATGATAGTCTCCGGTTTTGCTGCCAGATTTGAACATTAGTAGCGCGTTCGGAACAAACCCTGCTTCTGACCCAGCGTGTACCATCACTATCCGCTGACCTTTTGATATTGGGCGCTTTAGTCCTTGAGCGGAACCATCTGACCACGCCTTACCTTTTGTATGTGATGAGTGGGCATACGACTCGTCAGTGAATACAATTGGTCGCCCTTCGTCCCTGTATTTTTTCATTGCCTTCAAGTACAAGATCCTTTTCAGGCGAATGTCGGTCTTCTCTATAAGAACCATTCTATTGGTTTCGGTCTTTCGCCACTTGAAACCCAAGTTTTTGATAATTGTCTTTAAGCTCGTTTTACCACCTTGAAAATTTATATCCCGTTTGAGTTTCGCTAGTAATTTGTTTATCGTCGGCATTTCTCTTTCAGTTTTGTGGAAGTTGTGTATGCATCTTTTTACTACTCCCTGGTCAAAATTATCCATATCAGTAATAGGTTTTGATCTAGACCTTTTTTTACCAGGCGTGCGGAATACTGAAAGTAAGCCCGAAATATTGCCTTCAGTTGCGATCCGCTGTACTGTGCGTTGGGACACACCAGTTGCGTTAGCAACTCTTAAATAAACTTTATCGACATCTTTTACGCCTTCTTCTTTTTCTTTTTTCATATATTGCGTTAAATCGTAAATAATTTTTCTCGCCTGGCGATTTAACACACTGTTATGTTTTGGTGGCATGTTTGGCGAATAATATAAGTGCTAACTGACACTTGCAAATAAAACAAATAAAACAAACAAAACAAACTTAACACTATTAATAAAAACAAACAACAATAACAACGAAAACTTTTGTAACCGACTGTGCTCAAGACAGAGATAGCGACACGAACACGACACCAATGCTAACGTGTGACTGAGAAATATTACCGTGTACCGAGCATTGCCGAATAAGCACGAAGCTTTACGAAGTAACCAGAAAGGGATGTCCAACACGCGTGCCTGAGGGTGTTGTTTAATCGATTTTTATTCAAATCGATTAAAATTAAGACATAAAAATATATTTATTTGCAATTTATAAGGAGGTTCTAAATTTTCTCAAATAGTCGTTACTCAAGAAGACGTTAATAGATAATTGATATTTAAGTACATTATGTCTTTCAGCTGAGAAAATAATATGTTTTTAGTTTTTTTTTTTTATTTAAGTCGAAATCTTGTTTATTATCAACAAAATTCACTATATTTGTAAATCTATTTCGTTTAATATCTTATATAAACAAAAATCAATAACTTCTAAATAAAACTAATCGATTGCGATATTTTATGACTAAAGGGTCGATTGTGTTTACTTATGGTCAATCTCTAGCCTAGACCACCGCCCCCGTACGTCGCCTCATGCCACCATTTTGTTCCTTAAAAAAGCTATTGCGCAACTTTCTGCGCGAAGGTCGGACTCGCCAAGATACGTCGGCCGTATTGTACACGTGGCCCATTCCACAGTTGTGCGTGCTCGACTGTTGAGTGTGGACGTTCGCGCTTTGTTTATAAATTAACGAAAATTAATTAAAATGACGAATACGTGGCCTCATAAAAGTTATAAAATTTTTTGAATTATATCGGGGAGTAAGCGTGATATGGAATCCAACACATAAAAAACACAAAGATAAAAATAAGGAAAGATTTAGTTTTATATACATATATATAATAGGGTTTAAATTTAGGGTTAGTTATATTTAATAGGTTTATGAATAAAATTACCATTCTTAAGTAATTATAAACCCAACACAGATGATAAGTACAATTTTAAAGACTATTTATACTTGATAAAGCCACGCTGCAGCTATATTACGGTTGTACCACGAATGGGTCGGCTCGACCGGGGAAGTACCACGCTCTCACAGAATACCAGCAAATAGCAGCTTAATACTGCTGTGTTTCGTATGGCGAGTGTAGAGATCTGGAGACCCTTTTTACTGAAAACAAGGCATTCCATCTTAGTCCTCAGGAGTGACAACGCATCTGCGTTTTGGTTCTTAATTGAGGATAAATGTAGATGTCTATGGGCTACAGCATCCACTTACCATCAGGTGGACTGTGTGCTCGTTTGTCACTCTTATTCTTTAAAAAAATAATCATTTTAGGTACTAGGGGTACTATTTTAGGTCTTCTTCTACGCCATTTCTTTTTAATAACTCTATTCTTGTGCACATTTAGAAAATAACGGTACGTGTTGTATGGATAAATTGCCGCAGCGGCTAATGCTTCCACGTCCATCTCGATGAACGTTTCGATCACAACTGAATGTCGCCAACGTGTAGTTGCGTTGCAGCCATCGCATGGCCATCGCGCTGGGCCAACGCTGGCCCGTCGTGTAGAGGAGCTATTAGATTTTATTTCATTACATACTGTAATATATTCAGCAGCTTATACAGCCGCCTTATGTAATGGTACCAGATTTAACACAGAGGGAAATATAACTGCAAACAATCGAAATAGAAAACCTACCTGGCAAAAAAGAATTGAAAGCAGAATAGAAAAATATAGATTAGAAGTTGGAAGATTAACACAATACATAATAGGAAATAGAAATCAGAGAATATTAAAGACTGTAGAAGAAATAAAGAGGAAATATAAAACACACTCTCAACATGAAGAATCTAATACGGAGCCACAACATTTTCTCGACACACTCAAGCAAAAATTAAACGCGCTATCAAATAGATTGAGAAGATATTCAACATGTACTAAACGGAAACAACAAAATGCAAACTTTTAAATAATGAAAAACAGTTCTACAGAACTTTAGGGCACGAACACCATATTAATACTACACGTTCTACTCAATTCCCATCACCACAACACTTACAACAATTTTGGGCAGGCTTATGGGAAAACCCAGAAGCACATAATAGTAAGGCTGAGTGGTTAGACAAAATAGCAAAAGCACCAAATATTAAACAAATGGATTTTGAAAACATCACAGTAGAAACATTCATTGAAATAATCAAACGCACACAAAATTGGAAAGCGCCGGGTACCGATAATATACATAATTACTGGTACAAAAAGCTCACATGTACACATCCATTTATCTACAATCATATTTGTCAATTCATACATTCACCACATAATATGCCAACATTCATAACAAGCGGTCTAACTTACATGCTGCCGAAAGGCTCAGATCCAAAAGACTCCGCAAATTACAGACCTATAACATGCCTACAAACGATATACAAGATTATTACAGGATGCATTAGCGAAACAATCTACAGACACCTTGACAAACAAAATATTCTTGCAGAACAACAAAAGGGCTGTAAGAAAAATAGCCAGGGATGTAAAGAACTGTTGACATTAGATGCAATAGCCATGAAACAAGCACACAGTAAAAATAGAAATATTCATATAATGTACATTGATTACAAAAAGGCATTTGATTCTGTCCCTCATAGCTGGTTAATTTATGTACTAAAATATTACAAATATTACAGTCTGATTTCATTTTTAAATGTAGCCATGCTCCATTAAAAAACGAAACTAAAGTTAATAAATAACAGTTCCTTAAGTACTGAATCAATAAAAATACAAAGAGGTTTATTCCGGGGAGACGCTCTTAGTCCGTCATGGTTTTGTCTAGCCCTCAACCCGTTATCAGAATTACTCAATAGTACTAATGTAGATTTTAAATTAAAATATAATAACTCATATCACATTCTGTCACATTTACTGTATATGGACGACATAAAAATTTATGCAACCAACAACACTGAACTTACAAAACTAGCAGACTTAGCACAGTCATTTTCTACAGACATAAAAATGCAATTTGGTGTTGATAAATGCAGAGTACATTCTATCATTCGCGGAAAATCAATAAACAATACATATATACTCAGTACTGGTGAACAAATAGAGCCCATGGACGAACATAGCACATATAAATATTTAGGATTTCATCAGTCCAAACAGATACATCAAAAACAAGCAAAAATAGACTTAACTAAAAAATTTAAAATTAGAATAAACCAAATATTAAGAACTCAGCTAAATTCACGCAATATTATAAAAGCCATAAATACCTACGCGATACCCATTCTCATTTATTCTTTTGGAATAATAAATTGGTCTCAGAGTGATTTAGTTAAACTTCAACGCACAATTAATACAAATATGACAGTAAACAGAAAACACCACTTCAGATCATGTACACAGCGTCTCACATTACCACGCCAAGATGGAGGGAGAGGCATCATCTATATACAAAATTTACACAACAGTCTAATAGACAAATTTCGCAAATATTTCTATGTAAAATCTGAACATTCGCAACTGCACAAATATATTGTAAGTATAGACAAAAAACTAACTCCTCTTAATCTAAATGACAGAAATTTTCAGCCCAAAATAGTAAGTAAACAGCAGAAAATAGATTTGTGGTCACAAAAGTCTCTGCACGGTAGGCACCTTGCCGATCTCGGTCAAGCACATGTCGACAGGCAAGCGTCGAACGAGTGGCTCTCCGCTCCGCGGAGAACTCTTCCCAGAGACAGAGGCTTTTGTAATTGCTATTCAGGACCAAGTAATAGATACTCGTAACTATCAAAAACACATTATTCATATTCCCAGCCCTCCAACTGACTTATGTAGACGATGTCACAGTAGCTCAGAAACAATTCAACATATTACAGGTGCATGTAAATCTATAGTTCAAACTGACTACAAACATAGACATAACCAAGTTGCTGCAATTGTCCACCAAAACCTGGCCCACAAACATTCATTCATTTTAAAAAAGGTCGCTTAATATAAATATATTCCTAGCACTATTTTAGAAAGTGATTCCGTCAAAATATATTGGGACAGGACAATTATAACAGACAAGACTATACATTACAATAGACCGGACATAACAATACTAGACAAAATTAAAAAATCTGTTTTTATAATAGACATAGCAGTTTGCAACACACATAACCTCATTACTACACATTCGGAAAAAATGACAAAGTATGTTGACCTGGCTATCGAAATAAAAAGGCAATGGCAAGTAGACTCCGTAAAAATCATTCCTATCATCATATCTACAACTGGTGTAGCTCCAAAGACCCTTCAAACCAGCCTCAACATGCTTCAAATGCCTAAATCCACTCTTACACTTATACAAAAAGCAGTCCTTCTTAACACCTGTCGTCTCACACGTAAATTTCTTAACTCATCACCGTCATCATTGTAATTCTTTCTTTTTTTCCTGCGTGCACGCTTGGTCAAGGCCCGTGTGTCCGTTTTCTACCCCTCAATACAGAGGGAGAAATAAAAACAAATAAAAATAATAATAATAATAATAATAATAATAATGGTATGAAACAGTCAGTTTGCGACGTATTTTATGCACGCTTGACCAAAGTGCTTAACAGCCTTTTGTCCGGTGTGAATAAGCCACACGCATATAACGGCTGGGTCATGCCTGTCCTCATGTATACCTTTGGCATACTCAGGTGGACTCAGACTGAACTTAACGCCCTGGATGGAAAAGTCCGCACTACCATGACGTCCCATAGGATGCATCATCCGAGATCGTCGGTAATGAGGCTGTACTTACCGCGAAAGCATGGTGGGCGTGGCTTCTTGAGCGCGCTCACCATGCATAATCGCGAAGTGTGCAGCCTCCGTGATTACTTCCTGGCGGGATCGGATGATCCATTCTATAAGGACGTCATTTCTTGTGATAAAGGAATTACCCCTCTATCCTTAGCCAACGAGCAATGGCAAGACCCGGTAGTGCAGAGTATTTCTGACCGGGAGACCGCATGGAAGGAGAAGGAGCTCCATGGGAGGTTCTACAAGGCTCTACATGAGCCTTTCGTAGACACAGTAGCCTCCCTCCACTAGCTACGCTTTGGTGATCTCTTCGGGAAACCGAGGGTTTTGTCTGTGCAGTACAGGATCAGGTTATTAAGACCAACAACTATCGGAAATATATCCTAAAGGATGGCAACGTCGACATCTGTCGAGCTTGTCGCCATCCCGGGGAGTCACTTAGGCATGTCATCTCCGGTTGTTCGGCGCTTTCTAACTCTGAGTACTTGCACAGGCACAACCTAGTATCCAGAATTCTTCACCAGGAGCTCGCTCTGAAATACGGTCTCGTGGATCGGAATTTGCCGTATTACAAGTACTTGCCGGAAGCCGTGCTCGAAAATGATCGCGCCAGGCTCTATTGGGACCGGGCCATCATCACAGACGGGACTATTCTTGCGAATAAGCCTGATATTGTGCTGATGGACCGGACACAGTCAAGAATATTTTTGGTCGACATTACCATTCCGTATGACGAGAACCTCGTGAAAGCCGAAACAGATAAGCAAACAAAATATCTGGACCTGGCTCACGAGGTGACCGACATGTGGGGTAGTCTGCCGACCGAAATTATTCCTGTAGTCGTCTCTGCAAACGGGCTAATCCCAGTCAGCCTCTTGGGTCATCTGAGGCGGCTGGGACTACGTGGCGGACCGCTCCTGGCTCAAATGCAGAAGGCGGTGCTCCTCGATACCGCCCACATAGTCCGCCGGTTTCTTTCCCTTTCCACCTAACCCTCGGCCGTTTGGTCTCCCCTGCCGAGGGCCTCCATCTGGTTGGGCTTTTATTTATATATGTATTTTTATATTTATTTTATGTTATTGATATTTATGTACATTTATCTTTTCATTTTCATTTATAATTATATATATATAGAACCCAACCAGATGAGAAAACTATGTTTATACCCCCCATAATAATAATATTCCACAACTATCACACAACGCCATCTAGTCTCAAGCTAAGCAGAGCTTGTGTTATGGGTACTAGACAACTGATAAACATACTTATATATTTCTAAATACATAAATATTATAGATAAATTACACCCAGACACAGAACAAATGATCGTGCTCATCACACAAACATTTGTCCTGGGTGGGAATCGAACCCACGACCTCCAGCTTAGTAGTCAGGGTCACTAACCACTAGACCAACAGGCCTGTCATCATTCATCATATCATTTCATCATTCATTTGAAATTGAAGTTTTTAAATCTTTTCGACGTGTCATTTCTCTCTTTTTCCTTTCTTCGTTTGTTTCATATTTGTAAAATTTTTTTACTAAGTATGTAAGTGAAACTAAGATATACAGAGAAGGAACCGTAAGTATGCCAAGTTTTCGAAAATGTTCTTTACACGACTCAATTTGTGGAATACGTAACATGGTGGTAAAATAGCAGCTTAATGCTCATATGTTTCCTATGGTGTGTGGAGAACAGGAGACCATTTCTACTGGGAACGAGGCATTCCATCTACTAGTTCTCAAGAGTGACAAAGCATCTGCGTTTTCACTGCATCCACTTATCATTACGTGGACCTTATGTTCGTTGGTCAATCTTATTTCATTTTTTAACTTGCCGCTACGAAAATCGAAATTTTTCAAAAATAGGGGAGTTATTAGTTTCGCCCCGAAAACGACGTGTTTCGCTTCGAAAATCGAGTTTCCATCAGATCTTGACGGTTTGAGATCCCAGGAAGCTATTATGACTAATTTCACGTTGACGTCCGTACGAATGTATGTATGTGTGTGTGCGTGTGTGCGTGCATGCGTGCGTGCGTTTAGTGAACGCGTGGTGTGTTTGGTGAAATTTGGAGCGCTTTGCATTTGAAATTAGCGGGAAGTTCCAGGGATGGTCTGCAGGGTCAACCAATTTTTTTAATCCACTTACTAATCAATAGTACTTAATAATTATATCACCGTAACTAACCGGTTGTGATTCCTGAACAGCTATTTCAATAAGTACAACGTTCAATACATTTCGAAACAAACTGAGTAAACGATCAAGCATTACTGAAAGATTAACACGCTTACACGCTGCTACGACACGTTATCGTCTTAGACCGTATTAAAACTATTTACGCAGCAGCTTAGTCCTTCTCGGCCTACGGGAATGTATTGAACTAGTATTTTTATATACGCTTACCGATTCGCTAATCATTTTAACTGAATAATTATCAGTATAATTATTATGTAACTCCACTTCCAATCTATTGTACAAGCGACCCTGGAGAGTCCCTTGACAGTTAAGCCCACTTTCATACTGTTTATGGACGGTGTCAGGGAAATTAGGTCGACCCTAATCGGATGTCTTACCGCGCTCGGATTGTGACGGATTTACTGAGGAATTTGTGGGATTATATCTTCTTAACTTTAGATTAAATATTATAATTGTTGTAACGGAGCAATATTATTATTTTTGGGCTGATTGGGATAACTTTTTTCTTATAGAAGAAGGGGCAAACGAGCATGCGGCTCACCTGATTTTAAGTGACTACCACCGCCCATGATCAACCGCAACACCAGGAGAATTGCGGGTGCGTTGCCGGCCCTTTAGAAAGGAGTAAGCTCTTTTCATGACTTGACATTTTATTGCAATGCAACGTCTACATTTCACTGGAGAAGAGATGTTAATATAAGATGAGGGCAGTGGGAATGCTGCAGGTTGATGCTTTTCAACGTGAGTCGCTGCGGCAGCAGGCACCAGGCAAAATGGGATCGAGCTTGTGGTCACGCTATGATATCACAAAGGAGTTGGAGAGACATCCAGGACCAAACCGCATTACTACAACCAGAGAAGACGATTTCTTTACAATTTGCTGCAAGAAGGCAACCAAATGTTACGGCGATATAATTGGTTTGAACACCAGATGCTTGTGAGTGACAAAGTTTAAGAAGAAGGCAGCACGAGGCCAACCTTCATGCTCATAGTTCTAAGAAGAGGAAATCGTGGACAAATACTGCTGTGTGCTAAAGAACATGTGAACTGGAAATCACATCAGTAGTTAATAGTTGATGGTGTTCTTCACCGATGAATCCCGATTTGGTTTTCATCCTAATACGAGGAGAGTATGTGTTTGGAGAGTACCTGGTAGTACAAGCCGGCTTGAACACCCTCAAGAAGTTCATCTAGTACCAAGGTGGTACAATTATGGTGAGGGCAGGAATTCGTTTTGATGGAACGAAACTCGTTTGGATATAGGAAATTATGAGGGCTCAAAATACCATGTTAATGTGCAAGAACCAATAGTATTGTCACATCAAACACAAATGGGTCGAAATTTCCTGCCTATGCACGGCAATGCCCGTTCACATACGGCCAGGGTTGCAACAGTCAGTTGCACGAACATAATGTCATTGGCCCTCAAATGGCCATATTTCCCCAGATTCAAGTCTCGCTGGGTTTCTTGCCGGTTCTTCCCAGGACAGAGTTTATTTTCGAACCAGTGGTAAAGTAAAAAATGACTTTCAATAAGAATTATATGTAATGTATAATGAATAAAAAATATATTCTATTCTCTTCTATTGAGCAGGCTTGGGATATGCTTCATAGAAGAGCTCTGAGGGATTTTCCAGAAAATCTGGTTATAGAAAAACCACTTTTTATGCATCTCAGTAGGACCCAGGACTATATTTCTTAATAGGATATTAGATTATAGGATCGGATCGGATAGGATCTATGTATGCCCAACTGATACAGATGAGTTATAAATGTCATAGGTGCTTTTACTGATTATTAAGTCATAATTAATAGCCGCCCTTAAAAGGTTCTTCTTTTATTTAATTTTTATATTTAAAATACGATGACAATATTATATATTCATGATGTAGAGCTTTCACACTTCCGGTTTTCTCTGCACAAAAATCTGAAATCTGATTTAAAGTCAATGTTTATATATAAAAAATGGTAGATAATTAAATAGTTTTCTTGAATATAGATGAATATAATATATCTTAAGAAAATAATGAATTGAATGGAATTTATGTGATTTTAAAATAACTCCATACCGTGATGATGAGTTAAGGATTAAGACGAGGTGAGAGTTTAATAAACTGAAACTCCTCTTATTCTTGAGAAGGAAAAGTCCGCATATGTCTTCAGTTTTGATATGTCTTAGATGCTGGTTTTCTCGGATGTTTTCCTTCCCTTCAGTGTCACGGGCAGGAGTAGACGGCTGCTTGGACGGAGACTTATTCCATGCTACCACTGTACTTCACAGCTTTACACACGATGTATTTTTTTAATCAATTTATTCATATAAGTTTCGTTGAACAAAAATGTACAAAGGTAGATTTAACGCCTTAAGGTGTTTTCTACCAGGCAACCTATAACCAACAGTCCAACCAATGATAAGTGGATTCTTTGGCCCATTGACATCTACATCTATCTTCGATTAAAAATCTAAATCCAGATGCGTTATGACCCCTGAGGACTAAAATGGAGTGCCTCGTTTCTAGTAAAAAAGGGTCTAAAAGTAAAAATTTAAAACGATCACGTACAGAACGTGCCGTTACTATCTTTTAAAATCGACTAGCGTTGAAATAAAAATATCGGTAACGCAGAAAATATCACGTACAACCATTGAGTTATAATGTACGTAGTACATAATAGCTCAATGCGTACAACTCTACTATGATTTTTTCCGATAACTCTATTATAAAACAATACTACTTTAGAATTTTTCCTGTGCCGGAACTATGGTGGTGCCAGCCACGCCCATGAGGAAGGGAGGAATGGCCAGACCTGACTAAGTTTTGGGTCATCCATGGTAGTTAATAGCATGCATATTATTTATTGCATAGTACGGGTGTACATTCAATTCCGTCCTCATCGTGCGTGTTAGACTTAAAAATGAGGATATCCGCAGTAGAACCAGTGTGACATTGATGGCTACGTGGCGCAGTGGCGTAGCAATGAGTTACAGCATTCATTATCATCATTACAGTCCTTCAAGTCCACTACTGAACATAGGCCTCCCACAAGGTATGCCACAAAGCACGGTGCTGAGCCACCTGCATCCATCGACTTCCTGCATGTCTTACCAGGTCGCCACTCCATCTAGTGGGGGATCGCCATACACTACGCCTGCCGGTACGAGGCTGCCACTCGAGAACCTTTCTTCCCCATCGGTTGTCGGTTCTTCGAGCTATATGGCCGGCCCATTACCACTTCAGCTTACTAATCCGTTGGGCTATGTCGGTTACTCTGGTTTTACCGCGGAACTGCTCATTTCTGAGGTAATCACGCAGAGAAACTCCGAGTATAGCCCTCTCCATAGCTCGCTGAGCGACCTTGAGCGTCCTCATACGGCCAGCAATGAAGGAACACGTCTCAGATCCGTAAGTCATCACTGGCAACACGCACTGGTTGTACTATCTAGTTTTCAGAGTTTGAGGTATACCTGACGAGTAGATATGTCTTAAGATCAGTTGCAGCACGGGCACAGAATAAATAATAGTACTACGTACAAAAGTTGGAGTACTTTGGTGCTGACTGCTTGCCAACGTTTTAAAGCCTACATAATTATTATTAATAAGATAATTTGCGCACGCAAGCTAAATAAAAGATTATCGCTGTGCGCGAGTGTCCGTATTACTTTGCATCTTTTCTCCTTTCTTCGTCACGGCGCATTTTCCGTGGTTACTGCGGGATGTCAATGAAGAGTAAAAGAATATACATTGCGAAATAGGTCAAGTGAATATTCTGACTACGATCAACTGACCATCTTTTCGCACGCGTGCGTTCATCGATGTCCAACGCAATGCAAATTGCAAACGTCGGGAATCAGGATGCTTGGCTCGATACATAGTGTAAACAGAAATGTGATCGTACTCTACCTAGTTAAAAATCTTGCTAGTAAACGAAGTTTTAACTTCAGTGTTTTGTGTTATTATAACTTAAAATATTTTAATTACAAAAGACAAGTACAAGTATGTAAGTAGGTACTTGGATAGTGAAGTAAATTTCAACTAAGTTTTGTAATAAAGTACTTAGGGTGTTACTTCTGTGGATAAATTATTACTTAATTTGTTTTTGCTATAAAAAAGTAAAGTAAACGTAAAATTACAGCCCACATAAGTCCCACTGTTGGGCACAGGCCTCCCCTCATTTCTGAGAGGGTTTTAGGGCAAGGGAGTGTCCGCCGCGCTGCTCCAATGCGTGTTGGCGAACTTCACATGTCCTCGAAATATTTTTCTTTTATTATTCCTCAGACATGCAGGTTTCCTCACGATGTTTTCCTCCACCGCCGAGCAAGTGGTAAATCAGCACTTAAAATTGCAATTAACAATTTCGTTGGTGCCGGCGGGGATCGAACCCGGGTTACTCGCGTTCTGTTATATTACCATCACGGCTATGCTATAAGTACCTCTAACAAAAAAAATGAAATAAATTCACCTTTATTATTTCCTACTGGAATCCTTCGGTAACTTAAAGAATGATATATCTGAAACCTTTTGTTGATCATTTAGCATCCAGCCACGCAATAGTTATAGTACTAACGCCGTTCTGCCATTACAATTTATCATATAGGTAAACATAATATATATAATTTTTAAATTACATTAAAACTTTTTTAACAATTTTGTCCTAAAATTAAATATACTAAACTCTAAACAAAAACTATTTCAACAAGTATATTAGCATTATAAAAAACTATTTACGTTCAAAAACTTTAACATTCAATCGCCTACAACGCGCTGGCCCCGACTGCATAACATATAGATCATACACTATATAACGAAGAGCATAATATGTTAAGTAGGTTGTACATGTTGGCCGAGCGAAGGCGAGCAAGACGTACATAGCTCAGCTGATGGTAAGTAGCAGATATAGCTCATAGAGACATCTACATCTATTCCGCTGCGGATGATGTTATCCTCGGGGAGTAGCCAATGCTCCGAGTGGTAGTTTGAAGCTACTTTATATACTGCTTTTACTTCGGAACTTTGATAGCGCGATTTAGACTTCGATGTGTTTAGCTTGTGGCGCGACGACAGCGCCGCCACAGCGACATTATTTCGTTGTTTCACGCTGGTATTCCGTGAGAGCGTGGTCTAGTCCCCGGTCGAGCCGACCCATTCATGCTGCAACTATGTATAGTTAACATAGATGCAGCGTGACACGTCATGCTGTAAAGTACATATAAGTTCTAAAGGTTATGAAATATTGGTCAAGCTTACTAAGAAATTGACGAAAAAAATAGACGACGAGTTTTTGGGCTTCGCGTGCAACAGTTTAATTAAAATGTTTCCCTTTGAAACTTCCAAGTAAAAAAAGGTGCAAAAGCTGTCTGAAATATTTATAGAGACACGGTAATGTTAGGTATAGGATTTTGAAATGCTTTTTAAAAAGGAATTCGATGAATGGAATCCTGTTTATAAGATAAATTACAATAATATTTAGGAAAAAGAGGTAGGTCCGAACGCGACGGATAGGTCTCGACTAACTGTGGTCCCAATGATGGGAACGTCTTCTGCTACCATTCCAGTCTATCAAAATCCCACCGCTGAACAAAGGGCTCCCCAGTAGACCCTCATAGGGGTGACATTTGCCATAGTTGACTCACTTTGCAAGCGGTCTTTCTTATTTTTTATTTAGCTGTTATCAGGTTGATGCTGCTGCCCATTTCTGGTTCAGTTCCCCTCTGTCGCCTCTTAAGACACCCACGAGACCATATGGGGGTAGTGGATATTCTTACACCCCCACTCTGGGCATCTACTGTGTTCACAAACAATTACTAGAAAACTGTGTTAGCATTAAGCGTTCTAGACCACTCAAGTGGTGTTTACTACTAAGTAAAAATACGTGATAGAACCACGCTACAGCTATATTATGGTTGTATCACGAATGGGTCGGCTCGGTCGGGCAAGGACCACGCTCACACAGAATACCAGCGTAAAATAGCAGCTTAATACTTTTGTGTTTCGTATGGTGAGTATAGAGATCCGGAGACGCTTTTTTACTGGAAGTGAGGCATTCCATCTTAGTCCTCACGACTATGATTCTTAATCGAGAATAAATGTATATATCTGTGGGCCACAGCATCCATTTACCATCATGTGGACTGTGCTCTGACTGACTGTGCTCGTTACCGTGACACCGCTAATAATTTTTCTAAATAAATTAATGTAACCCAAAGCAGCAAAATTTTGCCTATAAAATTCATTATTTGGCGTGTGCTGAGAAAACTATTAATGATAGATAAAAATGATATACTACATGAATAAATTACTCATTATTACCTGCAAAAAATTCCGCGTCGGAATATATCTAACTGTCGTAATTAAGTCACAATGCTTTTGTGTCCTCAAATTTAATTAGATCGCCAGTTGAAACAAAAATTCCGCGTGGGAATATATATCTAACTGTCGTAGTTAAGTCACAATGCTTTTGTGTCCTTAAATTTAATTAGATCGCCAGTTGAGCCGCCGAAATATGTGTGTAAATAAAGAATGGAATATGCTCTTTAAAAAAATATATAATTTATTTCTTAACTCTTTTATTCTGATTAAAACCATTTATTTTAATAAGAATTAATACCTACTACGATACAAATATAACCATACAAATATTCTTCGGTCAATAATATTAATCGAAGGTTATATTTGTATCGTAGTATTAATTCTTATTAAAATAAATAGTTTTAATCAGAATAAACGAGTTAAGAAATAAATTATATATTTTTTTAAAGAGCATATTCTATTCTTTATTTACACACATATTTCGGCGGTAAAGTTTGTAAAACTTTATAAAACTAAACTTTAAGCAAAAAAAAACGATAAATGATAAAAAATGTTCACATTTTGTGGCAAATTGCGCGAAAACTATAAATGATATAGTTGGGTTGAAAGAAAATGTTGATCGAAAATTTATTAAGGATCATTTCGTACCTCCACACTCTTTAAGTGCCGTGAATACTTTAAAACTAGAAAAACCTTCTTCAATCCAGGTAACCAAATACAAAGATGTGTTCTTTGTATTTGGTTAGCGGAACGTTGCAAATTAATTAATATCTTTATTTATCTTATATAATCAATTTCCGCAAAGTAACGCCCGATTTCATCATTTATCGAAAAAAAATTTCTTTCCGGGGCACTTACCACCCCCCCCCCCCTCCAACTCCCGCCCCTCGCAATATAGGGGGGGTTGGACGATCGCCTATTAACCTGGCTGTATCACGTACATATGCCGATAGATAAAAGTACTCCATTAATTTTGTCAATTTTTTAGCTAAAACGATTGAAATAAATTAGCCAGGTGTTATTTCGCGTGGCTCAGACGCGTGAATTCTAAATTGCTTGCGCGTAAATTGCATGCGCTAAATTAAAAACGTTGCTGAACACAACCTATGAATTTAATAATTTTGTTCAGCTTAAATTATCATAAAGACCCCGTGGTATCGTGCCAAGAACGCTGTCTTTGTTGAGACTGACCGCCATGACCGAAATTCTGACGGACATTATAATTATTAATTTCTTCTTGATATCTCTACCCATTCTTGATAAAAAGAGTCTTGACAGACGGACAAATAGACAAACTGTAAAATTATTATGTAAGGGTTCCGTTTTGAATTTCAGATACGTAACCCCGAAAACGGAACGTATTTAATTTTCACTCACGGAACTCCAAAAAAATGAAATAAGACACGATTTTTTGTATTTTGTTTAGGTGCTAGCAGCTCTCGCAGTGTCCCTGGCCCCGTTTTCAGCGGGCCTTGGCAAGGGCTACAGTTCCCCAGCGATTGCCTCACTCCAGGGCTCTGGCGCTAACGCCACTCGGCGTGACTTCCATCTCACAGATCAGCAGGCTTCCTGGCTAGCCTCTCTGTCATTTCTGGGTAAGTTATTACTATGCATAATAAGGTAGAGGTATCATCAATGGCAAAATTGATATATGTAGTTGCAAAAAATCTACAAATTTAGTTGCCAAACTCTCTTTTTGCCAAACCTTTTTTTTTAAGTAAGCTAAACAGGATTCTTCACTATGATTAACATACCGCCGAGGTCTTGGTTAATCAGCTTTTTAGACTGAATAAAAAAAGAGGACGTTAACAATTGCACTGTATGTTTTTATTTATAGTGTAAGGGTGACAAACGTACACAGTCCACCGGATGTTAAGTGGATGCTGTCGCCCATAGACATCTACGATTATATTTAGTTGAGAATCAAGCACGTAGTCAGTCAGGACCGGTATGTACTCGAACATTGAACATGTTTTAGTAGAACAGGCTTTATATAAGTACGGTAAGGACCGCGACCGAGGCAGTGTCGAATTGGCAATACAAGCGAATACTTCGAAACGATATAACTGCGAACCAAAGTGATCAGTGTGATTGTAATAGTGATATTATTAGTGTGTTTTAAGTTGTGATTGGTGTTCGGTAATTAAAGTCACAATTTTGGTGATTCAATCGGCAGTTTTTAACAGTAACAACATAGAGTAAACGAATATCTTGTGTCATCATAGTACATACATAGAGTGAACGAATATCTTCTTTCCCCGTGTAATTGTGGTGTCAAAGCATTCACTATCCCATGTTGTCCCTCGGATGTCGTAAGAGGCGACAGAGGGGAAGAAACAGGAAATAGGGGGCAGCACCTTCTTGATAACAATGCAAAATGACAAAAACTGTGATTAATAATCGGCTTGCCCTGTGAAGCAACTACGGCAAATATCACCCTACTATGCTGATTTATTATGTAATGGATTCTTGTCATAAAATAATTATGTAGGTCATAGTAAGCTAAACGTTTTGTTCAATTACATAGGTATGTACAACGGAACGTCATTTGTCATCGCTTAATAGGCATGTCGATTCACTCTTAAAAAATCGATCTCTGAATCGATTTAAATCGAAGATACTAGAATCGATTATCGATTAAATCGGGGATTAAAAGATTAATCGCGACATTTTCAAACACAATATTTTCTTTAATTGATCTTTTAACTTTAATTGAACGTACGAGTATAAGGCAAATTATGGGGAGGTCTATGTCCTAAGTAACATGTATGCGTAGGTATATGTGAGTAAAAGAGGCGAGAGAGGTGTGTCAGGATCGTGCCAAATGGAAGTTCGTAGTCTCTGCTCACGCCTCTGGGTGATAGGCGTAAATGTTTATGTATGTATATGTTATGTATGTATGTATTACTTCATGTATTTTTCATATAGTGCCTAATGCATTGTTTTAGTTGTCTAAAACCATCTTCGCATTATTACCTTTCTAATGAAACCGGTTTTGGGTACATCGCTGGGTTAGTTTCAAAGTCTATAACGGACATAAGTAGAAACATTTTTTTTTGTGTTTTATGTAGATAGATTGTTATCAGCGAGATGCTGCTGACTGTTGTTTCTCTCATTATTTTCTGTCATCTCTTGCGACCCGACGACTTTTTTTTTTCACGTCTATTCACGTCTATAAGAAGACATACCCGAAAATCCTTACCCTCATAATTTTTCTTTCTTTTAAATATCCTCTAAATTTCTAAAAGGGTTTGGGAATGGAGAATTACCCGAATTGACGATTTCAGTGGTAGGGATCGAACTCGGGAAGCACACGTACTACGAAGTTAATGCAGAGCGGTTCTAAAATAACCTTAATTTAGTACCATACAGAGTTTACTTTGCCATAAAACGCTGTCAATAAAATTAATGCACGTTATTTTATTGGTACATATAACATTACAGTACAAAGGTCCATACACACACATCAGTCTAGGTACCGTCAAATCGCCAATCAGTTGCGTCAACATTATGGATATTATCAGTTGGTGTATGTAAACAGGTGTCATAGCAACGCAACAAAATTTTATTAAATAATTAATAAAATTTTGTCATTGGTCATCGTGTCGCGCTTCATTTATAAAAATGAAGCGCGATGACCCTAAGTTTGGGAAAAGGAGAGATTTTTAGGTGATAGAGACCTGATGCAGCTATACAATTGTTGTTGCACGAATGAGTCGGCTTGACTGGGGAAGGGACGGCTCTTACAAAATACCAGCGTAAAATAGCAGCTAATGCTGCTGTGGTTCCCATGAGTAGAGAACTGGAGACCCTCTTTACTGTCCTCATTGTTCAACTAATCTGTATTTTGATTCTTAGGGTCGGTTTACATTTTGAAAAGTGACAAGTGCGAGTGATAAATGCTTACACGCACTAAGCACTTGTCATTGCACTTGCCACTCGTATTTGTCACTTCTCAAAATATAAACCGGGCATTAATTGTAAACGTTCTTGGAGAAAATTGTAATGAAATAAATATATTAACTTGGGTTTCTCCGTATATTTACGAAAATTAAATGTACATATGTACAAAAAAAAACAGTAATAGTTTTGTTAAATATGATGAAGTACAATTTACATTCTGTACATATTACGAACAAGCATAAGTTCGTTTTTGTAAAAACGAACTTTCGTTGCCATTTTCGACAAAATTAACGATACCGGCTTGAGTTTCGGTACATGTTTTGGTCTATTATCAACATATTTAAAAAATTTAAAAAATACTATAAGATGACAGACATATTCAATTAAAAAAATCTGTGTTTATTTTTTATCAAAATGTCACAAATAGTCGTAGAAAAAATAAAAACTGATACACATTTTTTCACATATTTTGCTAATATGGATGAATCATAATCTATTGCAATAAGGGCTATTTTATTGTTGGTACCTGCTTTGATTTATTGTACAAAGATTTCGATGAAACCACAGTCCGCGCTCGGCCGCCGTCATGAGTGGACACTGTATCGCCTGTTTGCAGCGGCTCATTCTGAAAAGATCGCTGTACATACATAAAATATTAGAAAAAAAAACAAATTGGAAACATAGTAGGTACTTGACAAATGATAAAATTATTATTTTTATACTCACAGTTTTTTATTTAGCTAAAAATAAGTAGGATATATAAACTTACCTCTGGACTTGATAGAGTGACCTGAAGGTAACTACTACTGCAATTCCTGGACGAGTGGAACTAGGTGTGCCGAGTTTGGGCTCATTTTGTTGGTTATGATGAGACCTTACCTCCGGACTTGATGGTGTGACCTGAAGGTGTACTTTCGTGACCGCTATTTGAACTTCTTGCAGAGTAAAACTAGGTGTGCCGAGTTTAGGCTTATTTTGTTAGTTATGATGAGACCTTACCACCGGACTCGATTGAGTGACCTGAAGGTGTAATCAGGTGGTTACAAGTGGAACTCCTAGACTAGTCGAACTAGGTGTGACGAGTTTGGGTTCATTTTCTTAGTTTCCTTACCACCGGACTTGATGGAGTGGCCTGAAGGTGTAATCCAGTGATTAAACTGGAACTCCTAGACTAGTGGAACTAGATGTGCCGAGCTTGGGTTTGTTTTGTTAGTAACGATGAGACCTTACCACCGGACTTGATTGAGTGACCTGAAAGTGTAATTAGGTGGTAATAACTACTCGTTCAGAAATTCCAGCAGTAATTACTGAATTACCCCTTCAGGTCACTCCATCAAGTCTGGTGGTAAGGTCTCATCATAACAAACAAAACGAACCCAAACTCGGCACACCTAGTTCTACAACTTTAGGAGTTCCACTTGTAATCACCGAATTACACCTTCAGATCACTCCATCAAGTCCGGTGGTAAGGTCTCATCATAACCTACAAAACGAACCCAAACTCGGCACACCTAGTTCTACTAGTCTAGTAGTTCCAGTTGTAATCACTGAATTACACCTTCAGGTCACTCCACCAAGACCGGTGGTAAGGTCTCATTGTAACTAACAAAACGAACCCAAACTCGGCACACCTAGTTCTACTAGTCTAGTAGTGCCAGTTGTAATCACTGAATTACACCTTCAGGTCACTCCATCAAGACCGGTGGTAAAGTCTCATTGTAACTAACTAAACGAACCCAAACTCGGCACACCTAGTTCTACTAGTCTAGGAGTTCCACTTGTAAACACCGAATTACACCTTCAGGTCACTCCATCAAGTCCGCAGGTAGGTAAGGTCTTATTATAACTGACAAAACCAGTTCAAAATCCAGAGCTAACATCCCACTACCAGTAGCGGGCTTCCAGTGCCAAGCAGTCTCTGGAGCAGGTATTCGTATTTCGTATCTATGTATATTTCTGAGGTATAAGAAATAAAAAACAAATTCAATCTTTCAAATTATCAAAATAATTTCATTTGACTATGATTCTCAGAGCCAACCGTGCGTACACTTGTGTGTGTGACTTTTGTCAATGTAGTAGTTCTATACCTATCAATTTTGTAAACGCGTCCTTAAGGCAATAAGACTTTTAAGAGTGCAGTTTTATTTTTATTATTACTAATCCTGTCATTCAATAAAAATAAAGAAAAATTAACTTTATTTCGTGTTAAAGCCTTTGCGTTCGTGGATTTGTTCTGTGACCACAACATTCTTCCGGAATTAGTATAACTAATTTGATAAATAATCAGTGCATAAAAATGTTTAACTAAAAATTCAGTGTAGATATGTATTATGATCAAAACATAATATACTAATTGGGGTGTCTGAGTGAGTGTGTAATTACGTTACATATTATATAAAACCAATATTGTTTTCATTAAAATATTTTAACAAAATTCTATTGAATAGACGCAGAAAGTTCTAATAAAGCCTTACACAATAATTACAACGTACGTAATTATTGTAAAGACAAAGGCGATAATAAAAATAAGTAGGGCATCGTAGCAAATGCACATTGCTTGTTTTTTTTTTAAATTAATATAGGTAATAAGCCAGTGTTTAACCATGAGGGCATCTACGACTTTTTGTCACCACTTCACTTAAAAATGAGGACAGATTTTATAGCGGGAAAGTTGATTTGTTCGGAAAATGTTAATGTTTGTTTCTATACTATTTGTTATATTTTCAACCGACTTCAAAAAGGAGAAGGTACTCAATTCGACTGTATGTTTTTACGTGTGTTACCTCAAAACTTTTTTGTAGATGAATCGATTTAGATGATACCTTTTTTATTTGAAAACTGGTTCTTCTCGTGTGGTCCCATATAATAAATTTGATTAATTTTTTTTTAATCGATCTGACCAGCTGCGCCCTCCTTTCTGCCAAGGAGGGTCGCGTTCGTATACGGCTTAGAGATCTCTCGTCAGATCGGTAAGCCAATGCATAAAGGCGGTGTTTAGTAGGTAAAAATCTCCACATAACCACGTAGCCGGCTGCGTGGTATGCTATGAGCATTCACCACCTCCTTTCCCGCTTTCCGGAGGGTTGCCCATATTTGCTTGGGGCGCAAAAAAAATCTGACCAGCATTTTTGAGTTATCCTTTATAATGCGTATTTTTTATTTATTTATTTAACTCTAACTAATTGATTAAATGATTCCTGCTCGGTATTTGAACTATAAAAAAGATGGACACGGAGTAAGTATCCTCGTCTTGTATTATTGTATGCGGGTAAATAATCTTCCGCTCACTAGATGTCGCCAGCTGACACTGAGCTGAGTTGAACTTTTTCTTTATTATATAATATCATTTATTAGAGAAATTAGTTTTAAATAAAAGTGTATCACTTTTCTAAGAAAGTGTTACGTGTTTGCTCTTTAATTTTTTTTGCATATTTTTAACTCTTTATTTATTTTTTATCTAATTAATATACAGGTGGTAAAATTAAAGTTTTTGTACAACATATTGCAATATAAATGAAAGAGCATCATCAATGTATTCGAAGTCAATTAAACACGTTACATTACATTATTACATACATTATTAAGTAGAACTCAAAAACTACTGGTTAGACATTAATCAAACATATATGGGAGTACAAGAGAAGCACCAGCTTTCAAATAAAAAGTTATCAAAATCGGTTCACCCAGAAAAAAGCTCCGAGGTAACAATTTAAAAAAACATGCAGTCGAGTTGAGTACCTCCTCCATTTTTAATTCGGTTAAAAACAGGAATAGGCCAAAAAGCAAAACGCATGTAACGGGAGAGGTGTCAGGATCGTTCCAACTGGAAGTCTGTTTATCAATATATTGCCAATTTAGTCGAAAACTTCCGTCTAGACTAGAGCGTCTCTTGCCGACGCCGCCATTCACTGCTGCAACATTAATTTGCTTTATCACTCTTAAATCAATTATATGCCAATAAAATACTAACTGCAATTTTATTTAGCAAAGTTCATAAAATAGTGTTATTAGAAAACTTTATGCATAAATGATAAATATTTGAATGAACCGAAAACTGAAATGGAAATTAACAAGTTTGAATAAAAAAATTACAATAAACACAAGAAAAAAATATATAAACAATGAATCCACAAAAAACGTGCGTTGGCCGGGAATCGAACCCGGATCAACTGCTTGGAAGGCAACTATGCTGACCATTACACCACCAACGCCGATGCGCCAGTTTATGAATTAATGTATTATATTATTAGTATTATCTTTAATACCAGTCTATATATCTATGACCAGGTGCTAAAAGAGCCAAAGTATGTTTTTATTAAACAATACGTACGGTACTTTTACCTTACCCTTTGAGTATCTTCCCTTACAGTAGCACGTACTTGTTACCTTATTATACAGTAGCACATATTTTATTTTATTAAAGAGTATGGAAGTACACCACATTGGCCTTTTTACATAGGTAGTAAAAACGTAGAAGTATCTTTTGAATGACTATCAATAAACGTGGGCCCTTTTAGCACAAACAAATTTGATACTTTTTCAATAATATGGCTTTAAAGTGCCATTTCTTAGAAAAAAGTACTTTGGCCTTTTTAGCACCAGGTCACAGATATATATAACCACTAACGGACTAATCACGAGATCCCTGAAACTATGCACCCCCGATAGACTTGAAATTTAGTTATACTTACTCATTTCGCAATGTAGACGCTCACTTAGAATGGATTTTACGATAATCCCATCAAAAAAAATTCCTGTTATTTTACATCTAGGTTCCGCAACAAAATATTATCGTGCGCCCATCGAAACGAGCGAGTATAGGAAGTATTTAATAAAATAATTAAAAGTAATCAAATGAACATCACAAATAATGCCATATTTGTGCTATTTGCTATAGAGTCCATCCCCGGGGTCCACGTGCGGTGAAGTTCCTAAAGGAACTGTATGCGCAACTTATTACTGCTGGTTATACGAATACCTTTTCTTGCTCAACGATTCAGCGAGGAAACGCAGCTAGCGTTCTTGGCACTATAACGCGAGAAGTAAAACTGTACTTAATTTAAGTTTTTAGTGTTAACTTTTAGTTTATTTATTATGGTTATAAATATTATATATTGTAGAAAAAGTTACTTTCTTTCAACTACTTAAAATAAAATGTTTATAATGTTAGAGAACTTTAATAACTCATCTACATCGTCATAATTGCTAATTACCTACTAACATTCGAATAAAGATATATTACATTTTATTGAAGACTGATTCAGGTATAACTCAAAATCTGAAAACTAGATTTTTTTTGTACAACCAGTGCGTGTTGCCAGTGATGACTTGCGGATCTGAGACGTGGTCCTTCACTGCTAGCGGCATGAGGCCGCTCAAGGTCGCTCAGCGAGCTATGGTGAGGGCTATGCTCGGGGTTTTTCTGCGTGATTAACTTAGAAATGAGGATATCCGCAGTAGAACTAGAGTGAATGACATAGCCCAACGAATTAGTAAGCTGAAGTGGTAATGGGCCGGCCATATAGCTTGAAGAACCGACAACCGTTGGGGAAAAAGGATTCACGAGCGACAGCCTCGTACCGGTAGGCGTAGTGTAGGGCAAACCCCACTAGATGGAGTGACGACCTGGTAAGATATGCAGGAAGTCGATGGGTGCAGGTGGCTTAGGACCTTGCTTTGTGGCATTTCTTGGGGGAGGCCTATGTTCTGTAGTGCACTTTTGAAGGTCTGTGATGATGATGAATGATGAAGACTGATTCTAATGATAATATTATGAATATATTTTTTAAATATTATTTTTAATAATATTTTTTTCTTTTATTTCAGTTTATACGTACAACGGTACAACGTGCGATATAAATTGCACGTTGTACCAATCTGTCAAAATATAAAATTACAACGTCTTTTTATGTTCGGTTTGTAAATTAGAAATCGCTTTAAAGCGATATGACCACCGTTTGTAGTTGATAAGTTTTCCGTTATTGTAATGACTTTGTTCAAATGCAATAAAGAGTTATCTATTTATCTATCCATATAAACTCCTCGACTTTTCTTCCACCAGGGCCAGGGCGGCGTCACCTAGAAATGAGATGAAATATTTATATTTCACAGAATTCATAGTAGGGGAATTTAATTTGCTATAAAAGTGTAGTCATTTACTCGTATGTTTATTTCTGAAATATTAGTTATTTTTATATTAATTGGATTAGATAGATAAGTCAAACTACGAATAGTTCTTAAAATAGAAGTATTAAAAAGTAAAGTATACAGCATTGAGACATTGTTCTGTTAACCGACTTCAAAAAAGAGGAGGTACCCAATTCGACTGCATGATTTTTTATGGGTGTTGCCTCATACGTTTATATGTGTGTTACCTCATAACTTTTTATGTGTGTTACCTCATAACTTTTTATGTGTGTTTCCTCATAACTTTTTATGTGTGTTACCTCATAACTTTTTCCAAGCGAACCGATGATTCTCTTTCAGAATTATAAGAAACCGTATCGTGCACAGTACGGGGATGTAGTAAGGGGCGATTATATGAAATCTCTCACGGCTTCCGTTGATGGTGATACAACGGACATAAAATATCCAGATTGGGGACAGGAAGCAGCATCAAATTTACAAGATATATGGTGCTGACCATTCATCTCTCATCTCATTTTCTTAATCATCCAACTAAGATGGAATGCCTCTGTTCCAGTAATAAGGATCTCCGGATCTCTACACTCACCATACCACGCCCTCACAGGTATTCTGTCAGAGCGTGGTCCTTCCCCGGTCGAGCCGTTCCATTCATGCTACAACTATACAATGAATATAGCACAACTAAGTACAGTACCGGTAAGGTGGCGTTGTTAAATATTCGCGTAAGATAGCGCTACAATCTGTACCCTATAAGCTCAGAAGACTTGAATTTGACCGCTTCGTTGGTTTAGAGTTCATAAATGCGGTTGCATGATCATGAGATCTCGGATTCGAATCCAAAATAAATTATAAGGTTTTTCTGTCAAGGAATCCTTAGAAGCTAGCGGAAGTCGGGAAGTTGGCGGTGTTTACCACCCGTGTCTCGGAAAACACGTAAAGCCGTCCCATCGGATCGAGAGTGAGGGAATAGAGAGGGCACCTGTGCTTGTGCATACACTTGGGTACTATAATCCTGTCCTGCGCCGATGGCTAGTCTTCGTTGAGGCAGGCCGCCATGACCGAATTTCGGCCTCTAGGACATTATAGACTAACTGATAGAGTGAGTGTTAATTCAACCTTTGTACTCTAAAATAAATAAAAAATAAATTAACTCTGGTAGTTTGCCAGAGCAACTCTTAACTGATGCGGCCATCTTAGCTGCCAACTCGGAGTGTAGTTCTTGACTTAATTCCATTGTTATCTCGTCGTCTCTGTAACGAGATGTAGAGACGGATTTGCCACAAAGTACAAGGCTATCGAGCCCTAATTTACCCCCTTTTGTATCGTGATTCATGATTATCGACTAACTTTGGCACAGATTTGTGTTGTTAATTGTTGGCAAGTTACCATCTTGCACTCTCTTTTTTTTTAATGTTTCATGATAATAATAAAACTAGTTGTTACGGATTTTATCGCGTACATTAACTTATTTTATATTCCCGACTTATTTTATAATACTATTAATTTTATATAATTATTAATTTTTATCTAGAGGTAGCTGTAGTTAACTAAGATAATAGAACGTCGACCGCCTCCGTCCCTCCCGTACCCGTGGGTGCTGTAAAGTGCTAACGTCGGGAATATAAAATAGAATCGGAACGAATGGTTTACTTCGACTTTTTAATGCGTACAGCAAAGGAGTGGAATAATTTGTCGGCGTCTACCTTTCAGTCTGAATACAATCTGGGCGTCTTCAAGGCAAGAGGGAACAGGCATTTGTTACGATAAGACAGTGCGATTTACCATCTGCTGCTGCGTAAGGCTGTATCAACACTTACAAAAACAATACATCATACATACATAAACACTCACGCCTGTCACCCAGAGGGGTAGGCAGAGACTACGGACTTCCATTTGGCACGATCCTGATATACCTCTTTCGCCTCTTTTACATCCATATATCAACGCATACATGCTCGTCGGTTAAGGGTACTTCTAACGTGGCCCATTTTCAAAATATCGCCAATTTGGTCGATAAACTTTTTCCTAGGGCGTCCCTTCCCGACTCGGCCATTCACATCTGCCATATAAATTTGCTTTGTCACTCTTTCCTCATTCATTCTTTCCACATGACCAAACCACCGAAGCATTCCTTTCTTAATCCTGGTCACAACATCATCTTGCATACCACATTTATCTCTTATCACGCAATTTCTCACCCTGTCATTCAGATTCAACCCTTGCATATTCCTTAAAGACCACATTTCTACAGCATTTATTCTACTTTCGTGCTTCTTCTGCCACACCCAGGTTTCACTACCATACATTAAAATAGGGACTAACACAGCGTTATGAATTACCATACGTGCCTGTTTTGACACATTCTGGTTCTTCATAATAGAGTGTAGTGCCCCATTCACTCTATTCCCTGCATTTACTCGTCGTTCTATATCCCTATCATATCTACCATCCCTGCTAAATACACATCCCAAATACACAAACTCATCCACTTGCTCAATCAACTCTCCTTCTATTCTTATTTCACATACCGTTTTGCTTTCTTCTCTTTCAAAAACCATCACTTTCGTCTTAAATGCGTTCACTTTCATTCCCCTTTCTTTTAATTCCCAGTTCATTAATGTAACCATCATTTGCAACTCAGCCGCCGATGACGCAAATATGACTTGATCATCGGCATACAAAAGGCATTTGACGGTTAACTCGCCCATTCTTAACCCACATTCTTCATCTTTCAAAGTTTGCAAACACCGGTCCATAAATAGGTTGAACAGCCAAGGGGAAGCTACACAGCCCTGTCTGACACCTTTTTGGATGCCAAACCAGTCCGAGTAGACCCCATTGATCCTGACACAAGCACTAGAGTCCCTATAAAGAGACCTTAATGCCTGTATCAAACCATCACTCAACCCATATGAGTTCAGTGTTTGCCATAACACATTCCTGTCCACTCTGTCATAAGCATTTTCCAAGTCCATGAATGCACAAAAACTTTCTGGTTTTTGGCCAAAAACTTCTCCGCAATCATGCGCATGGAAAAGACTTGATATGTACACCCCATTCCCTTTCTAAAACCCGCTTGCACATCCCAAATTTTTCCATCAGTTTCTTTCATAACTCTTTCAATTAACACCTTAGCATTACAAAAACAAGTTTTATTTTAATGTGTAGTACCTATTCGCGTAAATATAACATATTTATTTATTATAATTTGTATGTCACGAGAAATATTTTACTTATCTACTAAAAAAAATAAATAAAATAAAAAATAAAAAATCTATTTTTATCTACACTATTAATACAATATTAAAGTGACAAAGGGCAAAATCATATGGTTTTCGATAGATGGCGGTAAAATCGCATCAGACACAGGCAGACCAGCAGGATCAAAGGTGCAAATTGCAACACTTCTGGTCTCCCTCTTTAAAAGTCTTTAAGTGCTTCCTTCTCTGCAGCACGGGTATTAGTCCAATAACAGCCTAGTTGGTCTAGTGGTCGTAAACACAATTTTTGATCATGAGGTTCGATTCCCGAGTCGAGCCAAAAATCAATTATTGGGTTTTCTTGTCCAGAAAATCTTAGTATCAGCCCGGAGTCAGAAAGTTGGCGGTGTTTCACGCCCGTCCCTCGGAAAGCACTTAAAGCCGTTGATCCTGCGCCTGATCTCTCTCTAATCGTGTCGGATTACCGTCTTATCGGATTATGAGAGTGAGGGAATAGAGAGTACACCTGTGCTTGCGCATATACCTGGGCACTATAATCCTGTCCTGCGCCGATTGCTAGCCTCCGTTAGGACGGGTCGCTTTGACCGCAATTCGGTCTGAAGTACTTTAGTACATTCTGTTACCGTTATCGTTGCAGCCTATTAAAGTCCACTGCTGAACATAGATATGCCATAGTTGCCACCACAATATGCCATAGTTGCCACCGCAATTTTTATTTTTAGTCGTTATTAAGAAGACGCTGCTGCCCATCTCCTGACCCTGTTTCCCCACTTCGCCTGTAGCGACACCCACGGGATAATATATGGTTGTGGTATAATCTTACGATGCTACATGGCACACATTACTGGGTACACAATACATATTAGTATCGTCACATCAGGCTTATACCTGATAGAGCCATGCTGCAACTTTATAGTTGTAGCACGAATGGGCCGACTCGAATGTGGAAGGACCCCGCTCTCACAGGATACGAACGTAAAATAGTAGCTTAATGCTGCTGTATTTCGTGTGGAGTGCCGGAGATCCTTTTTAATAGAAAGGAGGTATTCCATATATAGTCCACATATGGTCCACATATAGTTATAAACAGTATGTAACGTAATTAACGCACACCCTCAGATACCCCAATTAGTATATTATGTTATAATCATAATACATACACTGAATTTTAGTTATATATTTTTATGCACTGATTATTTATTAATTAGTTATACTAATTCCGAAAGAATGTTGTGGTCACAGTACAAATCCACGAACGCAAAGACTTTAACGTTCTTCAAATAAAGTTCATTTTTCTTTATTTTCATTGAATGACAGAATTAGTAATAATACAATAAAAAATTGGACTCTTAAAAGTCTTATTGCCTGTTACGGTCCATTTCAGTTTGTTTTGACTGTACATATTTAGTGTGACTGTAATTTACGTAGTTTTAATTATTTTTGGGATAAAAAATTACCTATATTAAAAATGATAGGAATCGATTCAGTAAACGATTCTGAACAAACTACTTTCTCAAAGTGCGTTAATTATGTTACATGTTGTATACAGTTCCACATATAGTCCACATAGGATTCACATCTTGGAGACACATCTTCATTTTTGATTATTAACCGACTATAAATGTAGATGTCTGTGGACCACATCATCAACTTATCACCAGGGGAACTGTGTGCTTGTTTATCAACTTTATTCTATAAATGACTGTGTGCTCGTTTGTAACCCTTACCTGTACATAAAAATTATCACAATCTACCTGTATTTTGTCACTGGCAGCTTTATTGAGGGAATTTTGTGACTTCATTGTTCCATTACTTTACAAATTTCTGTTCTATTCCATATTGACTTTAAAAATTACTGTGAAAGGTCCATTAGAGTGATGGTTATTGTATCAATATATTATATTGAATTGATGGCTATTCTTTTTATAATTCTATACGTGTCTAACTTAACGATTCATTCTATCAAATATTTCGCTTCATTCTTTACTAGCGCCGCCCTGGTGACATAAAAAGTAGGTGCCGTCATTAATGCACTACGACTTTACCACGTAATGAATTTAAAATATAAAAAGATTAAGAGAACCCTGTGGGCTTTTTTTGTAGGATATGATGACAAACGAGCACACAGTCCACCTAATGGTAAGTGGTTGCTGTGGCCCATAGACATCTACATCTATCCTCGATTACGAATCAAAGGGCTTTTCTTACATTCAAATCCAAACAGAGTTTTGTTTTTGGACATATATTAATCACGAGTGGATTCAAACTCAGGACCCGAGATTTAATCGGGTAACTATATTTGCACGTTGTTTCTTTTCAGCTATAATAACTTCTTTCAGGTGCACTCTTTGGTGGAATGGCTGGAGGGGCTGCCATGAGGCACGGGCGTCGCAGGGTGCTGTCTCTGGCGGCAGCACCCTGCAGCGTCTCCTGGCTCCTGACAACGGTGGCGACTTCTGTCAGGATGATGTGCATAACAGCGTTCCTCGGCGGCTTCTGCTGTTCTATCCTCACTATGCTGTCACAGGTATATATGTCGAATGTAATTTATATGTAGAATCGAATCATAGAAATTAGATGAATGATTATATTATAATAATGCCCCCCACTAGATAAAGTGACGACTTGGTAAGACATGCAGGAATTCGATGGATGCAGGTGGCTCAAGACCGTGCTTTGTGGCATTCCCTGGGGGAGGCCGATGTTCAGCAGTGGACTTGTGAAGGGGTGTAATGATACGGAAACTTATTAATAAGGAAAATTATATTCATTAATTCATTCATTTACTATATAGTTTCTGGGTCTATTATTATTATTATTATTTTAAAATTTCAATATTTATTTTAAGTTTAAGTGATCAGATTATCATTGAGGCGAGATAACCTATTTGACATCGCACAACTGCATAATTAACAATTCGTAATTTGTACGAATTTCTGTGTTAATGTTGAGTGTTGGTCAAATAATTTCTTCTCTAAATTTTTTCTTTCTTATTACAGCCTATGTGCATTCCCGATCATAGGGTCTATAGATTGTCTCTTATGGGTCATAGTTACCCCGCTCTCAGACATGCAAGTTTTCTCATTGTGTTTTCCTTCACCACCGAGCACGTTGTAAATGAGCACATAAAATTGCAATTAACAATTTCATTAGCGCCGGGGATCGAACCAGGGTTGCTCGCGTACTGTAAAATTTACTACGAGTACTTAGCCCCTAAACAGCCACGGAAACTTTGCTAAATGTTGAGTACCTACACATATTTGTTTTGAGTAGATCATATTTATTATGTAGGTATTTTCTTTGCGGATTGGCAAAGCAATGTATTATTTTTTGGCGTTATTAAAAAGACGCTGCTGCCTATCTGATGTCTTTACCTCTGTCGTCTCTTTCGAAACCCACGCGATGATATGAGTTAGTGGATATACTTACACCGCCACTACATGGTTATTCTTTTATGACTGCCTCGATGGTCTAGTGGTTGTAGTAGTGCGACTGCTGATCATAAGGTCCTAAGTTCGAATTCCGGGTTTGGCCAAAAAAACAATTATTGAGTTTTTCCGTCAAGAAATTCTCAGTAGCTGCCCGGAGTCAGGAAGTTGGCGGTGTCTCACCCCCGTGCCTCGGAAAGCCCGTAAAGCCGTTGGTCCCGCGCCTGATCTCTCTCCGGTCGTGTCGAAATACCGACCCATCGGATTATGAGAGTGCACTTTTGCATGCGCTTACACTTGGGCACTATAATACTGTCTCCACCGATGGCTAGTCTTCGTTGAGGCTGGCCGCTGTTTTCGAAATTCGGTCTGGAGAACATTATTATTTTTATTATTTTCTTATATTTAAGCTAAGGATTGTGGCCGCTTTCAGAGCAAACTATTAACAAAATGTTTTAACTAAAAGTTCTAAGTATCATACACTTAGATTAAAAAAAACTTTACAGTCTTAATAAAGGCACTAATAACAAATTATTATAACAGATTAAAAAAGTAAATGTAAAATATAATTAAACAATTAATTATCTGTGTACAATTTTATCATTATAATAAACTGATCACAGCAATAAATATGATTGACAGTTTGTTACCTTTGATTGTCAATTCTCCAAATTTAACGTCTATTCAAATCCGAGGGAAGGCTCTTTCAATTTGATATTTTAAACGAAAAGAAACCCAATTAGGGCATGAACAATGAAAACAAATTCACTTTAAATAAACAATATCAGTAATTACAAAATTCGTAATAAAACGTTCAGTTGTAATTTATTTATTACAGGCTAAAATAAGGTTTGGTTAGGGTGACCATTATTATTTTGGATTCCGAACTATGTATAGCAATACCATGGGCGTGCCAATATACGGACCGTATTTTTTTATGAAATTGGTGTGGCAAACGAACTCACAGTCCACCAGATAAGTGATCATTGCAGTTCATAGACATCTGCAATCGACTTCAAAGAAAGAAGGTAACAGATGCGTTGTCAACTCTGAGAAATGAGATGGAACGTCCCTCAACCTGTAATAATAATGGTTTTTTGTAAAATAATCATATAAAATAATTTTATAAATAAAACGAGCCAAAATTTGTTTTTGTTATTAAAAACAACCTGTATTTATATAAAATAATTAAAATAGATAAGTTCATATCCAAATACACGGAAAAAATGACATTGACGTGGACAGTTTTGGTGATTTTATAGTATTGCTTCTTAATATTAATTTTTTTTTAATATTAATATTGAAATATTTTCGTCATTTAGGCTTCTTATTGCACTAAAAGACTATATATTCTATTATAATAACGCTTAAAGCAAAGTATTTTAGCTTATTGTAATAGTTATATTCGACCTGAAAGATAACTGAAGCATATTTTCGTAAAAGGCTATAGGGGATTGTCTTCCCTCTTAAAATCATTAAAAACTATGATTTTCCGTTGTAGTGCACTAAATCAAGACTTGGTCTTTTTAAAACCGTAATTTTCTGCTAATAATCTGCTCACATCGATAAGATATCACTCTTGAAAAAACCCTAAAACGTAAAGGTCTTGACGCAAATCGCATATGCCTTCTTCAGAACAGAACATAGTAGTATAAATAACAGGGCGTTAACTACCCAGATTGACTTCTAGTTAGAAAAATTCCTAACACCTAGTGAAGCACTTCTGGCACTTGCCTTACCGTAAGTTGTCGGAGCAGACATTTTTCGAAATGCAAAGACTATTACACTTTTCGGGTTGTTTTTTAAAAATATATGACAAACGAGTACACTTTTTGATACGTGATAGAGCCATGTTACAGGTATATTTTATTGTGGCACGCCGTGGTAGGACCAGACTCTTACAGAATAAAATAGCAGCAGCACAAGTAATTTTAACAAGTTCGTATGATGAATGTACAGAACCGGAAACCCTTATTACTGGAAACGAGGCATTCCATCTTAGTCCTCTGTGGTGACAACATATCTGCGTTTTGATCCTTAATCGAGGATAAATGTAGATGTCTGTGGGTCACGGCATCCACTTATCATCAGGTGGACTGTGTGCTCGTTTGTTACCCTTATTCTATTTTTTTTAAATTTTTATAGGATAGGGTGACAAACGAGCACACAATCCACCTGATGGTAAGTGGTTGCTGCGGCCCATAGACATCTACATCCATCCTCGATTACGAATTAAAATGCAGATGCGTTGTCACACAGAACTAAGATGGAATGTTCGAATACTCGTTTCCATTAAAAAGGTTCTCCGGTTTTCTACACTCACCATACGAAACACAGCAGCATTAAGCTATGCACTATTTTACTACAGAAATACTTGCTGGTATTCTGTGAGAGCTTTGTCCTTCCCCGGTCGAGCCGACCCATTCGTGCTACAACTATACTGCTAATATAACTGCAGCATGGCTCTACCACGTATAAAATATGATACGTTTGGTGAACGATGTAGCAAACCGTTTAGTTCGAATGCGTGTTAAGTCAACAACGAAAGGTTGGAGACAGATTGTAATTAGATTATGTAATTCAATTTAAGTGACCACCGCCGCCCATTAACCACTGCAACACCAGAGGGATTGCAGGTGCGAACTTACGCAACTTATGAGAAATCTTAGTACAATTTTATAAGCGGTTATCTGAAATAATTATTGATTAACAGTGGAATATCCCTTATTGAAAATTTTCTAAATCTATATGTACAACATTATTTTCAATTACAATGACATAAGTCAGGATGGCCGAGCGGTCTAAGGCGCCAGACTCAAGGTTACCTTGCCCACCGATGTGGGTTCGGGCGTTCTGGTCCTCTCTGAGGGCGTGGGTTCGAATCCCACTTCTGACATAACTTTTTATGTTTTTTTACTAATATTATTTAAGAAACATTTTTCTTTTTAGATATAACTTAAAATTAAGAATTTTTAGATAAATTCCTATTTAATTTTTATATTTGTAGGTATAACATAGACTGTGGTTTTGTAATTACAAAAATTTCACTACAATTACACAATTTACACTACAATTAATACACTAATACGTTCCATATCTGGACACAAGCCTCCTTTATGTCTGAGAGGATTTTTGGTGCAGATAAGAGCCCGCAGAACTGCACTCGAAACATGGAGGTTCCTTCAAGATGTTTTCCTTCACTGGCTTTTTTTTTCTCTTTATTTGGATTGTGTTCATCTTCTTAGAGGTAACCACAACTTACATAAAAAGCGAAGTGATTTTTTTTTAAAGATAAAGAAACATAATAATACAGATAACAATAATATGCTAATAAGTATAGGTACATAAAGTGCATAGCTTGCACGTGAATACCTAAAACATCATTTAAAATTTCAAGCTAAGATTTTAAGTGACAATTTTTTAACAAGAACAAGTTTTTTTTTATAATTTCAGTGACAGCTGTCAAGTTTCACAGATAACGTAATATAATTCTACGTAATAAGATAAAAATAAAATGTGTTTAACCTTTATTCGTACTTATTTTTACACAATATTTCAGATATAAAATTTGTGGTTAAAGACTTATTATTTCAAGCTCCAGAAATGACCAACATTTTTGTTTTGTTTGCTTTTTTTATCATACTATTAGCATTGTAATTTCTTTTTTGTACCATACTTTATTTTCTCAATTTTTACTTAATACATCATAAAAGACTGAAACGTGTTTAGTAACTGTTTTTAAATTCTTAATAAAGGCACCAACGTATCAGCGTTGCGCTGTGGTTTATGTATATTCAAAGGTTATTAATTGTTATATTATTAGCACAATGCAACGCTGAATCGGATGCATTTTGTTGCTACATTAATGATGATGTAATTTAAAAACGCGTTGTGAAGATATGTAATAAATATCTACTAATAAATGTTGTTTGAGTAATGCAAATGTACGGCGAGTACTTAGCCCGATAAGAACATATTAAAATATATATTTAAAGTTGTAAATATTAGATATAAGTCTTATTTAAAAATAACATTACGTAATATAAAGAAAATTGTGTATGCCCATATAACCATATATGACGTTAAAGAGCTTTGCGTTTTAAATTTAATTAAAATCCCTTCGTTTTAGAAAGAATATATAAAATAATCTATATAAAATAAATATGAACTGCTTATTATGTGTCAGCCTTTCTTACGTGATAGCGCCACGCTGCAACTATATTGTAGTTGTAGCACGAATGGGTTGGTTCGACTGGGGCAGGACCACGCTCTCACATCATACCAGCGTAATGCTGTTATGTTTGGTATGTTGAGTGTAGTGAACTGGAGACCCTTTTTACTGGAATCGAGGCATTCCATCTTAGTCCTCAGGGTTGACAACACATTTTCATTTGGATTCTTAATTGAGGATAAATGTGGATTTCTATGGGCCACAGTATCCACTTACCATCAGGTGGACTGTGTGCTCATTTGTCAAACAATGCTTTAAAAAATGTTTAAAAGTACAAGTCGTATTATTTTATTTTTATTTACCTATTGTGTTAAATAACCTATATATAATATACAAATTGATGATACCATACAATAATCATTTCTGCGATATCTTAAGACTTAGGATAAGATCTCAAAATCAAGATTGTCCGTCTGTGCGTCACAAATCTGGCCACTTTAGCCGTAATTGATAAAGTCTCAAACTCAATACAACTTGGAAAAGCTCCTCGCTTCGAACAGCTGAGTTTGCTCAAGCCCGCGGAGACGACGTGTTAGTGTCCTGCCACACTGCGCCGGATGATGTAGTTTCTATTTTAAATGTAATATAGCCACGAAATAGCATCTTTCATTCAGTATTCATTAATTATAGCCAGACAAGACTTCAATAAAACTTTAAATACGATGGGATTGCTATATTATAATATTCAAAAACACTTTGTGTATCATAAAAAGAAATTAATTGGCTACGCCTGCAACCAGTAGAGCACTTCCTTCGTTTTTTTCCTTCGTTTTCTCTTCTTAAATATTTTCATGCAGTTTCTTCTCCCCGAGTATCATCAACAAAAGTTCAAAAATGAATTTGAAATCGTAAGCGGCACACACAACGTATGAGAATCCAACTCTTGAACGAAGGCTTTCCCAATAAATTACCTCGTATAGATGATATTTGCCATGGTTGCCATCCACAATAGGCTGGCAACCGTAGTTTGTTTTATTATTATTGAAGATAGAGGAGAGGAGAGAGGCCTCGTTGGTTTAGTGGTTATAATGGTGCGACTGCTGATCATGAGGTCCTGAGTTCGAATGCCGGGTCGGGCCAAAAAGTTAATGATTGAGTTTTTCCGTCAAGAAATTCTTAGTAGTTACCCGGAGTCAGGAAGTTGGCGGTGTCTCACCCCCGTGCCTCGGAAAGCACGTAAAGTCGTGGGTCCTGCATGTGATCTCTCTCCGGTCGTGTCGGCTTACCGTCCCATCGGACTATGAGAGTGAGGGAATAAAGAGTGCACCTGTGCTTGCGCATACACTTGGGCACTATAATCCTGTCCTGCGCCGATGGCTAGTCTCCGTCGAGGCAGGCCGCCTTGGCCGAAATTCGGTCTGGAGGACATTATTGTTATTGAGGATAATGAATCCATCTGCTGTTTCAGTTTCCTTCTGTAGTCAATCTACATCTACGGGTTAATATGGGGTAGGGGATATTCTTACACCACAACTACACGGCAGAATCAATATATGAAATCATATTTTTAATATTTAATAACCAGTGGTAGTCACGCTGCAGCTATATATTATGGTTGTAGCACGAACGGGT
Source organism: Parnassius smintheus behrii (assembly GCA_036936625.1). Classification (NCBI taxonomy): domain Eukaryota; kingdom Metazoa; phylum Arthropoda; class Insecta; order Lepidoptera; family Papilionidae; genus Parnassius; species Parnassius smintheus. Next base: position 41,356,833 of record JAUPFT010000022.1, read on the forward strand.
TGGCTCGACCAGGGAAAGACAATGTTCTCACAGAACACCAGCGTGAAATAGCAGCTTAATACTGCTGAGTTTCGTGTAGTGAGTGTAGAGATCCGGAGACTTTTTTTACTGGAAACGAAGCATTCCATCTTGCCCTCAAGGGTGACAACGCATCTGCGTTTTGATTCTTAGTTGAGGATAAATGTAGATGTCTATGGGCCACAGCATCCACTTATCATCAGATGGCCTGTGTGCTCGTTTGTCACTCGATTCTATAAGAAAAAAACACCGCCAACTTTTGTCACCCTTATTCTATAAAAGAAATATTAGTGCATTTAGCGCATAAGTAATGACTTACGTTTGACGTAAAGATTTTCAGCCTTAGCTTAATACAAAGTTTTTTTGTCTAATTCCAACCATCATTGATATAATAAACCTATGTTAAATTATATTGATTCATAATGAGGTTCGGATTCTGTATTTTTTACATTTTTATAAAATTACGTTGTTAAATAAAGTTATTGGAATTAAAATACAAAAATAGTACAGGCAACTTTAAAATATAAAGTGAAGTGTTTTGTCATGAGCTGTAGAAATAAAAAAAATATCTTCAACATGGTTCTCGTTTACAAGTTTAAAGTTTGAGGTAGTCGGTTTCTTCTTTACAAAGTACCCCTTTAGGGACAAAGGTACCGACAATTGCTAATTGACCGCAGCAAAAACTAAGTACTTAATTATCACGTTCGCACAGGATACCAAAGTAAAGTATACTGAACTATTTTTCAAAGAGTAGCCAAATTTTAAACGTAAATTCAAGTATACAAATAATGATATACCGTTTTCTCAGTTTTGATGGAAATACGGGGAAATAAGGCTTCTACTTTTATTTGAAATTATCCCAAATTGAATGTGATTTATGGCGAACAACGTTTTTGCCTACCGATCGATCCTTACCAATGTGTGCGTGCGCAGTAAAATCAGTTAAAATAATGCGTTACCACGCATTTTGAAATCAAAAGATAAAAAGGACAGAATATTTGAAATTTTTTAATTAATCTTTCTTCACCATTTGCCTATATTATTTATTCCGAATCTCCTCCCCAAATTCGGTCAGTTATTGCAAAATAACCCTGTATGACGCGTATATATTTGGTTAGCGCCGAGAACCGGAGACTTATTTTGAAGAGGCATTCCATTTTCATTGTATAGGTGTAATGTAGATGAGAGACAGCGTCTACTACCCATCAAGTGGACAGTGTGCACGTTCCTCACCTTTAATTCTTACAAAAAAAGTTTCGAAAGGTTATGTTTTGTCTCCATTTGAATAAATTAACTAGAGATGGGATGAATATGGATTTCACCGAATATAAATATTTGGCTGAAAGTTCGGAAAAACTTTTACCAGCATATATTATGTATATGCTGGTAAAAGTTTTTAGTACAGTAAAGTACAGCCGAACAGTATTCGGCAGGATCACCTCGGTAACTAACCAATTTATAAACTCGCAATAAAGCGCGCGGGATTAGCACTGGACCCTGCTTCTTGTTCATCATTTAGTACTGAGCAAATTCCCGACACATGCTTATGTTTTGACTATTTTTGTGAGAAAAAAAGAATTTGGTTGTGTTATTCTTAGTGGAAATTAATAATTATATCTACCATTTGGACTTATTTTAGAGAAGTGACGACAAAATTAAAGTGAAATGTACTAATGTAATGTAATGTTTCTTCGTTTGATTCCTAAACATTTTATCAAGATTTTGATTTGCTATCTGGAAATAAATCTACAGTGCCTCAAAAACATAACGCTATACAAGTAGATTTAACCCGAAATAAAATATACTTTCAACAGGAAAATTTGTGTACTACCACGAATGTTCAGTGATTTAGCCGAATATTCGGCCGTATACGAATATTCGGTAAAGCTGCCGGATACGCCAAATACCGAATATAAAACGTATATTCGGCCCATCTCTAAAATTAATACAAAATATATATATATTTCCAATACGGTGTGTCCCGACATTTACGAAGCAACTTGTTCAAAGTTTTAAATATTAACGATGAAGTTATTATTTATTGCCTCAGAGTTGCCGATGAATTGAACATTCTGTTTAATTACTTCATTATACCAACAAACTTTTAAAGCTTAAGTTAAAGAATTCTAAATAGCTATAACGCTACGTCGGTTTTAATTTTAATTATATATACATAAAGTTTCTACCTATGCCTATAACGGACATAGGTAGAAACTTTCGCAACAAAGTCTATAAGACTTTGAAACAATCCAATTGATGTCCGGAAATACAGCAGTGTACGAGGGTGGTAGTGGTAGGTAAGCAGTTGGACTCCCGGCCATTAAAGGAGTTCCACCACTTATTCGGTGCCGTTCTTGTTCAAATACGATCAATAGACGGTATCTTTATATTCTACTCAGAACTGTAATTGCTTACGATGGTTAAAACTACTTTTACGGATTTTATCGCGTTTATTTTTACTTTTTATTTTTAATTCCCGACGTTTCGGGCGCTTTCCAGCACCCATGGTCACGGGGGACTGAGATGACTGACGTCCCGATGTAATTGTTAAACCTGGAGTACCTTCAGCTTTTTTAATTATTGTTTATGGTATGGTAATTAAAAAAAAAAGCTGAAGGTACTCCGGGTTTAACAATGACATCGGGACGTCAGTCATCTCAGTCCCCCGTGACCATGGGTGCTGGAAAGCGCCCGAAACGTCGGGAATTAAAAATAAAAAGTAAAAATAAACGCGATAAAATCCGTAAAAGTAGTTTTAATCATGTGTAGTGTTCGCGTAAATATAAGAAATCATTATGCTTACGATGGCTCATTGTTTTAGTTGTGAGTCATTAATTTTATATATAGGTATCGATCGAAGACCACCACCATAGATATTGGATTTTCGCTATAGTTGCCAAATTTGGCAGGCGTGTTGGCAACGGCAGTTCAAACAATTTTTTAAGTTGTTATCAAGAAGACGCCGCTGCCAATTTCCAGTTTCAGTTTCCCGCGATCCCATCTTGCGACACTCACGGAGCGATGCGGCGTCGTAGATATTCTACCACCGCCACTACACGGCCAAAGAAAAGATACGAAAATGAGCATCTTTAGTAGTATCCGTATGGATAAGACTTCAGATAATCGACTAACTCGTTTCGTATCCTGAGTGCCGTAAAAGGCGTTAATAGATAGCCAGAATACCAGCGTAAAACAGCAGCTTAATGCTGTTTTGTTTAGCATTGCAAGTTTACAGAATCGGATAGCCTTTTACTGGTAATGAGATATTTCATCTTAGTCCTCAGGGGTAACAACGCATCTGCAGTTTGATTCTTAATTGCGGATAAATGAATTTATGGGCCACAGCATCCATTCACCATCAGGTTGACTGTGTGCTCGTTTATTAATTATTCTATAAAACAATAAAATGTGTAACTTATATTATTATTTTTTATTTTTTTTTTAAATTGTGTGTTTGTTAAATATTACACCTACAAATAATTAAATAGAAAAAATATCTGGAATCAAAACTATTCAACACATATTTTTAGTGCCTACGTATTTTATATGAGCAACATATGTTAGACCGAGATTAAGCGAACCAATCGTTATTAGGCGATTAATTTTTTCTTATCGCTAGAAGTAAACGTGACTACATTGAGTTTGCATCAAATCTAGACTTTTCTCATAGGTTATATTATTAAATGTGCAAATATAATGCTCGTAAAACGTTATCACTTGCTATAAAATATGATAACAACCAAAAAATCACAATTATAGCAGTAATTGATTTCTTTCTAAATTCTTATAATGGCGATGTCTCATTTTGAAATAAATTGGAATTTAGAATATTTGCCATAGTTACCACCCTCAATAGGATTGTTATCAGGATGATGCTACAGCCTATATCCTGTTTCAGTTTCCCTTAGTGGTCACCACACGCATTCTGATTTCAAATTTGTATTTTTCAGGTCTACATCAGCGAGATATCAGTGCCAGATATCCGAGGCTGCCTTAGCGCCGTGCTCAAGATTGTGGGTCACCTTGGAGTACTGTTCAGTTTCACCATCGGCGCCTACCTCGACTGGCAGCAGCTCGCGCTTTGCATATCAGCCGCTCCCTTACTTCTCTTTTGCACCGTGCTCTACATACCAGAAACACCGAGCTATCTAGTGCTGACCGGTAGAGACGAGGAAGCGTACAAGAGTCTCCTCTGGTTACGGGGTCCCAACTCTGACGTAGCTCAGGAACTGGCTACCATACGAACCAACGTTCTGGCCAGTAAGAACTTCAGTCAAAGGCAAAGTCAGATGTCGAGCAGTCAGCTCATCAACTCACTAGATGTGAGAACAATGAACCGACTTCTCGGACCGATACTTGTGACCTGCGGATTGATGACTTTCCAACGGTTTTCTGGCGCTCATGCGTTTTCCTTCTACGCTGTTCCGATATTCAGGAAAACTTTCGGCGGCATGAACCCTCATGGTGCGGCCATTGCCGTATCATTCGTGCAGCTATTAGCATCTTGTTTATCGGGACTTTTGATTGATACCGTGGGGAGGCTACCATTGTTAATAGTCAGCTCTGTGCTTATGTCAATGGCTCTAGCAGGCTTTGGGAGCTACGCATATTATGAGGAGGTGCACAGGAATCAGCGCATCCAAAACGTGATGTTCCATCAAACCGTTGGACAGAACGACTGGATACCGTTGCTCTGTGTGCTGGTATTCACGATCGCGTTCTCGTTAGGCATGAGTCCAATATCCTGGCTGCTGATTGGGGAACTGTTCCCTCTGGAATATAGAGCGTTTGGGAGCGCGATGGCCACAGCTTTTAGCTACCTCTGCGCGTTCGTTAGTGTGAAAACTTTTGTGGACTTCCAGCAGGCGCTGGGCCTTCACGGTGCCTTCTGGTTGTACGCTTCCATAAGTGTGGGGGGCCTATGTTTTGTTGTTTGCTGCGTACCGGAGACCAAAGGCAAGGATCTGGACGAAATGGACCCGAATTATGTACAAAGTCTGTCACCTAAGAGGTAAATATGTAATGGTAACGAAATTGTTTAATTTACTTGGAAACATCTACGCGTCCCTTTTTTTAAAGAAATTAGCGACCCGCCCTATCTTGGCCAGGGTGGAAAAGGATATTTATATTTACGATAACTAAACACCATTTCTTTAATAACAAGACTACCTCATTGGTCTAATTAAATGGTTGTAGTAGTGCGACTGCTGATCATGAGGTCTGGGTTCGAATCAAAGTGGGGCTGAAAATCAATTATTGAGTTTTTCCGTCAACTTAATTTTATCGTAATGATTTCTTATATTTACCCGAATACTACACATTGATTAAAACTACTTGTACACGTAAAAGTAGTTTTAATCAATTAATTTTGTCGTTTTTATCGTTCTTTGAAGTTAACTTTTAGTATAAAGTACTGATTTAGTATAAAGTATTGATAGAATCAAGCGTTACTTAGTGGAAATTCATTATAATAAAGATATTAATAGTTTCTATGCAACCACCACTGTTCTAGGAAAGACACACCATCGACGATAATACGACACGTGTTTCGTCTCTACACGAGACATCTTCAGGAGATGTGAGACCATCACCTGAAGCTGCCTAGTATATAGCCTAGCCATAGTGGTGTTGGGAGTAGTGGTGTTAGGAATAGTGGTGCTGGGATTAGTGGTGACGGGATTAGTGCACCCAATTGAGGGAGGGTGCGAGGGGCTCTCAAACAAGGTAAGACACATCATTTTATTTAATTGAGCGGATGGTTGCAAAGTAACTATTAATATCTTTATTTTAGTACTTTTTATTTTAAGTTATAATTATTTAATTTTACCACGATCAACATAGTGTGCCGAATTAACGCAAAATATGTTTCCAAGTAAGTTAAAAATGTCCCGTATCTATCTAGTCCACCGCAAATGGCTGTGCTTATTAAATTTTTTAAAATTAAAATAGATAACCACTTAATTTTAACGTGGTCCCTTTTGATCTTTAGGTATGACTATGAGTCGATTTGAAACTTGTATATTTGCATATCCCTAATCCATATCTCGAATTATTTTAACCAGTCTTTAATTAGGGGGCATTACGTAAGCAGGCTTAAGGGCACGCCCGCGTGTTCAGTTTTTTCTTACTTTCGCTGACAAAGGAAGCGGGGGGAATATTAACATTATTAAAACAATATTTATAATCTATAAATGAATAATAACAATCTTATTATTTTCTTATTGTATACCGAATTTCTTGTCATATTTTTTTTAATACAATAATTAAACGAGTTTTCCGAGAATTGACTACACTATCACATGAGTAAAGAAAAAATTCTTAACTTAGGGGGAGCGGCTGTTCAACATTTTCTTATTTATGCTTATACGGGGGAAGGGGTTAAATCAATTAATCTGGGTTAAATCATAGAAAGATTGCTTACGTAATACTTGTACACCCCCTTAGTTGTAATAAATCTTTCGATTAATGGCGGTCCATTCAATACCTCTTTGTAGAATCTCCTTAGATATAGGTAACTTAAAATAATTTAATTAATGTCGAATGTAAAACTATATCGATTTAAATTTACATACCTAAATAGCAAGCGATTTATTTCGTTAAGAATATTTTAGAATTAAATAGAATCAACTTATGCAGACACTATGATAAACAGTTTCTTCTCGAAAACAAGAAATTACGATACCTAATGTACATAGATAGAAGGACATATTACAATTTCAATGCATCTACAAGATTTTTATTGTGATTTCTTCAAAAAACTGAAACAAATGACAATATGGTTACATGAGCTTTATACATTTGTGACATTAAACTGAGACAATAATATTTGTTATAGTAGAGACTAGCAAGATAAGTGTTGCTTAGTGCCATAATGCTCATTTTTAACTAAGAAAAACTTAAGATTCGAATATCACATAATGGACATAACGTACATTTTCGTTACACACATTAAACAGACGGACAAACATGTTATAAAACTTATAAATCAAAAGTACTAATTTCACTAATTCAAACATAGCACGTGAGTGTATATGGTCATCCGGTTTATTTGGCCACTTTCTTATAACTCAAAAGTTACAGCCTTGTTTGCATAGATGGCTCTGTGATACGATACCTCTTCATCAGTCAATCAAATAATAAATGGTCAAAAAGGTTCTAATATGGAGTGTTTACTATAATGTCTACTGTCAAAATTACGTCGATAAAGTAATCGACGTAATTTTGACAGTAGACATTATAGTAAATATTTTACTCGATTTTAGTATTGTCTAGTGTAGTAAGCTTTTTTTTTAATTTTATTTGTTGCCTAATGATTGCCAAAGCTTGTTTGCTTCGTAATATATAAGTGTTAGTATACGACTTTGTGTTTTTGCCTCTGTCCTCCTTCTAGCTTTGGTTTTATAGGGCGACAATTCTTAGGGTGACCATATTACTCTTCCGTAACTTATACTTACTTATTTTTTAAAACACTATTACAATTTTCAAGCACCTTAAGTTTGTCCTCGTGGATTATAAATAAATTAATAGTTTTATTGAAAATTGGATTTATGTATGCATGATCAGCCGAACTTGTAAATGTTAATAAATACCTAGTTTTTTATTTGGAACCTAAGACTAACAAAGAAATAAAGACGGAAGGTGCGTACATTTCTTGTGAAGTAAAAAACAATCTAAACCATGACACGCTCTGACGTATCTACAGTAAGGAGAACGATCTCACATAGGAGAATAGTTGAAAAAGTGTCCATCTGTAAGCAGTAAATAGCAGTTCAAAAACCCTCCATAACAGCGCTTGAGTAGCTAGAGGGTATGGAATGAACTTGGCAGTTGTCGACGGAGTGAAATGTGCAGAGTTGACAAATTTAAATTTATGGTGACTAGAGTAGTTGATGAAACAGCAGTATTTAAAACCTCAACTACTCACGTTGTCTAAAAAATCTAGTAAATATAACCTAGAAAAAGTCGCTGTGAAACACGTTGAGAGTGATTTTGAAAATAAAAATTTTGAGAACAATAAAATAATTAATATGAAAAAGAATTATGATGAAAGTCTGAGTAATAAAAAGTTATAAAAATTCTTTAAAACTTATTCTCTAGCTACAGGGGCGCCACTCTTATTTAGCGCTTTCCTACGGATACCTACTTTTTAATACAGATACGGTTCTCCTAACTACACAGTCATGTTATGCATCCAAGATCATTTTCACAACAACAAGGTATTTGGGTGCTTAGTGAATTTTTACGGGCTTTTTTTATTAAAAAATAAGAAACACGTGTGCGTGAGTGCGTGTCAGAAGTCAGGCATGGCTTCAGAGTCACTTGTAATGACGCATTGTTTGTCTACTTCCTTGTTGGTCTGAGCTTAGGACATAAACATACAAGAATCAATTATTATGTGTAATTAATTAAGTAGGTATATAGATTTGTATTTTATTAGAAAATTGAAGTTAAGTGTCGTATTTGAATCTTGAAGAATTATAGATAATATTATATTTGTAGGTAATAAAAGGGGAGCAATTTTTATTCCCTTTCACATGATACTTATGATGAAGATTGTGTTAGCATTGTAATATTTTGCGATATTTGATCTTATTAGTAAAATGGCTTTAAATTGCAAAATGAACTAAATATGCTAAGTAGATACATGTATTCTTGTAGAATTCGTCAATAAATGTAAAAAGAGGTAAAAATGAATGCTTAACAATGAGTTTTTAAATATACTTAAGCTAAATCATCGCCATCTACCGAGGCTTAATGAAACTACTTAGAACTTGTTATGCTTTATTTTTTTGAGATGGGTATTACACAAAAGGTGTAAAAAGATGTCGCTATGTGACTGACATAACGATAATTGTAGCTAAAAACAAAACAATATTGCCAAAAATTTCTTTGAAACTTTTATTTGAAAACCGTATTTAGTATATCTATTCGAGAAGTAAGTTTAATATAGGAAAAATTTTTTTGCGTTATTCGTTAAGAAATTGTTTATAAACAGTTAAACAAGTTTAATATTTTTAAATTATTTTCCAGTTTATTGTCATAGAAAAATGATGATTAAAAAAATCGAATCGAATGAGCCATAGCTCATATTTTTAAGAGAATTCGAAAGATTTTTCGCAGAGAACTCGCCTTTAGACCAAACTAGGTATACCATTTAATCAAACTTTGCGCGCATTTACTTTTGTGGTTTAGATTTTAGCATTTTTACTATATAACTATATTTGACAAGTAATGAAATCCACCGTTAGTAAAATGTTGTATTTTTGCTAGATTATGTGCGTATATATCTCGTGCTCATATAAATTGGACGATCTCCATCTTAACATTTTCAATGTCTTATTTTAGACACAAAAGTAAGACAAAAGCAATGAATTATATGTAATGCACGGGACAGCAAATGGATTAATACGTAGAATACTATAATAAATACATAATAGAATGGGCAGTGGGTGGAGCCCGCGTAGCCACTAACATGCCAATTCGCACGTATAAATGTCAACACGAGATGTGTTTTGATGTCACAATCGTTTCCAAATTTCCCATGCAAATTATTTAGAAAATGCCAAATTGCACCCTACTTACAAATAAACATGTACCTATTAAAATTTAAACGATTTTTTAATGATGATCTTGGACATTAATCAAAAGTCCAAAATATGTAAATTTACTTAATCTGATAACACAGAAAATCGGGTATGGCGACGCCAATCCTCGTACAAAATAAGGTTGACAGCCATTCTATTGTATATTATAGTATTCTATGGGTTAACAAGCTTTGCAGAGCTGACGAGTTGCTATCGAGCTGCTCCATTTGATGTAGCTACTGTCAATATTACATCCTTATAGTTTATTTTGTGCTTTTAGTATACATGTATTTATTGAGACACAGGAGTGCATGTATAAATAAAAATAAAATGGACGCCTGAATTATATTTATTCACATAGATATAAGATGTTCTGCGGTTTCACATAGCACTCATATTTGCAATAATGAATATAGTAAAACTGTGTAATTGGTGTATAAGTTGTATTAGATTCGTGTCTTAAAACGATTACGTATTTCTCTTGATACTGAACTTCATTGTTTAAAATTTTATCAAAACTTATTTCTTAAAAATTCAAGCAACTTATATATACGAAAAGAATTTCGCGTACTAAAAACATTCCTACTAATTCAAATTTAAAAATATAAATGGGAAACGTGCTTTTGATGATGTTTTAAACGGTTAACGATGCAATGGGAGCCGGGGAAGGATCCTGCTTCCACAGAATCTTTACTAACATAAATTAACGGTATAATGCTGCTATAATTCGTAAAGTGAGTGTAGAGAACTGGATACCATTTTTACTGGTTATCAGATATTCGGTATAAATTCTCATGGATGACAAAGTTTATTTAATCTAAGGGTCAAATATGGCGTCTATAGGCTACACCATCTACTTATACTGTCTTTTTAAAAGTCGGTTAAGTCAGAGACCAGTCTGTCTCATTACTTTTATGTTACTTAAGTTTGTTTCTAAGTTAAGTTAGTGATGATTCTTTTTTGTACGTTTTAACAATCATGTATGAATTGAGACAAATAAATTATTATTATTATTATTATCAGACTGGACTGTGTACTCACTGTGACAGTGTTGTCACCCTCACTTGTACAGAAAATATTTGTGTATTTTTTTCAAGGGTTTGTAATCGTTTTAAGGTTAGTTAGTATAACGCCTAGCTCATTGTATAATATGGTTTATTTATACAAAGTAGAGAGAGGAATATGAAATAGTGTCACGAGAGTTCTGACAGTGCAACCCATTTGCTTAGAGATTCCATATGTCAGGATTTTTGGGCTCTTGTCAGAATTGTGATCGGATTTTGGGAATATCAGGTTTTTTGAATTTTCAATAAAATACAGTACCGGTTTTTATGTGGTAGGGTATACTATGCGAGGTGTATTGTTCGTGCGTGTGCAATAATTGATTTTTTTTCACTCTTGTTAATTTACGATTTATGTGTGCAACAAAATGTCACGACTTATCTATGGAAATCATGTTATTTGTAAGGACTTTTTAATTTTCCATCTGGTAACCCTACTTTTGGTAGAATGAGACAGAACGGTAGATATTCGAGTGTCAAAGTGTGGCCATGCAAAAGCGTAAGAATTATAATGGAAAAACATTATAATCACCTATTATAAACCTTTTGTTCTAGTCGCACGTACACCAAGCGTCTATTACTTAAATTATCTATCTAATTTTGTCGTCAATTCTGCTCGCGACTACATGCAAACTTGAAAGGTACGTATGTTATAGGAATTTTACTCTGTTTTATCCCCTTTTTATTGTCTAAGATTAATATGTTTCGCTTATACTTTTTTCATCTATAGGCATTATTCGAAACACCTGTTGTACAGGGTTATTTTCCAAAGAGTAACCAAATTTTAAACTTAAGTTCAGATATATAAATAATGATATATCGTTATTGCAGCTTTTGAACATACCACTAAATAAGACTTCTACTTTTATTTGAAATTATGCCAAATTGAAAGTGATTTGTGGGCAACGTTTTGCCTACCGAGCGACCCTTACGAATGTTGGTTTTTTTTTTCAACAAATTTAGCAGCGACAGAAATTAACCTCAACATTTATAAAAGCTGAATACTGAAGTATTTATTCGAATAATTCATTATTACTCACTTGCATTTTTATCAATAATCTGTAGACACTTATTATCAACATTAAATACACTTATTAATATAATTTACACAGATAAATTAGTTTATATAACAGTACACTTTATTATCACAGCGAGGGCTCTTTGGTTAAATCGAATAGCGCACGATTACCTGGCTTCCTGTTACACACTTCCGTCCCATTTCACGAAATTATTCCCACAGATACAGACCTCAAAAAACTTAGGCCATGTAGCTATTACAAAAATTTGCGTGCTGTTTAGCCCATGATAGATATATAATTGAGATACTTATTTATATTTTATTGTACAGCTTAATAAAAAAGATTACAAAAGGCGACTTAATGCCTTTTGGCATTCTCTCTCAGTCAACAAGGGACGTATTTGACGTTTTATTTCTAATATAATGGAAATAATTTAAGTTATAAGTAGATAAATTTATATAACTCTATGTCTTAACAAAATAATGTAGCATGTCACATTTAACAACAATTATTATTATTGTACTCTATGTGTTAATGTGAAGTCAAAATACTTATAACTGTTTACAAACCGCTTGGTGTGTGAGTGACATAAGAAAAATAAGTGTCTCTAGATTTAGGTTTTTCATGAAACGGGTCCATAAATGTTTTATATTGACTCACTATAAGAATGTAGAAGGATTTATATTTACTTTAGAGATATATAAATTCAATAAATTAATCATTGTAGAAAATGCGATATTCTCACAGTACCGATAAACTATATATTTATGTTCTGTGGTATTTCTTAACCTAAAAAAGTCCACAGTCACGAAATTAAAATTATTCGTGTGACAATATGTATCGAAAATAAAATAGACAAATAAATAGGTTGTGAATTTTTACATTTTCTAGATTTTTATATAAATAATGGATTTAAATGTATAAAAAAAATAGACAGCTTTATTATAAATTCACTTGATCTGCTTGCTGACTTAGAAAACACAATATGTAAAAAAATACTGTCCGATCCGTGAAGGTTTGCTTTTGGAAAGCGTACCTAAGTATATAATTATTCTTTCATGTGATTATTTTATTGAATATTAAATATATCGCGCCTAAAATAACATAAATAGCCATACGTACAACGCGGGTGTTATGTGTGAATGAATTGCGGTACCTATGGACCCCTTTTCGAATCGAACAGCATGTTTTTTACATATTTTAATGTAAATTTTAGTAGGTACCTATAAGTAAAAGAGTATTAGAACTTGCATATGGAGTATTTAACAGTGTTAGTATAGCTTTAAACAGCTGGAGAATTATTAATCTTATGAAACAGATATCATAAAATTATATTTTAATTAGTACATAATTGCCACTTTGTGACTTTCTTTCCATGTACGATGATGAAAATACGCCGCATATACAAAAGCGACATCTTTTAAGAAGTACTTGTAACTCTTACTCTAATTTTAAAGTGATTTACGTAGTAGTAATACCTCAATGGATTTTACCTAAATTTTATTTATTGTGAAAATGGATTTATTATTTAAGTAACGAAATTAATGTATTATTTTGTTACTATGTATTATTTTTACTGAAGTATGTGGTTCTGCTTGAAGATACTAATAAATATTATATAATTATAGTAACAAAACTTAGCCTTTAGCAATCGTATGTGTTAGCAGTGTGCCTGTCTTAGGTTTTATTCATGTGTGTATTTTTAGATGCAAAGGCATGAGATAAGTCAATATAATAATACTTATTGTAGTAAAATACTTATTGTAATTTTAATTTAGAATACCACGTGTTGTGAAACTATATCTCTATTGTTGTAAACCAAAATCAAATGGTCTAGATAATATGCGCCTAATAATAACTTAATTATTTAAATCCACACTTTCATTACGACAATATAATTATCTTTATGAATATGTTTTAAGACAGTGTCATCTGTTGAACTCGAGACTTATTAACAGTTTGCACTATTTATCAATAGATGGCGCTGTTAAGTAATTTTTAACAAAATTTATTACACAAAGTAACATGTGGAATGGACTATTGTCATAACTATTTGATAATAATAGGTCTGATATTAAATCATTTGTCATATTATAGTAGATAAAAAATAGAATGGCTTTAACTAGCTTAGTATTTCCTTAAAAGACTTTAGATTGTACAAAATATAATGAGCTGAATAATTTTTATCATAGGTGTAAAATACTTCTCTCTATTATTCTTGCAACGAAATTTTCATATTAATTCATTATTAATTCAAAATAGATTTATATCAATAAGAATGTGTGACAATAATTGTAATGACAATAATGTATGACATAATTACATTTTATTTAACACGTTAACATTAAATAGTAACGTATTCGATCGGAACAACTTGAATTATTTATGGATCTATGTAATGCTTACTGCCTAAATAAAAACTGACTAAATTGTATCTTATTTGTGTTATTTTCACCGTTCCAACCTATCAGAGGTACATTGCCTTTCCGCATTAATTGCGGTAGCTCAGATAGTTAGCGCTCGGTGTAAATAGAGTTCGCGAGCAACCGGGGTTCGATCCTCGCCGGCACCAATGAAATTGTTAATTGCAATTTTAAGTGCTGATTTACGATGTGTTCGGCGGTGAAGGAAAATAAAAAACATCGTGTGTGTAGTGTAGTGTAGTGACGAAACCTGCATGTTTCGCGAAAAATATTTCGAAGACATGTGAAGTTAGCCAACACGCATTGGGGCAGTGCGGCGGACACTCCCTTGCCCTAAACCCTCTCAGAAATGAGAGGAGGCCTGTGCCCACAGTAACGGAAATATTTGTTGTAGTTGTTACCCTTAGCAAACGACTTACTTACAGGTAATAAAGTATTATACTACAGTATTATCAATTATTATGTTTTATTTATTCTTCGTTTCATCCGGACCGTAAAATCACTGCTTGGGCGGAATGACAATCGAACCAGACGTCTTGCACCTTTGGCTATGTTTTTTTTAAATATCGTCGTTATTTAATATTTTCTATGTACGTGTTAGACCCACACTGTAGCTAATTAAAGATGTAGCACGAATGTGTCGGTTCAACAGAGGTAGAACCAATCTCTCACAGATTACCAGAGTAAAATATCACCTTAATGCTGACCCTTTTTACTGGAAACGAGGCATTCCATCATAGTCTTCAGAGGTTACAACGCACAACATGCATTTTGATTCTTAGTCAAGGATAAATGTAGATGTCGAACTGTCATAGAATCTACTTACCGTCAGGTGGACTGCGTGCGCGTTTGTCACTCTCATTCCATTAAAAAAAGAACTAATGTTAATAGTTCTAGCTCAGGGGTTAAGGGGAAATAATAAAAATACTACCTCAAATGGCTTAGCAAAATCCTCCGTTATGCCGAAAATATTGCAGCATTAATTTTGAAATAAATATATGGTAAAGTTGAGGATTAATGTTTAGTATTATGTTAGACGAAAACACGATTCCGTAAAATTTTCTCGATAGAAAAAAAAACCAAAGTTACCTCCAAACCGAACAATAAACCGCTGGTATTCATAAAAATACTTTAAATGAGATCATGAAACTTTGCATACTAACTGAACTAACTATAAGGCAGGGCTTACGTTTTTTATTTTTTTTAATTACCATTATTTTCACTGTAAAAAGAAATTACCTAAACTATTGGCATCTTGAAGCTTGTTTCCTGCCCCCCCCCCCCCGATCAATCTCCATCATAGGGATGATCGATGTTGCAGAAACATCGATGTTGATATCGATTGCTTAACATCGATGTTCAATGTCTATCCTACTTAAAACATCGATGTTGGCCATTATCGATGTTATTGCACATGTACCTAATTAGTAGGTTAAAATTAGATGAACAAAAAATTAATAGTGTAGTTTATAGTTTATTATTAATGAAATGAAAGAAATTTATAAAACTTTTAGTGCTAAATAGTAATTAAAAAAATGGGCAAAACTTAACAAATGTTTAGTTCATTTGTTATATTTTTTGCCGATAATGATTAATGTTATTATTTTGATCTTCAAATGTTCCTATACAACCAAAAATCTACGAAAAAATTTACGATTTAGACGTAGGTTCTATATAACCACTCCTATCGCGAGATAAGAAAATATGATTCACAAAAACAAAATATTAGACTTTTCCATCACCTTTGTTCACTATTTTTTCTCAGACAGCCGAAACAGTAAGTATCCACAGCCGTTTATAAAATGCATTGTAAAATGCATTATGCAGTGAAATTGTCCACGCTCACAATCGCCCAGTGATTTATTTTCATAAACTTCAAGCAAACAATAATCTCATTAACTCAAAAAACAGCTAAATATAAATGGATTGTGTATATTCATATTGTTTCAAAATTATGTGTGTATAGACAGCAATAGAAAAAACATTATTTGTATATCCATTTATGTAGAATAGTTATCAGGCGACAATGATACCACAGAATAACAAAGCGAAAGCAGTGACAACTGTGACATTACAGTTCACACTTGAGAGGGAGTTTGACACAACATCATGATATTTTTCAGGTGATATTGACATCGATGTTTCGATGTTTGACATGTGGCATCATCGATGTTACGATGTGTAGCATGTGGCAACATGGATGTTAAAACATCGATGTTTTAATTTCTAACATCGATGATCATCGAACATCCATACTCCATCAGTCTTGTTTAGGCTTTCGAAGGGGAAAGTTGTGTCGCTTATAATCAGAAAACATATTACGTAACAGGACGACGTAATGATTTCTTAAATTTACGCGAACACTACACATTGAATAAAACTAAATTTACGGATTTTATCGCGTTTATTTCACTACTTTTACTTATTTTTAATTCCCGACGTTTCGGGTGCTTTACAGCAACCATGGTCACGGGGGGGGGGGGGACTGAGATGTTTGACGTCCCAATGTCATAGTTAGTCCGGCTACCTTCAGTTTTTGAATATTAATTTTTGGTCCGATTTACGCAAAACGAGCTTATAGTATCATGAAGTCTTGCAGTGGTATGCTTAGGTTTGGGTTTAATTTTGTTAATTATAGGATCCCAAGCAGGTGGCAGCACCCATCCATCTTCTCTATTGAAATTTGGATGTTTTTTAATTTCAATAGCCTCGCGTATCATCCTTGGTAGGAATCGGTGTTCTTTTGCGAGAATTTGTGGTTTATCAAATCGAATGTAATGGTGGGGACGATCTTGAACATGTTCGCAGACTGCAGACTTCCCGGAGCGTCGGTGCTTCACGTCAGCTATATGTTCTTTCACGCGGGTTTTTATGGATCGTTTTGTTTGACCTATGTAAGAGAGACCACATTCACAATCTAACTTGTACACTCCTGCATCTTGTAGAGGGATATTACACTTGACGGATGGTAAAAATTGACTAATCTTCTTCGGCGGCTTGTAGTATGTTTTAATGGAAGCTCGCTTCAAGATGTAGCCAACCTTGTCTGTGACTCCTCTGACATATGGTAGTACAGCAGGTACACGCTCGACTGTGGCCGGCTTCACTCGGTCACTGTGACGTAGGCGCGGGACCCGAAGCTTGTTGTCTTGCAATACTTGCTTGACGTGCTGAAGTTCGGCGGCCAGATGCTTTCTGTCACAGATCCCTCGTGCTCTCTGAAACAAAGATTTACCCACGGTAGCTAACTGTGAAGGATGATGGTGAGATTCACCATTTAAATATCGGTTGGTATGGGTCTTTTTTCTATACACAGTGTGACCAATTGTGTTATTAGGATTTCGAATGACTAAAACATCTAAGAAAGCTAAAGAATTATTTGCCTCTAACTCCGATCAATTCGCTATTGAAATTAAAAAACATCCAAATTTCAATAGAGAAGATGGATGGGTGCTGCCACCTGCTTGGGATCCTATAATTAACAAAATTAAACCCAAACCTAAGCATACCACTGCATGACTTCATGATACTATAAGCTCGTTTTGCGTAAATCGGACCAAAAATTAATATTCAAAAACTGAAGGTAGCCGGACTAACTATGACATTGGGACGTCAAACATCTCAGTCCCTCCCGTGACCATGGTTGCTGTAAAGCACCCGAAACGTCGGGAATTAAAAATAAGTAAAAGTAGTGAAATAAACGCGATAAAATCCGTAAATTTAGTTTTATTCAATGTGTAGTGTTCGCGTAAATTTAAGAAATCATTATGTGAACCAGTACGGACTGGTAATAGCAAATAAAATTCGCCGATTAGAAGATCTTAAAACCAAGCGCGCAAGATATATAACATCTTTAAATTTCTTGAAGAGATGCAGAGACCATAATCTCATTCCTACGTGTGTCAAAATATCAACAAAAAAGGACATTCGAGGAAGCGCAAAGATCTTAAATCAGGCAAGTAAAAAGTTGTTACGAACGGTGATTCAGCAGAAACGGTTCGATTTACATTTCATAAACAACACCATAGACAATTTGTTCAGTGAACTAAAGACAGTTTTAACGACATTTGATTTTAATAATTGCATCGAAACTTTAAACAAACGAGAAACAGCAAAATACAATGAATGCAAAAATAAACAAATAGAAAAATACCAAAAATTAACAATCAAATCAAATGCCAACCATCTAAGTCAACGTCAAAACGAAACACAACCGTTGACCACAGACGCAAACAATAAACAGCGCACGGTCTATAATCTGTCAAAACATACACTGGACGAACCAACAATAAAGGTGTTAGCGAAGGGAATGAATTTCGCATTAACACCGCGAAAAATCCCGTACGAAGAAATTATCTGCAGCGTTGAGGATTGTCTGTTTAAAAATAATATTGGTAAGGAAGATTTGGAGGCTATACGTCAAGATATTTCGTCCTTGTTACGTCGTAGTTCAGTGCCGAAACCAAACCTTCCTAAAGACGAACTTACAGCGTTGATTAGCTTACGGAACAGACCTGAGCTAACGATTCTCCGCGCGGATAAAGGAAATGCTACGGTAATAATGGACACGTCAGAGTATAATTTTAAAATACTACAGCGTTTATCGGACGAAAGTACATACAAAAAGGTCAAAACAGACCCCACAACTAACACGCTTAAATCAACTAGCGATTTAATAAAGAAATACTCCGAAAAATTAAATCTCGACGTGAATTCGCTAATACCATCATGTACCAAACCACCGAGGTTGTATGGGTTACCAAAGATACACAAACCAAACGCTCCACTACGTCCTATAGTGAGCCAGATTGATTCACCAACTTATAAGCTGGCACAACACTTGGCAAAAGTACTGTCACCACTGAGAGGACATACCAGAGCACACACAAAGGATTCATACCATTTTGTTAGTGAGATAAAAGACCTACATCTTGCTGACAATGAAACTATGGTCAGTTTTGATGTTCAGTCACTATTCACATGCCTACCTATTGAAGACTGCATATCAATTGTAACTAGGAAGCTAGAATATAATAACATGCCTGCTGAATATGCAGTATTACTCAAACACTGCCTCACATCTGGCTATCTATTGTGGAAGGAAGAGTTCTACAAGCAAGTAGATGGTGTGACGATGGGCTCACCTGTATCTCCCATAGTCGCTGACATATTCATGGAGGACTTCGAGGAGAAAGCCCTTCTTACTGCTCCTGTAAATCCAAGATTCTACAAGCGGTACGTAGACGACACTTTCACAATTTTACCATCTGACAAAGTAACTGCATTTTTAAACCACCTTAACTCTATAAACTCTAAAATACAATTCACAATGGAGTTAGAGGCAAATAATTCTTTAGCTTTCTTAGATGTTTTAGTCATTCAAAATCCTAATAACACAATTGGTCACACTGTGTATAGAAAAAAGACCCATACCAACCGATATTTAAATGGTGAATCTCACCATCATCCTTCACAGTTAGCTACCGTGGGTAAATCTTTGTTTCAGAGAGCACGAGGGATCTGTGACAGAAAGCATCTGGCCGCCGAACTTCAGCACGTCAAGCAAGTATTGCAAGACAACAAGCTTCGGGTCCCGCGCCTACGTCACAGTGACCGAGTGAAGCCGGCCACAGTCGAGCGTGTACCTGCTGTACTACCATATGTCAGAGGAGTCACAGACAAGGTTGGCTACATCTTGAAGCGAGCTTCCATTAAAACATACTACAAGCCGCCGAAGAAGATTAGTCAATTTTTACCATCCGTCAAGTGTAATATCCCTCTACAAGATGCAGGAGTGTACAAGTTAGATTGTGAATGTGGTCTCTCTTACATAGGTCAAACAAAACGATCCATAAAAACCCGCGTGAAAGAACATATAGCTGACGTGAAGCACCGACGCTCCGGGAAGTCTGCAGTCTGCGAACATGTTCAAGATCGTCCCCACCATTACATTCGATTTGATAAACCACAAATTCTCGCAAAAGAACACCGATTCCTACCAAGGATGATACGCGAGGCTATTGAAATTAAAAAACATCCAAATTTCAATAGAGAAGATGGATGGGTGCTGCCACCTGCTTGGGATCCTATAATTAACAAAATTAAACCCAAACCTAAGCATACCACTGCAAGACTTCATGATACTATAAGCTCGTTTTGCGTAAATCGGACCAAAAATTAATATTCAAAAACTGAAGGTAGCCGGACTAACTATGACATTGGGACGTCAAACATCTCAGTCCCCCCCGTGACCATGGTTGCTGTAAAGCACCCGAAACGTCGGGAATTAAAAATAAGTAAAAGTAGTGAAATAAACGCGATAAAATCCGTAAATTTAGTTTTATTCAATGTGTAGTGTTCGCGTAAATTTAAGAAATCATTATGTGAACCAGTACGGACTGGTTAACAGCAAATAAAATTCGCCGATTAGAAGATCTTAAAACCAAGCGCGCAAGATATATAACATCTTTAAATTTCTTGAAGAGATGCAGAGACCATAATCTCATTCCTACGTGTGTCAAAATATCAACAAAAAAAGGACATTCGAGGAAGCGCAAAGATCTTAAATCAGGCAAGTAAAAAGTTGTTACGAACGGTGATTCAGCAGAAACGGTTCGATTTACATTTCATAAACAACACCATAGACAATTTGTTCAGTGAACTAAAGACAGTTTTAACGACATTTGATTTTAATAATTGCATCGAAACTTTAAACAAACGAGAAACAGCAAAATACAATGAATGCAAAAATAAACAAATAGAAAAATACCAAAAATTAACAATCAAATCAAATGCCAACCATCTAAGTCAACGTCAAAACGAAGCACAACCGTTGACCACAGACGCAAACAATAAACAGCGCACGGTCTATAATCTGTCAAAACATACACTGGACGAACCAACAATAAAGGTGTTAGCGAAGGGAATGAATTTCGCATTAACACCGCGAAAAATCCCGTACGAAGAAATTATCTGCAGCGTTGAGGATTGTCTGTTTAAAAATAATATTGGTAAGGAAGATTTGGAGGCTATACGTCAAGATATTTCGTCCTTGTTACGTCGTAGTTCAGTGCCGAAACCAAACCTTCCTAAAGACGAACTTACAGCGTTGATTAACTTACGGAACAGACCAGAGCTAACGATTCTCCGCGCGGATAAAGGAAATGCTACGGTAATAATGGACACGTCAGAGTATAATTTTAAAATACTACAGCTTTTATCGGACGAAAGTACATACAAAAAGGTCAAAACAGACTCCACAACTAACACGCTTAAAGCAACTAGCGATTTAATAAAGAAATACTCCGAAAAATTAAATCTCGACGTGAATTCGCTAATACCATCATGTACCAAACCACCGAGGTTGTATGGGTTACCAAAGATACACAAACCAAACGCTCCACTACGTCCTATAGTGAGCCAGATTGATTCACCAACTTATAAGCTGGCACAACACTTGGCAAAAGTACTGTCACCACTGAGAGGACATACCAGAGCACACACAAAGGATTCATACCATTTTGTTAGTGAGATAAAAGACCTACATCTTGCTGACAATGAAACTATGGTCAGTTTTGATGTTCAGTCACTATTCACATGCCTACCTATTGAAGACTGCATATCAATTGTAACTAGGAAGCTAGAATATAATAACATGCCTGCTGAATATGCAGTATTACTCAAACACTGCCTCACATCTGGCTATCTATTGTGGAAGGAAGAGTTCTACAAGCAAGTAGATGGTGTGGCGATGGGCTCACCTGTATCTCCCATAATCGCTGAGATATTCATGGAGGACTTCGAGGAGAAAGCCCTTCTTACTGCTCCTGTAAATCCAAGATTCTACAAGCGGTACGTAGACGACACTTTCACAATTTTACCATCTGACAAAGTAACTGCATTTTTAAACCACTTTAACTCTATAAACTCTAAAATACAATTCACAATGGAGTTAGAGGCAAATAATTCTTTAGCTTTCTTAGATGTTTTAGTCATTCAAAATCCTAACTACTAAACAGTGTGACTAATGTTTCCGCCATTTTGCGTATCTGTGATGCCGACCGTCGGCAAGCGCACAGACAGGGATATTATAAGCATATGTTTTTTTTAAAGTTGGATTTCCTCGATTTTTTTAAAGGAATGCTGTACGCTTACAATTAAAATATTGGTTTTAATTACCTATTTTGTATATATCTTTACATATTTAGCATATTGGTAGTTATTTGCCATAGAAACATTACTACTTAATATGGGGTACAGAAAATTTTATTGTATTTCTTGATAATTTGTATAAAATAAAACAATAATTAAACTGAAACTAATTTTAATTAACACATTACATATCTAAGTTTACAATACAAACCAAAATTAACAAGGTCCTATACATTTTTTTCACACAACACATGTTTACAAAGTTGACACAAAAAATACTTCCACTTAAAGTAAACAAAAAAGGGTCTCACATTTCTTGTTATCTAAAATGACCCTGAGCGAATGGGACAAAGACCTTTTGTTTGCAGCAACTTAAGCTTATAAGCTACAAATATAAATAAAAGAATCATGTTACATTCAATATAAAGGGGGATGCCCATATTAGGCCATGTAACGCCCAACAATGTGCATTTGTTAAAAAAATATATCTTTATTTATGGTTATTAATCGCGGTATTCATTTATCCTAAAACAATGGGAATATTTTTGCACAAATTAAAAGTACCGAAAAGATAAAAATAAAATTAGGTAAATACGTAATTCATTAGTCTGTGAATAAAATAAAAAATGTTGCCAATCACAAAAATCATTAAAAAATCGATTCCCCTTTTCGATCGATTACTTATGGTGTCATTATTACCATGCATATATGATCTTTCGATAACTATTACGATGTTATGATATAGGTTTAAAATAACCGTTGACAATGGATATTTATCCAAAGCAGTCGATACGCAACCGTTATAACCAAATGTTTACCGACTACAGACGAAAAAGGATGGTTATGTTTTTACTGTGTGTGCGGATTAGGCTATGTTGAATCGTTTTTTGCTATGGTGCTTAAAACGTAGGATGCATTTTATTATTGAGGGAGCTACTATCAAAGAATATTTTATTCGCTTAACTCGTAAAGTACTTGACCAACTTTAAGAATTCTTTCACCACTAGATTGTTATGTATAATTTTAGATATCTAATATAGGGTTAATTTTATTATAGAGGGCGCTACTTTCAATGAATACGTTTTTTGGCTAATCTCAAAAATTACTAGACCGATTTTGAAAATTCTTTCACCATTACATTGCTAATGAGGGCGTTAGCTGTGTGATAAATTATATTATTACAATAAATAATTGTGAGATTAATATTTTCTAAATAAATAAAACTAAATACCTACCTAAGATGTTCAAATCCAATTATTATTTTTACAATTTAAGAATCGTATTTACACACTTTACTTACTCATTGATTATTGTAGATAAAGAGGTAATAAACCTAAAGTAAAAGAGCTCCGCTTAAACGAAAAAACTATTTATTAGAATAAAACTAAATGTTGAAAAAAAGTGGTTCAGTGCGAGTCGGACTCGCAGGCCCATGAAGAGTTCAGTAGTAACAAGCATATATTTTAAATCGAGTCAAAATACCACTATCATTATCGCCAGCAACAAATTATTTTGTTTTTCATAGTGTTTGTATAAATAACAAAGTTGTTTTTGCGGTTCCTTAAAATGTGCTACTTGTATCAAAAAAAGGACTATTATACATTAAAGGGGTTTCTGTGGTTTATTCATTACCAAAGAGAAAAAACTTATTGCGCAAAATAGGTTTTTATTAATTTCAAGTCATCAAAAGCGGCAGTCAACCATTAAAAACTAAAACAACCGTTGTTATAGGCTCGGTTGAATTCATTGACAACCTTCACATTTATAGTTATGATAATTAAACAAGCGAATTACTAGCTGATTTACCAAGAATTCTTTAGAGTATAACAAAACGCTACTGCACAAGTTAACTGTTATTCTTATCTGTTTTTAACATAACATTTAAAATGGAATCATGTTATGATAATTCAAGAAGTTAATTTCCAGCTGATTTACCACGAATTCTCTAAAGCATAACAAAACAATACAGCACAAGCTAACTGTTCTTAAAAATACATTTGAAATAGAGTTTCAATAAATAAAGGAAATTATATTTTAAAAAGCGTGCAGAACTTAAAACGCGTCAAAGATTATTCTTTTTATGATATTATTAATCGAATAAAAATCGATATCATTCCATAGATTTTATGACCGTTAAGTGGCAACATCGTATCCGACAGGTAGGCCGCTGTCACTGTTATGTCACAAGAATTAAATTACGTGTTGTTATCGTGTTATTGTTCTGTTGTAAAAGTAAAATGCAATTGTTGATCTCTCAACAATTGGTTCGAACACAGCAGGTAAATAGTTGGTACATATCACGATGTGGTATGTCTTCCTCTAAGAAATGCTTTATAACTGAGTTTACTTGAATAATATCAATATAATAATTGTAGCTTCTTTATTAGGTATAAGTTTCGAGTACAGTGAACGTGTAGTGTGGCACTCGCAAAATGCACCAATAGTTCGTCTTGAACATATATACATCAGCTGTGGCACTGACACTTATGAGAATAAGATCACACACATTGTTTGTCTTCGATTTTCCACGTGAGGAATTATTTGCGCTACGTGAGGTAAGTGTTTAACATGTTTAACATTTCAATTTATTAAATGTGATCCATATATCTGATAATTATACATGTTTTTACACTGATTGTATATCAACTCAAGAACTTGTTTTATTTTTTCACATCTGCCCTAGCTATATCTGACAAACATACTAGCTTATTTATGAGATTAACCAGTTTTATCAACTACCAAGAAAGGAGACAGTTGATTTTTCATTGTTTTTGGACTGCTGGTAGTCTGTCAGTCCTTAATTATTAAATAATATAGGGCATTAAATCCGTCCTTGTGCAGTAACATTTAACTTGATAAATATTTTATTTATATTTGAGTTTGAAATAAATCTATTTTATTTTTTCACTTTGACTTCATTTTTTGTATTTTACATTATTTCAGTTATCATGCCGTGTATATCATAATTGCTGGCAATGAACTGATAGAACAGCATCATGTTCAACTGCAGAACGGGAACCATCTGAATCATCTAGTCCGTCCTCGTTGCAATCTGAAGTGAGTAATGTATTGCACCCAGAACAACAAAGCTTAGATCATACATCACACAGTGTACTGCTAACTAATTATATAAAAGCACAATGTTTTTTACCAGGTTGTAACAGTTTCATCAGCATTGCAAGTATGTTTTTTTGTGATTAACTACATATTGCGATAACAAACATACATAGTGACAAGTACTATGTATGTGTGTTATACTTGGTAGAGCCATGCTGCAGTTATATTAGAAGTATAGTTGTAGCATGAATGGGTCGGCTCGACCGGGGAAGGAGCACCCTCTCACAGAATACCAGCGTGAAATAGTAGCTTAATGCTGCTGTGTTTTGTATGGTGAGTGTAGAGAACCGGAGACCCTTTTTACTGGAAACGAGAAAATGATCTTAGTCCTCACGGGTGACAACGCATCTGCATTTTGATTTGTAATTAAGGATAGATGTGGATGTCTAAGGGTCGCAGAAATGTCTCCAGCAGATGGTGAATCTCAGTTAATGACAAGATATGCTAATAAATCCAGAGCCGTGACTATGTGTCGATATGGGTACTAGAGGTGGTGAATGGCATTTTTAAAACTGAATTTAAAATATTTCATCAAAATTACTTTAACAGGGCTTCTACACATTTGATGATAGACTGCTGTGGCTTCTGCTATAGTTAATAAATTGCACACAAAAATAAGGGACAGGGATGATGCGGCTCAAATACTTGAAATAGTTCATCAAAATATGGAGACAAATAATGATTTTTCTGAGTATGCTAGGGAAAACAATCTAAATAGAGCTAGGGCAGGCAGACTTTAGAAATATAAATGTAGACTTTAAAATGTTAGGGAATTTCCTGTTTTAACTTACAGCGACTTAATATTAATTGCTTGTGTCACATACCAATTAAAGCAAGCTCGCTACTATTATGGTGAGCATATAAGATTTAATGGTTGCTACCGGATAGAACTCTGTAATAACCAGAGGAGCAGCATTATGGAAGGAATAAAGTTAAGCCCTAGCTGATCTTTACTTAGGGCTAGAATTGCAAGTCATCACTATTAGTCGTAAAGTGTATTTTATTATATTAATTCTATATAATATCTAATATATAAATTCTTTTTTAGGAAGGATGCTTGGTACTACCACCTGCTTAGGACCCTGTAATTAATGAAATTAAAAACTCAAGCATACCACTGCAAGACTTCTAGACACAGTAAGTTCATTCTGTAGATCGGACAATAAATAAAAATTAAAAATCTGAAGGTACTCCGGGTTAACGCTGACATTGGGACGTCGGTCACCTCAGTCTGCCGTAACCATGGGTGCTGGAAAGCACCCGAAATGTCTGGAATTAAAAATCAAAGAAATAAAACGCGATAAAATCGATAAAAATAGTTGTTAAAAAAACTGCATTTGTGAAAATAAAAACTTCAAATATTTTCAAAACCCCGACTTTTTTAAAGCAATTCCTTTACCATTTCATTGTTTTAATTGCATATTATCATATCTATATGCTTTTATATGTGGGCACTCATGGCCGAAGTGTCTATGAAGACTGGGCATTGCCCTTTGAGTATGAGTGGAACAAAGATGGTATGTAATTTGACACCAAAATTAGTACCTCTAAAAACATGTCTATTTTGGATAATATCTACTTACAAATGGAAAAGAAATTATTGTTTCAAGATATACATTAAATTTAGTAATCAATTAAACAAAAAAAAACAAGTTGTTTCTAAGAAATATTTCAAACATCAAGCTCATGAAAGTAGTAAATATCTAAAAATTTTAGCCTCATACATGCTAGCAAAGTGTGGATAAGTGTGGACTTGTCTTCAACAAGATAATGACTAGGTGATTTTTGTAACCATCATTATTTTGAAACATTATAGTAAACATAACGGGTCTAATAATGACAATCACTTGGGATACTACTTAATATGACATAATTTTTAAATCATGCTTTGTTCACGAATCACAGCAAGAGGTAAAATGAACCGGCGGCTTGTAGGTTGAAGGTGAAGGTTTAGGCAGCATGTTGATACCCAAGCATGGTTGGTCATAATTTACCATTGTTCGATATGTACAAATATGTACAATATACACATAATATATGTATATATATGTACATGGCTACCGATCATGGACATATATATACATATGTTACAAAATGCCAAGGAAACGTACTGAAAATTAGGTTGAGCAACCCCCCCCCCCCTTCATTGCGTCCCTAATTTTCGTACGATCCCTTATCAGTATAATGACGTTTGCAATTTGAATGAATGACACGGACCTAGGTTCTAACAATTTTATGATGAGCCAAAATTTCAAAAGACAAACATACATATTATAACTCGTTAGAAACAAATTTATCACAAAAACATAACCCTCTATCTGAGGCACTACATACATACATACGCACATACATACATACGCACATACATACATACATATACAAACTATAGTATATAAATGTGCAGCTTTTTGTTTTCCAAATTTCCCATTACGATTTGGATGGTAACACCTACCTACTTTAACCTTCCCATTAAAATAGCGGCATACCCTTTTTACTGAAAAGGAGGCATTCCATCTTAGTCCTCAGGGGTGACGATGTATCCACTTACCATCAGGTGGACTGTGTGCTCAAGTACAAGTGTTTTTCAGATAGACCTTCAATACTAGTGCCTAAATACCTTGTGTGTAAGACAGTGTTTTTGTGTAGTTTACTGTGAAGTGTGATATGACTCAAAGCAACCAAACACACACAGGGGCACGTTGCAGGCTTTGCAAAAGCTTGATGTTCGCTTTTTGCAAACTGAACAACTACGCCTCTGGTGCTCGTTCCGTGTTGTTCCCGGGAGCAGATCGTATTGCCCCGGAAAATGCCAGGTGTTCGGCAGTGCACGGGTAGGTGCTGGTGGTGTGTGTGCTGCCAACAATTCCCTCACCAAAGTTTGGCGAAAATTTCGGTGAGAAATTGAGCGGTGTGCCTTGTGGAGTATGTAGGCATTTAGAACACTAGCATTCAAGAGCTTCCTGAAAAACTTTTTGTACCAGATTTTGTTCCGCCTTCTTTCAATGGGGTACATGGCGAGCATCTGGTCTTTGCGATCAACCCCCCCCATACAGACATTATAGTCTGGTATGACGGTGGGCTTGTGTGTATCGCCGCACATCGCGGTTGCTAGCCCATGGTATGTCGAGACAAATGCCACACGGTTTTTGTCCCGGTATACGATGAGGTCCACATCCCCCGAAGTGCAACCGTTCACCTGACCTATCGCCATGTCTTTTTTCGTAAGATTCGTCAGCTCAATGGGAACAAACTGACGATTCGTTCGTAAGGTCCCCACGCAGTCAAACCCCCGAACTTTCAATTCTCGCGCAAGCGCGGGAGAATTGTAGAAATTATCCATCCAAATCGTGTGGCCCTTATGCTCAAGACCATTTAAAAGTCTGAGCACAAGAGCTGGCACTTTCCCAGAAACTGGACTGTCCTCTTGTGGGTCTGAGGAGGTATCATGGCCTGCGTGGACTTCAAAGCGTCACAAGTAACCAGTCTGGGACTCACACACCTCGTATGTTTTAATTCCTACTGTAGCTGCTTTGTTGCGGATGAATTGGTTAATATCTAACCAACCCTTCCACATGGTCAGACTTTCATCCACAGACACGTTTTGACCCAAAACATATAATTGTTGGAATTTGTTGTTAAGGTGATCCAAAATTGGCTGCACCTTAAACAACTTGGCCTGAGCCCGTGTCATCAGTTCAGGATCGCAACCGTCATTATCCTGAAAGTGGAGACATTTGCTCAACAGCATGAAGCGGTCATACGTCATCGCCGCAGTGAACCCGGGGGTACTGAAAATGTCCAGCGTGCTGTTCCAGTACTCCTCGAGACGTGATTTCACCACTATCCCGGTAGCGAGGATTATAGCGAAATAAACGTGCAATTCACTTACGTCGGTGTCTTTCCATTTGGTGATGCGGCTGCTCGGACAGAGCGAACCGTCCACCAGCATGACCGTTGCAAGCTGTTGTGCATATCGATTCGTCTCCATGGCAATGTGTTCCATTATATCGCGATCCCATATGGCAGTAAATGCGTCATATGGGCTCGCATATGGAACCGTGGGCCCACAGTTTATCTGGGAGAATGGTTCCCTCCTCAGCTCAGGAGGAGTTTGAGGTTGCGGGAACCCCCTCCATTTAAAATCAAATTTATTTCCTGGCTCCGACATGGGACAGGATGGGGACGAGGGAGTATGGGTAGGTAAGGAAGGCGGAACAGAATAATCAGGAACATGGGATGTGGAAGGAATGGGACCGGAAGAGTTAGGGACAGGTGGGTGATCATTGGATGTCGGAGGCCAGGAAAAAGAAATAAATGCGTCTACTTCCCCACCTTCACCCTCATCCTCCGATGCCGCGAACATTTGTACCACCCTGGGGACTATGGTGGATTGGAGTCCAATTTCTTCTTCGCCATCTTCTTCGGAGTCCTCGTCGCTGCCTGTAAAATATAAGATAAAATAACCACATTGGCCGACTGTAATAATTTACGTTTTTTTTAAAATAATCTGTTACATAAGTAGTAACTTAATACAGTCAATTATTCTAAAAATAATTGACTGTATTAAGTTACTACTTATGTAACAGAATCAGTAACATGAGAGCTGATGTTTATAGAACACAGTACGGGTTTTATTTGTATTTTTATTAGCAGCTAAAGCAAAACTATTTTCCCTTACCATAATTAAGGGCGTTGGATATTTCAATATCCCTTAGAGGACGCGACGAAGATGACGAGGAAGTAATTCTAAAAGAAGAAAATAAATTATTAAGAATCAAAATATTAAGTAGACACTTCTGCACATAGAATATATATTTATTAATAGGCACTCACAGACGCCGTTTAGCCCCCATGTCATTGTGGTCCGATCTGAAAAAATAATGTTGTTTTTTGATTTCTATCGTAATAGTTATATTCGAACAGTTAACAGTTCAAAGTCAAATACTATCAATATTTAATAAAGCAATAAAGGAAAAACTTACGCATTTCGCTTTCGGGACGTTGGAGTCCGATTAGGTGTGGAGGTTCCACTCCCTCCAACTTCAACGTGTCTGTAAAACATAAATAGTGTTAAAAATACGTTATTTTATGACCAGTTACGAAAAGTTTAGCTTCAAAATATGAATATAAGTAAAAACTTACAAAGCAGGTGAAGGAACTGAGCAAAGCTCCATATCAACTACTGCTGGTTGGGCCGCTGCAGCTCGGTCCTCCTGAGGGCTCAGCGGCTGGGTCGGGTGGTTGCCGGTGAGGAGGTCCATGG
This sequence comes from Parnassius smintheus behrii, assembly GCA_036936625.1. Lineage (NCBI taxonomy): Eukaryota > Metazoa > Arthropoda > Insecta > Lepidoptera > Papilionidae > Parnassius > Parnassius smintheus. The sequence goes on from JAUPFT010000022.1 coordinate 41,387,469, forward strand.
ACGACCACAACGACACCGGCACGGGACTAAAAAGAAAGTTAAATTCAATGCCCTGCACGTGAATCGAGTAACAAAACCAACTTCGAAGTGCTTACCCTCGCCTTGCGGCAGGCAGTACTCGAGGTCGCCGCTGAGTCAGCGGCCGCTCTAGAGGCCTCCCCACCGGCAACTCCCCCACCATGCCACAGTAAACTCTAAAATATTAATGCAGAATATTAATGTTGCTAAAAAAAAACGAAGAAACTTGTTAGTTGTTAAATTTGTTATTACGGATCAACAGCAGAAGGCCTTTCGGTGTGGCCAGCACCGCTAGTGGGCCCACCACGCGTCCGCGCACCACCAGTGTGCGCGTGCGCCCCTTCACCACCAGTGTGCGCATGCGCCCCTTCACCACCAGTGTGCGCATGCGCCCCTTCACCACCAGCGTACGCACCACGCCCACGCCCACGGCCACGAGCACGACCACGTCCACCTCTTTAAAGAAAAAAGCAAAAACAAAAAGCATGCAAACCAAAGAGAAAATAAACACAAAAATGCAAGAGATACGCGAGACATGAATGCAAAAGGTGCCCTTAGAGCTAATTTAGTAATGTCCATGCGTAACTTTTTTAACTTACTATAAGACGTCTAGAAAATATGTAAATATTATTTTTGGAGAAATTTTTTGAAAAAAAAAATTGGTTGTCAAAGTTAAAAATAAAATTATTTATTTTTAAATTTATCATCGTGCAACAAACACTTTTTGTCCCAAACAATTTTGGGCTTGGACGCTCTTCAAATGCCTTTATCTCGGCCCAGGTTCGTCTAAGTCCAAAATTGTTCAGGAAAAAATTGTTTGTTTGGGTGCCCCCCCGACACGACGCAAACGAAGAAAAAAGAAAAAAGAAACAAAAATGCTGTATTTTTATCTTGGTACCTACTTGGTACTTCAAATACCTAAATATCTTTGCTCAGGTTCATCCAAGCCCAAAACTTTTTACGACAAAAAGTGTTAGTATATGCGCCCTCTACATGATGCAAACATAAAAAATAAAAAATTACAAAAATTCTGCTAAGTTTTTTCGCTCCCATATTTTATATTTATTTATTTTATTTATTTAATATTCTTTATTGCACACCATACAAAGCATACAGAAATGACATACTACAAAAAAGTATGCAACTTCCACTATATCTCCACAGTAACTAAATGTTTATGCAATTAAAAGTGATGTAACATTACATGCAAAATATTTAAAAATAACTTCAAACAGAAAATACAAAAGCGTATCTATAATTTCTAGCATGCCCGACATGCCGCCGTTATGACGTCATCAACTGCCAAAACCCTGTCTGTGCCCCTGCCGACTGACGGTAAAGAAATAACCTTCACGTATTTAGACCCAAAATTAAAGTTTTCAAAGCTAAATACACGTTTACCATTGTCATCCATTGCAAATTAATTATATTAGTAGCTTAAATTCTCCAAAACATTACGGTTTTATTCACTTTTTAGACCAAATATTGCAGAAATAAAAGTACGTTCATAGTTCGTTAGACGGCTATGTCGTTGGTTTGGCCTGGTTTTTACAATTAAATTAGCAAAATTATATGTTTCCCAGTAATAAAAATGTGAAAGTACTTACCTTTCCATGGTTTCTCCTTCAAATCACAACAAATTTGATTCAAGAAAACTTATCAAAGGCGTGACAAAACCGGAGTCGGTTGGTTTGACAGCGTCCAATTTGAAGTGCCGATATTTTTTTTTTTACGGAGCAAAGAGTAACAGTAAAGCAGTTTGACACTGAGTATATATTATTAGTCTATGATTTCAAGTGTCGCACCTAAAAAACGCATCGTAGTTCCGTCGTAAAGAGCGCGAAAACATAAACAGGAAACGATGCCGACTGCTGGTCGGCTCACAGACGCGCAAATAATTTGACGTGCCGACTGCTGGTCGACGCACAGACAAGGGGCTAATAACACAATTGGTCACACTGTGTATAGAAAAAAGACCCATACCAACCGATATTTAAATGGTGAATCTCACCATCATCCTTTACAGTTAGCTACCGTGGGTAAATCTTTGTTTCAGAGAGCACGAGGGATCTGTGACAGAAAGCATCTGGCCGCCGAACTTCAGCACGTCAAGCAAGTATTGCAAGACAACAAGCTTCGGGTCCCGCGCCTACGTCACAGTGACCGAGTGAAGCCGGCCACAGTCGAGCGTGTACCTGCTGTACTACCATATGTCAGAGGAGTCACAGACAAGGTTGGCTACATCTTGAAGCGAGCTTCCATTAAAACATACTACAAGCCGCCGAAGAAGATTAGTCAATTTTTACCATCCGTCAAGTGTAATATCCCTCTACAAGATGCAGGAGTGTACAAGTTAGATTGTGAATGTGGTCTCTCTTACATAGGTCAAACAAAACGATCCATAAAAACCCGCGTGAAAGAACATATAGCTGACGTGAAGCACCGACGCTCCGGGAAGTCTGCAGTCTGCGAACATGTTCAAGATCGTCCCCACCATTACATTCGATTTGATAAACCACAAATTCTCGCAAAAGAACACCGATTCCTACCAAGGATGATACGCGAGGCTATTGAAATTAAAAAACATCCAAATTTCAATAGAGAAGATGGATGGGTGCTGCCACCTGCTTGGGATCCTATAATTAACAAAATTAAACCCAAACCTAAGCATACCACTGCAAGACTTCATGATACTATAAGCTCGTTTTGCGTAAATCGGACCAAAAATTAATATTCAAAAACTGAAGGTAGCCGGACTAACTATGACATTGGGATGTCAAACATCTCAGTCCCCCCCGTGACCATGGTTGCTGTAAAGCACCCGAAACGTCGGGAATTAAAAATAAGTAAAAGTAGTGAAATAAACGCGATAAAATCCGTAAATTTAGTTTTATTCAAGGACGACGTAAAATTAAAATGCGAAATAACCATAGTAAGAATAAGAAGCGACTGGGTTGGCGTAAAGAACAGGCATAAATATGATAAACCTAATGAAATAAGTATCTTACGACCTCTACCTCTACTTACGGTATTAGTGATTACAAACATGTCGGTACATAGCATACGACGCGCGGTGAAGTGGGGGCGAAATTAGAATTTGAGCTGAGAGCTGACTTACTATATCCCCTTAAGTGCTCGATGTAAGTATCACCATACGAGCGCACCCCGGGTTCGATCCTCTCCTGCATCAATGAATTTGTTAATTGCAGTATGTGCTGATTTAGTCCATGTTCGCTTTTCGATTGTGAAGCAAAACATTGTGGATAGAGCAAATTCGGAGTACTCCAACGATTATTGCAAAAAACGCAGCGCGGCGGACTGACTATTCGATAAGCTTCTTACATACGAGAGCAGGACTGTACCCAGCTGTGGGATCTATATTGGGCTAATTAACCTCTTCTCAAAACAACATAATGATCGTTGGTACAAGAACTTGTTTTGCTAGAAATAGTTATAGCATGTTGTGCGTTCGACCATTTAATTTACTTCCGAACCATATTCAAAACTTGACATTTCAACTTTTTTTTAAAATTATTTTCAGGCTTTTGATTGAAAATTGTTTTTATGACATAAATGAATTTATCAAATTCTACCGTGACGGTCACCTCAAGAGAATTGTTGTTGATGTATGAAATTTTAAATTGACAAATGATTTAGAGTTTGTAAGATTGACATTATAGGTACTAGTTTGATATTACGCATTATGATATGACCATGCCTGTATATTTTTCTTTCTTTTACTAATTTATTCAAATTAAGATGAAATAATATTGTAATTTTGTATTTTTATGATTTTAATTATTAAATTGCACGTTGACGTAATATTTGCATACCGATAAACCGGTAAAATATGCATGTACACACTGTGTTACAAGACCTAAAAATGTACCATGTTTTATGCAAATAAATATTTATTATTATTATTATTTACTTAATCTCCTATTTTTCAACATTTATATTTTTATAGATTTTTCATTTTCAAGACATTTTAAAAAAGACATAAAAATATTTTTATGTCTGATAAGAGTCCACTGAAAAACATAGACTCTCCCCATAGACTGCCTCATAGGGAGGATTTTGCCATAGTTGCCACGCTTGGCAGAAGGGATAGCAGTTTTAATAATTTTAAGTTGTTCATTCAGTCATACCCTGTCACAGTTTTCCTCAGTCGCCTACCACGACATCCCGGAATGATATGGGGTAGTGAATATTCTACACTACCACCGTCCACCTAATGGTATGTGGATACTGGGGCTCATAGTTATTTGCATTTATCCCCGAATAAGAATTAAAATGTGGAAGCGTTCTGAGAATGTCATGAGAGGCGACAGAGTGAAAGCAAAAGGGAAACCAGGAGATGAGAGTATTCCGAATAACAATTAGAAAAGTAACTGCGGTAGCCAACGTGTGGCATCCATGGCAAATATACTTCGTATGATCTTTAATTTTCGGCATTGAAGCTCTCTTAATGCAACGTCAGGTCATCCTCAGGTCATTCATCCATCCTTCATATGGAAGACCGCCGTTTACCTAAAGCTATCTTTTACTTAGAGATGGCAGAAGGTACGGTGGTCAGCATCAACGCTATAAGGACGTCAAACGAACGTTCAAAAGACACTTGAATGTATAAACCCTGAGTGTTGGGAGGAGCTTGCTGCGAAAAGATCATCTTGGCGATCTACCTATCTAATTGAAGAAAACCACCTTAAAACTCTAGAATTAAAACGCCAATTGCGAAAAGGAAGTTGTGAACTTAGTGCCTCCTCCGCGTACACATAACTCTACTGTCACACTTGCCAAATGGTATTTAAGACCAAGTTCGGTCCAGCGAGCTATATAAAAGCATATGATAGGCAGGCTTCATAGTTCCTAGGGTTTAGTATAGTCTGTCTCTCTAGTGTAGGGTAGGGAGGACTATATATATATATATATATATATATATATATATATATATATATATATATATATATATATACGATGGCTGCACTAAAAGTATCGGGAATGGAATATTTCCACTGTTCCTGTCATATTAAAATCTTTTTAATTGAAAACTCCTTGGTTTTAAAAATCGAATACCATTTATTTATTTAAAAAAAGATTCTCGGTCTTGTCATAAGGTTTTGTCAATCTTGTTTAGTCGTTGAGAAAATGGAATTGACTCGAGAAAATTCAAGAGCGATGATTTATTATGACTTTCGAAGTGGTTTAACACAAAAACTGTGTTCACTGGATGATTTCTGCACCTGGTGATGAAGCCCCACCCAAAATCACAATTTATCGCTGAAGTTTTGAGTTTGAAGAGATCGAAGGAATATTTTGAAAGCGTGTTTATGAGTGAGGAGACTACGAACAAACTGAATGAAATAGAAACTCTGAAAGAAGAGGAAGGAGGTGGCGAGATAAGTATAGATGAAATAATGAAAAACATGAAAGTAGGTAAGGCTGCCGGATATGATAGAGTTTCACTCGAAATGCTAAGGGCTGGAGAGGAAGTGGTGGCACACCTGCTGCACACCTTGTTTAATTTATGCTGGGAACTGAAGCAGGTACCGGGAGACTGGTGCAAAGCCGTGATAGTCCCAGTATATAAAGGAAAAGGCTCACAGCAGGACTGTAAAAACTACCGCGGTATCAGCATTCTTAGCATCGTGGGAAAACTGTATGCTAAGGTACTGATTGAAAGGGTCAGAAAGAAACCGATGGAAAAATTTGGGATGTGCAAGCGTGATTTAGAAAGGGAATGGGATGTACAGATCAAGTCTTTTTCATGCGCATGATCGCTGAGAAGTTTTTGGCCAAAAACCAAAAGGTTTTTTGTGCGTTCATGGACTTGGAAAAGGCCTATGACAGAGTGGATAGGAATGTGCTATGGCAAACACTGAACTCATTTGGGTTGAGCGCTGTCTTGATACAGGCATTGAAATCTCTTTATAGGGACTCTAGTGCTTGTGTTAGGATCAACGGGGTCTACTCGGACTGCTTTGGCATCCATAAAAGTGTAAGACAGGGCTGTGTGGCTTCCCCGTGGCTGTTTAACCTATTTATGGACAGTTGTTTGCAAAATTTGAAAGTTGAAGAAAGCGGATTAAGAATGGGTGAGTTAACCGTCAAATGCCTTTTGTACGCCGATGATCAAGTTATTCTTGCGTCGTCGGCGGCTGAGTTGCAAATGATGGTTACATTAATGAACAGATCATTAAAAGAATGGGGTATGAAAGTGAAAGCAAGTAAGACGAAAGTTATGGTTTTTGAAAGAGATGAAAGTAAAACGATATGTGAAATAAGAATAGAAGGGAGTTGATCGAGCAAGTAGAAGAGTTTGTATATTTGGGTTGCGTATTTAGCAGGGATGAGAGATATGATAAGGATATAGAACGACGAGTGAACGCAGGAAATAGAGTAAATGGGGCCCTACACTCTATTGTGAAGAGTCAAAATGTTGACACATTAAAAGGCACGAATGGCAATTTACAATGCTGTGTTGGTCCTAATCCTCCTAAATGGTCCTAAATGGTAATAATCATAATTGTCGCTAGGGGGATATTTTTTTACATTTTTTGGGTTTTTGTTCAGAATATCATAGAATTTTTCGCAACTGCCCTTATTAAATATGCATTACAATTATCACTAAGTCTTCGACTTTCAGCGACAATATTTTGGACGTCGTAGTGTAGTAGACTTAAAAATAAGGCACGCGGGACATGCGGGAAGCTTCCAAAGTTTTACTGGATTATTTTACTAATTATTCATAAACGGGATTACATATGGCGTTACGGACCAACCAGAACGGACGGTACGCAGAATGCGTGAGGGTTTCTCACCTAATCCATAAATTACCTCATAGGAAGTATATGAGGTAAGTATATATATGTAGTCCTTCCGGTGGGGTATATACACACATATATATATATATATATATATATATATATATATATATATATATATATATATATATATATATATATATATATATATATATATATATATATATATTAAAGGAAGTGACACAACATTACTATTTAAAAATGTATTTATTGCTTTTCGAAGTATTCTCCGCGAAATTTGACACATTTTTCCATACGATGGAACCAATCATTGAAGCAACCATTCCATTCGGAAGTTGGGGTCTGCAAAATGGCCGTTTTGTAGGCGTCCACAGCTTCTTCAGGTGATGAAAATCTCTGTCCACGCAATTTATTCTTTATTTTAGGGAAAGTACCATTAGGACTTAGGCCGGGGCTGTACGGCCTGGTATAATCATTCTATGTTTTGGTCTAAAAACTCTTTTTTTCTGTGTGCGGTGTGAGAACTCGCATTGTCGGGATGGAGGATGATGCGGCGGTTGCAGTTCTCTTTACGGAGTTTCTGCATTAACTGTTGTATTTATTTTGTCATTAACTTTGTCCCTCAAGAGGAATAGGCGTAACATGGCCACCATTTTTTTTGCAACACTCCGTGAACGAACAATTTTTGTTGGCTTTAACTCATTTTCTAACACCCAAACTCGTGACTGGTTTTTTGTTTCGGGTTCGTATGCATATATCCAGCATTCGTCACCTAATACGATGTGGTTTACAGCGTTTGAGAATCCCGCGTGGAATCTTTCGAGAGTTCTGACGCACCAAGTAACGCGAGCCGTTTTTTGCTCTTCACAGAGCGAATGCGGTATCCATTCGGAAAACAACTTTTTTACACCAAATTTTTCATGCAAGATTATTTGTATTTGACTCACGCCAATGTCTAAAGTTGCCTGAATTTCGCGGTATGTCACATGTCGATCTTCCTCAATCAGCTTACGCACAGCATCAACGTTTTCTTGGGTGACTGCAGTTTTTGGACGACCTTGACGGGATCATCACTGAGCTTGACACGTCCACGTTGAAATTCAGCAAACCAGCGATAAATTGTGATTTTGGGTGGGGCTTCATCACCAGATGCAGAAATCATCCAGTGAACACAGTTTTTGTGTTAAACCACTTCGAAAGTCATAATAAATCATCGCTCTTGAATTTTCTCGAGTCAATTCCATTTTCTCAACGACTAAACAAGTTTGACAAAACCTTATGACAAGACCGAGAATCTTTTTTTAAATAAATAAATGGTATTCGATTTTTAAAACCAATGTATATATGTATATGTATATGTATATGTATATATATATATATATATATATATATATATATATATATATATATATATATATATATATATATATATATATATATATATATATATGTGTGTGTATATACCTCACCGGAAGGACTACATATGTATACTTACCTCATATACTTCCTATGAGGTAATTTATGGATTAGGTGAGAAACCCTCACGCATTCTGCGTACCGTCCGTTCTGGTTGGTCCGTAACGCCATATGTAATCCCGTTTATGAATAATTAGTAAAATAATCCAGTAAAACTTTGGAAGCTTCCCGCATGTCCCGCGTGCCTTATTTTTAAGTCTACTACACTACGACGTCCAAAATATTGTCGCTGAAAGTCGAAGACTTACGTGATAATTGTAATGCATATTTAATAAGGGCAGTTGCGAAAAATTCTATGATATTCTGAACAAAAACCCAAAAAATGTAAAAAAATATCCCCCTAGCGATAATTATGATTATTACCATTTAGGACCATTTAGGAGGATTAGGACCAACACAGCATTGTAAATTGCCATTCGTGCCTTTTAATGTGTCAACATTTTGACTCTTCACAATAGAGTGTAGGGCCCCATTTACTCTATTTCCTGCGTTCACTCGTCGTTCTATATCCTTATCATATCTCTCATCCCTGCTAAATACGCAACCCAAATATACAAACTCTTCTACTTGCTCGATCAACTCCCTTCTATTCTTATTTCACATATCGTTTTACTTTCATCTCTTTCAAAAACCATAACTTTCGTCTTACTTGCTTTCACTTTCATACCCCATTCTTTTAATGATCTGTTCATTAATGTAACCATCATTTGCAACTCAGCCGCCGACGACGCAAGAATAACTTGATCATCGGCGTACAAAAGGCATTTGACGGTTAACTCACCCATTCTTAATCCGCTTTCTTCAACTTTCAAATTTTGCAAACAACTGTCCATAAATAGGTTAAACAGCCACGGGGAAGCCACACAGCCCTGTCTTACACTTTTATGGATGCCAAAGCAGTCCGAGTAGACCCCGTTGATCCTAACACAAGCACTAGAGTCCCTATAAAGAGATTTCAATGCCTGTATCAAGACAGCGCTCAACCCAAATGAGTTCAGTGTTTGCCATAGCACATTCCTATCCACTCTGTCATAGGCCTTTTCCAAGTCCATGAACGCACAAAAAACCTTTTGGTTTTTGGCCAAAAACTTCTCAGCGATCATGCGCATGAAAAAGACTTGATCTGTACATCCCATTCCCTTTCTAAATCACGCTTGCACATCCCAAATTTTTCCATCGGTTTCTTTCTGACCCTTTCAATCAGTACCTTAGCATACAGTTTTCCCACGATGCTAAGAATGCTGATACCGCGGTAGTTTTTACAGTCCTGCTGTGAGCCTTTTCCTTTATATACTGGGACTATCACGGCTTTGCACCAGTCTCCCGGTACCCGCTTCAGTTCCCAGCATAAATTAAACAAGGTGTGCAGCAGGCGTGCCGCCACTTCCTCTCCAGCCCTTAGCACTTCGAGTGAAACTCTATCATATCCGGCAGCCTTACCTACTTTCATGCTTTTCATTATTTCATCTATACTTATCTCGCCACCTCCTTCCTCTTCTTTCAGAGTTTCTATTTCATTCAGTTTGTTCGTAGTCTCCTCACTCATAAACACGCTTTCAAAATATTCCTTCCATCTCTTCAAACTCAAAACTTCATCATTCAGAATATAGCCATTCTCATCTCTTATAGCATTCATTATAGGCTGTTTTGAATGTCCCCTGGCAGTTCTTACGAGTTTCCAGAACATTTTAATATTTGCCTGGAAGTTATCCGATATTCTTCTATCATTCTTATCCGTTCTTTCTTGCTTTTTCCTTTCAACTACTTCTTTTACTCTCTTATTTAGATGTCTAAAGACTGCCTTTTTTCTTTCAAAATCATCATTCGTACCGCTAGAATTACCAGCCTTAGTTGCTAGTAAATCTAGCCATGCTCTCTTCTTTGCTTCAACTTCCGTACGTATCTCATAATCCCACCATAACGTATTATTTGTCCTTTCATTCTTTCTTTTACTAACACCACATACTTCGGTAGCTGCATCCACTAAACCTTTCTTAACATTTTGCCATACATTCTCCAAGTCTAACTCATTCATACATAATTCATCCAAACTACTTATGTTTTCTTTCAGTCTACATTTGAACTTGTTTTTCTCACCTTCCTCTTGTAACCTTTCTGTTCTATTACGCTGTGACGCAGTGGTAGACACAGATGACCGTTGGCGCCAACGCCTGAATAAACCATTAATTCGGCAAAAAACTAAATAATGATTCGTTCCTACGTTAGACCCCCGGTAAACCCTTGTATCTACCACTGCGCCCCTCAATCTTTCATCCACAATTATGAAATCTAACATGCTTTTATCATCACCTCTTTCCCAAGTATACATGTGAATCCTTTTGTGGCGAAAAAAAGTGTTCGTCACAAAAATATTCTTTTCCATACATACGGTGAGGAGGCTTTCACCATTCTCATTTATACTTTCATCACCAAACGTTCTCAATATCCTTTCATAACCAAGCCCAACCCTTCCATTAAAATCTCCTAGCATAATAAAATTTTCATTTCCCTTACATTTCATTAACACCATCCTTACCATTTCCCAAAACTGCTCTCGGATATAAGTGGGCTTAGACATGTCTGGAGCGTCGAGCCCACTTTCAATCGTATCCATAGCAGTCTTGGGCTTACACATTCATACTCTTTCACACATTGGCCCATTCTTTCTGAAAGGATGATACTTACTCCCTGGCATGCGCGCTAATTAAGTTGACGACAACGACTTTATTTATAAAAATAATTTATTTATACAAAATTACAGAGTTACAGCTTATAATTACTTCCAAAACTAAATCCGTCTTACAGTTAACTTAGCCTAGTATTTATATTAAAATATCTCTTACTAAGCAGCCCGTGCTATGACGCACGGCCTAATTCTTATGAGTGCTTGTGAAGCAGATATTAGAGTGGTCATCACACTTAACCTCTCCCTCCCCAAGAGAAAAATTATACGAAGGAGATGAAGTTGACTTCGGACAATTTTGTCTCTGACTTAATCTATGAAATTTCCATTTAAATACAATAACAATTATAATTAAGAGTGCCACAACATAAAGACTTAAAGTCCATATACTTATTTTATTCGTCACTAGGGTTTCCACCACCATTTCACTATTACTATTTCTAACACTATTCATAATTTCTTTTACGTTACTGAAGTCTACGTTTGTTAAGTCCAACTTCTTTACTTCTTTCGTCACGTCGTTATGCACCTCCGGAATCTTCACAAGTGGTGTCTGTAGACTGGCTTCCGACATGTTGCTGGCTAGGCCAATGGTTATTTTTCCCATTTGTATGCTGCAACCTATGCACGGTGTCAACATGTATGTTCCTTGTAGATTAAATCTGTGGGTATCATCTTTGCACTGCTCCGTCAGTATAACATCGTCTTCTGCATAGAGTATCCAGTGGTCTAAAGTTATTTTCTGTATTTTCAACTTCTCTATTTTTATTTGATGTTGATGGCAATTACTGAGGTTATTTTTAATCAGCATTATTTCTTCGATGCATGTTTCTTCATCAACTGGTGCCATATTTTCCTCCGAACATAAGTGTTCTATTTGGGTACACGGGCTTACTACGTTTCTGTATTTCAAACCATTCACTAATAGGTAGGGGTATTTAGGAATTATGATATAGATGTTGGTTAATTTCTTTATAGGGATAGGAATAATCTTGTAATAGTTATACGTTTCTTTTTCTATTAATGGTATTTCTAAAATAAAAACTAGTTTGTCTTTATCTATATAATATTTTAGGATAATGTTACGTTCTAATTTTAATAAGTTATTTTTTGTTACTTGGTAAATAGTTTGTGCATTTTGTCTTATTGTTTTGAAAACATTTAGTAATTTCGTGTTTTCGAAATAGATGTAATATTTATGTTTAAAATCGATATATTCTTTAAAAATATCTTTGGCAAGTTTTTCATTACTTAGTAAAGGCATGTGAACTTTTAGTATGCGTTGTCTTTTATTTGAAATATTTTTAACAGATATTTTATCGCTAAACCATCCAGAAACTAAAATTTGGCGTGGTTTAGTATCTATAGCTTTTTTCAGGATAGGAATCCCTTCATGTTCCCTGTTTGATACTGAGTTAGCTATGACACCATCGTCTGATAATTCCATCAGTTACATCGGTGGCTCGACTTCGGTATCAGAAACAACTATAGATTTCTCGCTTTCCGTGTCGGTAATTGACATAACTGACGGTGTTTTAGGTTTCTTTTCTCCTATTGTTGAGGCTGTTATAAAAAAAAATCCTATTTGTTCATACTCTCTTTCGACCGAATGAGAATTAAAATCGAATTGGTTTATGTATTTATATTGGTAATATGGTAATGAGAATTAAAATCGAGGTATTAGGTTGGATTCTATTTTCGGTATCGGTATAATTTACGCGTCTTGAACTAACTGCCCTCATTGTGACGTCAGTATTAGAGTTCGACGGCACTTGTGACGCTCGGTATTGCCCATTGTTTCGCGAAAACTGCTGACGGTGTTGCGCCGATGACGGTCGTACTGGTGACCCAGTTTCAAAGTTCGCATTAAAGTTATTTTTGTTGTTCATTGTATGATTACTTACGAAGTGGGGAGAAATATTATTTGAATTAAATGAATTATTTTGTTATTCGATGAATGGCCGTTCGTTTGATATTGAAAACTTGGGCCTTTATATTTATTATTATGATTAAAATTGGGATGATTTTGGAAACGGCTTGGTCTAAAATTTTGATTAGACCTTGGGTTCCTATTTTCGTAAACTGTTTGGAAGTTCTGTTCCTCTAATACAATTTTTAATGCGTCTTCTAAGGTGGTAACATTACGTAGTCGTACTAGTCTCACTAAGTAAGCAGGTAAATTGTATAAAAAAACGTTTAATGCTGTGTTATCGTATATCGTTTGTTTAGCTTGCCGTAAGTCCCGATTATTAATGGTTTCGTTAATTTTTGAAAATAAAATGCTTTTTAAATGTTGCACCCGGTGACAAAATTCTTGATAACTTTCGTTTCTATGTTTCCTAAGACTCTCTAGCTCCATAGCTAAGCATTCTTCAGACCTTTGGTCGCCAAAGTGTTGGTTTAACAGCGACTTGAGGTCTGCCCAAGAGTCTATCTGCTCCCTTTCTCCCACTAAACTAGCAGCTTCCCCTGACAAGCGACTGGTAATGACGTGAAATAAATATTCATTTTGTTAGTTACCCCCTTGGAATGTTTGTAAAATATATTCGCATTTTTTTATGAATAGAGGTAATAACCTAGCGTCTCCATCAAAAATTGGGATAATTTTCGTCATTTCTACGGGAATTCTTACAATGTTTTCCATTTTAAAATAAAATAAATATCAAAGTTTTTTAAATACCAAGAATAAAATTGATTTAGCTAAGATCTACTAACAAAATTTTGATTGTTTAGTAGAAGAGTATTGTTATGGCGTTTTCTAATCCAATACAATACCTACGTATAACTAATACAAGAGGAAACAAAAGGAAGGTTACGGGAAGTGAAAAGTTTTACTCACAGTCTCGCAGATCTGCCCATGTCCCTCTGGGATAGTTCTGGAGTCTCGGCTGTTTCTGCTGAAGTCGCGAAGTCCTTAATTTATTTATTTGTTCGGTGATATTCGTCTAAGCGTTGAAACGCACGTTGTCAGGATGCTGGTACTGGATCACGATGATAACCGACGACACAGACTCTTCCTAGACAACTACGAATATCCTACCGGCTGCGCCAATTAAGTTGACGACAACGACTTTATTTATAAAAATAATTTATTTATACAAAATTACAGAGTTACAGCTTATAATTACTTCCAAATCTAAATCCGTCTTACAGTTAACTTAGCCTAGTATTTATATTAAAATATCTCTTACTAAGCAGCCCGTGCTATGACGCACGGCCTAATTCTTATGAGTGCTTGTGAAGCAGATATTAGAGGGGTCATCACACTTAACCCGCTCGAGCTCATCTACACCAGACCAGTATGCGGTATACATGCCATGTGTAGTGACATCCTTCCCCTTCAATGCTGTGTTGGTCCCTACTTTAACGTACAGTAGTGAAAGTTGGATGTTGCAGAAAAAGCACGACAGTAAATAAAATGCAGTCGAAATGCGGTCGTTAAGGAGTATGTTAGGGCTGGATCTGAATGACAGGGTGAAAAATTGTGTGATAAGAGAAGAGTGTGGCTTACAAGATGATGTTGTGACCAGGATTAAGAAAAGAATGCTTCGGTGGTATGGTCATGTGGAAAGAATGAAGGAGGAAAGAGTGACAAAGAAAATTTATGTTGCAGAAGTGATTGGCAGAGTTGGAAAGGGACGCCCTAGGCGAAAATTTATCGATCAAATTAGCGATTTATTAAAAACGGGTCAAATTAGGAGTAACCTTAACCGACGAGCATGTATGCGTAGGTATATGGATGTGAAGGAGGCGAGAGAGGTGTGTCAGGATCGTGCCAAATGGAAGTCTGTAGTCTCTGCCTACCCCTCTCGGTGACAGGCGTGAGTTTTTATGTACGTTTCATTACGACGCTTGTTTCTTTAATGTAATTTAGGTAGACACACCGACAAAACTTCATACTTCGCATTGACTACCCCCTCCCACTATACACAAAATGTCCCGCATTCAATTATGTATCAGAAAGTTAACCGCCTTATCTACGCATTTGTCATGCAGTAGATTTTGTAGGCTGTAACGTTCAAAAGCAATGAAGTATCGGATTCAGTTTGTTTAGTAAAATAAATTCCTAAAATAGATACATAACTATTTTTATCAGTGGTAACACATTGTAATTTGAAATTGTTTGCAACCCGCCAGAAGTAGCCCTGTTTGATCTCGTTATCTGTGCGGTGCAAGCACCGGGGTGTGACTAGGGTTGCCAACCCTTCTTTTTATTTATTATTAAACTTCTATTCATTTATTTATTAAGGTATGCAAAACAGCATAATAACAAAATGTGAACAACGTTAAATGTAAATTAAATGAAACTAATTTTACCGATTTAATTGCTTTTAAATTTGACTTTTCAATTCCCGACGTCTCAGGTGCTTTATACGTATAGCTCTCATGGTCACGAGAGCGACCGAGATGTTTGACGTCCCGTTAGCCCAGCTACCTTCAGTTTTAAAATATAAATTTTATTTCGTACGATCTACACAGAATGAGCTTAGCACATCTTTAAGTATGCTTGAGTTTGGTCAACATTCAAGGCGATATCATTTAATGTGTAGTATTGGCGATTATACGTTTGTTATACGTACTTACGTTATTACACGTTATAGTATTAAAGTGTAATAAAATTTACACAATATTTTCGGCAATATTTGTCAACACACATATATATACATATATATATATATATATATATATATATATATATATATATATATATATATACAATAAAACCTGAATTTGATTTTTTTTGTCTTTTACTATTTAATAATCAATTAGATAATTTACGTCAGCGCAACCACAACCGCACACCATTTGATTGAATCTTTTGTTGACAACACTTTTACTCCGGTCAGTTTATGATGCTAGCAAAAGGTTTTACCTTTGCGTTTGCCTCTGCCCTAGTGATAGGACGTATTATATCTATCAACTTAAAAAAGCGTTTAGCATCGATTCATTTGACTGCCTCGTTAGTCTCGTGTTCGTTGATGTGATTGTTGATCATGAGGTCCTGTCCCAAAATCAGTCATTGGGTTTTTCTTTCAAGAAAATCTCAGTAGCAACACGGAGGCGGGCAGTTGGTTTATTTATTTATTTATGCTTTATTCGCACACCTAGTAAAAAGGCGGTTATGCAACAGGACATTCTCCACCTGTCTACCTCCAGGCTAAGCAGAGAAGATATTGGTGGGTGCAAAGTGCAACTAAGTTAAAAATATCTATGAATACTGTTACATACTATAAACGATATATGTTATAAACACAATTAAAATTAAAAAATTAAATTACACATACATATAATATATACATACAATAAATATAAATATAGCTGCTTCTGATTAAAACATCAATAACATAATAATGAAATAATATAGGAAAAGGGAACAGTTGGAATTTAACGATGTAAAAAAAATGGAAATCCACAAACTACTCCTGCAACGTCAGTAAATGATTCCAGAGCAAGGTTTACAATACAGGAAATTTCCTTGAAAATACTGTATTTGAAAAAGTTCAAGTGGACAGCCCTAGGTGTGGCTAAAATACCATTATGGATTATTGTTGACTCTTGCGAGAACATTTCAGTGTCGGCTCCATTGAATTTTATGGGGTTGCTAAATGTAGGTATAACAGAGATCATATATTATTTTTATACATACATGCTTTATACTTATATAGCAGCAGTGTTTGAATATCCACTACCTCATAATCACCCATGGGTGTCGTAAGACGCGGCAGAGGGAAATTGAAACAAGTGGCATCTTCCTGATAACAACCCGTAAACAAATAACTGGGCTTGCCAACCTGACTGCCAATAATGGCAATATCTTCTCTATAAGGCATTCTTTTGTTATAGAATAAGAGTGACAAACGAGCACTCAGTCCACCTGATAAAAAAAGGCTCTCCGGATCTCTACACTCACCATCCGAAACACAGGAGTGTTAAGCTGATATTTCACGTTGGTATTCTGTGAGAGCGTGGTCCTTCTCCGTTTGAGTTGACCCATTCGTGCTGCAACCATAACATGGCTGCAGCGTGGCTTTATTTATTTATTTAGGCTTACCAACTAAACATACAAAACATCTATTAAACATTTGCAGTTATAAACAAAATTACACTATATATGTATTTAACTTAAAGGTATGCACAACATTTCAACATGAAATAGCTTAATAACAACAAGAATAGCACGTTTATATATATATATATATATATATATATATATATATATATATATATATATATATATATATATATACATATACGTAACGCACACACGTATAAAATGTATCAATATAGACCATATTCAGCAATGAACTATGACAGGCTGCAATCCATGGAAGGGCGGATACTTGAACTAATAGTCCGACCGAGCCAGACAATCGAGAGATGCAAGTACTATTCAAACTGATTCATACCCAATCCGAAAGGGTTACACAGTTACTGCAATGACATCACCTATCACGATACCTCTACAGTGTAATATACAGTAATATTGGTGATAATTGGTGTAGAGTCTACACCAATTATCACCAATATTACTGTCACGGATCTCTAACCAATGTTATCCGAAAAGCTCTTGTCTCTATAATTGTTCTCTCTCGGTTTTAGAGCCTTTTAAAATATTGTAGTGTTGTAACACAAATGGATCGGCTAGACCTGGAAAGGACCACGCTCTTACAGAATACCAGCGTAAAATAGCAGCTTGATGTTGTTGTGATTCGTATGGTGAGTGTAGAGGACCGAAGGCCCTTTTTACTGGAAACGAGTCATTTACAACATATGCATTTGATTCGTAATCGAAAATAGATGTAGATGTCTATGGGCCACAGCATCCACTTACCATCAGGTGGACTGTGTGCTCACTTATCAACCTCATAGCAGGAGACCCGACGCTATAAATTTGGTCCCTTGGGAGAGAGATAAAGCCCTAATGTATCCCACATTAGGACTACGTGCGTAGACACCTTGACAGCCTCTCATCTCGGGGTTACCTGTTTAGAGCCAGTGTGGTTTCAAAAGTGGTGCAAGCATGAGTCTCTGAGAGATGACTACATATTTATGCCAACTACTGTAGAGACTATCGGTCCGCAGACTCCATGTGTCGTAAAGGAACCTAAAGGAACTACTCGTATATCTTCAACATGTCATTACCGTCCGTCATAAGGAAACTGGATCTTTGCTCACTCAAAGGCTAAGTATAGCCATTCGACAAAGAAACAAAGCCAGTTTTCTCGGCACTGTACCATGGCAGTATGACTGTGTGTTAATTTAAGTTAAGTAGTTTTTTTTATTATATCAATAAATATTACATATTATAATATAATTATTCTTAAACGGATGTTATGACTGCAAACTAGTCAAGGAAACATCATCACCAATTCGATTTTGTGAAACATATTCAGTGCTATGGTGATCAATATGGTGCGCAATTTTTATTACGGTCGCCATTTTGGTTTTATAAAAACAAAACTTAGTCTTTAACTATCGCACGGTTGAGACGAATCGATAGACTCCTTGATTAAAATCCATCCAGTCGTTGGGATACGCCCTGTATAGACTATACCATATATATACCTACGTAAACAGACTTATACATAACTACATAACACAACTACAGTCTGGTAAAAAAATTGTTTGTTTATAATGTTATGATCAAACCACTTTTCTTAGCAAATAAACTTCGTTCAAGTAATTTTTAATTTTACACCACAATATTCTTATTAATCATTGCTTTGGAACCGATGGAAAGGCAAGCGACGAAGGAAAAATTTCAAACTTTTAATTAATACGCGAGAAATTCTTGTGATTGTTTTTAATCGCCGTCAAGTTACGGTTTAATCCTTGTCAGATTGATCGATAATGCAAACTTTGTAGACAACCCTAGTAAAAATGAAAATGAAAAAAGTTAAACATTTTCATGTTTGGAAATGAAAGCTTGGAATATAATTTCATTTTTCATCAGCTATGACATTTTTCTACAATTCTGGTCTACGAAGATGGATGATTGATCACCACAAAATTCTAATCGCACGTTATACTAATGTGCAGCCACGGCGTTCTTTAGGCCGCAGCATTCACTTACCAGGTGCATTGTATTCTTATTTATCAACCTCATAGCAGTTTATCACTCATATTCTATAAAAAAAGGTGTCTGGATGTTTGTCTTTGTCGAGTTATGTATGTAAACTACCTCTTCGATACAGGAGGAAATCCTAGTGTAGATAACATTTTTTTTAATTGAGAGATTGAGTATCGCAAAAAAAAAATAGGTACTCTAGTGTCCAGGGAGAAAACAGAGGAATACGTTTGTACGGATTAAACTCAGTCCGGATATTCACTTTAGTTAAATTTGGTAATTAAATATCTATATTAAAAGATTATTTGAATCGGTAAAATTTTCCCAAGGGCGGTACTTACAAATCAATAAAGTCAAAGTACCCTCGACTTCTTATAATAGGATAATGTTGACAAATGATGCCGCGTGCCGGGGGGTGCGGTTTGTGACTTATTGATAGGCTAAGGGTGGCAAAAGATCACCCCATTTAAACATTTTAATAACATATTTGTTGTGATTGAAAACAAAGTTTTTTAGGGATGTCATACAAGGAAGATATCTTTGATTACTCCTGCTATAGTTGTCTCAGTATTATATCTTCCGGAGTTATTACTGATTTAGATAAATATAATAAATATGTGCTGTTACGATGGCCAGTATAAACAGAGTCCAGCCTTTTGCGCAGGGCAGGATTATAGTGCTCGAATGTGTGTACAAACAGCTATTCCCTCTTTGTCATAGTCCCATGGGACGCACTCAGTCTCGAATGGAGAGAGATCAGCTGCTGGACCAGGGAGCTTTCCGAGATTAGGGGATGAAACTCCGCAAGTTATAAATCCCGGGTTGTGACTAAGAATTTCTTGACAGAATAACCCAATAACTAATTTTGATCCGAACAGGTATTCGAAACTCACCACATGACTCAGATTCAGCAGTCGCGCTTACTATTAGACAAGACCAACTAAACAGTCAAACCGTACCGGTAATTGAAATGTAGGCCGGTACCCCACTGGATAGAATGACGACTTGTTACAACTCCTGGCACGTAAGTCTAGCGCTGAACGAAACGTGGCTGCAAATGTTGTATCAGTCATCATCATTATCATCATTTCAGTCCTTCACAAGTCCGCTGCTAAACATAGACCTCCTACAAGGTATGCCACAAAGCATGGTCCTGAGCCACCTGCATCCATCGACTTCCTGCATGTCTTACCAGATCGTCACTCCGTCTAGTGGGGGTCACCCTACCCTTCGCCTACTGGTACGAGGCTGCCACTCAAGAACTTTTTTCCCCAACGGTCGTCACTTCTTCGAGCTATATGGCCAGCCCATTGCCACTTCAGCTTATTAATCCGTTGGGCTATGTCGGTTACTCTGGTTCAACTGCGGATATCCTCATTTCTGAGTTTAACACGCAGAGAAACCCCGAGCATAGTCCTCTCCATAGCTCGCTGAGCGACTTTGAGCGTCCTCATACGGCCAGCAGTGACGGAACACGTCTCAGTTCCATAGGCCATCACTGGCAACGCACTGGTTGTACAATTTCGTTTTCAGGTTTTGAGGTATACCTGACGAGAAGATGTGTCGTAATTTCCCGAACGCTGCCCAGCCGAGTTGAATCCGTCGATTGACCTCTCGGTCGAAGTTGGACTTACCTAGTCGGACTATTTGTCCCAGTTAAACGTGCTTTTCAACAACTTCGAGCTCAGTGCTACCAACAACTACCGGCATAGGTGTGACATGGACATTATGCATGCGGATAGGTCTTAAGATGAACATGGTTTGTCCATGTTCATCTTAAGACCTATCCGTTGGGAGGCACTATTGAGGTCTCTAAGCATAGCGCTTAGAGTACTTGCCATTGATGTTAATACCGTATCGTAAAACGTCTTCCAATGCAGCGTTGAAGAGTTTCGGGTATATAACGTCACCCTGTCTTACACCTCTGCAGTTGGATAGGTTTCTTACTCTGGTTCTGTACTCGGATAGCCATCGTAGCCCAACTGTACAAACACTTCAGCACTTCGATATACCGACACTCAACTTGGCACAGCTGGAGAGACTGTAGCACCGCCCAAGTTTCGATGAAATCAAAGGCTTTCTCATAGTCCACATACGCCAGGCAAAGTGGCAGATTGTGCTCTTCGGACTTCTGTACAATTTGCTGAAGAGTATGTATGTGATCTAAATGTGTGCTAAAGCCTTTTCGGAAACCGGCTTGTTCGGGAGGCTGGAAGTCGTTGTATCTACGTGCGAGGCGATTCGTAATGATTCTTGAAAACAGCACGTAGACGTGGCTCGGAAAAGATATCGGTCTGTAGTTCTTCAAGAGAGCGTTGTCACATCTCTTGAAGAACAAGACCATCGCACTTCTGCTCCTCGCCTCAGGAGTAGTGCCACCATGGAGGACGGAATTAAAGAGCTTCTGAAGGACTTAAAGTACCGGTTTTCTACCTGCTTTCAGAAGCGCCGCTGTAATTCCATCCTCACCTGCGGACTTGCTGTTTTCAAGGTACTGGAGAGCCATTCTAATCTCGCTTAAACTGACGTCCAGGATATCATTGGAATAGTATCGGATAAGACTTGCTCTTGGATCGTTACTCACACTTGCATGTGGCTCCAACGATGATGGAGCCTGACGATGATGTGTACAGCTGCTCATAGAGGTTCCATGGGCAGCTGTACACATCATCGTTGCTCAATCGCACTCAAAATCTCAGGTGTCCCAGAAACGATACCACCACACTCAGTCTTCAGCTTTGACAGTTGACTCTTTCTGGCAGACAGATCTCCGATAAAGACTTTGGAGCACAGGTTCCGCTCAATCGCTTCTTTAATACGAGCTGCATTGAAGTTGTGTAAGTCATGTCGCGTGCATTTGGAGATCTATCTGTTCAGTTGCCTGTATGCTGTCAAATGCCGATTACTGCAGCTTCATCTCCCGTCTAACAGCCATGAGATTAAGAGTGTGATCGAAGAGTTTTTGTGTTCTTATGCGGTGGGTCTTGCTGAACTTAGCTCCGACCGCACGGACAGTTTCTACGAGCTTGTCATCCATATCGTCCACTGTATTGCAGTCTTCTAGGCACTGAAAGCGGTTTTGTAACTCGAGCTGAAAGGTTTCGGGATTTTGGATTAGATTTTGAGGGGGACGGTGCGTTGACTTTATTTGACGAGACCTCTCCGACTTAACGTTTAGGTTCAGTGTGCCTCTTACCATTCAGTAATCGCTGCCAGTTGATGTCGTATCAGTACGGGGACGAAATGCGCCTGGAGAGCCAATCAGCGCGTGCGAACCATACGCACAGTCAATCATACGCAATAATGCGTAATACGGCCAATTATGCGCAATAACGGTCACTGCTAGACTTTCGTGCCGCGAGTTGTAAGAGGTGCAGGAGGTCGATGATGCAGGTGGCTTAGGACCGTGGTTTGTAGCTTTCTTTGGGGGACCTATGTTCAGCAGTGTACTTGTGAGGGGCTGTAATGAATGAATGCATTAAGAACCGATGACAATAAAATAATGTCACGATTATGTCCACAGATTAAATAATAGTTGTTTTGACTTAATATTCTCACTAGATATTCTTAATAACGAATGTGGGTAGTTTTAGTTTTCTTTTACCCAACTGCTTTTAAATATGTTAAAAATAACTAGCTAAGATCCGCGTAATAAAATAAAATGATATGTCTTACCTAGTTTGAAGCCACCACTAATACCAGCACCACTACTCCCAACACCACCACACTAGGAATGATACACCACCGTTGATAATAGGACACGTGCTTCGCCTCTGCATGAGGCATCCTCAGGTGAATTTGACCGCGGTGGCTGACCGCTAAGGTACATACTTTTAATTCACGAAAATGCTCTTGAAGCTAGGTAAAACAGATCATTTTATTTTACTACGGTCTTAGTTCATTAATTTTAACATCTTTAATATTTTTCCGTGGTAGAGCCACGTTGCAGCTATATAATTGTAGCACGAATGGGTCGGCTCGACCGGGAAGGACTCGCTTTCGCAGAATACCAGCGTGAAATAGCAGCTTAATACTGCTGTGTTTCGTGTGGTGAGTGTAGATAACCGGAGACTCGTTTCACTGGAAACGAGGCATTCCACCTTGGTCCCCAGGGTCAACACAGAGACAACGCATCTGCATTTTGATTCTTAATCGAGGATTCACTTACAATCAGGTGGACTGTGGTTCGTATGCCACCGTTATTCTAATAATTAACTCCTGACTTTCTTAATTGTCTATTTGTTTGGCTGAATGGGTTTTGACATATGGGGTGTTTTGAGACTCATCTTAGTTGTAATAACATAGGATATGAACATTTTTTCTCATGTAATTTTTTGTACGTAATAGGATTTTTTAACACCATTGGGCTTCTTAAATGATATTATTTACTTTAATATCGCTAAGATCACCCTTATATTAAAGTGTTATCAGATTGTATTTTTCGCACATTACTTACAAATCACCGGTCTTATGATTAGCTAATCCACCCTAGTTTTATCACCACTAATAAAATATTTATGGGTCCGCTAGCGGGTGTGAGGCAGCATTAAGCAGAACGGCGTCGGGACACGTGCCTTGGTTGTGGCAATAGACGATAAAAAAGTATAATATTAGTTTTTAATTTTTTTTTCATTTATTTTAGACTAAGGATGATGCTTGTATGATTGAGGATGATGTACGCTTGATACAGTCCACATGATGGTAAATGGAAAACGTCAAGTGATGGTGTGAGAATATCCACTAACCCATATACTCCTGTAGGTGTCTTAAGAGACGACAAAGGGGAACTGAAAGAGGAGATTATCAGCATTTTTATACGTGGTAGAGCCATGCTGCAGTTATATTAATAGTATAGTTGTAGCATGAATGGGTCGGCTCGACCGGGGAAGGACCATACTCTCACAGAATACCAGCGTAAAATAGTAGCTCAGTGTTGCTGTGTTTCATATGGTAGACATCCGGAGACCATTTTTTAGTGGAAATAAGGCATTCCACCTAAGTCCTCACGGATGACAACGCATCTGCATTTTGATTCGTGATCGACGATTGATGTAGATGTCTATGGGCCGCAGCAACCACTTACCATCAGGCGGACTGTGTGCTCGTTTGTCACCCTATACTATAAGAAAAAAAAGCAGCATCTACCTGGCAACAACACAAAATTTACAAAATACTGCGGTTGCCAACCCACCTTGCAAGCGTGGCAACTATGGCATCATCCTCCCATTGAGGCAGTGAGAAGATGATATTTATAGGCTGTAATAGATGGATGGATGGGAGAAGTTTAAAAAAGGAGTCCCGCTGGGTTTTTTGGCTGGTTCTTCCCGGGACATATGTTTTTATCCAACCAGTAGTAAAAGTAAAAAGAAAATACTTTCAATAAGAATTACTTTTTATTTTTTATGATTTTTTTAAATATTTCGATTGAATAAAAATTACTCTATTTTATACTATTCTTTCCCTATTTTTCCACCTTTAGGAAAAGAAACTTTTTCTTCAAAGCTTCAGCTAAAGGTTCAGCAGTTTCCGAAAAAACAACGAGTAATAGAACCGTCTTGATTTTTAGAACTCTGTTAAAAACGTGAATGTAAACAAAACGTATAGAATATTTCTTTAATTAAAATATACCGACAGCTAGTGCCATATGGTCATATGGAACGTTAAACCGTTCTGTAAAGTCATTGGCCTCTGATTTATCATAAACTGGATATTCTTTAGTATCCGAGTGTCCGACTTTAAGACAACTCGTGCGTTACAGGGTCTCTGTCAAGGCCAGATTACGATGTAAGTGTTATATTGGTAGTAATGTTTGCTAAATTAGTACACTCATTTTCCAAAAGAATTTAGACATTTTGTGATGTGAAATTGCGTTATGTTGATGCGACATTGTCCATTTAATGTTGTTGTGTTTAAATGAAAACAAATGTCAACTAAGTTGTATTTTTACGTGCTGCTTACCATTTTGCGCATACACGTTCTCGGGTTAAAAGGATATCAAAATAAATACATGACAATTTCCCTTATGCGAAAGAAATCTAGGAGTATTTATTATTAAAAACAATATTTATATTAGACACCCTACGAGGCTAGTGAAGTCCAACATCTACCCAGATTTCAATCGACAGATCAATCTCGGTTAGGCAGTGTTTGGATGATTACAACACATCTCGTCACGTATTACCCAAAACTTAAAACAATAGTGTACTACCAGTGCGTGTTGCTATGATGACATATGGATCCGAGACGTGGTATTTCACTGATGGTCGTATAATGAAGCTCAAGGTTGGGAAACCTTGAGCTACGGAGAGAGCTATGTTCGGAGTTCCTCTGTGGGTTAGACTTTATAACGGAGACAACCGTAGTAGACCTAGAGTGGCAGACAAAGCATAGCAGAAGTAAGGTTCAGTAAGCTTAAGTGACCATAGCCGCCCATATAGCTCGAAGAATCGACAACCGATGGGCCTTCCCCATAACACAAAATAAATTCGCATTCTGAAGTCTGTAGTTGTAAACTTACAGATTGTGAAATTATCAATAACAAATCTTACCAGCCTCGAACACAGGCGGAAAGTAGCTAGCGTTACTGTTTTCTACATGATGCATTTCGGAGAGTGTGCGCAGGAGTTGCATAATTTAATTCCTCCCTCTCCCTTCCACCATCGGACCACCAGACGTTCGGCCAAACCTTTTCGCTCTTGACTTATCACGCAATCGAACCAAACGGTTTGCTACGTCGTTCCTCATGCGTACAGTGAATGAGTGGAATAAGTTGCCAGCATCTGTCTTTCCATCCGATTACAGGGTGGGTGTCTTCAAGGCAAGAGTGAATAGACTTTTGCTAAGTCAGTGCGCTTCACCATCTTGGGATATATCACAACGTACCACCAGGTGGGATTGTAGTTAAGTGCTGGCTTAGAAAAATAAAACCATCTTATATTCGTTTTGGTGAAATTTATTCTTCATATTTATCTGGGTACATCTTCTTTATCATATAACATATATAATAAAAAAGGGTCATATAAATCGGTTCATAATTGGCGAAGATTCCGCGTAACGTTCATTAAAAAATACAGTCATACAGATACACAATCGAAGTGTAAGCCGCCTCCTTTTTTGAAGTGAGCTTGTGGCCGTGAAAGGTAAGGGGGAGATCTCCCGCCGGCAAAGGTGTTCTGCCTGAGGAGCGGCCAACGCTCCGTGTGATAGTTCGGAGTTATTCTATATATACTGTTTTTACTTTGGAACTTTGATAGCGCGATTTACGCTTCGTGGCGAAACTTGCAAGTGATGCCGGTGAAAACGATGTACCGGAGCAAGCACCAGAAATCTGCCTTATAAATCTGCGGTGAGTTGGGCTATCTTGCAGAAGCTAAAGAATACAGAAGACGATTCTCAAGAGCGCATGGTAGGGGATCTTGGGGTTAACGATGAAGGTTTGAAGTTGTGGTATCCGAAAGTTGCTGGGTGCGTGTTCAGATCACGTCGGTTAGTAACCACTGTGGCCGTGGAAGGAAAAGGGGAGACCTCTGGGCGGCCGACGGTCGACGCTCGTGCGATACGTGTGATAGTTCGGAATTATTCTATATATACTGTTTTTACTTCGGAAATTTGATAGCGCGATTTAGGCTTTGATGTGTTTCACTTGAGGCGCGATGACAGCGTGGCCACAAGCTAAATAGCGATGCAATGGCACCGTGTACATTCACTAGAAGTATAACCTATTTATTAAAAAAAAAAACACCTTAAAATGCTAAACAAATGACGAAAAAAAGTTTAACTCTTCCAGATGGGTCGCCTTATAATCCTAGCGCTAATCACTATAGTGGCAATTCCAGTCTATTATTTATATTTGAAAAGCCCTCCGCCTTTGCCCAAGTTTGATGTCAATGAATGGTGGGGACCGGAGGAGATGAAAACGAAACAGGATATCAGCATAAAACCATTTGCAGTGAACTTTTCAAAAGTGGTACGTACATTGATTATTTTGTCTTGGTATTTGATTCTTCGTCGTCGACTTACCACGCATTCGATTAAAAGGGCATATATTTCGTCGTTCATAATGCGTTGAGCAAAGGAATAGGTACATTTATTTACCAATATCTGTTTTTCCATATTATAATGAGGGAAAGAGTGAATACTGAAGTGACCACGCTCTAACAGAATACCAGCGCAAAATAACAGCTTAATACTGCTGTATGTCGTATGGTGAGTGTAGAGATCCGGAGATCTTTTACTGGAAACGAGGCATTCCATCTTAATCCTCAGGGATGACAACACATCTGCGTTTTGATTATTAATCGAGTATAAATGTAGATGTCTCTAGGCCACAGCATCCACTCACCGGCTTTTGTTGAGATAAGACAGTGCGCTTTAACATTTTGGGCTAAATTGCAACTTATCTTTACTTGGAATGCCATTGGTTTAATTTTATTGTATTATTATGGCAAAAACCTGAAATAAAAAAATTATAATTCCATAGATGATAGAAGATCTTAGAAAGCGTCTCAAAAATCATAGACCCTCCCCACCACCTTTAGAGGGCGTTGGATTCGAATACGGCTTTAACAGTGGACAGACCGAGGGATGGATACGATACTGGATCGAAGAGTACCCATTCAGTGAGCGGGAGAAGTACTTGAATCAATTTCCTCAATACAAAACAAATATACAGGGACTGGACATCCATTTCATAAGAGTAAAACCTAAGGTAAGGTTCTTATTTTTTCGTCTGTTATTAGTTACACACAGTTTCGTGTTTATTGTTTGTTTTTTATTTTCTGTTAGGATTTATTTAAAATGTATTATGCTATCATTATAATAACACTGCTCGAACTACTAGAAAGTACGTACGACGATACGGGTCACACTAAAAACATCGACTGTAGTTCGCTTCTTCGAATACTAACTTTAGTACCCGGTTGACCGAGCTTTGCTCGGTATTTTTCGTTCGGATTTTTTTAATTCGTGTGTTTTGGAAATTATATTTAGATACAAATTACATACTGATGAAATACGAATAATATTTTTTGATCTTAGCGACATAATAGAAAAAACTGAACTGGTTATTTGAATAAAAATCATGAGTGCAATTAGTTTAATTTAAATTTTCGTGTTTTTAAAAAATACAAAAAAAAGGGCTCGAAAAAATAGATTTTCTCAAAACAGAAAGGAAAAAAAAATTAAAAAAAGTTGGTCGTTCGGTCTCGAACCGAGGTTTTACGATTCTGTGACCGCCCATTATACCAATTAAGCTATTTATTATATTAACAATCTGTCAAAATTTACCTTTTTATTCTAACGATATTGTAGCAGTTTTTCATTGCCTAAAAACACGGACAAAAAGACATTTTCTAAAAATAAATCCTAGCTAGATCGATTTATTATCCCCGAAACACCTTTTTTTTTTGCGGATGGAAAATCATCTAATGACGCCTTTCGCTCTGGGTGGAGCGTAAGGGAGTGTCAGACTTTTACTGACTAAAAACCATCCGTGTTCCTTCAGTGCCCTTACGTTCTGGAGCCGCGGTATCTCTTTCGAACAGCCCGCAGCCCCGGCAGGCGTCGGCCCTTGCGGGCCCCTTCACGCTGCTGACAGCTCTTTGAGGCGCGCGTGGAACAAAGCGCGCCGTCGACACGGCCTATCGTCGTTAGACGGAAGAACGGCGAGCTACCCATTGTTCGCCATCCACAGGCCCGCGCCTACGGTGGCCGGGGGCCACGACGTAGCCCCCGACGCCCGGGGCGTATCCCGCGACGGCCGGGGAGGAAAGCTGCTGCTCTCTCCTTCTCCCGCTCCGCCACCTCCTTCGCTAGCACCACTGCTTCGCAGAAGGTGGTGACGGCATCCCATTCCGTCTCGCTCCGGACCATGGCTTCGACCAGGGCCGGACGCGAGAGGTCGCCGCCGCCTATCGCCGCTACGAGGACACGTCGGTGCTCCGCCCAAGCAGGGCACACCTCCACGGTGTGTTCCACCGTGTCCTCCGTTCCATCCTCGCAGTGGGAGCACCCGGGCGTTTTCTCCCGCCCGATTCTGTGCAGGAACCTCCCGAACACACCGTGTCCAGTGAGGACCTGCGTCAGGCGGAAGGTGAGGATGCCGTGGCGTCTCTCAAGCCACTCCTCAAAGAGGGGTCTTATCGCCGCTATAGTGACGTGCCCAGCACGGGGTTGCGACAGTCACTCTCTCCATGTCGCCATGAGATCGTGCCGGAAGTCTGTCCGCTGCGCGACAACTTGCCGCGGCAGCGGGGTTTCCCCCCGGCATAGTGCCTCCGCGCGCCATTCGTGCAGGCGCGCGAGGACTATCGCCTCCAGATCCCATGGCGGCAATCCGGCAAGGAGGCTCGCCGCCTCGCGGGAGATCGTGCGGTAGCCGCGAACCATTTTCACGGCAACCACCCTTTAGGGCGCGTTCAGGTGGTGGACGGCAAGCCGCGCCAAACCACGCGCCCACACCGGGGACCCGTAAAGGGCCATGGACCGCACGATCCCCGCGTAGAGCCTTCGGCAGGAGGCGTTTGGCCCCCCCAAGTTCGGCAGGAGCCACCTGAAGGCAGCCCTGGTCCGTTCCAGTTTGGTAGCCAAACGTCGGAAGTGCTCAACGAAGTTCCATCGGCCGTCGAGGACGAGTCCTAGGTACTTCA
Source organism: Parnassius smintheus behrii (assembly GCA_036936625.1). Taxonomy (NCBI): domain Eukaryota; kingdom Metazoa; phylum Arthropoda; class Insecta; order Lepidoptera; family Papilionidae; genus Parnassius; species Parnassius smintheus. The sequence continues at coordinate 41,417,145 of JAUPFT010000022.1, forward strand.
GCGTCGACTCGACGCTGATGGATACCCCTCCTACCATCACTGAGGATCCCGGTGGTGGCCTGTTCCGAGGACCATGGAAGTGCATGGCCTCGGACTTGTGCAGAGCCACCTCGAGACCCAGTTGCCGAATCCTCTCAACGACATCGCAACCCCGCGTGTCATAGTTTCCGCCGCCGCCTCGTACGACCCCCCTTGTTCGCTGACGCCGGTAGGGAGGTCGGCGCGCAGCACCCAGTCGTAACCAATGTTCCACAGAGGTGGCCCCAGAACCGAACCCTGTGGGACACCGCACGACATCTCTCGCCGGTTCCACTCACCGTTGCGACCGGGGTAGATGACGGCTCTGTCCATCAGATAGTCCCCGACTATACGACGGAGATAGGTCGGCACCCGGTGATACCGGAGTGCCTCCCTAATGCAGCTCCAGGGCATGGAGTTGAAGGCGTTGGTGATGTCGAGAGACACCGCCAAGACAACCCCCCCCTCTGGCCACTGCATCCCCCGTCGTGAGGGCTCTCACGCGCATGATGGCGTCCACCGTAGAGCGCCTCTTGCGGAAACCAAACTGGTGTTCCGCAAGATCCGGCCCCGTCCCCGCAAGGTGCTCGGCGAGGCGGTTTGCAATGACTTTCAAAGAGCTTGCCCACCTCGTCGAGCAGCACCACGGGCCGGTATGCGGACGGAGAGTCCGCAGGGCGCCCCGGCTTCCGAATGAGGACCAGCTTCCCCGTCTTCCAACGAAGCGGGAATTGGCCTCTCTCCAAGCATGTGCTTAGGAGCCTCTCCAGTCGGGGCCCGAGAGCCTCCGAGGCCAGGACCCAGGCTTTGCCAGGCAAGCCATGGGGTCCTGGGGCGGTATTCCTGGCCTTGAGCCTACGTACCGCCACTCTCAGGTCTACCCCAGTCCCTTCCGGGATGTCGTCGTCGTCGTCCTGGTGGTCCGTTTCCGGCACCGCAGGTGGCGGAGCCATAGGTGGGGGCGGATGTTCCCCTCGCGCAGGGAACAGAGCGCCAACCACGTCACGTGACACACGCCTCGCGCAGAGACGTCAGCTCACGCGACCACCAATACACCTGACGCTGGGCGCTTCCTGGTCGGACGCGGGGCATTGCCACGTCACATATCTCGGACATGGCCTCCTGGAACCACCCTGCCTCATCATTGACGTCAGCAGGCCTGTCCGGTGATGACACCCAGGCCTGTACGATCGAGGCTTCCAGGAGGGGGAGCTCCTCCAGCTGCTTCAGCGCCCAACGCGGACAACTCGGGGCCTGTTGGACTGGCGCGCTCGAGGGCTGGGTGGAGGCGTCAAACCGGATGTACCGGTGGTCGGATTAGGTCTCCATCCCCTCCATGACACGCCAGTCAATGGCACGCGGCGACAGAGCGGGGCTAGCGAACGAGATGTCCACCACCGACTCGCCCCGCATCCGCACACACGTGGGGACAGAACCCCGATTTAGGACGACCAGGCCTGTCTCCAGAGCCCAGTCTTCCACCATCCTACCCCGCACATCTGTACGACGAGAACCCAAAGCCAAGTTCTTGGCATTGAAGTCCCCAAGGACAAGTACGGGGAGGGGATAACTTCCGACGGCGACTGCTCTCAGCTCTGCAAGAGAGTTGTGGAGCTCGGCGAGAGATCGGTTCGGGGAGAAGTACACCCCCACAACGACGAACTCCCCGAACCGTGCTGCTACGCACCCCCGACCCCTCCTGACACCTTCAAGGGTCGGGGTACCGGCGGCGGCCGAAGAGATGATGGCAACTGAGCCGTTAATGTCCGCCACCCAGTCCTCCCTAGACCAGACAAAATACGGCTCAGCGACCACAGCGATGTTAATCGACCACTGCACCATGCTCTGGAGCAACAGATCCTGAGCGCAGGCGCAGTGGTTGATATTCGCCTGGAGGAAGCTTAATGGGGCCGTTATAGGCATTCCATTTCAGCTTCCTCCACGGGGGGCCCCTCTGCGGGCGTCGGTGTCGCGGCAGCGGCGGCGGCGACAGTGACAGCGGTGGCAGCGGCAGTTGTGGCTGCGGCGGAGGCCACAGAGGCGGTGGCGGCGGAGGGCCCTCCGCCTCTTGCCGGTCGCCGCACATGCATCACAGTGCGGCGTGGCGGAGCAGGTCGCCGATATGTGTCCGGGCTGACAGCAGCGGAAGCAAAGGCCACTGCGGTCAACCTCCGAGGCGCATCTCACTGATAGGTGGTGCCCCACGAGACAGCGATAGCACCTCAGAGGTCTGGGCTCCAGCAGCTTAACCTGCGCTGAGACCCAGCCCACCAGAAGCCTTCGGCCCTCCACCATGGTTTTGGCCGCCGTAACAGGGCAGCACACCGTGGCGGCATGCATACCCTGTTGGTCCAGGCGTATGGCGTCTGACCTGACCTGGTCCGTAGTGCACCGCCCGGACCTGGCGACGGCGGCCACCAACTCCTCCTCCGATACCGAGTCGTCCAGACCCATGATGCGCAGGTCTGCGCATCTGACGGGCCTGGACATTCGGGCCTCGTCCACGTCCAGAGACGCTCCGAGCTTCGCAGCCAGAGCGTCCGCGGTCGCGCCACTGGATTCCCTAGGGACCTCCAGCATACGGGCCACCGTCTGGGTGACTTTGAGCCGGAGGCCCCCGGTGATCCCGAGCTCCCCGAGATCCACCGCCTCCTTCGCCTTCGCGAGCAGGTTGCGGTAGGTAACGCCCTTCTTTTCCGCGTCCGGCTGTAGTGTAATCACTACAGCTGCGGTCTTCGGGGTGCGGAGCCTAGCCGCGATCTTGCGCGCCCTGAACTGAAGCTGCCGCTCCTGCTCTTTGGCCTTTTTGGCTGCCTTCTTCCCCTTCTTTTTGTCCCCGACCACCTGCCAACCGGCTTCAGCCGCGGGAGGTGTAGGGAACTGGGGGGGCGGTGACGGCGGCGGCAGCTGGCTTGCCTCTGGTGCTGGCACATTCGCCGCAGGCACTGGGGCTGGTGCAGCCATCATCTGTGCTGCCGCCTTGCCCTTTTTCGCCTTCTTCTTGCCTCTCTTTCCCGTCGCCGGCTTAGCCGGAGCCGGTTCAGCCGGTACCGGTTTTGCCGGAGCCGGCCTTTCAGGGGGGGGAGGGGCAACTGCAGCCCTGCCCGAGGGCTGGCTGGACGGCACCGGCCTAGATGCGGCAGCCGTGGCCGCCGCGTACGAGACCGTTGCCAGCCTCGCCACCATCTTGTTTGCCCCCAGGGGGGGCGCAGGACGATGCCCTCCAGCACGGAGAACCGGTGTTGGAAGGCAGCCAGCTCCTGCCGGATCAGGTTCAGAACCTGGTTCTCCACCGGCACGGGCTGGCTTGGGCGCTGCGTCTGGGGCGCCGCGCGAGAGGCAGGCTCACGTAGACTGGCCGGGTCCGCGCGGAGCTTCTCGTTCTCCTTCTGGAGAGTCTCCATGGCAGACGTCAGGCGGGCCACGTCCGCCCGCAGCTTCACCACCTCGTCCGCATTAGGCCCGGCCCCAACAATGTTGGCCTCCGCAGCCGCCATGATGGAGGCGGAGGTCCCGGGAATGGCCTTAAACTTCGAGGAGGGCTTTTGCTTGTAGGCCACGACCTTGATCGCGGCCTCCACCTCCTTTACGAATCTGGCCTTACGCTCCACCTCGGAGCCGCGAGTCGCACTCGTCTCTTCGCCTGATACCCGAGCCATATCGCCCGGGTGGCGCCCCTCCTCGGCAAGCTTTGCTGCTCGTTCGGCCCTCTGATTGGCAGAGAGCCCCCTCCCCTTGCCTTTCAGCCCGCCCCGACTGTTGGTGGGGATTTTCCGGGCCGAAACCTCCTCTACACCGGATGACGGCCCCTGGTCGCCATCCCGCCTGGATCGCTTGCGGAAGAACTTACTGGTCTCCGCGGTCCCAGGCCCCACGCGTCGGGAGCTCTCTGAGCCTCCCACGCAGCTCGATGCGGCGTCGAACTCTGTCCCCGCATCGTTCCTCCTCTCCTCTACGTTGCCGTTGCCGGCGGTTTTGGTTTTTTGTTTTTCCATTTTTTGTACCCACGAGTATGGGGGAATTAAAGGTCCACCTTGGCAGAGATCCCTGTACCAAGGTAAGCAGATTTAGAGGATTTATTACTCGCCAGGGGGTCTGCAGGTACCCTGGCGAGGAGCGCACTAGCGACTGATTTGTTCGTAGAACCCCGTCAGCCATCCATCCCCTCGCGGTGTGTCGCCACTTGGGATTCGGAGTAACTTTTTATAGAGGTTTTCTCCCTTGCGGTCCGGGCGATTAAGCCAAGACCCTCGGTCCCCATTCAAGCCGCGAGACATGATCCACGACACTTCGATACTGGGATTACGAGACCGGCGATGACAGCAAAGGATGAATCCTTCACTGTCTGCCCGGAGGCAGAGTAAGTGCACACCGAGCCCGCCCTCACTCCTCTGCTATGCCCTCTGCTGATCAGAGGGTCACGCAGAGGAACGCACTGTTGGTCCGGGACGGACCCCATCCATGTCAGAATAATTAGCCGCAGCAGCAACATTCCCCAAGGAATAAGAATTTCTTCTCATTTCTCGAGAAAGATTACCGCCGCGCCCAGGGTGCACCAGCCCAGTAGCTGCTCTTCCCTCCAAACGTATCGAGAGGGACCCGCAACTACCAGGCACACGTGGAGGACTTCTGACTTCGCACCCCATCCCCGAAACACCCTGGACACTAAATTTTATGAAAATCGTTGGAGCCGTTTCCGAGAATCCGATTATATATATATATATATATATATATATATATATTTAAGATTATATTATATTGAACATGACTATCACAGTATAATATTACTGTACGTGGTAGAGCTACGCGTTTATATTATGGTTGTAGCAAGAATGGATGGGCTCGAATAGTAGCCCACGCTCTCACAGAATACCAACGTGGAATAGCAGTTCAATGCTGCTGTTTCGTATGGTGAGTGTAGAGAACCGGAGAACCTCTTTACTGGAAATGAAGCATTCCACTCTAGTCCAGTTCCTTCCTAGTGACAACGCATCGGTATGTTCATTCTTATCCGATGATAAATGTAAATGTCTATGGGCTACAGGTTCCACTTACCACTAGGTGGACTGTGTGCTCTTTTGTCGCCCATATTCTATATAATTTAACAGCCAATATACTAGACAAATATTACGTGAATATCCGTTGAATGAATAAGATTAACTAACTGAGCAGTCACGTTAAATAATCTTCACCGTACCCAGCCCGTGCCCTTGTACTCTACCAAAGAGACTCACTCACGAGTCACGACTCATGCCGCAACGTATACCAGACGTGAATAGGCTAAGCTGCCAGTCGTAAATATAAGCATCTTACGTCAAACTTACACTAGATGGTAATACCGTCATCTACGCCTGACAGGTTAAAGATTTTTTCAGGCATTTCCTATAGTCACCTTTTACGACACGTACAAGGCAAAACGGGATTGGGGCGGTGCATACGTCGCGCCACAAACAAAACGCACCTAAGGCTAAATCACGCTATCAAAGTTCCGGAGTACTGCGATATAAGAACTTTGTGTTGGCTGCTCACCGGGCTATTTACCTTGTTTAGCGGGAGATCTCCCCTTTTCCTTCGATGGCCGAAAGGTGATGGATTCTCCTACTGCTGCACCATACCCCACATTTTTAATCCCCTGTTAAGCCTGGCAATTATGGCAAATTTTAGTATAAGGGAATCTATGGGGAGGCCTAGGTTCAGCAGCGGGCATTTGATAGGCTGTGAATGTGACTGCGAAATCATCAATGATTAAGGAATAATTAAGTGTGCATTTCTCTGTTCTGTTCAGTGGCGCAGTGTCTTAACATTGAGACGCGACGCTGAGAGCCGCGGGTTCAAATACCCAACCCAGGGAGCAATTTTTTTTTTTTATAGAAGAGGGGGCAAACGAGCATGCGGCTCACCTGATGTTAAGTGACTACCGCCGCCCATGATCAACCGCAACACCAGGAGACTTGCGGGTGCGTTGCCGGCCCTTTAGAAAGGAGTAAGCTCTTTTCTTGAAGGTCCCCAGGTCGTATCGGTCCGGAAAAATCGCCGGTGATAAACTATTCCACAGAGAGGTTGTACGTGAAAGAAAACTCCTTGTGAAACGTACAGTGGTGGACCGCCAAGCATCCAGATGGTGTGGATGGTATCGGGACGTTTGCCGTGTCGTGCGTTCACGAAATTTGGCGGCTGGGACCACGGACCACGAAACTGCACGTCACTCGATATGTCAACGCCGAGGATTCCGATACTGGCTGAGGCAACAAGGGGAGTGCCTTGAAACTGAGGGGATACGACAAAGGGGTTCTTTTTAGCGGTTAACGCGCAAACTTGTGTCTTCTGGGGGTTAAACTGGACTAGATTTAGTCGTCCCCAATCCGAGACTCTGTACAGCAAAGACTCGACTTCAGACACAAGTTTGTCCCGGCACTCGGAGACGTTTTCTCGAGAAATATTGGCTCGGCCGGTGTAAAGAGCACCACCAGTGCTGTCATCTGCATAGCAATGAATGTTACGGGTATGCAACATATCATTGATATGCAGAAGAAACAGCGTTGGCGATAGCACGCAGCCCTGTGGAACACCAGCATTAATAGGCTTGCAATCGGAGCTTGCACCGTCTACAACGACCTTGATGCTCCGATCTGCAAGAAAGCTGGTGATCCAATCGCACAATTTCTCGGGAAGCCCATAGGAAGGGAGCTTCGAAAGAAGCGCTTTGTGCCAAACCCGATCGAAGGCCTTCGCAATGTCCAAACTAACGGCCAATGCCTCCCCCTTGAACTCTACTGCCTCCGCCCATCTGTTAATTATTATCTGTCAATTATTCGTAACTTTATATTTGTCCTTGTACAATTTACATATACTATATAATACGTAAACTGCCTCTATGGTGCAGAGAAAATAACCCTATTGTAGGGTATACAAGAAACGTTTTAAATAAATTTACAAATTTGGTTTAATACAAGAAATTTAACAGGGTAGAGCCACGCTGTAGCTATATTATAGTTGTAGAACGAATGGATCGGCTTGACCGGGGCAAAACTACGCTCTCACAGAATACCAGCGTAAAATACCAGCGTAATTCTGCTGTGTTTTGTGTGGTGAGTATAGAGAACTGGAGACCCTTTTTACTGAAATCGAGGCACTCCATCGTAGTCTTTAGGGGTGACAACGCATTTGCACTTTGATTATTATTTGAGGAGAAATATGAATGTCAATGGGCCACAGCATCCACTTAGCATCAGGTGGACTGTGTGCACGTTTGTCACCTAATACTATAAAAATGGTACTAATGAAACATGCACATATTTCCGTCAGGTTCCTCAAGGCGTTGAAACAGTACCATTATTACTTCTGCACGGATGGCCGGGCTCCGTACGGGAATTCTACGAAGCAATACCTCACCTCACATCAGTTAGCGATGCGAGAGATTTTGCTATTGAGGTCATTGCTCCTAGTTTAGTCGGATTTGGATTTTCAGACGTAAGTTCTTTTTTATAAGTACAAATAGATTAATAATATTAATACGTAATTTTATGGTGTGCAAGATATTTAAAAATAGGTTCCTAAAGAGCTATGTGCCAGATAATATGTATATTGCTGGAGTGTATGCGCAAGCGCAGATGCACTCTTTATTCTCTCACTCTCATAGTTCTATGGAACGGCTACATGGCATGACCGGAGAGAGATCAGGCGCAGGATCAACGGAAGTGAAACACTTCCAATTATCAGACACTGGGTTGCTGTGATAATTTCTTGACAGAAAAACCTAACAACTGATTTAAATCCGAGCCAAGATTTGAACCCGAAATCACACGATTAAGACCATAATACACATGCGTATTATGGTCTTTATCATGCGAATATATAATCTTAATCAGCGTGGCTCTATCACATAAAATGATAATAACAGTTCCCTATCTTAGATTACGCTGATGTCTGTTTTTTTAATGCCACAGAGGAGCAATTAAACAAACTTGAGCGATTGCAAAACCTTTGCATTCGGTACATTTTTGGACTCAAGTAGTTTGACCACGTCTCTAAATACAGAAAACAGTTCAAGTGGCTCCCGATCCGATTTCGCAGGAACACTCGTATTCTTTGTCTCTTTGTTGACATCCTACACAGCCCAAATTTCCCTACATACCTCTGAAATAGATTTACCTTTCTTAAATCCCCAGATACAGTTTGTAGATCTTTACGTGTATTTAAGTATGAATATGTATATGTATACGTAAGTGTATGTGCCGACGTTTGTATTTATTTTATCCCTATATGTATTGTATAATAACAAAGTGCACACCATATTAACATTTATTAATGATATATCTTTATCACTGGCCTACTGTAAGAAATTTCATTATGAGATAAGTATAGCCCCTGTACAAACATTTCGTCATGACGTGTCCTCTCCCCTCTTACTTGTGTGTACATAAATTGTTAAATAAATAAATAAATATTTTAAGGCAGCATTCCGCCCGGGCATGGGAACTGCGCAAATGGCGATAGTGATGAGGAATTTGATGAGAAGGCTCGGCTTCGAGAAGTTCTACGTGCAAGGTGGTGATTGGGGATCCGTTATCGGAGCGCACTTGGCTACTATATTCTCTGAGGTTAGTGATATTGACAATATATTTGGGTGCATCGAAGCACACCCTCGCATTTTGGTTTGTTAGATAAGTCGGCTGGTATAACCTCTACCCACTTCCGTTCCCTTCCCGCAAGGGCCTGCCTAATGGGGAGCTACATTGGTGGCCTTATTTTATTCCTCCAATAAGAAGCGCGCTCAGCAAAAGTGAAAAGAGGCAGCACGCCGCAGGAGCACAGCGGCCGTGGCGGTCGAGCAACAGAACAGAACAGTGCAATTTTCGAAGTCCATCAGTTCATTTTTCGTCGCGTACCACCCCTGTTGCTACAAATTTTTCGTCGCCTCAGGGTCCTAGAGAGAGGCCGCTAGCAGCTACCCCAGGTAAGTGCCTGTTCCTTAATCTTGAGCTGTTTTTATTTGGCTTTTCCGCAGCAGCACATGTTTACGTCTTACCGGCTGTCGTATTAAATTTATAGTAAGTATATTGTCGAAGGATCGCGACGTGCCACGCCCGTCATTTTGTTTACATAATTCATAACGAGCCACGCTGATACAGTCCACCTAATTGTTCAGCCGTAATTTGTGGTCATTCCTCCCGGAATCGAACCAGGGACCTATAGCCCTACCAGTATTGAAACTTAGATCCCTTTAGTATTAATTGAAGAAAGATCATTTTAGTAGTTAATAGAAGAAAATTATTAATACTGAAGTTCTATTTTATTTTGCTTTTTTGTAGAGTAGAATAACTTTTATTCAATATAGACACGACAATTTTATTTTTTATTTGTAATTATATATTTAAGTATTTTTGTCTATAATACTATAATTAAATATTTTTGTCTCTAATACTATATAGACAAAAACACTTATTAAAAGTCGTTTATGCTTTTACAAATGTTTCGAAAAAAAAACCCTTAGATGTAACCGCAAAAAAACCCAGAGGGACTTTTTAAAATTTATCTGTACATTGAATAAAACTATTTATACTGATTAAAATTGAGTTAAATTAACTTATTTTTGATTCCCGACATTTCGGGCACTTTACGGGACCATGTTCACGTCCTATCCACGCGAAGACGTGTAGGTTGCTTATTTACAGATAGAAAAATAGTCTTCTGAGAGCTGCTTCTCACAAGGTTGAAGCGATGACTTAGCTTTGGACTTTCAGATAGAGCTTTATAAAAGGCAATTTTGAATAAAATTATTTGACTTTACTTTGTACAGGACGTCCTGGGCTACCATACCAATCTACCTCTGTCTTGGGCACCGTCCACTTTCTTGCTTCCTCTTATAGCTTCGATATGCCCCTCGTTGTTCTTCAAGCCGCAAGAAGTAGAGAGGATGTACCCCTTGACAGAGTTTTACTTCATGTTAACGGAAGAAATGGGCTACTTTCATTTGCATGCCACAAAACCTGATACCATAGGTAAGAGTTTTTTTAATTTCTAAAGTTTAATGTAATTTGCAGTGGTGTAGCTACCTTGGGTGGCACCCGGTGCGGAAGTTGGTGGTGTCACCCCATCGAAAGTAAAAAGCAATAAATTTTATATGATAAAGGACATGAATCATTTATTATTTATAATATTAAAGAAATAACAAAACACAATAATAGCTAAGACAGAAAAGGAATTGTTATACAATTAAAATTTCTATATATATATATATATATATATAATATAAATTATAATAAGCTTTAAAAAATCTAGACACGCAATGAGTAACCGTAACATTAGCGGCTTTTAAGTGTCTTCGCAGTCTTGGTATCTCCAAAAGTAATTCGGTTTCTGAGACCTCATCATAAAAATCTGTAAATTTAGATGTAGCTAATTTCAGTTCTTCAGTATTCGCCAAAAGCAAAACATTAGTTTGTACGATCTCGAACAATGAAGCTACATCTTGAAGAGACTTCGAGAGCGTCAGGCTCTTTTGCGGGAATCCCCGAATTATACATAGAGCTGAGCTAGTGCTTGTGGAGGAATCCCCGAAAAAGAAATTTTGTGCTAGCGATTTATTTATTTTTTGTTTGTACATTGTTCTTAAAGTTAAGAGACCAGGTGGGTGTCACCCCAAAAAAGGTGACACACGGTGCGGCCCGCCCCCGCCGCCCCCCCCTTATCTACGCCACTGGTAATTTGTTTTTGGTTGTAGGCTATATTTTGACATGTAAAAAAGTCCACTCTTTGGATAAGTGATCGAGTTTTTGATAGCTTCTTTTTGACATATTTTTATATAATTTTTTTATTAAAAAGATCACTAATGGTTAAAAGTAGCGACTACGAAGTTAAAAAGCCGAGGGTTTGAGAATGGTGGATTCGACATCTCGAACTTTTAACTTCATAGTCGTATGCCATTCTTATATATCACTCATATCTTATATTAGAAGTGTTAATTGTGCTGCTAAAATAAGTACGCAGTTCACCTGATTGTAAGTGGATGCTGTGGCCCATAGATATTTTCACCTTTTCACGATTAAATATGAAAATGCAGGTGTGTTGTCACTTCGGAGGTCTAAGAATGAAATAATGAAATAATGAAACGCCTCGTTATTAGTTAAAAGGTCTTCTGGTTCTTTAGCTAAACCATTCGTGCTGCAACCACTGCAACGTCGCTCTAACTCATATAAAGTATCAAACTCTTCGTACCCAAAAACTTAAATCAGAGAAGTCTTTGCTATCTTATGTCTTATACTAAATTTTGCATCTAGTATGTTTGATACAGCTTTAACAATCTCTTTTTATTTCCAGGTAAAGCACTTACTGATTCCCCATCCGGCCTCCTCGTGTATATCCTTCAGATGTTCTCAACTTGGACGTGTAGGGAGGATGTATCGCGACCAGATGGAGGACTCGGTCTTCATCATACAAAAGAACAACTGATCGACAATATCATGTTGTACTGGGCACCTAACTCCATTGATACAGCTATTAGGTTATACGCAGAGAGTTTTAATAAAACACATTTGAATTTGAGGTTGGACGAGTAAGTATTTTTCAATCTACTTACACACACACACACGCGCGCATGCACACGCACGCACACGCACGCACACCCACGCACACACCCACGCACGCATGCACCCATGCACGTACGCACGCACGCGCGCACGCACTCACGCAAGCACGCACGCACGCACTCTCCCCCGCGCTGCCCTAGTGCGAGTTGGCGGACCTGACATGTCTTCAAAAATTTTTTTTCAATTATTCAGAGATGCATATTTCTTAAAGATATTTTCGTTCACCACAATTGTAAATCAGATATTAAATTTTTAATTTATAATTTATATTAGAAAAGTTCCAAAAGGCCTTTTTAAGATAGAGATATAATAGCAAGCCATTTTATAGATAGTATCTGTATTTATATCCGACTGAATTTCTCCCCGGATCTTTGTTTATTTTTTATTTACACACATACAACATACACAATGTTGTTTCTGTCTTTATTTCAGAATACCAGTTCATATACCGACATGGCTTCTGCAATCTAAGTATGAACCCCTGTACCAGTCTCCTTTGGTTACGAGATTTAAGTTCCCTAACGTTTTAAACGTGACAGTTCTTGATAAAGGTGGTCATTTTTTATCTCTAGAGCTACCGGAAGTTTTCTCCGAAGATGTTTTGGCCGCGATTGGGGAGTTCCGGAAGTCGAATAAGAAGAATGCGGTGAAGAATGAGTTATGATCTGTTTAACTTTAAGAATTGTGTTTGTTAATTTTGAATAAAACATTTATTTTAATTTGCTTACTTGGATGCTTTAATTCCTCCCTTTCCTTTTCACCATCGGACAGTCAGGCGGTCGACGGATCTTCATCCGGTTCGTTTCGTCTTTCGTAATGCAAAGAAGTGGAATTATTTGCAGGCGTCAGTCCTTCCATCCGAATACAATCGGGGCGTCTTCAAGGTAAATAGTGAACAGGCTTTCGTTACGTCTACGACAGTGTTATTCACTATCTCGGACTTCATAATCACTTGGTTTATATTTTCAAACTGTATAAGTTACCCCTAATGTATATTATTGCAACGGCACACATCTCGACCTCCCATTCCGTTGCGTCACGACGTCCTTTTTAGGGTGACGATGTGATAATTAATTTTACAATGCATCTACTGTAGCATCATAAAGATATGAACACACAATACATTCAAGACTCCATTTCAATGCTGTGTATGACGGCCGTGGGTTTGAATCCTGTACACTATTGTGTACTTGTATAGCCTTCAAGTAATTGTGGTTTAAGGAAGAAAAAGGAAGAAAAGATTGTATTTCCGCATTTATCTCTATTTTTCCCGCTATAAATCTATTGCCTGAGCTTCATCTGTCAGCACACCTCATGGCGCATTCAGTAGAGTATGGCAGGGACATTTTTATTTTAGTTAACTGTTTATTTAATTTTTTTTTGCATATAATACAATTTTCAAAAAGAAGGTTACGTAATTCTTTGCTTGGATTTGTGTACAACTTTGAGTTCGTTGATCATAGATGTTTAAGACGTCACGTCGTATTATTTGGTAGAGAACTCTGACTAATCGCTTTTTCTTTAATTTAAAATTGCAGACATACAAATAAATTTTATTTTACGGTGTAAGGGTAACAAATGAGTATACAGTCTACCTGATGGTAAGCAGATGCTGCGGCACATAGACCTCTGTCTGTCTTAGATTAAGAATCAAAATGCAGATGCTTTTTCACCCGTGAGGACTAAGATGGAATGTCTCGTTTCCAGTGAAAAGGTTCTGTACACTCACTATACCAAACACAGTAGCATGAAGCTGCTATTTTACGATGGTATTCTGTGAGAGTGTGATCCTTCCCCGGTCGAGCCGACGCATTTGTGCTACAACCATAAGATAGCTGCAGCGTGACTCTAACAGGTCAGTCTTTGGAGTATACAACCCACTAACGAACGACTTGTTTGCGGGGTCTGGACGCTCTGAACCATCTGGATAGGCCACAGCATCCACTTACCATCAGATGGAATGTGTGCTCGTTTGTCATTCTTATTCTATAGAAAAATAGGTTTCCGGTTTCCCTACTGCTTTCCTTTACCCCTAAGCAATTACTTAGAAATATGCATATAAATCTACACGGTTATTAAGCTATTGCATAGCTTCTATCGCGGGCCTTGAGTGCGGGAAAATCCAGAAATTTCGTAACGAAAAAAACCTCACGCTCTCCGACGGGCACGGAGGTGTGGCTTGAAGGCCGTGCATTGTCTAACGATGGTCTAACGTCGTTTCTTTTCCTCAGTCTTTGTTGTCTTTGTCGAAGAGTTTTGAAATTTTGAATATGAATGAACAAAGTGCATTTATTAAGGCTGCTCTCTCGCAAAATTTATTAAGGCTGCTCTCTCGCAAAAAGCTTGAAAAAAGCGTGCAAATGAACCAACTTTTCGTCGACACTTACAGAGAAATTACATATGAAAAAAATAGCTAGTAATCTACATGATCTGATACGTAATTTGGTTTAGCCATAATTTTTCTATCGGTGCCACATAATAAATAAAAAAAAATACCCAAATCACCTCCAAATCGTTGAGATGAAACCACTTTACTCCTTCATTGTTTATCAAAGCAATATAAAAAGTTTTATTAATGTTTAAGTTTAATTTGTAAAACATGGGGAATAAGCAGAAACGATTGAAGAGAGGTCTAAAAAAATATTACAAACATAAGGGTATATATTTATCAAGGTAAGTTTTAAGTTTTATCTACATATTTCGTAATATTAGACAGGTGCTGTTTATAAAATACCTATATTACTGTGATTTCGCCACTCTGTGACGAGACAAAGCGCGGCAAACGCAAGTGGCGGTAAGGCGCGGGCCGCGTCGTCGCATGCTGGTAGCGCATGTCTGAGAAATTAAAAAATATATATTTCGAAGAAATGTGAAGTTCGTCAACACGCATTGAGGCAGCGTGGCGGACATTTCCTTGCCTTAAAACCCTCTCAGAAATTAGAGGAGGCCTGTGCCCAGCAGTTGGACGTATATAGGCTGTAACTTTACTTTTTTTTACTTTTATAAATATGTTATTTTACCGACGAAAATTTTAAAGAAAAATAAAAAATAAGCAACCGACAACCTCCTAGGTCCCTAGGTGACTTGCGAGATGTCAGTGTAACAAAACAAAACGGCCCAGAAAAACAGACTTTCCAACTGATAGCTAAATCAGCACGCAACAATTTCATTGGTGCCAGTGGGGATCGAACCCGGGTTGCTCCCGTACTGTGATACCTATAACGAGCGCTAACCATGTGAGCTACCACGGCTCTCAACGACATCGTTCCGTTCGTGTACAGCGCTGAAGATAGCAGAGTAAAAAATTAGAGATTGTGGTGTTTGAAATTTGTCATCTGTGAGAGTGAATTTTATCTGTGTACTCTGTAACAAATAACTATATAGAAAAAAATCTGAAAATGATATTTCGCCATTTTTGCTTGTGTACTGGTTAGGAACTCGATCAAAAATTTGATAATTTTTCTGTTTTTATACGTTATTTCTAATGTTATTTTACATCAAATTAATTGTGAAGATATTTTCTTTAGGAAATATGTTTCATTACGACGATTCAAAAACGTTTACATATAATAATTTACCTCGAAATTCACTATACGCGATTATCGTTTATTGATTATAATAGAGCGTGCTATTTGAATTTAAAGACAATTAATTGGACGATAAATAATAAGTGACAAATCTTGCCGTGGAGCGTGGAACTGAGTAGTTGCGCGTCTTGTTAATATAATTGCGGTACGGCCGCCCTGACGTATGTACTGCGCGAACCTGAGTTTTTTGCGACGCGGTCCGGTGATACAGTATTTTTCACAAATAGTGAGTTCGTTATAACGCGGGTTCGGTTAAATCTGGTTGAATTTGATTGGATTAACCTAAGTAACTTGAATTAATATCAAAGAAAAAGAAATACTGCATAAATAAAGTAAATAAATAATTATAATTGCATAAGTTGATACAAAATGCTACGCAATAGCTTTACCGCGGCAGTCCCCGAGTGCCACACGTCTTTTTTTTTTCATTTATTGTTCAATACACATTATTCCACATATTATACAACATGTAACATAATTAACGCACTTTGAGAAAGTAGTTTGTTCAGAATCGTTTACTGAATCGATTCCTATCATTTTTAATACAGGTAAGTTTTTATCCCAAAAATAATTAAAACTACGTAAATTAGAGTCACACTAAATTTGTACAGTCAAAACAAACTGAAATGGACCGTAACTTAAGGCAATAAGACTTTTAAGAGTGTAGTTTTATTTGTATTATTACTAATTTTGTCATTCCATAAAAACAAAGAAAAACCGGCCAAGAGCGTGTCGAGCCACGCTCAGTGTAGGGTTCCGTAGTTTCCCGTCCGTCACAATAAGTGTTCCCACTTATGAGTTTAAAGGTGGGTATCTATTATGTTCGCGCTCCAGCAGCGCTCCGCGCTCCTGCAACTGCTCCCGGTAGTGGGTACTGTTGTTTCCATCCAAGTTCAAAATGATTTTCCTAGAAAGTCCTTATAAAGTTCTACTTTTCAGATTTTTTTCATATTTTCTAAACTTGTGGTTCAAAAGTTAGAGAGGGGGGGGACACATTGTTTTTTTTAATTTTGGAGCGATTATTTCCGAAATTATTGACATTATCATGAAATCATTCATCAATGATAAAAATGATCTTAGTAAACCCCTATTCATTTTCAAATACCTTTCCAACAATATATCCCACGTTAGGGTTGAAATTAAAAAAAAATCACTTCCCACTTTACATATAGGGGGGCTACCCTAATAAAACATTTTTTTCCAATTTTTATCGGCGCTATGTCGGCGTGAGTGATACTGTAATAGTGGAGTTGAACGGTCCACTATTAACAGACTCCGAGTGGTTTCAAGGTGGAGAAATAAAACGACTGTTTATATAAGTCCGACTGGAGTACGAATATAGAATGGACTGTGGACTGGAATGGAATATATTTTCATCTTGCCTGTATTTATATGGCTGGCTCACAATTGATTTGCCAATGGTAATTATTTTTGTTGTACATTGCCAATTATACTGCTTACATTATGACCAATGAAAATGAATCAAAATGTATTACTATTATGTATGTTTCGTTTCCCGGCGTGAGACTTGTGTGTTGTTCACGAAGCTACGTCGCTGGATCGGGCTATATAAGACATGCAGGTCGGTGCGCGCGCACATTCCGCCTGTGGCACCGCTCCCGAGCGGTCGCATCCAGGTAGTCCGCGCTTTCGTTCCTGTACGGTAGTGCCCTCCCGCTCTCGCGCCTCCGCTGGCCCGCTCGCGCTGTACAGCGCCGAAGCAGTGCTCAGTCCGCCGGCGGCATCGTTCTCGGACGGTCGCCTCCTGGTGGTCCGCGCTCCCGTACAGTACGGTAGTGCTGTCTCGCTCTCACGCGCCTCCGCTGTCCTGCTCACGCGGAACAGCGTCGAGGCTGCCGGTGAGTCACTTTTTGCTACAGCTCTTAGCCCCCTGTCTTCGGGCAGGGAGGTCTGACTGACCTCCGCTTTCATTTTCATTTTTTTTTTTTCTCATTGTCTTATTTTCTTGTGTTTTTCTTGCATTTTACTATTACGTGCATAGTGTGTTGTAGTACATCCCGCGTTCTAGTCCCTGTTCTACCGAGAGCAGGGACCCGTCCTCATCCTCATCTTCTCACTTAACCCAATATGGCCAACTCCAGTTTCACTGAGTCCCTAGCCGCCCTCATTACCCAATACGGGTTAAACGGCAATGAGACGGTCCGCGCCGCCATCGCCACCATCGCCGCCCAGGCTCCCCCCCCTGCCCCTCAGGCACACCTTCCGACGCCAGTACTAGCGGCATTCCTCGAAACGAGGAACTCCTTTGCCCCGCTACATTCAGCCCCCTCAGAAATGGAGTACGCATGCTCCGAATCCTCGGCGTCTACCTCCCGGAAGAGGCCCGCCACTACCTCAGGCTCCGGTTCATCGGAATCCTCTGACTCCGACGGAACCGGTGAGTCAAACTTCACCACGGTCACCTCTAAGCGCAACGGAAAGCGCGCCGCGTTGAAACGCACCCCCCCTACTTCAGCGGCCCCTGCCGCTCCCTCAACCTCCGCAGCTCCTGACGCTGCCCCCGTCCCACTGATGTCGTTAGACATCCCTACTCCATCTAAACCAGCCTCTCGTTGTGCCCCAGTGCTGGCGAAGAAGCAAGTCCCGCCCCCTGTCTTCCTAAGAGACAAGGCTAAATTCACCCATCTGTCCAAGACCTGCTACGACGCAGGCATCAAGTATGACCATGCAGTCAACCTCGGGGAGGCGATTAAAATCATCCCTAGCTCCATCGAGGACTTCCGCTCAATTACCCGGCTATTCACAGCCGAAAGGGTATCCTACCACACATACGCTCTCCCCGAAGAGCGTAAAGTCAGGGCCGTCATCCGAGGCGTCCCATTTGAGTTCTCCAACGAGGAGATACTTGAGGACCTTAAGTCCCAAGGTTTCCCAGTCGAAGCAGTGCACAAAATGCACAACCGAACGGGCAAGAGGTACAACCTTGCCCTAGTAATCTTGTCCAACGTGCCGGAGGCGAAAGCCATCTTCCGGCAGGTGCGCACAGTGTGCGGCCTGTCAAGGGTGAAGGTTGAGCCCCCACACAGGCCCGGTTTCCCGGCGCAGTGCCACCGCTGCCAGCTTTATGGTCACGCGGCGGCCAACTGCTCCGCCCCACCCAGGTGCGTGAAGTGCCTGGAGCCTCATAACACCAAAGAGTGTCCCCGGCCCAAAGACGCCGAATCCCCGCCCGCCTGTGTCCTGTGCAACCAGACAGGTCACCCGGCGAACTACAAGGGTTGCCCACGCGCACCTCAACCTCGCCCCAGTAGGAAAGCTCCACCGCCGGTGAATGACCGCTCTTTCCCGGCCCTCCAACAACGGCCCCGCCAGGGCCCTCCTCAGCCTATCCAGGGCTTCCCCCGACCCTCTCAGGGTCCCCCTAGGCCCCCTCAGGGTCCACCTAGGCCCCCTCAGGGTCCCCCTAGGCCCCCTCAGGGCATAATTCGGCCCCCTCCGGGCTTCTCAAAGCCAATGCAGCCAGTCTTTCCCTGGGGGCCCAAAAAGGCAGACCCTCCGCGGACAACCTCGTACGCACACGAGGCAGAGCCCACAATTGATGACTACAACACACTATATTCCGCGATTAGGAATATAGATGTTAGGGAGATTACAGTAATCTCACGCAAACTGCGCGCGGCGAAGTCCCCCCAAGAGCGTCTCATCGCTCTTGCGGAACATAATGATCTTCTGCTTGCTCTGTTGTAAGTTAAGTTAACTTAATTAACTTAACTTCAATGGCTGATAATAATATTAACCTACCAAGATCCCACGGTCGTATCAAACCTAAGGGTTTATCGCTTGTATCATTCAATATTCGCGGCTTGCGAAATAACCTCCCAGAGCTTAAGCTCTTTCTTCGAAATCGTGAAGTCGATTTCCTCCTCCTACAGGAAACTAATCTTAAAGCTAAGGACACTAGAGGCCTTTCTATTAGAAACTTCTCTCTTCTTCGTAATGACAGACCCGACCGCCGAGGCGGCGGAACGGCCATCTATTACAAGAAGACACTTCATTGCTCGCCCATTTCTACTCCGCAGCTTACCAATATGGAAGCCACGGTATGCAAGCTAGCTATGACTGGACATCAGTCCATCCTCATAGCCTCCTGTTACATCCCTTCAGGAACCTATCCCCTCAAAAAAGATTTTGAAGCCATTTTATCCTTGGGCAATTCAGTCATTATGTTTGGAGATTTTAACTCCAAGCATACTGAATGGACATGCCGCACTACGTCCCCTAGTGGCAAGATACTGCTCGATATCACGCAGTCTCTTGATATCACTGTCCATAGTCCTCTCGGTGTTACTCACTTTCCCGATAACACCGATCACTCTCCCGATGTGTTAGATTTTGCGTTACTCCAAGGAGTTTCTCTCAACCTCGGAGCAATCGAGACATTAGACGATCTAGGATCAGATCACAGACCGGTCTCCCTCATTCTTGGCCATCAGCCACATCCCCCAATACACACAAAAACCTTCACTAATTGGAAGGGATTCAAGGAGTCCCTAGCTAAAGCTCTGGACTCACAGGATTCTACCATCTCCATTCCGTCGGACTTAGACAGTCCCGAAAAAATCGACACCGCGGTCGACTCACTCTCCACCCTTATTAAATCCTCCCTTAAGGAGAAAGAAAGGGTCGTCCCGGTTGCTAACAATAGTGGGCTTCCCCTACATATTAGCAACCTATTAAAAGCCAAAAAAGCTGCTTTCCGGAGAGCAGCAAAATATCCCACCCCCGAATATAGGCGCGCGGCCAATCGTCTTCAACGAAAACTCCGCTTCCGCCTCTCTGAATTTCAAGATCTCGAAAAGAGTAAGCTCATGGAGAATATCTCTCCATCTCACACAGCGTACTATCAGATGGCTAGAGCCCTCCGCATAGACGCTATCACCCACACTCCCCCTCTCTCCCGTCCCGACGGCACGGTTGCCTTCGAGGACGAGGAGAAGGCTGAGTGCTTTGCGGATAGCATTGCCGATCAATGCTCCCCTAGTTCTCAACCTGTCGACCCCTCACACGTCCAGGCAGTAGAGGATGAGGTCCGCCGCCGGAACTCACCCCCTACCGCCTCCGAACCTATCTCTGTGTCCAATGATGAGATTTCATCTCTCATCAAAGGACTTAAGCCTAAAAAGGCTCCGGGCGCGGATGGCATCTCCAACCAAGCCCTTAAACACTTTCCCGAGCAGGTGTTAACCTTTTTATCTATTATCTTCAACGCCTGCTTCAACCTTAGTTATTTTCCCACTACGTGGAAAGAGGCAACTGTGATTGGAATTCCCAAGCCAGGCAAGCCTCTCAACCTCCCCTCCAGCCATCGCCCCATTAGCCTCCTCAAGGCAATGGGCAAGCTCTTCGAAAGAGTCATCCAAACACGGATGAGGCGCTATCTGTTTCCCACAGACGGTGACCCTCTCATCATTCCCCACCAATTCGGCTTCCGAGCCAAACACTCATGTCCCCAACAAGTTCACCGCATTGTGGAATATATCCTCAGCGGTTTCTATCCTCGACGTCATAAAACCATCGCGGTCTTCTTCGATATAGCCAAAGCTTTTGATAGAGTCTGGCACACAGGCCTCATCTACAAGCTCTACAAAATAGGTCTCCCCGATCGTCTAGTTCGTCTCGTGGCCTCCTATTTGAAGCATCGTACCTTTCGTTTTAGACACGAAGGCACGCTATCCTCACAGCGAACTATCAAGGCTGGTGTCCCTCAGGGCTCAGTACTTGCTCCTTTGCTGTACATCCTGTTCACCAACGACATTCCCATCCCGTCGAAAGGTGTTCAACTCTCCCTCTTCGCAGACGACACTGCCATCTACTGCAAAGGTGTCTCACTACCCTTCATACGGAACAAGATCCAAAAGTCAGTTGATGACCTAGGAGATTGGTTCAAAAAATGGCGCATCGATGTGAATCCGGAGAAGAGCTCCGCCGTTCACTTCGATTATAAACGACGCCGTCTTAAAAACACTCCTCCAATACGTATGCTAGGGACCCCTGTCCCCTGGCATACGACAGCCAAATATTTAGGTGTCACTCTAGACACAGGGCTCACTTTTAGACCCCACGTCAAACGAGTCACCCGTCACGCACGGTTTTACCTGAGTAGGCTCAACAGTATGTTGGGCAGACACAGTAAAATGTCCCTTCGGAACAAGCGAACCCTTTATAAGGTCTGTATACGACCCGTCATGACCTACGCGGGCCCCGTCTTTGCCCACGCAAACCCTAACATATTAAATGAACTCCAAATAGTTCAGAACCTCTTCTGTCGTCGAGCTGCGAACGCACCTTGGTACGTCCGTAATGCCGACCTTCATCGGGACTTAGAGCTCCCAACAATTCAACAGTTACTTAAAAAACTCTCTGAGAACTTCTTCAAAGCTTCAGAGTCGCACCCAAACAATTTAATTCGTGAGGCGGCTTCTTATGCAGCCCCACCCCCCTCTCGCTATCGTGTCCGCAGGCCGAGAAACTCTCTCTCGGACCCGCCAAATAAACTGTCAAACGATCTGAACTGCCTCCTGGCGGCTCAGGCCAGTTCTAATTAAATTAATTATTATTATATCAACTAATATTATTTTGCCTTCGTAGGCACTCCCTCAGCGGCTCTTAGCCGCCTGCGCCCTCTTTTCCCAAAAGAGGGTCGCTCATGATAAGGCACAATAGAGCTTAATCAGCCAGCTGCCTGTCCCCAAAGGCGGTTTTTAGGGGGTATCACTTAGGGTCCCCGGTAGGACAGTGAGTCCCCCATAACCACGATAGACCGGCTATCGTGGTATGCGTAATGCATTTTCCGCCTCCCTACGTACAGGGTAGCCCTTTAATTGCTTCGGGCGCAAAAAAAAAGTGCGCGCGCGTAGTCGGCGAGCGGCCGCGGCGTGGGATACAGCTCCGAAACAGCAAGGAGAAGCCAGCTGCGGTGTTTGAAGAAACGGCTCCCCATTGGTCGACGGATACGTGACGATAGCGGCGTGTGAAATCGATGTGGCGCTGAATAATATTTGCGGCTGCTTCTTGTTTCTTTATAAGAACGTCAAATTATCTATATGCAGTCCGTAGTATCTCAGTAGCCAGGGATAGTTAGAAAATAAATGTTTTTTTATCTTCACCTTCCGCGTTATGGTAGCAGCAGAGTATATATTATTTATTCCCGTTTAGGGCTGATTATTCTGGCTGCTACATCACTCTCCCCCTAGCGAAAGCGTACCGGAGGCTTGACGACTCGCCCGTATTTAGTAGTTTTTAAAATAGGTCTCAACTGGGTTGATGTAGATGATGGAGTTTCAAGCTTCCTCGCTGGTGGTTTTGATGATGATGATGAATCCTCTAAAGTATCCTCGTTAATAATATAGGCAGGCTTTAGTCGGTCGATCGAAATAATCGTAGATTTCCTTCCGGGTATTTGTAGTTTAAAAGTCTTGCTATTTCTCTCTAATACTTTATACGGTCCGTCGTAGGTAGGTTGAAATTGTTTTTTCATTGCGTCGTTTCTTACAAAAACTTGCTTGCATGTTTTCAAATCTTGGTGAATGAATACTGATTTATTATTTCTGTGTGATTGCATTTCAGTGCATTTCGACGATAAGGCTTTGTTGATTGATTCTCGAAGTTGAGTTACGAAATCGTAATCCATTTCTTGTTTGTTTGACGCTGCTGAACTGAAGAAGTCACACGGCAGTCTTATGCTGCAGCCGTAGGTTAGCTGAGCGGCAATAAGACTAGTGTCTGCACGCGGTGTTGCTCGTAGTCCGAGTAGCACTGTAGGTAGCTCATCAATCCACTTTGTATGTTGAGATAAACGAGTTTTGAGTGCGGTCTTTAATGTACGATGCCATCGTTCGATTATTCCGTTTGCCTGAGGATGGTATGCTGTTGTACGTGTCTTCTGTATTCCCATAGTTTGAAGAAGTTTGAGGAATAGGTTGCTTTCGAAATTTCTTCCTTGATCCGTTGTGATGGTTTTAGGTGATCCGAAACGAGTAATCCAATTTTCATAAATTATCTTCGCGACGGATTCGGCTGAAGTATCATCGGTAGGTATTGCTTCTGGCCATCTTGTTGCTCTGTCGATCATTGTTACGAGGTAACGATATCCTTGCGGTGAAGTAGGTAGTGGTCCGACGATGTCAACATGCAGGTGTTCGAATCTCTCCGTGGGTGGAAATGTAGCTAGATTACTTGATGTATGCCTTTGTACTTTGCATTTCTGGCATTGAATGCATTGCTTCGCCCAGTTGCCAACATCCACTTGCATTGAAGGCCAAAAGAATTTTTCAGTGATGAGTTTTCTTGTTGTTCTAACACCTGGATGACTGATGTTGTGCAGTGCATTGAAGACTTCGCGACGACATTCTTCTGGTAGGTATGGTCGCATAGTTGTCGTTGAGGCTTCACAGTATATAGGTAGATGCGTCATTGGCATTGTAACTTGCTTGATGGACAAGTTACCTTGCTTCGATAAATGTTTTATGTTGTCACTATCTCTGTCTTGTGCTGCGGCGATCTTATGATAGTCGATTGATGTAGGGCACGTTACACTGTCGATTGGTACGCGACTGAGTGCGTCGGCGACTATGTTGTCCTTTCCACTGATGTGACGTATGTCGGTAGTGAATTCACTTATGAAAATAAGTTGTCTTTCTCTTCGTGGTGTTTCCGATAGTGATGGTTTCTTTGAAAGTACATATGTATGCGGGACAAGTGAAAATAAATAGAATTAGTCTATAATTTTATTTCTTTAATCTTATTTTTAATTACGTAAATAAGACGAACATTTTCATGTTAATGGAATAAATATTATAGTTTAGAGTTTGTACTTAAATAGGATATAAGCGTTTATGTTGTGTTAATAAAGATTATAGTTTAAAGTTATACATAAAATAGGATATAAGCGTTTATGTTGTGATTATAGTTTAAAGTTACACATAAAGAAGATATAAGCATTTTATATTAAGAAAAATAATAGTGTAAAGCTTATATTCATTTATTAGAATTAGTAATTCACTTTGTATAATAATATAACTAGCTTAAGGTAAACAATGTAACTCAGCTCTGTCGCGCCTCGCGCTGATTGGTCGACGCCGTCACACGGTACGCACGCCGTACCACTCGACCCGGCCGAGGTAGTATAAAAGAGGGGCGATTTTCGTCGTTCGACACAGTCGGCGGCCAGCTCTCTCAAGGAAAACATCAAATATAGAAGAAAGAAAAAAGTGTCAGTGTTTTTATTCTCCACCAACCCAGCAAACAAATGTGCTTGTAGGGCACATTTAATGGTCCTTCGCCAGCCGAATATTGTGGAAAATAATTACCTGAAGACTTCAAATAGTGCTACATCGAGTTAAGAAGACTTCTCGGAAATCGTTATTCGATGAAAAAGTCAGCTAACAGTATGGCCGTTACGCGTTCCGAGGGAAGGAGCAGCAAGCCGCCGTCGTCCAAGGCTACCACCTCGGCGACCGGTACCACCAGTGCGGAAGCCAGTACGGAATCGACAGCTACAGGGACGACCGCCACGGAGACTTCGGAGTATACAGACACCTCCGCGGCAACTGATCCATCCACCGTGACTTCCGCCACCGTAGCAACCACTTCGTCCGCCGCCACCTCAGCCGCAACCGCCACCCCCGCCGCGCACCCCGCCAGCACCGTCGCTCCTTCCGTAACTCCATCCGCGGCGACGACGCTAACTGCGGGTGCGAAGGCCAAACAGCTGATGAAGCCGCCCGCTACTGTCACCAGAGCAACTCGCCGAGAAACAGAAACTGATACAGTGAAGCGAGCCATAAGAAGCACCGCCGGTCCATCGAAGCAAACCGGATTACAGGAACCCCGCCTGCCCAGCAAGAAGGGAGGAGGGGGGGAATCTACACACAGTAGAACGAAGCAGCTGAAGCTTGCAAAGGCGAAAGAAGATTTGCTACGCCTTCAAGTGGAATTAGCCGCAGCACGTCTTGCTGCCTTGGAAAGGGAAGACTCAGAAGAGGAGGAGGAAGAAGAAGATGACGCCTCCCTCTACTCAGAAGTCAATGCAAGAGTGGACGACTGGTTGGAAAATCAAGTGAATCGCCCGGTGTTAGCAATCACCAACGAACCTCACCATGCCATAGAAGAACCAACAACCGCCCACGCAGAAGAACCAAGACAGCAAAAGCATGAACAAACACATCAGTCATCAGTCAAACTGATGTAGCCCTCCTAGCTGAAGCCATCACTCGGGCTGTCAACGCCGCTCAACGACCTAAGTTCGTCGAGTTACCATTCTTCAGTGGGTCTCATCAGGAATGGCTACCCTTTCGCGCCGCCTATTACGAGACAGAAGCAACATTCAGTGCAGTTGAAAATACGAATCGACTCAGAAGAAACTTGAAAGGGAAGGCCAAGGAAGCAGTTGAAGGCCTACTTATGACCAACGCACACCCGGCTGAAGTAATGAAGACTTTGGAGTCAAGATTTGGAAGACCAGAGTCAATAGCCATGCTGGAGATGGAGACGCTTAGAGGTCTGCCGCGCCTTACTGAGTCACCAAGAGATATATGCATATTCGCCACCAAGGTCTCCAACGTAGTGGCGACTCTGAAGACTTTGGGTTGTTTTAACTACATGTACAATCCTGAACTCGCGAAGAAAATAGTAGACAAACTGACGCCAACTCTGCGTTATAGATACTACGACTTCTCAGCCATGCAGCCACGTGAAGACCCTTGTCTCATCAAGATAGAGAAGTTTTTCAGAAGGGAAGCAGAATTGTGTGGACCCTACGCGCTGCCCGAACAGATGACACCGCCTACTACAGCCGCACCACAAAGGAAGACTCAAAGGATCAACAACGTGACTGAGAAGACATACATACCAAGGTGCGTTGTATGTGAAGATACGGGGCACACCAACGCCACAGAATGTGAACAATTCAAGAAGTTAGATGCAAATGCAAGATGGGACATGGCCAAGTCCAAGCGCCTCTGCTTCAGGTGTCTTCGCTATAGGAACAAGACACACCACTGCCGACCCAAGTCATGTAATGTCAACAGTTGCAAGTACTCCCACCACAAGATGCTGCACTACGAAAAGAAGTCAGTAGACACAGAAGCAAAAGAAAATCAAGGGGCATCAGATCAATCAGAGGTCATCAACTCAACGTGGACCGTCAAGAAGCAATCGTATTTAAAAATCCTGCCGATCCAGGTTAAAGGACCAAAAGGAACTGTCAACACCTTCGCGTTGATGGACGACGGCTCAACAGTCACGCTTGTCGACGATAGCATAGTAACAAGCGTCGGAGCGACGGGCCCCATAGACCCACTGAAGATAGAAACCATCAACGACAAGAAAGTATCGGAGTCAGCATCAAGAAGAGTCACCATCAAACTAAAGGGGCTCAACGATCACGAAGAACAAATACAAGCGCGCACAGTGAAGAACCTGCAAGTCTCATCTCAACGGGTCCCACAGGAACTAGTGGAGGAGTGTCAACACCTCTCTGATATCCAAGGACATCGCACGTATACAAACGCAAAGCCACGAGTACTGATCGGTCAAGATAACTGGCATCTTCTGCTGACATCAGAAGTAAGAAGAGGAAACAAGAACCACCCAGTGGCATCTCTAACGCCACTAGGTTGGGTACTCCACGGAAGCCAGACACGGAGCTTCGGACGGAACATCGATTTCGTGTCACACATCGCAGAGGATCCAGACGAGAATCTAGAGGACCTTGTGAAGCGATACTTCGAGATGGACGCACTCTGCATAAAACCCAAGAGACCGAAAACTGATCCAGAAGAACAAGCACTTCGTATCTTGGAAAAGACCACAACAAAGATAGAAGAAGGAAGATTCCAGACCGGTCTTCTCTGGCGCAAAGAAGATGTCAAGTTACCAGACAACTACGAAAACTCGCTGAAGAGGCTCTTCAATATAGAAAAGAAGATAGATCGTGATCCTATTTTAAAGAAGAAATACGTGGAACAAATGGACGCTCTCGTCGCAAAGGGCTACGCCGAACCCGCCCCAAAACAGAAGACAGCTGACAAGACTTGGTACCTACCCCACTTTGCAGTAGTCAACCCAATGAAACCGGAGAAATTGCGGGTGGTACACGATGCCGCAGCCAAGACCAAAGGGGTGGCACTTAATGACATGCTACTCAAAGGGCCTGACCTACTACAATCGCTACCGGGTGTCGTCATGCGCTTCCGACAACACATGATCGCGGTTACGGCGGACATCAAGGAGATGTTCATGCAAGTCAAGTTGCAAGAACAAGACAGGGACGCACTGCGTTACCTGTGGCGTGGGGATCGACGAGACAACCAACCTCCGGAAGAATACAGAATGACATCGTTAATCTTCGGAGCATCGAGTTCGCCTTCGACAGCAATATACGTCAAGAACCTGAACGCCAAACAGCACGGGGAAACTCACCCAGAAGCCGCAGCTGCCATCATAAAGAAGCACTACGTCGACGACTACCTGGACAGCTTCAGAACCCTCGAAGATGCCAAACGCATCACGAAGAGTGTACGAGCCGTGCACATGAAAGCCAGCTTCGAGTTGAAACAGTGGAAATCGAACTCAGCGTCACTCCTAGAAACACTCGGAGAAAACAATCAGACAGAAGACATGGAACTCTACAAAACAGAAGAAAAAATGGAACGAGTTCTGGGTGTTGTCTGGAAGATCAACTCAGACGAACTCACCTTCAACCTTAACCTAGCCAGAATATCCTCAACACTCCTAGAAGGGAAGCAGCCGACGAAAAGGGAAGCACTGAGAATAGTGATGTCGCTCTTCGACCCGCTCGGGCTCGCCTCACCTATCACCATCAGGGCAAAACAACTACTCCAGGAAGTCTGGCGTAGAGGAACAGCATGGGACGACAAGATCGACGAGGACCTGGCGGAGCAGTGGGAAATGTGGATGGAGCATCTGAAAGGCCTCCGCGAAGTAGCAATCCCGCGGCAATATCTTCACTACAGCGACGCGGCCTCCCTAGAACTTCACGTCTTCAGCGATGCCAGCGAGTCAGCCTACTCTGCGGTTCTCTTTTGGAGAACTGTAATAACAGTAGGCGAGGCCCACCTATCCCTTATTATGGCGAAAGCAAAGGTGGCACCGTTAAAATTGACGTCCATCCCAAGATTGGAACTACAGGCTGCAGTCATGGGCACCAGGCTCGCAGAAACAGTAGTCGAAGAACACGAGAGGAAACCTGACCGCAAAGTATTCTGGACGGACAGCAAGACAGTACTAACCTGGATAAGGACAGGGTCACGTTCATATAAGCCCTACGTGGCTCATCGTCTAGCAGCAATAGAAGAAAGTTCCAAAGTTAACGACTGGCGCTGGGTGCCAACAAAGCTGAACGTGGCGGACGATGCCACACGAGACGTGCCAGCAACATTTAATAAAGACCATCGATGGTTCAAAGGACCTGACTTCTTATACCTAACAGAAGACTTCTGGCCGACGGAAACCACAAGAGCAATAGCGGAAGAACCTTCCGACGAAGAAAGAACACATCACGTGAGCAACAAAGGAAGATTGAAGCTTGCAGAAGGTCTACCTGATCCAGCGAAGTTCTCCAACTGGGACCGACTCCGATACTCAACCGCACGTGTTCTACAGTTCATTCAACTCTGCAGAAACACCAAACAGAGAGTCAACTACAAACGAACAAAGAAGAATAAAGAGGCTGATCCCACTTGGAAAAAGAACAAAGTTACCGTAAAATATCAGGCGCGCACGACGACAAAAAAGCGGTCACCAGAAGACATAAAGCCGCTAATGGTCTCAGCCGAGCTTCTTAAAACAGTTGAAGAACTCCTGATGCGATCCTCTCAAGAAGAATCCTTTACGGAAGAAATAGACAGTCTAAACAGCGGGAAGCCGATCAACAAAGAGAGCCGCCTTCGCCAGCTCAGCGTCGAGTCCATAAACGGCACACTACGACTTAGAAGTCGTATTCGAGCGGTCTGCGACATGGAAGAAAAGTTCAAGAACCCGATGATAATCGACGGTGATCATCACACGGTCAAACTCTGGGTACAGGCTATACATCGGCAACTCCATCATGCCGGTGTAGAGACCACAGTCAACGAGTGCCGACAGCAGTATTGGGTACTGAGACTGCGTCCTACCGTACGCGCAATAATACGAAGATGCCTATTCTGCAGAATGAAGACGCAAGTACCACCGCATCCGAGAACCGGAGACCTGCCAACATGTCGCTTAGCTCACCACAAGCGCCCCTTCACCTACACCGGGGTGGACTATTTCGGACCCCTTTCAGTGACCGTCGGACGAACTCGACAAAAGAGATATGTGGCCATCTTTACATGTCTCACTACGCGAGCCATACATCTAGAAGTCGCCGGCTCACTCAGCGCTGACTCCGCGGTAATGGCCATAAGGCGAATGATCGCGCGGCGAGGCTGCCCGACAGAAATATGGTCAGACAACGGCACCAACCTGAAGGCAGCCGATAAGGAACTACGACGGGCGGTCGACGCAGCGACCTCAGAAGAAGCAGCGAAGAGGACTATCTCCTGGCGCTACATCCCGCCTGGAGCTCCATTTATGGGCGGAGCCTGGGAGCGAATGGTTCGCTCCGTCAAGACCGCTCTCATCGCGACGTTGCACGAACGTCATCCGACAGAAGAAGTCCTCACAACACTACTAGTAGAAGTAGAATACACAGTCAACAGCCGCCCGCTGACTCACGTCTCAGTCAGTCCAGAGGATCCTGAGGCTCTCACTCCTAACCACTTCTTGTTGGGAGGACCGGGACGAGTACCACAGCCAGGCACTTTCACCGAACGAGACACCCTCTTACGGTCAAGTTGGCGAGCTGCGCAGAGACTAGCCGACATCTTCTGGCTACGCTGGGTGAAGGAGTACCTCCCTGAGCTCCAACACCGGCGGGAGCCCCACGGACGAGGCCGAGCAGTACGCGTCGACGACCTCGTACAGATCGTCGATCCCAACCTACCCCGCAACGTGTGGATACGAGGAAGAGTCATCGCTACATATCCGGGTCCTGACAACATCGTGCGGACAGTGGACGTGCTGACCAAGGGAGGTGTCCTACGCCGGCCAATAAGGAAGCTGGTGATCCTGCCTCTATCTACGGACGTCGAGCCCGCACCGGAAGCTGATGCGGCGGGAGTGATGTGCGGGACAAGTGAAAATAAATAGAATTAGTCTATAATTTTATTTCTTTAATCTTATTTTTAATTACGTAAATAAGACGAACATTTTCATGTTAATGGAATAAATATTATAGTTTAGAGTTTGTACTTAAACAGGATATAAGCGTTTATGTTGTGTTAATAAAGATTATAGTTTAAAGTTATACATAAAATAGGATATAAGCGTTTATGTTGTGATTATAGTTTAAAGTTACACATAAAGAAGATATAAGCATTTTATATTAAGAAAAATAATAGTGTAAAGCTTATATTCATTTATTAGAATTAGTAATTCACTTTGTATAATAATATAACTAGCTTAAGGTAAACAATGTAACTCAGCTCTGTCGCGCCTCGCGCTGATTGGTCGACGCCGTCACACGGTACGCACGCCGTACCACTCGACCCGGCCGAGGTAGTATAAAAGAGGGGCGATTTTCGTCGTTCGACCACACAAAACATTCCGCCACACAAAACATTCCGCCTGTGGCACCGCTCCCGAGCGGTCGCATCCAGGTAGTCCGCGCTTTCGTTCCTGTACGGTAGTGCTCTCTCGCTCTCGCGCCTCCGCTGGCTCGCTCGCGCTGTACAGCGCCGACGCAGTGCTCAGTCCGCCGGCGGCATCGTTCTCGGACGGTCGCCTCCTGGTGGTCCGCGCTCCCGTACAGTACGGTAGTGCTGTCTCGCTCTCACGCGCCTCCGCTGTCCTGCTCACGCGGAACAGCGTCGAGGCTGCCGGTGAGTCACTTTTGCTACAGCTCTTACCCCCCTGTCTTCGGGCAGGGAGGTCTGACTGACCTCCGCTTTCATTTTCATTTTTCATTTTCATTTATTATCATTTTCATTATAATTTTCATTATAGTTTTCATTTATCATTTTTAAATTTTTTTTTTTCTTCATTGTCTTTTATTTTCTTGTGTTTTTCTTGCATTTTACTCTTACTATTACGTGCATAGTGTGTTGTAGTACATCCCGCGTTCTAGTCCCTGTTCTACCGAGAGCAGGGACCCGTCCTCATCATCATCTTTACTAGATTATCACTTAACCCAATATGGCCAACTCCAGTTTCACTGAGTCCCTAGCCGCCCTCATTACCCAATACGGGTTAAACGGCAATGAGACGGTCCGCGCCGCCATCGCCACCATCGCCGCCCAGGCTCCCCCCCCTGCCCCTCAGGCACACCTTCCGCCGCCAGTACTAGCGGCATTCCTCGAAACGAGGAACTCCTTTGCCCCGCTACATTCAGCCCCCTCAGAAATGGAGTACGCATGCTCCGAATCCTCGGCGTCTACCTCCCGGAAGAGGCCCGCCACTACCTCAGGCTCCGGTTCATCGGAATCCTCTGACTCCGACGGAACCGGTGAGTCAAACTTCACCACGGTCACCTCTAAGCGCAACGGAAAGCGCGCCGCGTTGAAACGCACCCCCCCTACTTCAGCGGCCCCTGCCGCTCCCTCAACCTCCGCAGCTCCTGACGCTGCCCCCGTCCCACTGATGTCGTTAGACATCCCTACTCCATCTAAACCAGCCTCTCGTTGTGCCCCAGTGCTGGCGAAGAAGCAAGTCCCGCCCCCTGTCTTCCTAAGAGACAAGGCTAAATTCACCCATCTGTCCAAGACCTGCTACGACGCAGGCATCAAGTACGACCATGCAGTCAACCTCGGGGAGGCCATTAAAATCATCCCTAGCTCCATCGAGGACTTCCGCTCAATTACCCGGCTATTCACAGCCGAAAGGGTATCCTACCACACATACGCCCTCCCCGAAGAGCGTAAAGTCAGGGCCGTCATCCGAGGCGTCCCATTTGAGTTCTCCAACGAGGAGATACTTGAGGACCTTAAGTCCCAAGGTTTCCCAGTCGAAGCAGTGCATAAAATGCACAACCGTACGGGCAAGAGGTACAACCTTGCCCTAGTAATCTTGTCCAACGTGCCGGAGGCGAAAGCCATCTTCCGGCAGGTGCGCACAGTGTGCGGCCTGTCAAGGGTGAAGGTTGAGCCCCCACACAGGCCCGGTTTCCCGGCGCAGTGCCACCGCTGCCAGCTTTATGGTCACGCGGCGGCCAACTGCTCCGCCCCACCCAGGTGCGTGAAGTGCCTGGAGCCTCATAACACCAAAGAGTGTCCCCGGCCCAAAGACGCCGAATCCCCGCCCGCCTGTGTCCTGTGCAACCAGACAGGTCACCCAGCGAACTACAAGGGTTGCCCACGCGCACCTCAACCTCGCCCCAGTAGGAAAGCTCCACCGCCGGTGAATGACCGCTCATTCCCGGCCCTCCAACAACGGCCCCGCCAGGGCCCTCCTCAGCCTATCCAGGGCTTCCCTCGACCCTCTCAGGGTCCCCCCAGGCCCCCTCAGGGTCCCCCTAGGCCCCCTCAGGGTCCCCCTAGGCCCCCTCAGGGCATAATTCGGCCCCCTCCGGGCTTCTCAAAGCCAATGCAGCCTCCAGTCTTTCCCTGGGGGCCCAAAAAGGCAGACCCTCCCCGGACAACCTCGTACGCACACGAGGCAGAGCCCACAATTGATGACTACAACACACTATATTCCGCGATTAGGAATATAGATGTTAGGGAGATTACAGTAATCTCACGCAAACTGCGCGCGGCGAAGTCCCCCCAAGAGCGTCTCATCGCTCTTGCGGAACATAATGATCTTCTGCTTGCTCTGTTGTAAGTTAAGTTAACTTAATTAACTTAACTTCAATGGCTGATAATAATATTAACCTACCAAGATCCCACGGTCGTATCAAACCTAAGGGTTTATCGCTTGTATCATTCAATATTCGCGGCTTGCGAAATAACCTCCCAGAGCTTAAGCTCTTTCTTCGAAATCGTGAAGTCGATTTCCTCCTCCTACAGGAAACTAATCTTAAAGCTAAGGACACTAGAGGCCTTTCTATTAGAAACTTCTCTCTTCTTCGTAATGACAGACCCGACCGCCGAGGCGGGGGAACGGCCATCTATTACAAGAAGACACTTCATTGCTCGCCCATTTCTACTCCGAAGCTTACCAATATGGAAGCCACGGTATGCAAGCTAGCTATGACTGGACATCAGTCCATCCTCATAGCCTCCTGTTACATCCCTTCAGGAACCTATCCCCTCAAAAAAGATTTTGAAGCCATTTTATCCTTGGGCAATTCAGTCATTATGTTTGGAGATTTTAACTCCAAGCATACTGAATGGACATGCCGCACTACGTCCCCTAGTGGCAAGGTACTGCTCGATATCACGCAGTCTCTTGATATCACTGTCCATAGTCCTCTCGGTGTTACTCACTTTCCCGATAACACCGATCACTCTCCCGATGTGTTAGATTTTGCGTTACTCCAAGGAGTTTCTCTCAACCTCGGAGCAATCGAGACACTAGACGATCTAGGATCAGATCACAGACCGGTCTCCCTCATTCTTGGCCATCAGCCACCTCCCCCAATACACACAAAAACCTTCACTAATTGGAAGGGATTCAAGGAGTCCCTAGCTAAAGCTCTGGACTCACAGGATTCTACCATCTCCATTCCGTCGGACTTAGACAGTCCCGAAAAAATCGACACCGCGGTCGACTCACTCTCCACCCTTATTAAATCCTCCCTTAAGGAGAACGAAAGGGTCGTCCCGGTTGCTAACAATAGTGGGCTTCCCCTACATATTAGCAACCTATTAAAAGCCAAAAAAGCTGCTTTCCGGAGAGCAGCAAAATATCCCACCCCCGAACATAGGCGCGTGGCCAATCGTCTTCAACGAAAACTCCGCTTCCGCCTCTCTGAATTTCAAGATCTCGAAAAGTGTAAGCTCATGGAGAATATCACTCCATCTCACACAGCGTACTATCAGATGGCTAGAGCCCTCCGCATAGACGCTATCACCCACACTCCCCCTCTCTCCCGTCCCGACGCCACGGTTGCCTTCGAGGACGAGGAGAAGGCTGAGTGCTTTGCGGATAGCATTGCCGATCAATGCTCCCCTAGTTCTCAACCTGTCGACCCCTCACACGTCCAGGCAGTAGAGGATGAGGTCCGCCGCCGGAACTCACCCCCTACCGCCTCCGAACCTATCTCTGTGTCCAATGATGAGATTTCATCCCTCATCAAAGGACTTAAGCCTAAAAAGGCTCCGGGCGCGGATGGCATCTCCAACCAAGCCCTTAAACACTTTCCCGAGCAGGTGTTAACCTTTCTATCTATTATCTTCAACGCCTGCTTCAACCTTAGTTATTTTCCCACTACGTGGAAAGAGGCAACTGTGATTGGAATTCCCAAGCCAGGCAAGCCTCTCAACCTCCCCTCCAGCCATCGCCCCATTAGCCTCCTCAAGGCAATGGGCAAGCTCTTCGAAAGAGTCATCCAAACACGGATGAGGCGCTATCTGTTTCCCACAGACGGTGACCCTCTCATCATTCCCCACCAATTCGGCTTCCGAGCCAAACACTCATGTCCCCAACAAGTTCACCGCATTGTGGAATATATCCTCAGCGGTTTCTATCCTCGACGTCATAAAACCATCGCGGTCTTCTTCGATATAGCCAAAGCTTTTGATAGAGTCTGGCACACAGGCCTCATCTACAAGCTCTACAAAATAGGTATCCCCGATCGTCTAGTTCGTCTCGTGGCCTCCTATTTGAAGCATCGTACCTTTCGTTTTAGACACGAAGGCACGCTATCCTCACAGCGAACTATCAAGGCTGGTGTCCCTCAGGGCTCAGTACTTGCTCCTTTGCTGTACATCCTGTTCACCAACGACATTCCCATCCCGCCGGAAGGTGTTCAACTCTCCCTCTTCGCAGACGACACTGCCATCTACTGCAAAGGTGTCTCACTACCCTTCATACGGAACAAGATCCAAAAGTCAGTTGATGACCTAGGAGATTGGTTCAAAAAATGGCGCATCGATGTGAACCCGGAGAAGAGCTCCGCCGTTCACTTCGATTATAAACGACGCCGTCTTAAAAACACTCCTCCAATACGTATGCTAGGGACCCCTGTCCCCTGGCATACGACAGCCAAATATTTAGGTGTCACTCTAGACACAGGGCTCACTTTTAGGCCCCACGTCAAACGAGTCACCCGTCACGCACGGTTTTACCTGAGTAGGCTCAACAGTATGTTGGGCAGACACAGTAAAATGTCCCTTCGGAACAAGCGAACCCTTTATAAGGTCTGTATACGACCCGTCATGACCTACGCGGGCCCCGTCTTTGCCCACGCAAACCCTAACATATTAAATGAACTCCAAATAGTTCAGAACCTCTTCTGTCGTCGAGCTGCGAACGCACCTTGGTACGTCCGTAATGCCGACCTTCATCGGGACTTAGAGCTCCCAACAATTCAACAGTTCCTTAAAAAACTCTCTGAGAACTTCTTCAAAGCCTCAGAGTCGCACCCAAACAATTTAATTCGTGAGGCGGCTTCTTATGCAGCCCCACCCCCCTCTCGCTATCGTGTCCGCAGGCCGAGAAACTCTCTCTCGGACCCGCCAAATAAACTGTCAAACGACCTGAACTGCCTCCTGGCGGCTCAGGCCAGTTCTAATTAAATTAATTATTATTATATCAACTAATATTATTTTGCCTTCGTAGGCACTCCCTCAGCGGCTCTTAGCCGCCTGCGCCCTCTTTTCCCAAAAGAGGGTCGCTCATGATAAGGCACAATAGAGCTTAATCAGCCAGCTGCCTGTCCCCAAAGGCGGTTTTTAGGGGGTATCACTTAGGGTCCCCGGTAGGACAGTGAGTCCCACATAACCACGATAGACCGGCTATCGTGGTATGCGTAATGCATTTTCCGCCTCCCTACGTACAGGGTAGCCCTTTAATTGCTTCGGGCGCAAAAAAAAAAAAAAAAAAAAAAAGTCGTTCGACACAGTCGGCGGCCAGCTCTCTCAAGGAAAACATCAAATATAGAAGAAAGAAAAAAGTGTCAGTGTTTTTATTCTCCACCAACCCAGCAAACAAATGTGCTTGTAGGGCACATTTAATGGTCCTTCGCCAGCCGAATATTGTGGAAAATAATTACCTGAAGACTTCAAATAGTGCTACATCGAGTTAAGAAGACTTCTCGGAAATCGTTATTCGATGAAAAAGTCAGCTAACAGTATGGCCGTTACGCGTTCCGAGGGAAGGAGCAGCAAGCCGCCGTCGTCCAAGGCTACCACCTCGGCGACCGGTACCACCAGTGCGGAAGCCAGTACGGAATCGACAGCTACAGGGACGACCGCCACGGAGACTTCGGAGTATACAGACACCTCCGCGGCAACTGATCCATCCACCGTGACTTCCGCCACCGTAGCAACCACTTCGTCCGCCGCCACCTCAGCCGCAACCGCCACCCCCGCCGCGCACCCCGCCAGCACCGTCGCTCCTTCCGTAACTCCATCCGCGGCGACGACGCTAACTGCGGGTGCGAAGGCCAAACAGCTGATGAAGCCGCCCGCTACTGTCACCAGAGCAACTCGCCGAGAAACAGAAACTGATACAGTGAAGCGAGCCATAAGAAGCACCGCCGGTCCATCGAAGCAAACCGGATTACAGGAACCCCGCCTGCCCAGCAAGAAGGGAGGAGGGGGGGAATCTACACACAGTAGAACGAAGCAGCTGAAGCTTGCAAAGGCGAAAGAAGATTTGCTACGCCTTCAAGTGGAATTAGCCGCAGCACGTCTTGCTGCCTTGGAAAGGGAAGACTCAGAAGAGGAGGAGGAAGAAGAAGATGACGCCTCCCTCTACTCAGAAGTCAATGCAAGAGTGGACGACTGGTTGGAAAATCAAGTGAATCGCCCGGTGTTAGCAATCACCAACGAACCTCACCATGCCATAGAAGAACCAACAACCGCCCACGCAGAAGAACCAAGACAGCAAAAGCATGAACAAACACATCAGTCATCAGTCAAACTGATGTAGCCCTCCTAGCTGAAGCCATCACTCGGGCTGTCAACGCCGCTCAACGACCTAAGTTCGTCGAGTTACCATTCTTCAGTGGGTCTCATCAGGAATGGCTACCCTTTCGCGCCGCCTATTACGAGACAGAAGCAACATTCAGTGCAGTTGAAAATACGAATCGACTCAGAAGAAACTTGAAAGGGAAGGCCAAGGAAGCAGTTGAAGGCCTACTTATGACCAACGCACACCCGGCTGAAGTAATGAAGACTTTGGAGTCAAGATTTGGAAGACCAGAGTCAATAGCCATGCTGGAGATGGAGACGCTTAGAGGTCTGCCGCGCCTTACTGAGTCACCAAGAGATATATGCATATTCGCCACCAAGGTCTCCAACGTAGTGGCGACTCTGAAGACTTTGGGTTGTTTTAACTACATGTACAATCCTGAACTCGCGAAGAAAATAGTAGACAAACTGACGCCAACTCTGCGTTATAGATACTACGACTTCTCAGCCATGCAGCCACGTGAAGACCCTTGTCTCATCAAGATAGAGAAGTTTTTCAGAAGGAAAGCAGAATTGTGTGGACCCTACGCGCTGCCCGAACAGATGACACCGCCTACTACAGCCGCACCACAAAGGAAGACTCAAAGGATCAACAACGTGACTGAGAAGACATACATACCAAGGTGCGTTGTATGTGAAGATACGGGGCACACCAACGCCACAGAATGTGAACAATTCAAGAAGTTAGATGCAAATGCAAGATGGGACATGGCCAAGTCCAAGCGCCTCTGCTTCAGGTGTCTTCGCTATAGGAACAAGACACACCACTGCCGACCCAAGTCATGTAATGTCAACAGTTGCAAGTACTCCCACCACAAGATGCTGCACTACGAAAAGAAGTCAGTAGACACAGAAGCAAAAGAAAATCAAGGGGCATCAGATCAATCAGAGGTCATCAACTCAACGTGGACCGTCAAGAAGCAATCGTATTTAAAAATCCTGCCGATCCAGGTTAAAGGACCAAAAGGAACTGTCAACACCTTCGCGTTGATGGACGACGGCTCAACAGTCACGCTTGTCGACGATAGCATAGTAACAAGCGTCGGAGCGACGGGCCCCATAGACCCACTGAAGATAGAAACCATCAACGACAAGAAAGTATCGGAGTCAGCATCAAGAAGAGTCACCATCAAACTAAAGGGGCTCAACGATCACGAAGAACAAATACAAGCGCGCACAGTGAAGAACCTGCAAGTCTCATCTCAACGGGTCCCACAGGAACTAGTGGAGGAGTGTCAACACCTCTCTGATATCCAAGGACATCTCACGTATACAAACGCAAAGCCACGAGTACTGATCGGTCAAGATAACTGGCATCTTCTGCTGACATCAGAAGTAAGAAGAGGAAACAAGAACCACCCAGTGGCATCTCTAACGCCACTAGGTTGGGTACTCCACGGAAGCCAGACACGGAGCTTCGGACGGAACATCGATTTCGTGTCACACATCGCAGAGGATCCAGACGAGAATCTAGAGGACCTTGTGAAGCGATACTTCGAGATGGACGCACTCTGCATAAAACCCAAGAGACCGAAAACTGATCCAGAAGAACAAGCACTTCGTATCTTGGAAAAGACCACAACAAAGATAGAAGAAGGAAGATTCCAGACCGGTCTTCTCTGGCGCAAAGAAGATGTCAAGTTACCAGACAACTACGAAAACTCGCTGAAGAGGCTCTTCAATATAGAAAAGAAGATAGATCGTGATCCTATTTTAAAGAAGAAATACGTGGAACAAATGGACGCTCTCGTCGCAAAGGGCTACGCCGAACCCGCCCCAAAACAGAAGACAGCTGACAAG
Source organism: Parnassius smintheus behrii (assembly GCA_036936625.1). NCBI lineage: Eukaryota > Metazoa > Arthropoda > Insecta > Lepidoptera > Papilionidae > Parnassius > Parnassius smintheus. The sequence continues at coordinate 41,456,274 of JAUPFT010000022.1, forward strand.
ACTTGGTACCTACCCCACTTTGCAGTAGTCAACCCAATGAAACCGGAGAAATTGCGGGTGGTACACGATGCCGCAGCCAAGACCAAAGGGGTGGCACTTAATGACATGCTACTCAAAGGGCCTGACCTACTACAATCGCTACCGGGTGTCGTCATGCGCTTCCGACAACACATGATTGCGGTTACGGCGGACATCAAGGAGATGTTCATGCAAGTCAAGTTGCAAGAACAAGACAGGGACGCACTGCGTTACCTGTGGCGTGGGGATCGACGAGACAACCAACCTCCGGAAGAATACAGAATGACATCGTTAATCTTCGGAGCATCGAGTTCGCCTTCGACAGCAATATACGTCAAGAACCTGAACGCCAAACAGCACGGGGAAACTCACCCAGAAGCCGCAGCTGCCATCATAAAGAAGCACTACGTCGACGACTACCTGGACAGCTTCAGAACCCTCGAAGATGCCAAACGCATCACGAAGAGTGTACGAGCCGTGCACATGAAAGCCAGCTTCGAGTTGAAACAGTGGAAATCGAACTCAGCGTCACTCCTAGAAACACTCGGAGAAAACAATCAGACAGAAGACATGGAACTCTACAAAACAGAAGAAAAAATGGAACGAGTTCTGGGTGTTGTCTGGAAGATCAACTCAGACGAACTCACCTTCAACCTTAACCTAGCCAGAATATCCTCAACACTCCTAGAAGGGAAGCAGCCGACGAAAAGGGAAGCACTGAGAATAGTGATGTCGCTCTTCGACCCGCTCGGGCTCGCCTCACCTATCACCATCAGGGCAAAACAACTACTCCAGGAAGTCTGGCGTAGAGGAACAGCATGGGACGACAAGATCGACGAGGACCTGGCGGAGCAGTGGGAAATGTGGATGGAGCATCTGAAAGGCCTCCGCGAAGTAGCAATCCCGCGGCAATATCTTCACTACAGCGACGCGGCCTCCCTAGAACTTCACGTCTTCAGCGATGCCAGCGAGTCAGCCTACTCTGCGGTTCTCTTTTGGAGAACTGTAACAACAGTAGGCGAGGCCCACCTATCCCTTATTATGGCGAAAGCAAAGGTGGCACCGTTAAAATTGACGTCCATCCCAAGATTGGAACTACAGGCTGCAGTCATGGGCACCAGGCTCGCAGAAACAGTAGTCGAAGAACACGAGAGGAAACCTGACCGCAAAGTATTCTGGACGGACAGCAAGACAGTACTAACCTGGATAAGGACAGGGTCACGTTCATATAAGCCCTACGTGGCTCATCGTCTAGCAGCAATAGAAGAAAGTTCCAAAGTTAACGACTGGCGCTGGGTGCCAACAAAGCTGAACGTGGCGGACGATGCCACACGAGACGTGCCAGCAACATTTAATAAAGACCATCGATGGTTCAAAGGACCTGACTTCTTATACCTAACAGAAGACTTCTGGCCGACGGAAACCACAAGAGCAATAGCGGAAGAACCTTCCGACGAAGAAAGAACACATCACGTGAGCAACAAAGGAAGATTGAAGCTTGCAGAAGGTCTACCTGATCCAGCGAAGTTCTCCAACTGGGACCGACTCCGATACTCAACCGCACGTGTTCTACAGTTCATTCAACTCTGCAGAAACACCAAACAGAGAGTCAACTACAAACGAACAAAGAAGAATAAAGAGGCTGATCCCACTTGGAAAAAGAACAAAGTTACCGTAAAATATCAGGCGCGCACGACGACAAAAAAGCGGTCACCAGAAGACATAAAGCCGCTAATGGTCTCAGCCGAGCTTCTTAAAACAGTTGAAGAACTCCTGATGCGATCCTCTCAAGAAGAATCCTTTACGGAAGAAATAGACAGTCTAAACAGCGGGAAGCCGATCAACAAAGAGAGCCGCCTTCGCCAGCTCAGCGTCGAGTCCATAAACGGCACACTACGACTTAGAAGTCGTATTCGAGCGGTCTGCGACATGGAAGAAAAGTTCAAGAACCCGATGATAATCGACGGTGATCATCACACGGTCAAACTCTGGGTACAGGCTATACATCGGCAACTCCATCATGCCGGTGTAGAGACCACAGTCAACGAGTGCCGACAGCAGTATTGGGTACTGAGACTGCGTCCTACCGTACGCGCAATAATACGAAGATGCCTATTCTGCAGAATGAAGACGCAAGTACCACCGCATCCGAGAACCGGAGACCTGCCAACATGTCGCTTAGCTCACCACAAGCGCCCCTTCACCTACACCGGGGTGGACTATTTCGGACCCCTTTCAGTGACCGTCGGACGAACTCGACAAAAAAGATATGTGGCCATCTTTACATGTCTCACTACGCGAGCCATACATCTAGAAGTCGCCGGCTCACTCAGCGCTGACTCCGCGGTAATGGCCATAAGGCGAATGATCGCGCGGCGAGGCTGCCCGACAGAAATATGGTCAGACAACGGCACCAACCTGAAGGCAGCCGATAAGGAACTACGACGGGCGGTCGACGCAGCGACCTCAGAAGAAGCAGCGAAGAGGACTATCTCCTGGCGCTACATCCCGCCTGGAGCTCCATTTATGGGCGGAGCCTGGGAGCGAATGGTTCGCTCCGTCAAGACCGCTCTCATCGCGACGTTGCACGAACGTCATCCGACAGAAGAAGTCCTCACAACACTACTAGTAGAAGTAGAATACACAGTCAACAGCCGCCCGCTGACTCACGTCTCAGTCAGTCCAGAGGATCCTGAGGCTCTCACTCCTAACCACTTCTTGTTGGGAGGACCGGGACGAGTACCACAGCCAGGCACTTTCACCGAACGAGACACCCTCTTACGGTCAAGTTGGCGAGCTGCGCAGAGACTAGCCGACATCTTCTGGCTACGCTGGGTGAAGGAGTACCTCCCTGAGCTCCAACACCGGCGGGAGCCCCACGGACGAGGCCGAGCAGTACGCGTCGACGACCTCGTACAGATCGTCGATCCCAACCTACCCCGCAACGTGTGGATACGAGGAAGAGTCATCGCTACATATCCGGGTCCTGACAACATCGTGCGGACAGTGGACGTGCTGACCAAGGGAGGTGTCCTACGCCGGCCAATAAGGAAGCTGGTGATCCTGCCTCTATCTACGGACGTCGAGCCCGCACCGGAAGCTGATGCGGCGGGAGTGATGTGCGGGACAAGTGAAAATAAATAGAATTAGTCTATAATTTTATTTCTTTAATCTTATTTTTAATTACGTAAATAAGACGAACATTTTCATGTTAATGGAATAAATATTATAGTTTAGAGTTTGTACTTAAACAGGATATAAGCGTTTATGTTGTGTTAATAAAGATTATAGTTTAAAGTTATACATAAAATAGGATATAAGCGTTTATGTTGTGATTATAGTTTAAAGTTACACATAAAGAAGATATAAGCATTTTATATTAAGAAAAATAATAGTGTAAAGCTTATATTCATTTATTAGAATTAGTAATTCACTTTGTATAATAATATAACTAGCTTAAGGTAAACAATGTAACTCAGCTCTGTCGCGCCTCGCGCTGATTGGTCGACGCCGTCACACGGTACGCACGCCGTACCACTCGACCCGGCCGAGGTAGTATAAAAGAGGGGCGATTTTCGTCGTTCGACCACACAAAACATTCCGCCACACAAAACATTCCGCCTGTGGCACCGCTCCCGAGCGGTCGCATCCAGGTAGTCCGCGCTTTCGTTCCTGTACGGTAGTGCTCTCTCGCTCTCGCGCCTCCGCTGGCTCGCTCGCGCTGTACAGCGCCGACGCAGTGCTCAGTCCGCCGGCGGCATCGTTCTCGGACGGTCGCCTCCTGGTGGTCCGCGCTCCCGTACAGTACGGTAGTGCTGTCTCGCTCTCACGCGCCTCCGCTGTCCTGCTCACGCGGAACAGCGTCGAGGCTGCCGGTGAGTCACTTTTGCTACAGCTCTTACCCCCCTGTCTTCGGGCAGGGAGGTCTGACTGACCTCCGCTTTCATTTTCATTTTTCATTTTCATTTATTATCATTTTCATTATAATTTTCATTATAGTTTTCATTTATCATTTTTAAATTTTTTTTTTCTTCATTGTCTTTTATTTTCTTGTGTTTTTCTTGCATTTTACTCTTACTATTACGTGCATAGTGTGTTGTAGTACATCCCGCGTTCTAGTCCCTGTTCTACCGAGAGCAGGGACCCGTCCTCATCATCATCTTTACTAGATTATCACTTAACCCAATATGGCCAACTCCAGTTTCACTGAGTCCCTAGCCGCCCTCATTACCCAATACGGGTTAAACGGCAATGAGACGGTCCGCGCCGCCATCGCCACCATCGCCGCCCAGGCTCCCCCCCCTGCCCCTCAGGCACACCTTCCGCCGCCAGTACTAGCGGCATTCCTCGAAACGAGGAACTCCTTTGCCCCGCTACATTCAGCCCCCTCAGAAATGGAGTACGCATGCTCCGAATCCTCGGCGTCTACCTCCCGGAAGAGGCCCGCCACTACCTCAGGCTCCGGTTCATCGGAATCCTCTGACTCCGACGGAACCGGTGAGTCAAACTTCACCACGGTCACCTCTAAGCGCAACGGAAAGCGCGCCGCGTTGAAACGCACCCCCCCTACTTCAGCGGCCCCTGCCGCTCCCTCAACCTCCGCAGCTCCTGACGCTGCCCCCGTCCCACTGATGTCGTTAGACATCCCCACTCCATCTAAATTAGCCTCTCGTTGTGCCCCAGTGCTGGCGAAGAAGCAAGTCCCGCCCCCTGTCTTCCTAAGAGACAAGGCTAAATTCACCCATCTGTCCAAGACCTGCTACGACGCAGGCATCAAGTACGACCATGCAGTCAACCTCGGGGAGGCCATTAAAATCATCCCTAGCTCCATCGAGGACTTCCGCTCAATTACCCGGCTATTCACAGCCGAAAGGGTATCCTACCACACATACGCCCTCCCCGAAGAGCGTAAAGTCAGGGCCGTCATCCGAGGCGTCCCTTTTGAGTTTTCCAACGACGAAATCCTTGAGGACCTTAAGTCCCAAGGTTTCCCAGTAGAAGCAGTGCACAAAATGCACAACCGTACGGGCAAGAGATACAACCTTGCCCTAGTAATCATGTCCAACGTGCCGGAGGCTAAAGCCATCTTCCGGCAGGTGCGCACAGTGTGCGGCCTGTCAAGGGTGAAGGTAGAGGCCCCACATAGGCCCGGTTTCCCGGCGCAGTGCCACCGCTGCCAGCTTTATGGTCACGCGGCGGCCAACTGCTCCGCCCCACCCAGGTGCGTGAAGTGCCTGGAGCCACATAATACTAAAGAGTGTCCCCGGCCCAAAGACGCCGAATCCCCGCCCGCCTGTGTCCTGTGCAACCAGACAGGACACCCGGCGAACTACAAGGGTTGCCCACGCGCACCTCAACCTCGCCCCAGTAGGAAAGCTCCACCGCCGGTGAATGACCGCTCATTCCCGGCCCTCCAACAACGGCCCCGCCAGGGCCCTCCTCAGCCTATTCAGGGCTTCCCTCGACCCTCCCAGGGTCCCCCCAGGTCCCCTCAGGGTCCCCCTAGGCCCCCTCAGGGTCCCCCTAGGCCCCCTCAGGGCATAATTCGGCCCCCTCCGGGCTTCTCAAAGCCAATGCAGCCTCCAGTTTTTCCCTGGGGGCCCAAAAAGGCAGACCCTCAAAAAATGGCGCATCGATGTGAACCCGGAGAAGAGCTCCGCCGTTCACTGCGATTATAAACGACGCCGTCTTAAAAACACCCCTCCGATACGTATGCTAGGGACCCCGGTCCCCTGGCATACGACAGCCAAATATTTAGGTGTCACTCTAGACACAGGGCTCACTTTTAGGCCCCACGTCAAACGAGTCACCCGTCACGCACGGTTTTACCTGAGTAGGCTCAACAGTATGTTGGGCAGACACAGTAAAATGTCCCTTCGAAACACACATACATACATATTATGATTATAACATAATATACCAGCTTACCAAAAGTAATGGTGATAAATACAAATATGAAAATTTAATGTATACAAATAAATTAAATCGAAGAGTCTGTTTGCCATGTCAAAATGACAGCTTTTTACTAAACGCATATGAAAGTATATACGGTACTCATAACAAAAACACTATTTTTAAAATTTTTGTCTGTGTGTCTGTTTGCTCCGGCTAATCTCCGAAATGGCTGGACCGATTTTGATGGGACTTTTACTGGCAGATAGCTAATGTTATAGGGAACATTATAGTGTAAAAATAATACAGACAATTTGTTTTATAAAACTGAAAAGAAAAATTACTGAAATTATTCTCTGGTCGCTGGTGGTAAGTTGTTGAAATACTTATTAAAACAATAAAAATAGCTACCAATAATAATATCGTTTATTTACTCATGAATTAATTTTAAATATTAGTTAACCAAATTAGTTTATAACTCAATATGGAATTTACGTTGTGCATGCCAACGTTGAAATTCGATCACAGCTTTCAAAATGTCTTCCGCAAGTACATGAGGTAGTTCGAGGGCCAGGAAGTGGCCACCAGTATCCAGCACAGTCTCATTGAGGAGATTAGGGTACTTAAGTTGGTACATCCAGGGCGGAATGTAAGAGATTTCATATTTTGCTTGCAATATCCAAGCGGGCACGTCTGATGGGATGCTGCAAATAAAGATTTTTGTTACAAAAATGAAAATTTGTTTCCAAAGATTGTTACAACCCCAAATATTGATGATTATTCCATTGTACATTGTAATCACATATAATAGCTTGTGGCTTTTAAAGTAATACCATGCCTACATACTCGTATGTATGTAAACTAAAATTACAACAATGTTTACAAACGCTGGAGATTATTAATTATTAAAGTAACAGAAAGTTAGAGCAATTTATTTTGGACGTAAATATTTTATAATATTTTAGGCCCAGTATATGTACACTATACCGTAAAAAAAAAAACGAAAAATTCAGAGATTTTATTAAAAATAAAATAAGAGGGTAAATCGAACTAAATAACTTGCTAGAAATAAAAATGCAATTTTAATGATTTTACAAGATGGCGCCCTTCCAGTCATAAAATTATATGTCAAATGTCATGTCTGACAAGTACACACTTAGTCATGAAAACATGTAGGTAGTGTGATATTTTTTGTTTATTCCGAGCTTCTGAATTGCACCGATATTGATATGTAAAAATCAATAAGAACGTTACTTGTTACAAGACCAAAATAGCAAATCCCCAAGTTTCGAGACATTTTAGCCATAATACATAAGTACCTGGTTGACCGAGCTTTGCTCGGTATTTTTCGCTCGATTTTTTTTAATTCGTATGTTTTGGAAATTATATTTAGATACAAATTACATACTGATGAAATATAAATAATATTTTTGATCTTAGCGACATAACAGAAAAAACGGTACTGGTTATTTGAATAAAAAATCATGAGTGCAATTACTTTAATTTAAATTTTCGTGTTTATACAAAATACTAAAAAAGAGCTCGAAAAAATAGATTTTCTCAAAAAAGAAAGGAACTTGAAAAAAAAAATTAATAAAGTCGGTCGGTCGGTCTGGGCTCGAACCGGGGTTTTACGGTTCTGTGACCGCCCATTATACCAATTAAGCTATTTATAATTGTTAACAATCTGTCAAAATTTACCTTCTTATTCTAACGATATTGTATCAGTTCATTGCCTAAAAACACGGACAAAAAGACATTTTCTAAAAATAAATCCTAGCTAGATCGATTTATTATCCCCGAAACTCCCTGGACACTAAATTTTATGAAAATCGTTGGAGCCGTTTCCGAGATCCCGATTATATATATATATATATATATATATATATATATATATATATATATATATATATATATATATATATATATATATATTGCTCGTTTAATAGTATAGGATAAATCTACCTGATAAGCTATCAGTGATAAGAATCACACAGCATTTTAGAATTCAAATATCTGTCAATAAATTGATGATATTTGAATTCTAAAATGCTGTGTGATGTGATTGACAGCTAACGTCAAAACGACATCATTTCGCCATTAATATTGCAGTTTTTGGTAAAAATAAAATATTAATACCACTAAAATACAGGCAAATTCGTGGATTTGAATGACCAAAAGTGGTATAGTATACTATTGTAATTTATTTCCCTACTTGTACGAAACCAGGCCTACGCTTCATACAATTTCGGACCATCTCCTTTGCTTCCATAGTGAGAACTAATTCAGAAAACTGATGATAACAAAATCGGGGGATACAGTTTGGTGATGTAGCGACATATCTTTCTATCATCTACATTCAAAATTTAATCACCATAATGATATATTTACGCGAAAACTACATTGATTAAACTCATTGATTAAAACCACTTTTACAGGTTTATTCGCGTTTAATTTAAATGATTTTTAATTCCCAACGTTTCGGGTGCTTTCCAGCACCCATAGTTACGGGGGACTAAGGTGACTGACGTCCCGATGTCAATGTTAACCCGGAGTATCTTCAGCTTTTTAATTATTAGTGGTTGATAAAACTAAGCCCAAGCATACCACTGCTAGACTTCAAGACACAGTAAGTTCATTCTGCGTAGATCGGACCATAAATAATAATTAAAAGCTGAAGGTACTCCGGGTTAACACTGACATCTGGACGTGAGTCACTTCAGTCCTTAGTGACCATGGGTGCTGGAAAGCACGCGAAACGCCGGGAATTAAAAATCATTTAAATTAAACGCGATAAAATCCGTAACCGATTCGATAGCTAAAAGATGAAAGAATTCGTTATATTGAGTGAGGACTGTGTTTCATTACCGACTCGTATTCACACACAACACACGGCCATGTTCACTACACAGCCACGACTTTAAACTTAAGCGTGGTAGAGCCAAGCTCCAGCTATATTATCGTTGTAGCACTAAATGATCGGTTCGACCGGGGAAGTACCACCCTCTTAGAGAATACCAGCGTAAAGTGTGATATAATGTTGTGTTTCGTATCGAGTGTAGAGAACCCGAGACCCTTTTTACTCATAATGACACAATTCACCTTAGTTATCAGGGGTCAGGGGCTATCCAGGTTAGATGTAGATGTCTTTGAGCCGCTGCATCCACCTACCATCAGTTAGACTGTGTGCTCGCTTGTTGTCCTTATTTTATAAAAATATAGTGTCTTCCAGACTCTACTCCTACCATGAAGAAAAGAAAAAAATAAATTCAAGAAAGAAGTTAACAAAACCTTACCTATTAAACTGCGAACTAAAATATCTCAAGCTACTTGATTCGGCGTAGATCCGACCAGCTGTGGCAATCGAGTTTGGCACCCAGTACATCATGAGGTTATCGATCAGCTGTTCCCGTGTGAAATGGATCTGGAGTCCCCCATCGGCTAAATAACGGTAGTAGCCCCGGGTTGCGACAGAAATCTTTTCGAAGTAGTACGCTAGGAGACCAGCCGGCGAATCTGTTAGTGCTATTGCTGAAAAGTCGGATACTTTCTGAGTTAACTTATAGGTTCTATTGTAAACATAGTAAAACAAGTTTTTTTTAAATGGTATGAGGGTGACAAACAAGCACACAAACAGTCTGATGGTAAGTGGATATTGTAGCCTACATACATACATTTATTCTCGATTAAGAATTATAATGCAGATTCGTTGTCACTCCTGAGGACTAAGATAGAATATCTCGTCTCTTATGAAAAGGGCGTCCGGTTTTCTACACTCACCATACAATAATACACAGCAACATTAAGCCTCCATTATATCTCTAGGGAAATACTACGCTCTAATAGAATACCAGTGTGAAATGGCAGCTTAATGCTGCTATGTTTCGTATAGTGAGTGTAAAGAATCGGATGCCTCATTTCCAGTGAAGAGGTTGTCCGATTTTTCGAATTGATCGAACGAAATTCTTTCGAATGAAACAACATCTTAGGCATCCAAGTATCTATTGTTTGAAAAATGTTTGTTCTACCCGAAACTTTAATGCTAGTATATATTCAGTAATCTATGCTTTACTCTTAAGATTATATAATAAGTGTGTATCATATTTTGTTTATCAATAAACATTATTATTATTATCCACATCCACTTGGCACACACACAGATGAACTGCGTATTCGCTGGTCACCCTTATTCTATAAAAAAAATTTAAAGGGCCTTTCCCTTTCCTCTTGTGGACTTACCCACAGTATCTGGTTTAGTTGCCTGTAAATAAAAATATCCTAACTCCTTCAGAAGCTTTTCGAGGCGCGTCGAGAGGGGATACATCCGGTCCGCTAACTCTGGTCTCACCACTAGTGAAGGTCGAACTGCGCCAATAAGTCTTAATATTAAAGCGATCGGTGAGGTGTTTGAAGGCATACTACTGTGGTAGCCAAGAACTTCCTGAAAGTGGTAAACTGTATTTAATTTACGGGCTGATTATATTAAGAAAACATCCTTTGCAATCTCGATACAGATAACTAGCGCTTTACAACTGAAATCAATTGTAAAGTCATGGCGATCCTAACGTATCAATATTTGGGAGTCTCTATTGTCAAAGCTGTCGATTGATATCGGTATCGTAACGAACATTATCGCATACGAGGTGTGTTCAAAAAGTAAGGTGACTTTTTGAATTTCGCGGGCAACGCACATTCGATTTTCGATTTTTGTATTTTGTTGCGTTGGTACACATGTCCTGAGCATATGTTTCAAGTTTGAAGTGTATAGCATGTTTAGTTTATTTTTGACAGTTACAAAGGTCAGACGTACTTTGGTGTGCTCGGCGATTTTCTTCTATCAAAAAAAAATGGATCAAAGAATTTGCATCAAATTTTGTGTAAAAAATGGAATTACGTGCTCCAAAACACTTGAAATGTTGACAGCGGCATACGGTGAGTCTACTCTAAGTAAAAAAAAAAATGTTTATAAGTGGTACAAGCTCTTTCAAGATTGCCGAGAAGATGCCAATGACGAACCTCGCTCTGGACGCCCCGGCACGTCAACAACCGATGAAAACGTTGAAATAGTGAAGAAAATTGTTTTGGAAAATCGTCGAATCACTATCAGAGAAGTTGCGGAGGATGTTGGCATATCGGTTGGCTCTTGCCATGAAATTTTTTCGGATATTTTGGGCATGAAACGTGTGTCAGCGAAATTTGTTCCAAAATTGCTCAATTTCGACCAAAAGAACCGTCGCATGACAATCGCTCAAGAGCTATTGGATGATGTCAACAACGACCCAGATTTGCTCAAAAGGGTCATAACAGGTGACGAAACATGGGTATACGGTTATGACGTCGAAACTAAGACTCAATCGTCCCAGTGGAAGCACACTGAATCACCAAGACCAAAAAAAGCACGCCAAGTTCGTTCAAATGTGAAGGTTTTGCTTACAGTTTTCTTCGACTGTAGGGGTGTGGTGCATCATGAGTTCTTGCCACAAGGTCGTACGGTCAATAAGGAGTATTACCTTGAAGTTATGCGCCATTTGCGAGAAGCAATACGTAAGAAACGTCCCGAATTGTGGGTAAACAATTCATGGTTTTTGCATCACGATAATGCACCTGCTCACTCATCGTTGCTTGTGAGAGGTTTTTTGACCAAAAACAACACTACAATCATACCTCAGTCACCATATTCACCGGATTTGGCCCCATGTGACTTTTTCCTGTTCCCAAAACTGAAGAGACCTATGAAAGGACGAAGATTTGCAACGATTGAAGAGATAAAAACTGCATCGCTGAAAGAGCTGAAGGCTATACCAGAAAGTGATTATCAGAAATGCTTTGACGATTGGAGAAAGCGTTGGCACAAGTGTATTATATCTGAGGGGGATTACTTTGAAGGGGACAACATAAATATTCATGAATAAATAAATAGTTTTTCATAAAAATATAAAGTCACCTTACTTTTTGAACACACCTCGTACTATACGATTTTTCGTAATGTTTACGAATAACTTTGCGACCACTTTTGACAGCAAAGTTTGATATATAGTGAGTTTCTAAATGACTGCCTTGTGGGTCTTGTGGTTGTAGAGGTGCGACTGCTGATCATGAGTTCCTGGGTTCGAATTCCGGTTCGGGCCAAAAAATCAATTATTGAGTTTTTTCGTTAAGAAATTCTCAATAGCTGTCTGGAGTCGGGAAGTTGGCGGAGTCTCACCCCCGTGCCTCGGAAAGCACGTAGAGCCGTTGGTTTTGCGCCTGATCTTTTTCCGGTCATGTCGGCTTACAGTCCCATCGGATTATGAGAGTGAGGGAATAGAGAGTGCACCTGTGCTCGCGCGTATACTTGGGCACTATAATCCTATCCTGCGTCGATGGCTAATCTCCGTTGAGGCAGGCCGCCCTGATCGAAATTCGGTCTGGAGGACATTATTATTATTATTATAAAGCTTCTAAATTGATGTTTTGAAGATTCATGGACTTAAAAACAGGTAATATTAATTATGGAGGAACTGGCATGGGACTTGTTAGTTCTCGAGCACAAACGTGTTATGGTTATGCGACGTCTAATCACACGAAATATGGTCATAGAGGATGGTCAATTTCGGTACCTCTGTAGAATTTCAAGAGACATATTTACTACACTCTTAGGTGAACTTCAGCCATCTTTTTAAAAAGAACAGGTCCTACGTACTTTCTATGGAATCCTAAGTGATTGCCATGTAACTCTTACTTTCATTTTTTCTAAATAAGTACCGACGGCACTCTGATGTAATGCAAGTGGTTGCTATCAGCTACCTTTTGGCCTGCAGTGGGGTGGCAGCATGCGCCAAAAATCGGCTAGCCTAGTACCTGGTGTAACCGAGGCTATTTATGAGTTTTTAAAGAAAATATATAAAAGTCTCTATGAATTATGATGAGTGGCGAGCAACTAAAGAAATATTTAGAAATGTCCCACAGCTATTCCCACATGTGATTGGAGCCATAGACTGCATACACTTCAAGATTATATACCATAGAATAGCTCCACGATGCCTATATTTTTCGCTGTGAAACGTGTCAAGATTTAGTGACTAATTGGTGACTGTAAGTTTTAAAAAACATTCTAAATTTATCGATCAGAACTTAGTGAAATCCACACTTATGGTTCTACATACATTGCAATATGTACACATTACGCAAATCTTTTAATTTGTTTTTTTTTTACCTTTAAAATAAGTATAGGTAATATACGAGTATCTTTTTTGTGTTTTTGAAGAAAAAACTACTTTAGAATAGTTGTGATTTGAAACCGATGAAACGAAAAAGGGACACTTAAAAGAGACAAACATATACATCCATCTATAAGATTAAAATGAATAAAAATACAGTGCAGACCATAGACATAGAATATACCAGCGATGTCTATGGTGTAAACTGCGATCTGAAAAGGTTGTAGGACCGAATCCACCATTTATTACTTTGTCTTAATTTTTTTTAATTTTTTTTTAAATTTTACTTAAGAAATCGACAATTGTTTTATAAAACAAAATTAACCATAACGAATGAAATGTTTTAATTATTAATAAATAAAATTAACCATATTGAACAAAATGCCCTTAATATACCAATGCACTTATACTAATCCATCGTGGATTCATTCAATAACTCCAGGCCATTTGCCGTCTATTTGACGTACCACTTTGAGAGCCAATTTTTGTTCGATAAAGTGACTTTACCTATAAAACGCAATAGATGACGATCAGAGAAGTCTGCAGTCTGTGAACACGTACAGGATCACCCCCGTCACTACATCAGATTTGATAGACCACAAATCCTCGCTAAAGAACACCGATTCCCTCCAAGGATGATTCGCAAGGCTATTGAAATCAAAAAACATCCCAATTTCAATAAAGAAGACGGCTGGGTGCTACCATCTGCTTGAGATCCTATAATAAATAAAATTAAATCCCAACCCAAGCATACAACTGCAAGAATTGAAGATACCATAAGTTCATACTGTGTAGAATGAAACAAAAGTTAAATTTTAATCTATGGTAACCGCGGTTAACTATGACATCTGGACGTTGAACATGTCAGTCCCCCCCGTGACCATGGGCGCTGTAAAGTGCTCGAAACGTCGGGTATTTTAAAGCGAAATATGCTCGATAAAATCCCCAAAAACTAGTATTATTCAATATTTTTTTCCGACCCAAAATTAAATCTCAACCCAAGCATACAACTGCAAGACTTCAAGATACTATAAGCTGCGTGGATCGGAACAAAAATGTGTAATTTTGAACAAATGGCTAATTATGACTAACGCCCGAAATTAATAATGTATCTCGAATCCAAGATTAACCACAATCTTGGATGGGTGCATGTCGATCGATTGACCTTTAATCCACATGCCAATAACCCAACTCGGCTATCCCAATTTTTTTTCGACGACAGATTGCAAGCAATCCGATGCCTCTTGACCTTTTAATGAAAAATATCGATTGCATAAAACTATATTAAGTGTGTTTTAAAAACAAATCATTCACGTAACTACTTAAAAATTTGTTCCAAATAATGTTTGTAGTTAATACAAGTAATATTATGTCTAAAAATTTACGGAAATTGTAATTTCACAGTCTATTCTTGAAATGGAAGGTATGATGTTAAACGGCGTACGGTAAAGGCAAACCTCTTACAAAAGAAGAAACAAAGTTTTTGCTTGGCCCAATAAAAGGTAGCAAAATAATAACCACCAAAACAACCAACGTCACAAACAACAAACTAAAAACTGAAGAGTGGATTCGTTTGGCAGAGCGGTTTAATGCCACAGCTACGAATTGTCCGAGAACTCAACAGCAGTTGCGTTTGAAGTGGGAAAATTTCAAAAACAACTCGCGCAAGCGCAGCACCCAATTAGGGAGGAACCAAATTAAGGTTATCTATTTCTAACACATGTATATCTTTATTCATAGTCTAAAAATAATGTTAAATCTAATATTCTTATTGCAGACTGGTGGTGGTCCTGCCGACTATATATATCCAGATGACATATTAGACCGGGTGACCAGTCTATTAGAAAGTACAGTCAGTGGGTTTACTGTGCCTTTTGGATAAGGAAATGACTTCTGATGGTATAGTTGGAATAAGTGGTGATGTTGAAAAAATTGGAAATGTGGCTGTGCAGACACAACAAATAGTGGATTCAAGTGAAACCACAATCACAACACCTTTATCTGATGAAAAAGGTATTGAGACTGTCGTCGCCGACTACCAAGTGTTGGACGTAGTTGACCAAAATTTGATAACTCCTAATAAAACCAAGAGGCTTACATTTGGTACACCTAGAGCAGGTAATGGTTGTTTTGTCGATTTTTGATTTATTACTGATTAATGTTTCTTTTTTTTTACCTTCCTTACTTTCTTTAGATTTATGTAATACAATATTTATTTATGTAAGGCTTATTTAATTGTGTCGATGCAAGCTATTACATCACGTATAACAAAGCACATATATCACAAGGAAATCAGACTGTCAATCATAAACATTTGTGAAAGATCTTTCCTTTATGAGATCAACTCTTTTATGTTAATAGTTATAATCTCATTAAAGTATCTTAAACTCCTTACTGGGTTTGATATAATTGCTTTTTCTTCACACTGTGATCTTATAGATGACACGACAGAATTTAATGAATACTGATGTCCTTGAAACAGCTAAATATAATCAAAATTCCATTATTGCATCCACAGTATTATTATATGCTAAATTTTATGAAAAAAAGTGAGTGCACTTATATTGATCTTACATTTACTTCGTTTTCCAGTGAAAAAGAAATTTAAGCCAGATGAGAACGGGGCAGCCAGGAACACTGCTGTAGCTGAATATTATACTACGAAAAAAACAATGCTCGGATGCCGAATTAAATAATATTAACTTAGAAAACGATTACTTAAAACTAAAATATTTAGAACTTAAATGGAATAATGAAAAACTTATGTTAGACACTGAGAAATTGAAATTAGAATTAGAGATGTTAAGAAAGCAATAACGTCTAGTGTAGTATAATAACTTTAATACTTAGTTAGTCTGTAGCTTAGTAGTAGTAAATTTGAATATGTAAATGACTGTGTACTTGTACAAAATTTAGGGAACTTTTGCATTTAAGTAGGTATTGTTTTCAGCTTATATATTATGGTCTTATTGACCCAGTTGACAAAGCATTGTCTAAATTAAATAGTGATGAAGAATAAAATTATTACCTATGAATTTAAATGATTTTCATCATCACTATTATATTATTGTATATTATTATAGTTATTTTGAATAAACCAATTTGACCCATTTTACAATCTTTAATTTTTAAACAAAAAAAAAATTATAAGCATACAGTGAATTCCGGCGTTTAACTTAGTCTAATTTACAAATGACTGTTTGCATTAAATACCTCAGCTGAGTTATTTTTTACGTTGTTAAGCAAACAATTGTTTTTTTACAGTATTATTTGTTGACATCTAAATTTTAATAATGCATATAATTATAAGGTCTAACTTATTTTGGACCAAGTTAAGCAATATTTAAAAATATTTATATAAATTTAATAATCATAAAAACAATAAAAACCTTAATACAAATAATTCGATATTAGTTTTTGTTGATAATTTTTATTTTTCGATAAGAACATGGTAACGACTCTAAGTTATATTCACCTTCATTTAAAAAAAATTGTCTTTGACCAAACCTACTTATACTCTTAGGCTTGACCCTAGGTTTGACTAATTGGTTTAATAAACTGACATTTCAGTAGTGGTTAAACATTCTTGATAATGCTGAACTAAGACCGTGGTTAGTCTTATAAGGTGGGACCATAAACAGCTTCTAGACATTAAATGTACGAAGTAATCTGCTTAAAGCATTAATGTTAACCATTTTCAGTAATTGAGGACAGTCAATGCCATTATTGTGCAGTTCGTAGAGAAAGCTGAAATCTAAATATTTGCGCCTGTTAATACGGAAATTCTTTAGCCGTTCAGCCAATGAATTTAAGGAGCGATAAGATAAGAAACATAAGAAATCATTAAGAACTGCTTAACTTACTTGAGGAAAGAAAGTTGCTATATTACTAGCAACCACGGATCCCCAATCACCACCATGCACGTAAAATTTCTTGTGGCCCAGTCTATGCATTAGGTTTCTCAAGACAACCGCTATCTTGTCTGCTCCAAAACCTGGTCTCACCGCTCCCTAAAATTTTAATTAACTTAATTTTTTGCGTTTAATAATTATACCAATAAATACATATAATTAAGGCCAAAAAATTATTAAGTCGTGGTAGCTCAGATGGTTAGCGCACACTGTAAATTTCACAGTACGCGAGCAACCCGGGTACGATCCCCGCCGGCACCAATGAAATTGTTGATTTCAATTTTAAGTGCTGATTTATTACTTGCTTGGCGGAAAGAAGGTAAACATAGTGAGGAAACCTTCAAGTCTGAGAAAAAAATTATTTCGAAGACATGTGAAGTTCGCCTTGCCTACATGCAATTTGGGCAGCGCGGCGGACATTTCCTTGCCCTGAAAACCCTCACAGAAAAAAGAGGAGGGCTGAGTCTAGCAGTGGGACGTATAAAGGATGTAACTTTAACTTTAAACTTTAAATATTAAAAGTAGCAAGCTGCTAACGTCCTGTTTTTTTCATATGATTCACTAGTCGCAGCTGGTAATTAAGCTGGTTCTCTATACCCTTCAGACTAGAATACAGCATTGCGCGCACTGCTGCTTGCTGGCAGGAATAGGTAAGAGGATAATACCAACCCTGACAGATTCCTCTGCAGAAAGAAGGGCTGCCATCTAGTAAATACGAGATTGTTATACCGCCATCTACCGGAAGCCAATATTTTCCGGACTTTTCCGTACCTTTTAAGACAAACACAGAATGAGCTGGTTTAGCCATTATCTTCTGTTCTGCCACGGTGATCTTTTAAAAAATAGAATGAAGCCTATTATTAAAACATTGTGATTATATGCCCTTTAAGGTGAAAAACTGTTTCAAGTGATATTAGAGCAGACCCGCATTTGCAAGTAAAAAATTAACTAGATAAATAGATGTGTGAAAAATGCGGGTATTTTGTAAATAAATTTCTAGGTCAATGAATAATTTTACATTTTGTCACTTTTATGTATTAAACGAGTAAAAAAGTAAACACTTGTTACCTAGAGTTGAGGCAGAATACCAACATATATGGAACAATATATTTGTTCCGTATACATATGTTCAAGCATATTATAACTATCCACGTTCAGCGGATTATTAAGTTGATGTGGTAATAGGCCGGCCATATGACTCGAAGAATCGACAATCGATAGGAAAGAAAGGTTCTCGAGTGACAACCACGTACCGATAAGCTAAGAATGGGGCTTAGCTTTTAAATATTTAATTATTGGGTGCGTTTGGCAGAAAAAAGCGCTAGCAAGCGCTTACTAGCGCTAAAATAGTTTTCGGCCAGGACACGATTGCTACTTCAGTAGCGCTGACACAATCCGCCATTTTGCTTATTTAATTTGTTTTGAAGTAGAGTTTATAGGTTGTTTTTTGCAATATTAGTTTTAAGTAATATAATGACATGAATATACATATACATGTTATTAAAAATTCATGATTAGTAAGTTTTTAATGTGAATATTTGACAAACATATATTTAAATTAGGTTAGGTTCCCCGGTTAAAACTAACTACGTGTCCTAGAGGAAAATAGCTACTTACGATTTGACAGCGCTTACCGCTTACGATCGCCATTTTGCTTACAAGCGCTTGCTAGCGCTTTTTTCTGCCAAACGCACCCATTGATCAGATCTACATCTAAATTATTTTTATTGAATAAGCGTGGTAAACGAGCACATAGTCCACCTCGTGGTAAATTGATGTTGTGACCCATAGACATCCACTTCTTTTCTCGATAAAAAATCGAAATGCAGATGCGTTGTCACACATGAGGACTAAGATGGATGTCTCGTTTCCAGTAAAATTTTACATTTACCATGAGTTCGGAAAAACTTCTCTCCTAGAAAGAACTAGCAAGAAACCCAGCTGGACTTTAAGCTTTTATCCAACTATCAAATTTTTTTCTTACCACAATGTACTTCATCTCACCTCAGAAAACCCGAAACCGGGTAGACTGGCAGCAACGACTTCTATAGCAAAGCCTCTGTCTTTACTAACTGTGGTTAGAGTTGGTATAAACTCGTAAAAGTCCAGAAAACTGCTTGGCCAACCGTGAAGCAATAACAGTGGAACCACCTCCATGCCTGGAGGAACCTGTAAATGAAATAGTGGCAACAGCTAATAGAATTGGTCGATACATTCTGCAGAATACAAATTCGCAATGATCACATCTATAAGTCTTTAAATAAGAACATGGTACTATAATTTTTTACCCGACTACCCGAGAAGGAGTGTAAAGTTGACTTTGGAAAATAGTTGTGTTCGGGAGTTTGTATGTGTGTACGTATGTTCATTTACTTGGCGAGCTCTGTAGCCTAAACGGCTTCTTTGAGCCGTATAACATAATATGATGTGTCGTAAGATTCGTCAAAATGAAAAGTATGGCATAAAGTTTTCCTCTTATCGGAAAACTATTTACGTAGTCAAGTTTTTAAAATTACTATTTTAACCTTTAAGCTCGTATATTTTATAAAGAAAAGGAACGTAGGATGAAAATGAAAAAATTATAAAGTTCAGCCGTATGGTTATGGTTGTAGCACGAGTCGACTCGGCCGAGGTAGAGCCACGCTCTCACAGAATACCAGCGTAAAATAGCAGCTTAATGCTGCTGTGTTTCGTATGGTGAGTGTAAAGAACCGGATACCATTTTAACTAGAAACGAGGCGTTCCATCTTAGTCCTCAAGGATGACAACGCATCTGCATTTTGATACTTAATTGAGGATAATTGTCGATGTTTATAGGCCACAGCATCCACTTACCATCAGGTGGACTGTGTACGCCTTTATCACCCTTATTTTATAAAAAAAATTGGGAAACAGCGTCTTCTTTACTACTTAGTTAAAGAGCTGGAAAAACAATAAGGAAGCTTTACGAAACTCGAAAAGCCGAGGGTATTCGTTTTCGCAATTCGATTACTCGTGAACCACTCCTAACACAAACATTTATAACTTATTTTGTATGTATGTACGAGTATATCTATTTCTTTGACGTAGCCTAAGCTGCTTGATGGTTTTAAAAATTAAATAATGTGTTGTAAGATTGGTCTTATTTGTAAAAGTGACATAGGGTATAATATTTTTCTCTTTTCAATAACGTTCTTACGCAGTCGGGATTTTAACCAACTTTTATCTATTGGGATTTATCTATTGGGATTTGTAGGCGATAGAAATAATTGTTATCAGAGTTTAAAGCAGGAGAAAGCTTACAATTTGACTGTATGGATGTTCCCTTTTTGTTTGTATATATATCACGCGATATCTTTATAATTTTTAAAGCAATTTTGATCATTGTTGTTTTATTAAATAAGGTATAAATTTGGATAAAGAACTACACCTCTAAGAGTCGTAAAATATCCACTACATTGTTTTTAAAGTTTTTAATGTAATTATTTAGATGATAGTGATATTTCTTAGTTTTTTTTTTATAGGATAGGTTGACATCGAGTAATTTACATCTATCCTCAAATACGAATCAAAATGCAGATGCGTTGTCACACCGGAGAACTAAGGTGGTATGCCAGCAAAAAGGGCATCTCCGGTCTCCGGTTCTCTACACTCACCAAACGAAACACAGCAGCATTAAGCTGCTATTTTAAGTTAGTATTCTGTCAGAGCGTGGTCCTTCCCCGGTCGAGCCGACTCATTCGTGCTACAACTATACTACTAATATAGTTGCAGCATGGCTCTACCACGTACAAAAGTCCAATAGTTCTTTCACAAGGGTAAAGAAATATAAACTATTAATAAAAAGTAAAATTCGACTTTAAAGAACTAAAAAGAATAAAATAATGTGTTCCCAACGATAAATAGTATATAGAACTTATAAAAATTGGAGTGATTAAACGGAAACAGTGTCTATGACACTAGAGCAAACAATTGCAAACAAAACTTTATAAATCATTAAATTAGTAGTATAGTGTTAAAAACTATTAATAATAGAATATCTTTAAAAACTTTAGTTGTGTAATAATACAACATATAACAATAGAATATTGAACAACCAGAGCATGGAATGCAATAGAGAAATAATTATATCTTTGCATAACCTAAGAACCGAAATTACTTTTAATATCATTTGTGTTTAAAAAGCTTAATCAATATCATATTTAATTAGACTCAGATATGTACCTTTAAAAAACGAAAAGATTTTTCGCGTTGTGAAATTCATTTCACACATACAGTTAAGTTAAATAGTAAATACAGCCCCAAAACAGTGCATATTTAGGATATTTTTATTAATAATCTTCCGAGTTTTCAATTTTCCGGAAAATATTTTATGAAATTTGTAGATAATTCCATAACCTATCCAACAATATATAGAAATAAGTAATATATTCTTTATTATCATCATCATCATCATTACAGCCCTTCACAAGTCCACTGCTGAACATAGGACTCCCCCAAGGAATGCCACAAAGCACGGTCCTGAGCCACCTGCCGTGCCATGCCGTGTAGTGGAGGTTGAGAATATCCACTACCCCATATCTTCCCGTGGGTGTCGTAAGAGGTGACAGAGGGAGACAGGCAGGAGATGGGCAGCAGCATCTTCCTGATAACAACTGTGACGTAATAAAAAACTGCGGTTGCCAACCCGCTCGCCAAGCGTGGCAACTATGGCAAATATCCCCGCATGAATAACGGCGCAAACAGACGGCCCTCAGTCCCCGGCGGCCCCACTATTCCTGGCTACGGTGGATCCGAAGAGAGGGGGAGGACACGGCAATCCTCGAGTCCGGCAACTTGTTCTATCACCGGGAGGGCGACCATCTGTCCCAAGGAGGTGTCGGATTTATCGTCCACAAGTCTCTCGTCAACAACGTTGTAAAGATTGGGAGTGTGTGTCGACGAGGGTCGCGTACCTGATACTCAGAATCACCAAACGGTATTCGCTGAAGGTCATTCAGGTTTACGCACCAACCTCGGCACATGCCGATGAGGAGGTGGAGGAAATGTATGAGGATATTTACAGAGCCATACATTCCTCCAAAACCCACTACACGGTGTTGATGGGAGACTTCAACGCAAAACTAGGCACAAGAGAAAGCGGTGAGCTGAAGGTAGGGAAATTTGGAGTAGGGCAACGGAACCGAAAGGGCCAGCAGCTGGCCGACTTTTTGGAGAAAGAGGGACTCTTTATGATGAACTCTTTCTTCCAGAAGCGGCCCCACAGGAAGTGGACCTGGTCGAGCCCCGACGGTTCGACAAAAAATGAGATTGACTTCATTATGACGACCAGACGCCAACTGTTCAGTGATGTCTCAGTGATCGCAAGGGTGAAAACTGGCAGCGATCACCGAATGGTTAGAGGCACACTGAACCTAAACGTTAAGTTGGAGAGGTCTCGTCTAATGAAGTCAACGCTCCGTCCCCCTCGTGCTCTAATCCAGAATTCCGAAACCTTTCAGCTCGAGTTACGTAACCGCTTTCAGTGCCTAGAAGATTGCAATGCAGTGGACGATATGAATGACAAGCTCGTGGAAACTGTCCATGCGGTCGGAGCTAAGTTCTGCAAGACCCGCCGCAGAAGAACACAAAAACTCTCCGATCACACTCTTAATCTCATGGCTGTTAGACGGGAGATGAGGCTGCAATCGTCAACAGATTTGACAGCATACAGGCAACTGAACAGACAGATCTCCAAATGCATACGGCGAGACTTACGCAACTTTAATACCTCTCGTATTAAAGAAGCGATCGAGCGGAACCAGGGCTCCAAAGTCTTTGCCAGAGATCTGTCTGCCAGAAAGAGCCAACTGTCAAAGCTGAAGACTGAGTGTGGCAACATCGTTTCCGGGACACCTGAGATTCTGAGTGAGATTGAGAGGTTCTACGGGCAGCTGTACACATCATCGTTGGAGCCACACGCAAGTGTGAGTAACGATCCAAGAGCAAGTCTTATCCGACACTATTCCGATGATATCCCGGACGTCAGTCTGAGCGAGTTTAGAATGGCTCTCCACCACCTTAAAAATGGCAAGGCCCCGGGCGAGGATGGAATTACAGTGGAGCTTCTGAAAGCGGGTGGAACACCGGTACTTGAAGTCCTTCAGAAGCTCTTCACTTCCGTCCTCCATGGTGGCACTACTCCGGAGGCGTGGAGCAGAAGCGCGGTGGTTTGTTTTGTTTGTTCTTTAAGAAAGGCGACAACGCTCTCTTGAAGAACCATAGACCGATTTCCCTTCTGAGCCACGTCTACATGCTATTTTCGAGAGTCATTACGAATCGTCTCGCACGCAGACTCGACGACTTCCAGCCCCCCGAACAAGCCGGATTCCGAAAAGGCTTCAGTACCATAGACCACATACATACCCTGCGGCAGATTGTACAGAAGACCGAAGAGTACAATCTGCCACTTTGCCTGGCATATGTGGACTATGAGAAAGCCTTTGATTCCGTCGAAATTTGGGCGATGCTACAGTCCCTTCAGCGGTGCCAAGTTGACTGTCGGTACATCGAAGTGCTGAAGTGTTTGTACAGTAGGGCTACGATGGCTATCCGAGTACAGAACCAGAGTTCGAAACCTATCCAACTGCAGAGAGGTGTAAGACAGGGTGATGTTATAACCCCGAAACTCTTCATCGTTGCGTTGGAAGACGTTTTCAAGCTACTGGAATGGAAAGGATACGGTATTAACATCAATGGCGAGTACATCACTCACCTTCGATTTGCCGACGATATAGTCCTTATGGCAGAATCGCTGGAGGACCTTAGCACTATGCTCAATGACGTCAATGGTGTCTCCCAACGCATGGGTCTTAAGATGAACATGGACAAAACAAAGATCATGTTTAATGTCCATGTCACAGCTATGCCGGTAGTTGTTGGACAAATAGTCCGACTAGGTAAGTCCAACTTCGACCGAGAGGTCAATCAGCGAATTCAACTCGGCTGGGCAGCGTTCGGGAAATTACGACACATCTTCTCGTCAGGTATACCTCAATCTCTCAAAGCTAAAGTGTACCAGTGCGTGTTGCCAGTGATGACTTACGGATATGAGACGTGGTCCTTCACTGCTGGCCGTATGAGGACGCTCAAGGTCGCTCAGCGAGCTATGGAGAGAACTATGCTTGGAGTTTCTCTGCGTGATAGGCTCAGAAACGAGGATATCCGCAGTAAAACCAGAGTGAACGACATAGCCCAACGGATTAGTAAGCTGAAGTGGCAATGGGCCGGCCATTTAGCTCGAAGAACCGATAACCCATGGGGAAGAAAGTACCACTAAAATACCACTGCAAGACTTCAAGACAGAGTCAGTTCATTTTGCATAGATCGGACCATAAACAATAATTAAAAAAAGCTGAAGGTACTCCTTGTTTAACAATTACATCGGGATCCCCCGTGACCATGGGTGCTGGAAAGCCCCCGAAATGTTGGGAATTAAAAATAATTAAAATTAGACGCGATTAAAAATCCGTAAAAGTAGTTTTAATCAATGTGTAGTGTTCGTGTAAATATAAGAAATCATAATATAACATTTGATTTAAAATGATTTTTTTTTTAATTTTATATAATGTTGGTGTACAGAAATAGATCTAAAATTTCTTAAACTATCACTAGATTTAAATAAAAGTATGACTTTACTATTATACTTACCTCAGGTCTCACACGCACAAAGTGTACATTAAGGCCCTGTATGTTAGTTCTGTATTGGGGATATCGATTTATTATCCTCTCTCGCTCGTGAAATGGGTACTCTTCCGCCCAGTATTGCAACCAGCCGGGCATCTCGTAAGTGTTGAATCCGTATTCTGATCCTGAATCTTTCAATGGTGGTGTGAGCTGTCGAGTGTTCCGTAAACGATGTTTGAGGTCCTCAATCATCTGTAGGAAATGTAATCATTTTTAATTTTTATTATTAAATTATTTTTATTATTTATTTAATATAAAATTATAATGAAATCTAAATTTCTATGGACCACTGCATACCAATATAAGGCTAGTTATGTTTTCCAGACCGAATTTCCGTTATGACCCTCAGTCTAAACGGAGATAAGCTGTCTGCGCAGGATAGGATTATAGTGCCCAAGTGTATGCGCAAGCGCAGGTGCCATGTCTATTCTCTCACTCTCATAGCCCGATGGGTCGGTAATCCGATACGACTGAGCTCCGATACAGCTTTACGTGCTTCCCAGGGCACAGGGTTGAAACACCGCGGACTACCCGACTCCGGGCTGCTACTGAGAATTTCTTGATAGATAACCCAATAACTGATTTTGGTCCGACTCAGGATTTGAACCCGGGACCTCATGATCAGCAATAATCATTAAGCATTAAGCCGAAGGTACCAATCACTAACTTATTTCTGCCGCTAAATAGCCGTGTTCCAGTGTGGAGGACAGGGAGCCAGTATAATAAAGGGCTGTGAAGCATTCCATGTTAGTTCCCAGAGGTAAAAACGCATACGTAATCTTCTTTATTTAAAGTTAGTTGAAGGTGTCCATGGACTGCATTAGCCACTTACCATCAGTTGTACAATAAGTTCGTCCGTCACAACAATTTAAAAAAATGTATGGGTCACAAAAAGCAGTCCAACTTGTTGTTGTTGATACACATGCATTAGGATGGAGTGATTCATAGACATTTACTTTTTCCTTAATTATAACAAGGTGTAAGTGTAAACACTGTTGTCACTAAAACCATAGATAGTTGGCTTTAATATAAAAATATTTATCCGAATTAAAAAAAAACGCTATTTTCTTTCATAAAATTTAAAAAGTTTCTGTCCGTCATCGTCCGTAAATTCATGGGTACCCTATGCGCTTGAGTAACGTTATCTCTGTAAAGATCACTGCCCGCGCTAGCTACCTACGCAACATTCCAATAAAAATACAATAGGTACACATAACCTGTGATCTAACTTTTCCTTCATACTTTCATCCTGGCTTAGGACAGGCAAAAATTGAGGAATTAAGTAAAAATTGAGATTTTACTAAAAACAATGTTGCTATTTTTCGTTCTATAAGCGAAACCAAGCCACTGGTTTCAAGGATGACAGTGTATACACTAACACCCCGTATTCTTGATTAAAATGCAGATGTGTTGCCAGCTTTCACCCCTTGTGAGATGTGAGTAACATAGAATACCTTGTTAATAGTTAAAAGACCTCAAGTTGTCGTTACATTACCATACGTTACATTTTTATACGTGGTAGAGCCATGCTGCAGTTATATTAGTAGTATAGTTGTAGCACGAATGGGTCGGCTCGACCGGGGAAGGACCACGCTCTCACAGAATACCAGCGTGAAATAGTAGCTTAATGCTGCTGTATTTCGTATGGTGAGTGTAGATAACCGGAGACCCTTTTTACTGGAAGCGAGGCATTCCATCTTGGTCCTCACGGGTGACAACGCATCTGCATTTTGATTCGTAGTCGAGGATAGATGTAGATGTCTATGGGCCACAGCAACCACTTACAATCAGGTGGACTGTGTGCTCGTTTGTCACCCTATCCTATAAAAAAAACGAAATAAAGCTAAATTCCATCATAGTTTAAAAAGTCTACTGCTAAAGTTAGACCTACCCCATACAAAGCTGCATAGGAAAAATTGTGCCATAGTTGCCACGCAAGGTAGGCGAGTTGTAAGTTGTTGTAACTGCAGTTTTTTATTATTTGAAGTTGTTGTTAGGAAGAAGCTGCTGCCCATCTCTTTATTAAGTTTCTCTCTGTCACGCTCACGACACCCATGGGACGATATGGGATAGTGAATGTTCTCAAGTCAACAAAGTACCATTATGATGCTATTTTAACTGGTTCTGTGTGAACAACATCCACCCCCGGTGAAGCCCACCCATTCGTGCTGCAATCATAACACAGCTTTAGCGTAGATCTACGATAAAATATGAAGTGCATTATCATCGTCGAGGGCTAGATTTAAGTGACTCTTTGGCCCTTGGTAGAAAGAGGAGAATTCCTGCCGGGCGAGGTGCTAAAATTAGAAACCTTCCGAAATCCGTGTGGTAACTATCTTGTTCTATATATGCAGAGTAGTTTGGAGGTTTCAATGGCGTGATTTAGGCGTCGATGACGGTCGAACCATATTGTCTGACACAAACCTCCTCCTCCTCCTCCTAATCAGTGCAACAGTAGCCAGATGTGTCAAACTTATTGCGACTGATTATTACAATCGCGCAGTTACTACAAATACCGAAATCTCCTAAGCAGAGAGATTACGAAAAATCAGCAGGAGAAAGCAGGTCGGCTGCGGTCTGCCACACTCAGTATAAATGTAATGTCTATGGGCCCAGGACCCACTTACCATCAAGTGGAATGTGTGCTCGTTTGTTGCCTTTATACTATATAAAAAAACACTATTCCGTAAGAACTGTTTTTTTATATATATAGGATAGGGTGACAAACGAGTACACAGTCCACCTGATGGTAAGTGGTTGCTGTGGCCCATATACATCTACATCCATCCTCGATTACGAATCAAAATGCAGATGCGTTGTCGTCCATATCGGACTAAGATGGAATGCCTCGTTTCCAGCAAAAAGGGTCTCCGGTACTCACCATACGAAACACAGCAGCATTAAGCTACCATTTCACCCTGGTATTCTGTGAGAGCGTGGTCCTTCTCCGATCGAGCCGACCATTTCGTCACAACTATACTTCTAATATAACTGCAGCATGGCTCTACAGCGTATCAATTGAGTAAAACTTACCGATTCATTAAATTCTATCCTAAAAGGTCTGATGCTGGAATCTTGCTGTCCTTGCAAGCACTCTGGACCCCACCATTCGTTCAGATCTATATTCGGTACGGGAGGAGTCTCAAAGTACATTGATAGGAGAGAAATCATAACGCTTAGGAAGGACTCTGAGGTACATTGCGCTGGATTCTGAATCATCTGGAAAAGAGAAAGTATTTAGTTTTTGATGTAAGAGTGGTGTTTTGATTTAGGGAGCTAATTTAATAAATTTTAATAATCTTACGCTCCATAAATTGCACACTTTCCTAGATGTGTTAGTCATCCGAAATCCTAACAACACCAAAGGTAATACTGTGTATAGAAATAAGACCCATAAAAACCGATATTTTAAAGGTGAATCTTACCGGCATCCTTCACAGTTAGCTAACGTGGGCAAATCTTTGTTACGGAGAGCACGAGGGATCTGTGACAGCAAACACTTGGCCCCCGAGCACGTCAAGCAGGTTCTGCACGACGTAAGAGTGGCAACAAACAAGGTTTGTATTTAGCGCCTACGTTACAGTGACTGAGTGAAGCCGGCCACAGTCGAGCGTGTGCCTGCTGTACTACCATATGACGTAGGGCGTCAAATACCTCAGTCTACCCGGAACGAGATAAAATCCGAAAAATTTGTTTTATTCAATATCATGAAATCATTACTGTGTTCTATTCGTAGATATCATATGTTTCAAGGTATGGGAATTATAAATAAACTTGGACTTACAATATTCTTGAAAGTCTCGGAATTCCCGGGAGCGATATCTTATCAATATCAGCATTAAGTCGGGTAAAATTCGTCAAAATTTGAATCCCGTTATTGATGAGCTATTTACATACATAAGTCATACATATTATATGTCACTTCAGCGAGACTAGTTCTGAGTAAGTCTTTTTCGAATCCAGATGATGATTTTATTTTCAACTAACTTGCAAAAAAGGAAGAGGTTCTAGGAGAGGTGGAGAGGAGGAGGAAAGGAGAGGAGAGGAGAGGATCAATTCGACTATATTTTTTTATGTGTTACCTCAGAACATTTTCTAGGTGAATCGATTTTGTTGTAAAAAAAAGTTACAGCTTATATGCGTCCCACTGCTGGGCACAGGCTTCCCCTCATTTCTGAGAGGGTTTCAGGGCAAGAAAGTGTCCGCCGCGCAGCCCCAATGCGTGTTGGTAAACTTCACACGTCTTCATAATATTTTTGTCTTATTCCTCAGACATCCAGGTTCCCTCACGATGTTTTCCTTCACCGCCGAGCACGTATTAAATCAGCACTTAAAATTTCAATTAAAAAATTTCATTGGTGCCGGCGGGGATCGAACCCGGGTTCGAATCGAATCGAACTCGCGTTCTGTTATATTTACAGCGAGCGCTAACCATCTGAGCTACCATGGCTCTCGATTTTGTTGATTTTGTTGATTCGTATTTATTTGAAAGCTAGTGCTTCTCATGTGGTCACTATAACATATAAATTTGATTAAATTTGATCAGTAGTTTTTGAGTTATCCATAATGTGTATTTAATTGATTTCGACTACTTTAATATGTTCTCATTTTATTTAAAGTAGATTACATTTTTTTTTTAATTTTACTACTTGTTATTTTGTTACGATGTTACGTAGCAAAACTTACGGTTGGTGCGATAGTGCCCCATTAATTCCCGGTAATTCATCGCATGCAAATATTTATATAATGTTACTATTATCGAGAACCCATAATAAGTTTCTTATACCTTAATTACTGAAGATTTTACAGAAAAAAACGGTTCTACGTGACCCCCAGAGCGCGAGTCTTGATCGCACTTGTCCGGTTATTACTATTACGAGGGTGGATTGAAAAGTACTCGGCCTAACACAGATCCATTCAATTCTAAAAATCAAATCTACCCACATTATTTAGTTCAGTTCATACTAGTTCATTGTGTGAAGTTCGAAACGTGTGCGATAATTAGTTGTCGGACATAATTTCCGCGAATGGAGCAAATCGAGCAGCGTGCCGTCATTAAGTACCTCCATAAGAAGGGGCTATCATCAAAAGCCATCCATGATGACATGGTCAGTACATTAGGCGATTGTGCTCTGTCATATTCATCCGTCAAAAAATGGATAGCAGAATTTAAGCGTGGTAGAGAGAGTGTGAAAGATGAACCCCGCTCTGGAAGGCCTTCGACGTCAACTACTGACGAAAATATTAAAAAAGTACTTGATTTAATAATGTTAGACCGCAGATTAAAAATTAGAGAGATAGCCGAGATTATAGGCATCTCTTATGAACGAACTCAAAACATCATTGTCAACGAGTTGGGTTTCCACAAGGTGTCTGCGAGGTGAGTTCCGCGACTGCTTTCAGTTGAACAAAAAAGGACGCGATTGACTATTTCACGCGACTGTTTGGAGTTATTTGAAGCCGATGCAGATGATTTTTTGAATCGTTTTGTTACTATGGACGAAACATGGGTTCATTACTGTACACCGGAAACAAAACAACAATCAAAACAGTGGAGAAGACCTGGTTCACCACCCCCTAAAAAGGCTAAGTCGATTTTGTCGGCAAATAAGGTGATGCTTCAGTATTCTGGGACTCGAAAGGTGTGATTATGATTGATTATCTTGAAAGGGGTCAGACTATAAACTCTGATTACTACTGCACCTTACTACGTCGTTTACGAGAGGAAATAAAAGAAAAACGTCGAGGAATGCTCAGAAGAAAAGTCCTGTTTCATCAAGATAACGCCCGTGTTCACACGTCAGTACAGTCAATGGCTGAAATTCACAACTGTGGCTTTGAACTGTTACCGCATCCGCCGTATTCACCTGATCTGGCACCATCAGACTTCTTTCTGTTCCCTAACCTAAAAAAGCACTTGGGAGGTCAAAGATTTTCGACAAACGACGAGGTCAAAGCACCTGTAGACGCATATTTTGACTCTAAGGAAGAATCATTTTTTTTCAACGGTCTAAATGCTTGGAAGGCGAGGTGGCAAAAGTGTATTGAACTTGATGGTGATTATGTAGAAAAATAAAAATATTACTGATTTAGTATGTGTTTATTTTCTTGGTTAGGCCGAGTACTTTTCAATCCACCCTCGTACTATAAAAACAAAAATATGGTTTCTTAAATTAACGCGAACACTACACATTAAATAAAACAATAAATAAGGATTTTATCGCGTTTAATTAACTTATTTTTATTTGTAGATCTGACCAAAATTTAATATTTAAAAACTGAAGGTAGCCGGGCTAACTATGACATTGGGACTTCAAACAATCCAGTACCCCCGGTGACCATGGGTGCTGTGAAGCATCCAAAACGTCGGGAATTAAAAGTAATAAAAAATAAAAATATAAATTTCAACGCAACCTTCCGCCAAATAAATACAATGATGTGTCTTACTTGGATTCAAGAGCACCTCCCGCCCTCCCCCAATTGCTAGTGGTGACGGAGTTAGTGCACGCAATTGAGGGAGGGCGGGAGGTGCTCTTCAATCCAAGTAAGACACATCATTGTATTTATTTAGCGGAAGGTTGCGAAGAAATTTATATTTTTATTTTTATTATAATGGATTTCCGCAAAGTAACGCCTGATTCTATCAATTAAATTAAAAGTAAGTTAAAATAAGTTAATTAAACGCGATAACAACCGTATAGGTATATAGTTTTATTCAAAGAAAAATATGAGCCGTGTGGTGGCGGCGTAGGACGTAATAAGACAACGGACGATAACGAAACAGCACATAGGCAGCGGCACATTCTCTTAAACAACCCAAAATGTAAATGGTTGCAATAAAAACAACGAGCCTGCCACGCGTGGCAATGATGCCGAATATCGTCCCTATGTGGCAATCGACGGTGTAGGCATATGAATGAAATAGATGGACCGAATAATTTGTATACAAAAACAAAATATTGATTAAAACTACTTTTACCGATTTTATCGCTATTTCCAGTCCGTACTGGTTTACATAATGATTTCTTATATTTACGCGAACACTGTACATTGATTAAAACTACTTTTATGGATTTTTTCGCGTTTTATTTATTTTATTTTTAATACCCGACGTTTCGGGTGCTTTCCAGCACCCATGGTCACGGGGGACTGAGGTGACTGACGTCCCGATGTCAAAGTTAACCCGGAGTACCTTCAGCTTTTTTAATTATTGTCTTTGGTCCGATCTACGTATCGTTTGGTACGATCTATATATATTAAAAAAGCTGAAGGTACTCCGGGTTAACTTTGACATCGGGACGTCAGTCACCTCAGTCCCCCGTGACCATGGGTGCTGGAAAGCACCCGAAACGTCGGGTATTAAAAATAAAATAAATAAAACGCGAAAAAATCCGTAAAAGTAGTTTTAATCAATAATCGATTTTATCGCGTTTAATTTTAATAATTTTTAACTCACGACGTTTCGGGTGCATTCCAGCACCCATTGTCACGGGGGACTGATGGGCATGGGTGCTGGAAAGCATCCGAAACGTCGGCAATTAAAAATAATTAAAATTAAACGCGATACAAGCCGTAAAAGTAGTTTTAATCAATGTATAGTGTCCGCGTAAATATAATAAATCATTATGTTAAAACAAAATAATTATGTGCCGTTAGATTGAAAAAACAAGTAACATAACAGGTTTTAATTAAACTGTTAATGTACACGAGTTGTTTTTTTGGTGTATTAAAGAAATCGTTAACCCCACGCTGAAATTATCTCTGATATCGTTAAACCGGTTTACGCGCCTACATAAATTGCATAAGGACCAACCGGAACAGCGATTTGCTGATTATACGTGTTACGTGGCAGAGCTACGCTGCAACTCTCTGTACTGTCAGTATACCGTACTGTATTATGGCTTTAGCGCAAATGGGTCGGCTCGATCGAGGAAGGACCATGATCTCAAAGAATACTAGTGTGAAACTGCAATTTTAGCATTTTCATGCTGCTTTGTTTGGTATGGTAATTGTGAAGAACCGGATACCCTTTTCAATGGAAAAGAGGCATTCCATTGTAGTCCACGGGGCTGACAACGCATCTGAATTATGGTCCTTAATCAAGGTTATATGTAAGCATCCACTTAAAGTCAGGAGGACTATGTGCTCGTTTGTCATCCGTATTCTATGAAATAAGAATTACGACGGGCGCTTAGCCCAATATCCATGCCCTTCATATGCCCCTAAAACATTTTTATTTGTCAGATAAATATGTTTTCCCACGCTATTCACTTCCACAGACAATAACGCGGTCGATGGTAAAGCGCACTGACTTAGCAAAAGCCTATTTAGGCCCGCCTCACACTACATACGGGATTCCGTTTCAGAATTCCGAAACGGAAGGAACGGGTCATTAATTTTATATGGACTTGCTGCGTTTGGAATCCCGAATCGAAATTCCGAAAAGGAATTCCGTATGTATGTGGCCGACCTTACTCTTTGCTTTGAAGACAGAGTCACTTTGTAATCGGAATGAAAGAAAGATGCTGGCAAATTATTCAACTCCGTCGCTGTACGTGTTACGAACATGAAGCACCAAAAACCCACTGCTGAACGTAGGGCATCCACATAGATTGCTGTATAGAGGGGACAATAATAAAAATCTGCGTTTGACAATTGGCAAACGCAGATTTTTATTATTTTGAGCAGTCATCAGGAAATGCGGCTGCCAATCTATTACTTCAGTTTCCCTCTGTCGTCTCTCAGGACACCCCAGGATGACATATATAATAGAAAAGAATAATTTTATTTATTTTTACATCCATAGTAAGTGAGGGTAATACGGTCATCCGGCCTAAGGTGCCTTACTAGGGTGATCAAATAATCGTCTAATCTCCTGGACACCCGTAGATAGAGAAACCTATAGACAAATTGACGCCTTCTTTCGCTTTCGCACATGAAAAAGATAGATTTATGCATACGTCTTGCATAGAAATGAGATAGAGCGGTGTGATTGTTTGTACCTTTCTCCGTGCCGGTTTTTTTGTTTAGCAAACTGTAGAGTTTGCTAAACAACTTTAACAGCGTAGTGATTTAAGGAGTTTAAAAGTTGGTTTAAGAGAGAAAAAAGTGTTTTGTGAGCTTAAGATTGGTGAATCTTGTTCAGTTCAGTTCTTGGAACAATTAAAATTTTTATCTAAATGTGTTTAAAAGTCATAAAGATTATTGTATAACCTAAAAATTCATTATCGTCCTTTCTCACTCAAGGCCACGCCGATCATTAGTCTATAGGTTTCTCTGTCTACGTGGACACCGCTGTACAACCGATAGACACAGGCATAAAGTATTTTATCGATACCTGTTTCTAGCATCACCCAGATTTTCGAAAAAGTGGGGTCTTCAAGATAACGGAGACTCTGGAAGCAGATGACATTGCGGACGGACACAGACTCATGTGGTCACTTTCTTATGACTCAAAAAGTACACCCTTGTTTGCATAGATAGCTCTGTGATACGATACCTCTTCATCAGTCAATCAATTAATAAAGGTTCAAAATGGCGCTGATTTTTCAACGCCATTTCGACGGTAGACATTATAGTAAATATATTATAATTTAGTCGATTTTAGTATTGTGTAGTGTAGTTCGTTCTTTTTAAATTCATTTTACGATGTGTTCCTAATTATTGCCAAAGCTTGTTTGTTAGTTTTTTTTAAATATATTAGTTATGGTACACGACTTTATGTTTTTGTCTCTGTCCTCCTCCGAGTTTTGGTTTTATAGGGCGGCAGAGCCTATGATGACCATATAACCCTCACGTACCTTACATATTTAGATTATTTATTATAAATTACAAGTATACCTATTGAAAGTCATTTAAGATTTACCACTAGTTCGGGAAAATTCGCTGTCTTAGCGAAAAACAAGCAAAAAATCCCAGCGGTATTTCTTTTAAAGAGTTATATAATTGTTTGGAATCGGCCTTAAATAATTAAAACAATAATAGGAAATAGCATAAAAACTTGTGCCTACGTAAGGTATGCAATCGATCACCTAGAAAACTCCGGATGTGGGCTGTTTTCATTTGGTTGGAATAATTAATTTTATTATTCGTACCGTTCTTATTCGTAATAGTCCTTAAAAAATCAAGCATCAATACTTTTTTATACAATAAGGATGATAAAGAAGCACACAATACACTGATCGTAACTGGATACGGTGGCCCATACACATGAACATCTTTCCTCGATTAAAATTCAGAATGCAGATGCGTTATCACCTTTAAAGACTGCTATGGAATGCCTCGATTTAAGTAAAAAAAACCGGCCAAGAGCGTGTCGTGCTACGCTCAGTGTAGGGTTCCGTAGTTTCCCGTCCGTCACAATAAGTGTTCCCACTTATGAGTTTAAAGGTGGGTATCCATTATGTTCGCGCTCCAGAAGCGCTCCGCGCTCCTGCAACTGCTCCCGGTAGTGGGTACTGTTGTTTCCATCCAATTTCAAAATGATTTTTCTAGAAAGTCCTTATAAAGTTCTACTTTTCAGATTTTTTTCATATTTTCTAAACTTATGGTTCAAAAGTTAGAGGGGGGGGGACACATTGTTTTTTACTTTTGGAGCGATTATTTCCGAAATTATTGACATTATCAAAAATGATTTTAGTAAACCCCTATTCATTTTTAAATACCTTTCAAACAATATACACGTTAGGGTAATTTCATTTAAAAAAAAATCACTTCCCACTTTACATATTGGGGAGTCTAGAAGCAATCGCATATACAGTCCACTTTAGTTAATAGCTCGCGTAATAGGCTTAAGGTTCGACCGGGGAACTAGACTTCGGTAGCCTTAGGCTCGTCGCTCCACCAGGGGGGCTACCCTAATAAAACATTTTTTCCAATTTTTATTTTACCACTTTGTCGGCGTGATTGATACACATATTGGTACCAAATTTCAGCTTTCTAGTGCTAACGGTCACAGAGATTAAGCGAGGACGGACAGACGGACAGACAGACATGGCGAAACTATAAGGGTTCCTAGTTGACAACGGAACCCTAAAAAAGGGTCTCTGGTTTTAAAACATCCACCATACGAAATACAGAAACCTTAAACTGGTTTTGACCGCTTAAAATGATTTCAAAAAATCCTCGAGCACAGACACAGAGTAGCCAGCCTCTTGGTATTCTATAGGAATAGGACACATTCCGGGAAGTAAATTATATAATTTAATTCCTCTATCCCTTTTCCACTATCGGACAACTAAATGATTCGTTAGTCTCTAACTCTTTTATTTTTCAAATTTCAGCACTATCAAACCAAAGTGTTCAGTTTGTCTTTCGTAATACGTAAAGGATTGGAATAATTACTCGACTTATGTCTTTTTATCCGAGTTTCTTCCAGGTTTCAAGACAAGAATGATTAGTTTTCTATTACGCTAAGGTACTGCAATTTACCATATAATAATAATAATAATAATAATATTCCACTACCATCACACAACGCCATCTAGTCCCAAGCTAAGCAGAGCTTGTGTTATGGGTACTAGACAACTGATAAACATACTTATATATTTCTAAATACATAAATATTATAGATAAATTACACTCAGACACAGAACAAAATGATCGTGCTCATCACACAAACATTTGTCCTGGGTGGGAATCGAACCCACGACCTCCGGCATAGCAGTCAGGGTCACTAACCACTAGACCAACAGGCCTGTCGAATATATATATAACTACTAGATCATACCCGAATCTGAATGACAGGGTGAGAAATTGCGTGATAAGAGATAAATGTGGTATGCAAGATGATGTTGTGACCAGGATTAAGAAAGGAATGCTTCGGTGGTTTGGTCATGTGGAAAGAATGAATGAGGAAAGAGTGACAAAGCAAATTTATATGGCAGATGTGAACGGCCGAGTCGGGAAGGGACGCCCTAGGAAAAAGTTTATCGACCAAATTGGCGATATTTTGAAAATGGGCCACGTTAGAAGTACCCTTAACCGACGAGCATGTATGCGTAGATATATGGATGTAAAGGAGGCGAAAGAGGTATGTCAGGATCGTGCCAAATGGAAGTCCGTAGTCTCTGCCTACCCCTCTGGGTGACAGGCGTGAGTGTTTATGTTATGTTATGTTAGATCATACCCGCTCGCTTCGCTGGGCGCACGATAATAGACGATAACAACGTAGATATAAAGTATCAAGATTTTTTCTTATGGGACTATCGTGGAATCCGTTCGCGTCTACATTACTAAAGAGTAATTATACTAAATTACAAGTATCCTAAGTCAACTATAGTAAGTTTCAAAATATCGTGATGGGTCAGTCAGTAGCATTTCGATTATATATATAGATTTACCATCAAGTGTGAATGTAGTCTAGAACTATACTGTGTAAGTGAAAAAAATCCTTTCTACAAAGATAGAGGTACATGACAAGTTATTAACCAAGTTCAACTTGTGATATAATAATTGGTGTCACTTTAGTAGTTATTGAGTAAGGGGAAATATTATATAAAGAGGATATAACTTTTACGTTTTAATAATAGGCGCTATTTTTTTAAATATCACAGTGTGATGGCAGAACAGAATGTAATCGCTAACCCAGCTCATTCTGTGGGCGTCTTAAACGGTCCCGAAAAGTTCGGAAAATATTGGCTTCCGTTCGTTGGCAGTCCCGTATTTACTGGATGGATTGTTACCTTCAATATTTAATCTGTGGGCCGAGAGAAAATCACAGAGCGGAGAATCACAGATTCTATGGCTCGGCCTTCTCTTAAAATTGCAATTAACAATTTATTAATATTTATTTAGGTAATATTGCACATCCGTCGAGGAGTATAACGAATGCGCCTATGCAACAAAGAACGTCTTATAATATCATTTTACACACAAATCAGCACTAAAAAATTTAAAAAGAAGTAAAAATAAAAAAACATACCTTGCAAAATACTGGCAACTAAAAAATAAATTATTACTAGGAAAGACGGTGACCAAAACTACTAAAAGCAATTTAAAATTAGAAAACGAACTGCACATATTATGTGCTTAACACATGCACGTATATTACGCGCAATCTAGTTAGTTTGTGTATTACGCGTGTTATATGAACAACGTTATTTTCTGCACTAACAGGGCAACAATATTTTTAAGGCAAAGTAAATGACCTTGTTCACCATTTCATCCGCGTTAAACTGTACATATTTAGTATTTGCAACTGCGGTTTTAAACAAATGAGAAAATAATAAAACAAAATTAAAATCTTACTTCCCATTCAACATCGATCTTGACACGTAGAAATAAACTTACTAAGCATCTAATTATTCCATTACCAAAGTTATCAAATTATAAATTTAGCCAAATTTTTAAACTATTTACAACACAATGTAATTTTACATATATCCTATTTTTTTTATCAAACCTTAATCAACGTAGGTGATAGCATTATTTACAAACTTTTGCTTTTATTTTTCTATTCAACTATAAATTGATAAATAAATTTTAAAAAAATATCTCGATTTTTGGTTGTCAAATCTTTTATTATGTAACTTTGTGATAATTGTCGACAAACATTATCAACTTATCGACATTAAAATTCTTCAACTATCTTTTCTACAGCTATGCGATGTAATCATAAAGGTCTCTTCTTGCGGCGTGTATAGGCCAGGCCGTTCACGTTTCTTTATGATTAAAGAGGGCGATAATTGATGCCAAATTCATCATTCTTCAAACAGTTGCTGCTTTTGGGGATCGGTCTGATTAGGTTTGGTGCGTTCTGTTGAGGAACATATTTCAGTTACCAGTGGGTTGGATAATTCTCATTGTTTTATTAAATATGCCGTATTTTAATTGACAAAAATACTAAAAAGAAGGAACTTTTTTATAAAATAAGGGTGACAAACGTGCACACAATGAACGTGATGGTAAGTGGATGCTGTGGCCCATAGACATCTACATTTATCCTCGATTAAGAATCAAAACCCAGATGCGTTGTCACCCCTGAGGACTAAGATGGAATGCCTCGTTTCCAGTAAAAAGGGGTCTCCGGATCTCTACACTCACCATACGAAACACAGCAGTACTACGCTGCTATTACCGCTGGTATTCTGTGAGAGTGTGGTCCTTCCCCGGTCGAGCCAACCCATTCGTGCTACAACCATAATATAGCTGCAGCATAGCTCTACCACATATAATAATTACTATTTTTTAAATTTGTCATTTTTTCTCCTATATAAGAAGAATCACTTTATTTCTCACATACTACCTACGTAAGATAGTAGCTTAACGCTGCTGTGTTTAGCCCTTATGGATGGCAACGTATCTATATGAAAATGCAAATGTTTGTGGGCCAAAATATCCACTTACTTTATAGGTGGACTGTGTGCTTGTTCTTTGCCTTTATTATATTTTAAAAAATTAATTACATAAACAAATTTTTTTTTAATTTTTTTTATACAGCCTATATACGTCCCACTGTTGGGCACAGGCTACGAGCACTTAACCCTATGCTCGTAGGGCACAGGCCTCCCCTCATTTCTGAGAGGGTTTAACAAAAATTTACCACTCGTAGGGCACAGGCCTCCCCTCATTTCTGAGAGGGTTTAACAAAAATTTACCAACACATTATTCCTATAAACCTAAATTACTTGTTCACCTTCCTACGAATGTTATTCAAAACGTTCTTGAAACTCAGACTTCCTAAAACTACAAAGGATAAAATCATTTTTACATAAAACAATAGCGTGCATGGATACGCTTTGTTTTAGTTTCTTTTTATTTATTTAAAGTCAGCTTTTACCTAGTAGTGGCCAGTATGGTCGAACGGCAATTATATTTTTTTTAAAAAGCTTAGGTAATACTTTTTTGGTGCTCTAAAAGTGTCAAAGCAGATTAATGAGATATATTTGCTCCTTTTTAGGGTTCCGTAGTCAACTAGGAACCCTTATAGTTTCGCCATGTCTGTCTGTCCGTCTGTCCGTCCTCGCTTAATCTCTGTGACCGTTAGCATTAGAAAGCTGAAATTTGGTACCAATATGTGTATCAATCACGCCGACAAAGTGGTAAAATAAAAATTGGAAAAAAATATTTTATTAAGGTAGCCAGCCCCCCTATATGTAAAGTGGGAAGTGATTTTTTTTTAATTTCAACCCTAACGTGCGTTATATTGTTGGAAAAGTATTTAAAAATGAATAGGGATTTACTAAAATCATTTTTGATAATGTCAATAATTTCGGAAATAATCGCTCCAAAAGTAAAAAACAATGTGTCCCCCCTCTAACTTTTGAACCATAAGTTTATAATAATAATAAGTGTTTATTTCAGACGTAAGGAACATCCATAGATTGGTAGTATGTTAGTAACAATTTTCCTTAACTTCTAAGTTAGTATTGTTAGTTAATGTGAATTATGTACAAATTATTTTTTTCGCCCAATAGCTACCGTCATACAGTGGTGCAGTATGGGGCAGTCGGGCCTGGCAGCAATTACCCTTAGGATGCCGTTGTTGCTGGTACGTAAGCGCTGCAGGAGAGATGCTGATTTTCTACGCATTGTGGCGAAAAAGTCATTAGTGTGTGCGTCTGCGAACATTTTAGAGGCACTACAGCGCCACGGCAGCCTCAACAGCATCCTAAAGGCGTTGTTATATTGAACACGCAGGGCGCTGTAGGTCCGGCGCGTATAAGTCACCCACAGACCACCGGTATAGAAAGACTGACACGTCTGCAGTGCACCGGGCGAATCTGCGGGCAAGCATATTGCCCCTTACCGACAACGCTCTGCGCTCTCGTTCAATATCCTCATCATCTCCTAGGTCACTCGTAACTATATGACCGAGATATTTGAACTTCTGTACGACTTTGAGAGGTACACCATCGAGACATATGGGTGGCACATGTCGTGGCTTCCGTTTCGGTGCCTTAAATACTAATATTTAACTCTTTTTTGAGTTGTATTTAAGGCCATGCTCCTCCGCATATGTCTCGCAGACAGAAAGCAGTTTCCTCAGTCCGGCTATAGAAGGACTGAGCAGCACCATGTGGTCATCATAGCTTATGTTGTTGACACAAATGTCATCGATGTGGCAGCCTACATGTGTGCTGCTAAGTCGTTCAATCAGTTGGTTTACATACAGGTTGAACAAGAGTGGAGAGCTTAAGCCACCCTGCCTTACACCGCATTCCAGCCTGAATTCTTCCGACAGAGCTCCAACCCACCTCACCTGGTTACGCTGGTTAGCATACCAGTATCTTAGTAGAGCCATGTACTCCGCCGGCACACCCGCGTCCCTCAACTTGCCCCACAGCATGTCGTATGAGACCAGGTCAAAAGCTTTCGATAAGTCGAGGAAACACGCGTACACCGGCGTCCGCCTTACGGTGTAGTATTTGACAGTGTGTTTCAAACAGTAAATGGCGCGCTCCGTCGATAAATTCGGCTTAAACCCAAATTGTGCATCGTTTATTAGTACGTATTTATTGAGACACTCATTTAACACACTATCAAACACCTTGGCTGCAGTGGTTGCAAGCGAGATAGGTCGGTAATTACCAATGTTGGATGTGTCCCCA
Source organism: Parnassius smintheus behrii (assembly GCA_036936625.1). NCBI lineage: Eukaryota > Metazoa > Arthropoda > Insecta > Lepidoptera > Papilionidae > Parnassius > Parnassius smintheus. Next base: position 41,497,548 of record JAUPFT010000022.1, read on the forward strand.
GTTTTATTTTTAACAACGGGTACTACAATAGTCCTCATCAGTGGCTCGGGTAAGTAAGAGTGACCCAAACATAGGCTGTAAAACAGTGAAAGGACTCGAGGAAGATGCACCCCAGCATATTTGAAGTGTTCGATGCTGAGACCATCATAACCAGGCGATTTTCCTCTTACCATCTCTTTAATTATTTTTTCTATTTTTTTTTTGCAGGTATCTTTTCATTTCGTTCTGTCATGATAGTCTCAGCTTCGCTCAAATTCAAACCTGAAACGACATTTAAGGTGAACTTACAGTAAAATTGCATCTGAATGCATCCGCAATATCTTTGTGATCATAAGCACCCCCAACACTCAATGGAAGAATCGGCTTAACATTCATTTTGTTTGTGTTCTTCCAGAAGCTTTTAAAGTCTTTAGAAGAGTGATTTGTCGCAATAATATCCATCTTTAGCTGTTCTTGTCTGTTTTGACACCATTTTAATTTGGCTTTAAAATGCTTTCTAGATTCTGACATCTCTTCAAGTACGCGACCCCTGGACGGCTGCCCAGCCATCATCCACTCTTGAAATTTAAGCCGCGCCTCCCGATGTGGGCCCGCGACGTGCTTATTCCACCCCGTTACGTAACCTCCCTTTTTTCTACATGTATTCCTATATGTATGAATTGCTGCCAGTGATAGTATATTTATAATATTACCGTACATATTATAAAGTACAGCGTGATGTTCCTTGTTACTACAAAATGTATCACAACAGTCTCTGAGTTCCTCTGGAATATCTATAATTCTCAAGTTTGTGTGACAAAAATCATGATACAGTTTTATCTGTTGTGGAGTCCTGTTGCCCCAAGTAACACGGTTCACAGATTTCCCCATTACCTGCTCCACAACCTTCGGCTTAAGTTTATTTAAATTACATTCCACCACAAGTGGGTAGTGGTCTGACCAAAATACATCATAATTAACAGACACGCTTACTACTGTTTCACGCGCAGAATGAGTGACTATGCAGTGGTCCAGCCACCTGGTACAACCATGAGCCTCACTATGAAAAGTAAATGTATTTTTATCACACATACTTGCGTCCACACAAATCCAGCTCTCTTCATTACAAAAATCTATCATTTCATTAAAAAATAATTCCCTAGAATGAGCATTAAAGTCCCCTAGTATATAAAAAGCTTCAATTCCCTTATTTTCCTCTATTTCTATTATCGATCGGATTGAACCGAGACACGTACAGAACTCAGGTAAGTTTTCATAAGAGTTTGTTTGTTGCATACACTAAATATAACTACAGATCTACTACTCACAGTTACTTTTATGGCACAGATTCGCACGTTGTCACACTCTATCACTGACACTGATTCAAACACATTTTTACGCCACAATATTGCAACTCCACCATAAGGCCTCCCACTCACTAGGCCTCCCTCCTTGTCCACCGCAGATGTGCCTGTGGACCCAAATTCTTCACTGATCGTGCTGAGAAATGATAAATCATGTGGAAGAATCCACGTTTCCTGGAGGCACAACACGTCGGCTGACCGGCACAACTCTCTTACACCTTCCGCTGACCTCTTGATCGATTTACAGTTGAAATTTTACTAAGAGTATCCATATATGTATTAATTTTTATCTATAATTATTAATTATTTATTTATTTGGTATTTTTATTGAAATGTGTTTAGTATATTCAATATATTAATTTATTATCTAAATTATTTATTTGTTTCAAAATGTATGTAGTATATGTAGCACGTATTTATTATTAAGTATGTTCAACTGTCCTGTTTATTTTGTTCCTTATTATTGATTTTACCTTTTTGTTTATCGTAAAAATTCACAAAACGACGGAACGCTATGCCTGATGGCCACAGTTTATCATCTAGGAATGTCCCAATTTTATGCTTAGATACCAAGAACTTATAGGCATCATACCCTTTCTGCCGTCTCATATTGATTTTCACCAGTGAAACCTTTTCATGCGTTTTGTTATACACATAATCAACAATATCCTGCCCTGATACCTCCTTGGCAACATTCGAGATGAACAGAGGCACCTTTATATCCGCTGCCCTAAACTTTTGACTTGTTAATTCAGACTCAATGGCACAGCCTCTTTGACTAGTAAAGCGGTTTCTAAGCCTACGTTTTTGGTACAAAACCCACCCCTCGTTTTTTTCAGGCTCTTTCCATTCGCCATATTTCCTTACTATATCCGAGAAAGACGCAATTTTTCCATTTTTAATATCAGTTTCAGCCTGATTGATAATATTATTACCGTAATACACCGGGCTACACTGATGCTCAGGCGATCCAGTCATCGCAACTCGACCCTGTTGCTCTTCCTCAGAGCCCGCACGTACCATCTCATGATCGATTTTTGATTTTTGTTTTTTGAGTGGTAAGATGAATTACCCTCCTTACGCGAGTGAGACGCGCATGCGTCAAATTAAGTTGAAGTTGCCATGGGACCACTATCAAAATAACTAACACCACCGCCTCTTTTCATAATTACATTATTTTGGCTCGTACGCACGCAAGTACTTTTACAGTATTCGGTTAATTGGTTATTAAGATCTTTTTTCGTAACATAGTCGCTTTGAATTCGTTGAACAGAACTTTCTAACACTAATATTTTTTTAAGTATAGGCGTAACGTCTACATGATTAAATGTGACGGGAGGCAGCTTTTCCAACAGTCTTGCCACGAAAATTGGGACCTGATCCGGGTCTGTTTCCTTAAGTAGACAAATTATGTCTTCAATGTTCCGTAGAGTTTTACCTCTTCGTTTTCTCACTGTCAGCTGCTTACCCACAGATTCAAACAATAACGACTTTGCCTTTTCAATCTCATCCAAATTAAAAGCACTTTCACATATTTGAATCAGGCTTTCTTCATCCATTATGTCCAGCTTATTTTGGACGAATGCTAACACTTCACAAATAACGATATTACAATTAGAACATTTTAATATTTTCGACACGTTATCCATTATCGTGGCCAGGCCAGTGACCTTGCGTGCGCTCGCGTTCACGGACAGCGCCGGACTGAGAGTTTAGAAAATATGAAAAAAATCTGAAAAGTAGAACTTTATAAGGACTTTCTAGGAAAATCATTTTGAACTTGGATGGAAACAACAGTACCCACTACCGGGAGCAGTTGCAGGAGCGCGGAGCGCTGCTGGAGCGCGAACATAATGGATACCCACCTTTAAACTCATAAGTGGGAACACTTATTGTGACGGACGGGAAACTACGGAACCCTACACTGAGCGGGGCCCGACACGCTCTTAGCCGGTTTTTATTATTTGATTCGTTTTCTTCGACATTTTAGTTCAGTGTGCTAATTGATAAGAATTGTAATATCTTTTAAAACTGCAACGGAAGTATCTTATCTAGTTCTTTGACTGTGAGAAAAGGTCATCTTGCGCAAAAATTTATGCAAAAAAATCGAATATAAACAATATAAACGTGTACGTATGAAAATGAAAGGAGACGTGGGCCCAGCCCAAGCTGTGTGATATATAAAGGCTGTACTTTTTTTCACTGCGCACTTCGCTCTTAATTAAAATAATAAAAAAACTGCAGTTGCATACCCACCTGCAAATCAACTGTGAGAAACATACCCCAAAATGTAATAATAATAATCTTTATTTCTCTATACAAAATTACGGTTTAAAACAATTACATCTAAGTACTAAATAACAAATGCAAGTGGTAGAGACTGGTAGACAATAGGTCCCTGTGCTACAGCCACCAGGCCCGCACCACCGGACAAAGAACCACATAGAATGTATGTACTAATGAGGAATGTATTTAAAAAGAAATATAATAAATATTTAAAAACATTTTTCTTTTTAATAAAAATGTAAGTGTGTATGGGGGTTTGCGCGTGTGTGTTTGAGTTTGTGGGTGTGTGTGTCTTCAGAGGATCACATTGTTTTGATAAGAGCATCACTGTCATCATTGTCTTTGGTCAGTAACCATGTTTTGAAAGTAAATTTACAGTTTGATCTTGTTAAGAATATATAAGCAGTATACGGTTTAGTTCAGTTTATATGGTAACGATGCAATATAACAAAAAACCTATTTGCAATGTTTGTTGTTTTAAGTATTTGGTGGACACAGACAATGTCTTATATCCTTAAATCTTGTGTAGAAGGGTCATAACCGGTATTAAAATGTTCTCTTAAGACAGTGTACAATATAAAGAGTTGACGAACTGTCAGTACATTTCATTATTTGTATAAATCCCTGGTCGGATAAAGGAAATGGTTAAACTTTGCAACCTTTAGGATGGCTCTATGGGCCACCTCCAGAGACATTACATAGGATTTAGCTGCACCTCCCTTACAGAAATGTAGTATGTGAATATGGATTAACAAAGGGCAAAATAGATGGCGGGTATGATTTTAATTTTTTTATAAAATAAGGGTCAAAACATAGTCCACCTGGTGGTAAGTGGATTCTGTAGCCTTTTATGTATGTTAGACATCTACATTTAACCTCGACTAACAATCAAAGTACAGATGCGTTGTCACCCCTGAGGACTAAGATGGAATGCTTCGATTCCAGTAAAACGGGTCTCCGGTTCTCTACAATCACCATACGAAACACATCAGAATTAATGATTTCTTAAATTTACGCGAATACTACACATTGAATAAAACTAAATTTACAGATTTTATCGCGTTTATTTCACTACTTTTACTTATTTTTAATACCCGACGTTTCGGGTGCTTTACAGCAACCATGGTCACGGGTTTGGTCACTGAGATGTTTGACGTCCCAATGTCATAGTTAGTCCGGCTGCCTTAGGTTTTTTAATATTAATTTTTGGTCCGATTTACGCAAAACGAGCTTATAGTATCATGAAGTCTTGCAGTGGTATGCTTAGGTTTGGGTTTAATTTTGTTAATTATAGGATCCCAAGCAGGTGGCAGCACCCATCCATCTTCTCTATTGAAATTTGGACGTTTTTTAATTTCAATAGCCTTGCGTATCATCCTTGGTAGGAATCGGTGTTCCTTTGCGAGAATTTGTGGTTTATCAAATCGAATGTAATGGTGGGGACGATCTTGAACATGTTCGCAAACTGCAGACCTCCCGGAGCGTCGGTGCTTCACGTCAGCTATATGTTCTTTCACGCGGGTTTTTATGGATCTTTTTGTTTGACCTATGTAAGACCTTTTATCGGACGAAAGTACATACAAAAAGGTCAAAACAGACCCCACAACTAACACGCTTAAAACAACTAACGATTTAATAAAGAAATACTCCGAAAAATTAAATCTCGACGTGAATTCGCTAATACCATCGTGTACCAAACCACCGAGGTTGTATGGGTTACCAAAGACACACAAACCAAACGCTCCACTACGTCCTATAGCGAGCCAGATCGATTCACCAACTTATAAGCTGGCACAACACTTGGCAAAAGTACTGTCACCACTGAGAGGACATACCAGAGCACACACAAAGGATTCATACCATTTTGTTAGTGAGATAACGTGCCGTAGTGCCTCAATATGAGGCCTAAAAGATATTGCCTGGTCAATGATTATATCCAGGTAGTATCTAATTTTGGCAAACAGTTTCTAGTCTGGTGCAACTACATGTATTTACCAGGTCGCAGGTGTGAGCTGTAAGCAAAATGTTTTATCTAAGGGGAGGGAGATATTACGGATGCCGAATATTACAAATTTAGTTTTGTCCATATTAATCGTGATTAAGTTCCTATTTATTTCATTTATTTAATTCAAAAACACTTGTGGCTTGCAGGAAATCCAACACGCACACAAGGTTAATTTTACATGCAAAAAAGTTTAAAAAATTGCATCCAATTAGAACAACAAAACTTAATAGTTATAATTTATAAATTAATAATTAGAACTAATAATCATGAATTAATTAATTATAAAATAATAGTAATATAAAATCCCTAAGCTTTTAGCAGCCCGTATTAAGAAATTAAAACCATAAAATATTAATAATTGTACCATGTTTAAAAAAGAGAATGGTCGCAATCATGCAATGTCAATAAAAAGTTTTGTTCGTGGTAGAGCCATGTTGCAGTTATATTAGTAGTATAGTTGTAACACGAATGGGTTGGCTCGACCGGGGAAGGACCACGCTCTTACAGAATACCAGCGTCAAATAGTAGCTTAGTACTGTTGTGTTTCGTATAGTGAGTGTAGAGAACCGGATACCCTTTTTACTGGAAACTGACTGCATTTTGATTCGTAACATAAGATAAATGTAAATCTCTATGGGCCACAGCAACCACTTACCATCATGTGGACTGTGTGCTCGGTTGTCACCTTATCCTATAAAAAAAACTTAGAGTACTACCTCGACTCACACCAGATCTAGTAAAATAATTAGCGGATTTGTAACCACTTACTCTAATAAATTGACGACGATTATCCAAATAGTTAGCAAAGATTTGAAGAAGCTTCAGAGTAAAACCCAACTTAGCTACAATTATGTACGTACAACAGTATGCCATTACTCACCCGATCAAAAGTTTTCTTAAAGTCGAAATAGGCGGCTTCTACTGTCTTCTAGAATCCATTTCTGTACAGACATAACCCACGTATGGTATCAGGTTAGTATTCGTCGAGAGAATCCCATTTTCGGAACCCATGTTGACTGTTATACAAAGTGCTATTTAACTCTATGCTAATGCGGAAGTTCAATATGGTTTCAAATATCCTCGCCAGAAGCGAAAGCACCGCTATAGGTCTAAAAGCGGAAACATCCTTTCCAGGTTCTCCCTTTTGAACAGGTGTCACCCTAGATAGTTTATATTGTTCTGGATATTTAGCCTGTGTAAGAGACAGATTAAAAATGTACAAGAGCGGTGGTCGAAGAGCTGGTGCACAATCCTTGACCAGAAAAGCAGGAATGTGGTCAGGGCCACCAGCGGGTCGCGGCTTTAGGGTCACAGCTCATTAGAGCCACCCGGCACCCGACCTTCACCACCTCGCCTCGAGCGGTTCGTATTCTTCGTATGGATTTGTATGGGCCTGCGCTTACTACATCAACTCCGTACCATCACCGGATCGCCTCGCACGCGCGGACTGCGAGTGGGCCACTCGATGATAGCTCGCTGTTGGCTTGATTGCCTCGCGTGAAGCGCGAGCTGGCAACGCGCGGTTCACGCGAGTGCGATGCGGCGCTCTCCACCAACACCAACTCTTCATTTCGAGCCTTTCTTTCGAATGTGTCGAATGCATTGTTGTTTGTTTTTATAATGAACAAAGAAAAACTTATAAAAGAAGTTCGGAATTCGGAAGTATAATTTATTGTATGATTTAAGGGTCACTCGTTGATCACGCGAGGTCCACCCGATGACCACGTGAGGTTCACTGGTGACAACGCGGCGTCCACCCGTGGTCCACCTGTTGACTACGATTGGACGCCTGGCGACGTTTAGGCGTTTTTTTTGCCAATCTATTTATTCCAGATTGTGCATAAGCAAACGTATCTTTCCAACTATCGCCGCTGAATATTAATGCTGTATCATCCACAAAGGATAGAATGCTTCCACTAGATATCTTCATTAAACACAGATCATTGATGTAAATCAAAAATAAAGTCGGACCCAATACACTGTCTTGGGGTATTCCGTACGTTATCGTTTCTTCATCGCTGGTATGCTCTCCCATTTGAACGCAATTTGCTCTACTTGTAAGATAACCTTTAAACAGATCTAGCTGTAAATATGCGTGACACCAAGTCTTATATGGTGAATGTAGAAAACCAGAGACCCTTTCTTAATGGAAACGAGCCGTTTTACCTTATTCCTCAGGGCTGACGACGCATCTGCATTTTGATTCTTAATCGAAAATAAATGTAGATTTCTATGGGTTACAGGTTCCACTTACCATCAGTTGGACTGTGTGCTCGT